>JAWPHD010000083.1:0-689763 GCA_037043455.1 Cyrtodaria siliqua | reverse complement strand
GTAACACATTTAGTTATAAACTAATCTTCCATGAGGCCCTCTATTATATACAAATTTACAAATGACAAATGACAGAACAAATCAAATAAAGCAGTAATCAATAAAGGCAATATTGTTTTTAAATATTAAATGTTAAATGTTTGCATTCAAACTAAACGTTGCATACACTTTAACACACATACTCTTGTTACCCTAAATTTGTGCAAAAGAAACAAGCTCTAAGATGAATAAATACAATGAAGCTATGGAAAAAAAAGAAGCAAGCATAATTAATAACAGCAAAAAAGAAAATGGAATTTGATTAACACATAAATACATATGAACAAATGGTGAAAATTACTATTTAAATATATACAACAAAATTATTTTACAAGCCCTGTCCGCTTTACTTAAAAATGGTGTATTAAAATGTATAAGTATTTGATTCGAACATTAGGTTCCTTTCATCCATTTTATGAAATTCGAATGAAATGCATCAATAGTATTCAGAGTTTTTAACTTATCTGGTAAGCTGTTCCATATAATAGGTCCTGAATATGCAACACTTTGTTTGTAAATTTCTTTGTTTGGCCTTGGTGGAATAAAAGTATATGTTGATGTTGATCTTAGCACTGGCACATTATCATTTGCCATTCTATGTTTAAACATTTCATTAACATATTGAGGTGTTTCTGATTTGGTGACTTTATACATAAACTTTGCTTTTCTTAGATATAATCTTTCAAAGACTGTTAATATTTTCAATTTTTGCATGGTTTCTAATACATCCACCACATTATAGTCCATTATTATTTTACATGCGCGTTTTTGAAGACGAAAAATTCTATTAAGATTTATTTGAGATGTGCCTCCCCAAATTGTATTACAATAGTCTATGTGGGGTTGAATGTATGTTTTGTAAAACTGAGTTCTGTGCTCGGTAGATAAATATTCTTTGATTCTAGATAGAAGCCATATATTTGATGTAATTTTTTTACATATTTTATCTATGTGGATTGACCAAGTCAAGTTATTGTCTACAAAAACTCCAAGAATTTTGTCATTTGCAATTGTATTTAAATTATCACAGTTTAAATTTAAAGTTAGATTTTCAAAAGTCAAACTGGCTCTTTTTTGATGAGTAGTTATTAACATTACTTTAGTCTTTGTGGTATTTATAAGCATGCCATTACATTTGCACCAGTTTGATAAACTATCTAGGGCTGTTTGTAAATTACTTTCAATTGTTTGGCGAGAATCTCCAATGTCATATAGGGTAGTGTCATCTGCATAAAGATCTGTGTTTACCAAGTCAGTATAGAGTGGTAAATCATTAATAAACATTAAGAATAGTAGTGGACCCAAAATTGAGCCCTGTGGCACACCATTTACTATTCAATTTTCCTCAGAAGTAATGTTGTTAACAGAGATACCTTTTGCTTTCTATTGAGTAGATATGAAGAAAACCACAAAATTGTATCACCAGAAAGTTTGTAGTGCTTCAATTTTTTCAACAACAGTGTGTGATCAACAAGATCGAAAGCTTTTTTGAAGTCGACCATTACAACTCCAATCAAAGATCCATTATTTATAGCTTCGAGCCATTTACCAATCATTCCTACTAAAGCAGTTTCACAAGAATGGTTGGGTCTAAAACCAGACTGAGTTTTGTGTAGTAAATTATAATATATAAGGAAATTCATTAATGAATCATGTACATGTTTCTCTAGTACTTTTGAGAGAATTGGTAGGATTGAGATGGGTCTGTAGTTATTGATATCATCTTTAGAACCACCCTTGTGAAGAGGTGTCACTTTGCCTTCCTTCCATTTATCAGGAAAAATGGAGTTTTTTATACTTTGGTTGCAAATGTAGGTGACACAATCTGCAATATGAGGTGCTGCTATTTTAAGCAAACGTGGTCCAATATTATCACATCCTGTGGCCTTTGTAACGTCAATATTTTTTAAGAATTTTTCAACTGTTTCCTGGGAAATTTCAGGAATTGAAAAGTATACGCTTTTATTTGGTAATCAGGCTACTATGTTTACAGGCTGTTTCACTGGGCGCCCCCGTATGCACTCTTAGTCAAGTGACAAACAATTAAGTCATTACTTACGTCATATAGTTTGCGCTATATGACGTCAAACGTTCTCAGCTTGTTCAAGATGCTTAATAATGTTATATGTACTGATGCATATGATATGTTTATATCGGGGGTGTGCACGGTTTGGGAGCATGGCAAGTATTTTGTAAAATTTCATTAAAATTACTGTTGAGTTTGTCTTCGTGACATATATTTACCAAGTGGCGTCATGTAACGTGGCGCTTCCAACGGATGAAATATACGCAGGGAATTAATGGAAGAGCTGTATTTTATCATAGAATAATATGCAGCTGTCTCTCTTCTTTGTGTATATGAAAGACTGCGGAGGTAGTGTTAGAATTAACATTAATATACAGTTTGCTATTCAATAAATAATTAAATAATGTTTAGACAGCAACATTTGTTTTCTCTCCAGGCAGACCAGAATTGTTACATGGCAAACTTTTAACCAAATGAAACAATTAAGAACATTTCTAAATATCAACGTTTCAATGCCTTCATTCATTGAAATTCATCTACTTGTGATGTTGCAAACTTCATCATGCTCATAATGCGCACTGTCATCAGATATGCAAAGATGTCGACAGCTCCAGACAAAAATTATAAGTATAACATTCTAATGGGCAATAACTCTAATTTGAATGAAGAGTTATGGTTCTTACACTTCCCACTCATTGCCCTCTATTATTGCGTGGTTTCATTCCAGTCCCATTAGTAGTTCCAAATTATGCTATGGGCAATAAAAGAGAGACAGAGGGACTGGTGAAAGGACTGGTGGACAAAGTGTTGAAAATATGATCCACCGAATTTTCTAGGGATTTTGAACATGATGTATGTGTGATCTGTAATCAAAATAGGTTTTGGTTTAAAATAATTTCTAGTTACATGAGTATCAACTTACATGTCATCTCAAAAATCCATATGTATACCACTGCCATTTCATTGAAGGCTGGAAAAGATGCTGATGCCCAAGTCTGGGCACCGACACTGCAACACACCGTATAAACAAACTGTCCGCAGTGGTATACTGAAAATATCAGTTAAAAAGCAATAACTTCCAGCAAACTGATTTGTAATAGTTGTTTATAGTATTTTTGTAAAAACACACGTATACATTTCATGCATTTGGTTTGAAATTAAAACTCAACAGCCTGTTATTTCTGAATGCAAACCTTCAAGGGTTAATTTTATATCATTTGTTAAAACTCTATCATAAACAAGAGCACCGCTTTCGTTGTTGTTAACCTAGAACTTTGATAATTATTAGCCACAATCAATTGTAAAAGGCAAGGTTAAGTTTCGGGTTAAACTTTATTCCAAAGGGGAATAATTCAAACACGAGGGCCAAGATGGCCCTATATCGATCACCTGAGTACTCGCCCATTAGCAAACTTCTCCAAATCTCATGGTCATATACAATCTGTGCAAGATCGTTCAAGAAATGTGGCCTCTGTTGTGTTAAAAACATTGATATAAAGACACTGACACAGTTTGGTAAAGATCAAATGCAAAATGAAGGTGGTAGAGTGTAACCCCTGGGGCATGGCCAAATGTGACCCCAGGGCTATGTGTAATATATGAGAGCTGTGTGCCTTGTGGTTTCAGAGAAGGAGATTTTTTTAGTTTTTTCCTATACCAGTCTATGTAAAATATGTGCCCCTAGGGTCACCATTTGAACAAACTTGGTGGAGGACCATAAGCTTATAGCAAATGCAAAATATTAAACCTCTGGCTCTTGCAGTTTAAAGGGACACATGGCAATCTTGATTTTTTGAAAACTCGCGGCGTCCCGTTAGTTTTTCTAAATAACATGCATTATTTCAATCATTAATAATGATTAAAAGAATAGTATAAGCCAAATTGTTTTTGTATATTACCGACTTTTGATAATACTGCACCAATAATATAATTCAATATTTGGTAAAATAACATAGAAAATTGAAAAATCAAAATTTTGTTTAATGATATGCAAGCAGGTTTAAAGTTAAAATGTTCTTTGATAAATAAGTAGAGACGCTAATATTGATCCTTGATAAAAACTTCAAGATTGCCGTGTGTCCCTTTAAGAGATTTTTTTAAGTTTTTCCCTATACAAGTCTATGTAAAACTTTGACCCCCAGGGCGGGCCAAATGTGACCCAGGGTCACCATTTAAACAAACTTGGTAAAGGGCCATAATCTTATAGTAAATGCAAAATATTAAACTCTGGCTCTTGTAGTTTTAGAGAAGAAGAATTTTGATTTTTTTTCCTATATAAGTCTATGTAAAACTGTGATCCCGGTGCTGGACCAAATTTGACACCAGTGTCACCATTTGAACAAACTTGGTAGAGGAGGTCCCATTAGCTTATAGCAAATGCAAAATATTAAACACCTGGCTCAAGCAGTTTCAGAGAAGAAGATTTTTTAAGTTTTCCCTATACACATGTGACCCCTGGAGCGGGGCCAAATGTGACCCCAGGGTCACCATTTGAACAAACTTGGTAAAGGACCATAATCTTATAGTAATGCAAAATATTAAACCTCTGGCTCATTCAGTTTCAGAGAAGAAGATTTAATTTTTTCTTATATAAGTTTATGTAAACCTGTGGCCCCGGAGTGGGGCCAAATTTGACCCCAGGGTCACCATTTGAACAAACTTAGTAGAGGACCATAAGCTGATGCTACATGTAATACATGAGAGCTCTGTGCCTTGTGGTTTTAGAGAAGAAGACTTTTTAAGGATGTTGCGATGACCTAATTTTAACAAATCTAATAAGCATTCATCAATTGGCCCTCGCCTTGACCTCAGGTGATGTAAAAATCTACCACTCAGCTATTTCACCTGTTCTCTCATGTTAAATCGCTCAACGCCTATATATACGGTACCACTGAATTATGTTGTGCGCTGCTTTTTTTTATTTTATAGAATTCCACATTATTTTTTTTTCATTCATTTTATTCTTTTCATTATTTATCAGTTTTTCATTTTTCGTCTTTATTCAGATCTGTTTTCTTTATATCAACATAAATAACTGTTAACAATGGTTTATGCCAATTAATTAAATAATTATTTATGATACATCAATTGCTTCTATGTGTATCGATTTGGCTGATTTAATCGAGATGGCCGCAGCCCATCAAGGTGTTTAAATCAACCAATGAGATGAGACCATACTCTATTTGTTTTGTAGCATGTTCATTTCACCAGTCTGCCATACTCTAACTTCTGATAACTGGTAGTTAGAGTACACAAGTCATTCTGACGAGTTTTATTTTCAATTAAATGATTTACAACTGTGCACATACAAAAGAATATGTCAGCGACTCTGCTACAAGTCTATTTATTTTGTTAATTAACAAACTAGTAAGCAAAATCTCCTCTCTAATCTACCTTTCGACATTTACAGATCAATATAAAAAAATTCTTTGTGACTCCCCATAAATTTACCGCGAAGATATTCGCTTGTTGCGGGCATATTCGACACTTACATGTGGTCAAATACGTCCATGGCCAAATTGGCATGTTGCGGACACCTCTGTTAGCTTTAAATATAGTATTGTTGTAATATAATCAACAATTAGAAGGCAAATACAATTTGATTTAAACAATTCAAATATTAATTAACAATGATTTGCAAAAATGAAAGTAATGTATAAGAACTATTGGGATGCTTTTAGTCTTTAAAAAATCAAGATAACCTTGTGCCTCTTTAGCATATGAACACTTAAATAAAATATATTACTGGAGCCTCAAATCAATACTATGAAAATTAAATTAAAATTCACCAAAACTAACAAACGTTTGAATGTGGTTTAAATGATACTTGACTGGCTTTTATCATGCCCAAATTTAAGTCTAACCAGAGGTAATCAATTTATAAATTGCTGGCAGTCAAAACAGAGCAGGAGAAGTCATTAACTAAGTATTACATGACCCACTTTTTAGAGAACCATAAAATCTTTAATCCAATATATCCACAAAGGAAGTGGGACACTATATGGCTGTTTATTGGGGGTCATTAAATAATTAACACCCCAGCAATCACATAATTGACACCTTACTTATATCAAACAGGATGTATCACAGTATAGGATCCTGTCTGATCAAACCGTGTAACAAACAAACAAACAGAGAGTATTTCTTATTGGTCTATTAATTACACTAAAACAAGTAAAATGCATAATTATTAACGTTATGTCTCTACTCCCATTTTTCAATATTTTCAGGTATATGTATGAACTGAGTGAATAAAATAACTGATTTGCATTTGAAAAATTCAAGATAAAATTTATAAACATTATTTAAATTCAGAAATTTACTGATTTTTGAACATATCAAAATTATGTAATCTTTAATACTGGTACTTTCCTCATACTTATATTAAACTTAATCAAGCATTACAATTAGCACATCCATTCATTTTATTATTCCAGTATTGTTCTGAAGTTAAAATCATCTCGTAATTAAATAAAATGTAATAAAATATAGTGTTTTCAAATTTTCTTTAGTTATAATTTTACTATTGCATGTGTTTAATATAATCAACAATTCTGTGAATTTATATTCCCCGTCAAAGTATGTTAAAGAGACATGGAAATCTTGAAGTATTTATCAATTATAATTAGCATCTCAATTTATTAATCAAGTATCGTTTTTAACTTTAAACCTCCTCTCTAATCTACCTTTCGACATTTACAGATCAATATAAAAAAATTCTTTGTGACTCCCCATAAATTAAATAAAAATATAAAAAAATTGGAGTCTGAAAATCTCACAGGTTTTAACATAATCAACATTTAGTAATTTTTATAAATTTGCAAACAGAATTTGTTTTCAATTGTTCAAATAATTATTTGAAATATGGATGTAGAAAAATTGAATTGAATTGAATTGGGATTTTATAGTCGCACCAACAGCTAAGGTCATATGTCGACTTTCCAGCTTCCATTGGTGGAGGAAGACCCCAGATGCCCCTCCAACCAGGCGGTTGGTTACCTCGGTAGAACCACCGACGTTCCGCAAGCCATGAGAGCTGGCAGGGCCGTCACTCTGTTTTGGGGGACTGCGACCCACACCCTTGGGTGGGGGAATTTTAGCGCGATTTTACAGGAAAGGTGGAATTATTTTGAGGCCATAATTTTGATTATAATCATTGTTTTAAATAGCCTACATGTTTTATTTATATTAAATACAAAAAAAAAAAAAAAAATTCATCAATAGGTATAACACTGCTGTTAGATTTGGAAAAAAATAAGGTACGACAATAAATTCGCCGTACATGGAAGAAACGGGACACAGCCTACAAATTTCATACTCAATATTTTACGTACCAGAAGTTTTTTTTTTAGTGTTTTTTTTCGAGTGGGAAGTTTGGTCAAAATTAGCCAAGCGGTTTCTGAGGAGAAGTTGTTTGAAGAAAAGTTAACAACGTCGGACGAAGAGTGATCCCAATATAGCCTTCGGCTCAGGTGATCTAATAAAAAGGTCAATGATGCTTAAATGAAAGTTTGTAAACATTTTAGTAACTAACGAGAAATGTCACAGTAAGTGACAAATGCCCCCGAAGTGACCTGTAAGTGTGACCTTGACCTTGGAGCAATATGAAACCAACAGATATATTTAAAAATATTTAAAAAAAAAAAATCAAACAAACAATAAAAATAAAATAAAATAAAATTTAAAAAATATTTAAAAAATACCGGTAAATAAAAATAAAAATAAATAGAAAAAAAACAATTAAAAAAAATAAATATTTTTGTCGCGACACGACTTCTTGTGGTGAGCAATTGTGCGAAGTTATTTGAAAATCCGTTGATTATTGTCCGAGTTATGAAGCGGAGACGATTGTATAGACGAACAGATTTTGAACTTTGATCTCTAAGTGTGACCTTGACCTTGGAGCCAAGGACCTGGTTTTTGTGCACGACACGTCGTCTTGTTGTGGTGAGCAATTGTGCGAAGTTATTTGAAAATCCATCCATTATTGTCAGAGTTATGAAGCGGACACGAGTGTACATACGAACGGATTTTGACCTTTGATCTCTAAGTGTGACCTTGACCTTGGAGCCACGGACCTGGATTTTGTGCGCGACACGTCTTGTTGTGGTGAGCAATTGTGCGAAGTTATTTGAAAATCCATCCATTATTGTCAGAGTTATGAAGCGGACACGAGTACAGACGAACGGATTTTGACCTTTGATCTCTAAGTGTGACCATGATCTTGGAGCCACGGACCTGGATTTTGTTCTCGACACATCGTCTTGTTGTGGTGAGCAATTGTGCGAAGTTATTTGAAAATCCATCCATTATTGTCAGAGTTATGAAGCGGACACGAGTGTACAGACGAACGGACAGACAGTGCGATTACTATATATGCCACCCTTAAAAACATAAAAACAAACGAGTTTGCTGTTTGCTGAGATGACAAGTGCATAAAATTGTTTAAAAATCTTGATTTTTTTAAAAACTCACGGTGTCCCGTTAGTTTTTCTCTTAACTTGCATTTGTTCAATCATTAATATTAATTGTTAGAATTATAAAGTCCAAAGCAAATTGTTTTTACATTTTACTAACTCTTTATAATATTGCACCAATAATATATTTGAAAATTCAGTAAAATAGTGAAGAAAATTGAAATCACAGTTTTTTTTTTAATTATATGCAAGCAGTTTTAAAGTCAAAATGACGCAGGATAACTAAATCGAGGAGCACATTTTAATATTTGAATAAAACTCAAGATTGCCATGTGTCCCTTTAAATATCAGATAAAAAACTCAGGAGTATCCATGGGAAATTTGAGTAAAATTGGCCAAGTGGTTTCTGAGAAAGAGCTGCTTAGGGACACCAATGCCCAAGCCGCTAGACGAAATTTGCATATTAAGTTTCATGAGAGTGGGTGTTATTGTTTCGGAATTATCGTCAAGAATGCATATTTCCATATAAGGTCATGGCGACCTGGACCTTTGACCCCCCAAAAAATTAGGGTTCCTCCTCTTACTAAGGGCAATGTACAGTTCATGATTGTGAGTGTTATAGTTTCAGAGTTACTGTCCGGAATGAGCAATTGTTTACGAACAGGCAGACATATAAAAAGTAGACAATAATCAAATCAGTAACATTTTAAGTTTTAGTAAGACAAAGGTTGGACCTAAACCCCATTATTTTTACAAGACTCTGTTAGTAAAATATCAGTAAAGACAAGATTGCTGGACAGACATAATGAGACATCATGCAATGCATAAGAACCAGCTAATGCATTATATACTTGCCCATTAGTCCATAATCTGAACCACACCGTAATTGAATGTTGTTTAACGGCTCATCAACACAGTATAGTTATTTAGAGCCGCCCCAGACAGAGGAATCCGGGAACCTGCCCTACTCTTATTATCCAACAGATTCCTATGGTTCTTTAACATGCTCGAAGGATAGATCGGTTTACGTCCCCATCCGACGGACGAGGCTAAGGGAAAGTGTCTTGCCCAAGAACACACCGACGGAACTCAGTGGCACCACAGAGTATGGTGAACCCAGGGCCTCCGGTTACCACACCGTAAGTAAAACAAGTTGAATTTGAGGTCAAAATGTTCTAGTTCTGAAACCAAATAGAAAGGAGTGCTAGTTATTTGTGAGCATCTACTTACCAGTACATGTCATCTTCAAAAATCCATATGTATATCATGGCCATTCATCACAGCCTGGAAAAGATGTTGATGCTCGAGTCTGGGCACCGACACTGTGACAATTTGTATTAGCAGACTGCGCGCATGGGTATACTGAAAACAGCATTAAAAAAAAAGCAATTTAAAGCCAAACTAATTTGTCATAGTCGTTAATAGTATTGTTGTAAAACACAAATATACTTTATGTTATTTCTTGATGCAAGCCATTGTGGGTTAAAATTCAATTATTAAATTGTTATTATTAAACAAGAGGTCAATGATTTTCAAGCTATACTGATAGGTTTTGATAGCTATATCAGCATTTCTGTGAAGTTTTATAAAAATCTGTCAAGTAGTTTCAAAGTAGTAACAAAGATGGCCACTAGCGGCCATGTTTAATGTCGGTCGAATCAAAATAATCTTCGACAAGGATCAAAATCATGTCAAGCTGATAAGTTTAGAAAAAGTCCCATATCAATATCACTTATAGTTTTCAAGAAGTAGTGGCTAAAACCTTGTTTTTAAAAAAAAATATTTTTAGCCAAGGGGCCGTGTTGAATTTCCGGCCGACTTAAATTTTGCTGGGATCAATTAGACATCAAGAGCAACATTCCTGTGAAGTTTCATGAAAATCCGTCAAGTAGTTTCAGAGGAGTAGTCGCTACAAGTTTCTACTATATAACTCTTATGTAAACAAACAAAGATGGCCACTGGTGGCCATGTTTAATGTCAAATCCAAATAAATTTTGACAAGGATCAACATCATGTCATGCTGATCATTTTAGAAAAAGTCCCATATCAATATTATTTACAGTTTTCAAGAAGTAGTCTCTATAAACTTGTTTTTAAAAATCTATTTTTAGACGTGGCGGCCCTCTTGAATTTCCGGCCAACCTGAAATTTTGGTAAGATCAAGTAGACATCAAGAGCAACATTCCTGTGAATTTTCAGAGGAGTATTCGCTACAAATATTTGATATATAAACTCTATGCAGACATGTTTAATGTCGAATCAAAATAATTTTCGACTCGTTTTAAAAACAGTTCCATATCAATATTATTTAAGGTTTTTAAGAAAAAGACGCTACAAAAAAATTTGACAGACGGACGACTCGGATGCCGCACCATGGCATTAGCTCTGCTGATCTTTGATCAATACAGCTATTAACATATAAAGATGCAGTTTTATTCAATATATTTATTATAGTCTGTCTATTTGTAGATCAGTTAAAAATTACTGGTTCTGCTTAGTTTTTAGTCTGTTTTGTACTGAAAATTACCTCTCACAATGGACCATGTCACACGATACATACAGCAATGAAATGCCCGTCAGCCTGCAACCAAATTACTTTCTTGCAAAGTGTTTTACGGTTTTGCATTCTTATTTGAACTCTTAAGCATAGCTTTAAATCTTGTCCTTGCTGCTATAGTTTAATATGACCAAAAGTGCAAGTGACTGTCGGAAAAATGTGCTATCAATAATGTAAATATAGATCCCTAACGCTCATAAACATTGACTGCACATGTATGTGTGATTTTAGGGGTCAGCTACTACTAGCCAACCTATACCTTGGTGTAATTTTTGGTTTTCAGACACTTCCCGTGATTGGAAATAATGTCCATTAAAATGGTACGAACAATTAGCGGGTCTCTCTTTTTTTAATTGTTCTCATCGCTTGCAGTCCACACCAAAAAACATCGGCAAATTTACTATTGTTTTGCATAACAAATTGGCGGTAAATGCTCAGTGAACCCGTACCAATATTACAGGGAAAAAATGAGAAACAGAACCAGATAGAAACTGTAAATAACTGGTGACGCGGTTTCATACAATCAATAAAGCGGTCTCGTGAAAACAGAACCAAAGAGAGAAAACTGTTAATAACTGGTGACGCGGTTTCATACAATCAGTAAAGCTGTCTCCTGAAAAGTATGCTGTGCACCACAAAAACTCTGATTGGCAAAAATAAGCTACCAAGATACGCATCGTTTCAAAAGAAATAGCGTACCTGGAAAATTACGTCCGTATATGGTATGGAGTGAATTAAAATAAAATGAAGACTCTGAAATATCACGTAATTTACATGGATGCGCAGTCTATCTGGAGCACTGCAGAGCTAGAATCCCCTTTATAAAGTAGGTAGAGTATGTGGCACAACTCCATATGCAGGTTTCTGAAGACATCACGCAATGCCTGAATAAACAACTAATTTAAGCCTTATATACCACACATGCATACATAAAACTCACCAAAGAAAAGAATATCATGCCGATCTAGTCATGGTCCCTCTGACATGTTTAATGTTTTTCTCTCGAAATAGCTTGCTGTCATCTGTAATCTGGTTCCATATTTCCAAGTTTATCAATTTTCTTTGGTGAGTTTATGGTATGGTATAATTCAGGGTTCAGTCAATTAAAATCCAGTTATTGTTATTTAAGCAGGTATTGGGTCATGTCTTCAGAGTTTATATGCAGTGCTCCAGATAAGCTTTCAGCACAATGTATGCATGTTTTTGTTTTTTTACGTATTTACATTTACAAATTACAAACTTATGCGTATTTTTGTAAACAAGTTTTATAAACAAGTTTTGTAAAAGGTATACTCTGTAAAAAAAAAATTCGACCATGGCAGTGTTCGAACCCTTACAATGATCTCTGAACCTTGACATTCGACCATAACCCTTACTATCTCAGTTGATAATTCACAATAGACCAACAATCAACAATAATTATCGTTTACAATGGAAGTTTGCGAAAAAATAAAAATCTTTTTATTGGTTACTCGAATGTGTGTTCGCTCTATTTTTTTAAAATCAAATCTTGTTTGGAATTTAATGTTTCTGGTACCAAATTAACCGGGTAGGGTAGACCTTGGTTACTAAAAAAAGATACTTAAATTCTGTCAACTAGTTTTATTTTTATATGACTCTATATACCCTGGTCCAAAACCTTTTTCACCGAGTATATATTCATTAGTCATTACCATAAAAAACATTGCATATTTCATCTCCCCCTTTAAAAAAAAAAAGACAGAAGCAATGTTGAATGAATATATATTTAAGGGCATTATTGATTAATTTGTGTCAAATAGCTGACAAAAAAAGGCAATTTCTATTCTCTTGCAAGCATCTAACGAAACGTAAGTAAAATTCTGCACTTGACTGTCATTCAGTACCTCAAACTTCAATAAGCATCCACTGAGTATGGTTGGGCGCATTCTACTTTTCTAAGCTATTACGTTGTGTGTACGTGGGTATTCGGTTCTCCATATTTATCGGCGATTATATCATAGGTTATTAGATTTGTATGGCTAAATATTACTTGGAACGAGTTGTTTTGGCAAAGGACGACGAGTCCTGCGCCAAAACAACGAGTTCCAAGTAATATTTAGCCATACAAATTCAATAACCTTTTTATTGCATACTTTCATATTGTTTTCGATCAATGTTAATTGTATGATTATTACTTTTCGTTGTATTTGTGTTATTTTTATAGCTTTTGATGGAATTCCCATCTTGTCATTCAGTTTCATTTTGTGTGGATGATTAGTTTGCGCGAAAGGACGTCGGATGACGTCATTAAAAACATCGAGCGATTTTCTAAAGTTTGTTTACCATTTGATAACGTTAAACAGTGGGTGAGTGACCATTTCAATTATTTTATCAATTTCTGCCATAAAAGGTTGAAAAAAAAAAAAAAAAAAACACGTATTTTTTTGTTGACACTATACCAAGGATTCCGTTATTTTTATTTGAAAGTAGTTCCTTATTTCTATTTCGCGGCTCTTAGCAAGCACGAGCAAAAGTTCCGGTGCAATATCAATGTGTGCAATATCGTAGATTATTATATAACCTATAAATAGACGCGTTTTCATTGGCTAAAAAGTAATTTTTTAGAAAAAATATCTAGCGATATTGACCTGTTTTTTTGATATTGACCTGTTTTTTTGATATTGACCTGTTTTATATAATTGTTTTTTTGATATTGACCTGTTTTATATAATTGTAAATTGAGGGTTATATAATAAAACAGTTATGGACTTTTCAGCTGTTATACATGATGTTGATATGTACCAAAAAATCATTATTGACCTCGGCTATCGCCTCGGTCAATAATGATTTTTTTGGTGCATATCACATCATGTATAACAGCTAAAAAGTCCATAATTGTATAATATTGCACACTTAGCTCAATGCAAACTAAACGGGACAATATGAAACTAAGTATACAATAAATATATATATGCGTCTTATCTGGAGCACTGTATGAGCAACCACTCTTCCGGGGAATGTTTACGGACGTGAATCAAGCTGACACAGAAGCAACGAGTATTGGCTGCACATTGTTCTGCTTGCACACAGGACCTACACATCCCCTCCAAAGGCTGGCATACTTTCACACCGAAGGCTGGCATACTTTCAGAGTACCTTGCTCAAGTAAGATACTACCACACACACTGACATGATACAAAGACCCTGTTAGAGATTGCTTATCTGGAAGGAAAGCATCAAAGGTTTCGGGGGCATATAGTAATCGTACCGTCCGTCCGTCATTCCGCAGTTCGTGTCCGGACTGTAACTTCAGAACCCCCTGCATGGATTTTTAATTAACTTGGCACAAGTGATCACCATAACAAGACGATGTGTCGCGCGCAAAACCCAGATCCGTACATCAAAGGTCAAGGTCACACTTTAAGTTCATAGGTCAAAAACAGGTACGCAATTTCGTGTCCGGACCGTAACGTCACAACCCCTGTAGGAATTTTAAATTAACTTGGCACAAGTGATCACCATAACAAGACGATCTGTCGTGCGCAAAACCCAGGTCCGTACCTCAAGGTCAAGGTCACACTTGAACTTCATAGGTCAAAAACAGGTACGCAATTTCGTGTCCGGACCGTAACGTCACAACCCCTGCAGGGATTTTTAAATAACTTGGTACAAGTGATCACCATTATAACAAGACAATGTGTCGCGCGCAAAACCCAGGTCGGTACCTCAAAGGTCAAGGTCACACTTGAAGTTATTAGGTCAAAAACAGGTACGCAATTTCGTATCCGGACCGTTATGTCACAACCCCTGCAGGGATTTTTAAATAACTTGGCACAAGTGATCACTTGGAGGTCAAAAGTCAAATTGTGTCCGGTCATTCATGGACGGATTTTCAAATAACTTGGCACAAATGCTCACCACAACCAAACAATGTGTCGCGCACAAAATCCAGGTCCGTGGCTCCAAGGTCAAGGTCATACTTCGAGGTCAAATGTGACTTTGGGGGTATTTCTCACTAACAGTGCTATTTCTTGTTTACTAATATTTCTGCACCGATATCCACAGACATATTAATAAATTTGTTATTAGGTCTGTGCAATATCAGACTAATATCGCCATGTTTTGTTGTTGCATAGACTGCTTAACTGCACATATTTTGTGTTGACGCCACATTTGTGTAATGTAGCCTCATTTGTATACCTTTACCCACTAGAATATGCAGGGTTCAAATTTAAAACTTATTTACTTGCTAAATTTGCAGATTGCAAGTAGGAAACATTAGTACTTGATAAATTGTTCAAGTAATAAAAGAAAACTACCTTACTAGGTCTCAGTCTACATGTATTCACTGAACATATTTATCTAACATGGTTAAATAGGTGGATATAAGTAAGTATAATTATACATTATTACATTCCTGCATCTAGCTGAATGTGAAATTGTCATTATTTACAGGAATAGCAATCCTTTTAAAATGAAACAAGGTTTCAAATTATATTAATGCAAGTACCTTAATTAAAATAGCAAGTAGAAAACCTTTGCACCTGCTTTTTTATAGCAAGTGGCTAAAAATGTAAGTCAGAATATGCCAGGCGCGCAGCGTGCAATACTCATTTACTCACGTGAGTAAACTTTTCAAACGAAGGCTCAAAAATAAAAAATCGAAATACACAATAAAAAGATGAGCCTAAAATGCACCAGAAGTCATGTACAGCGTAATGAGTACACAAATATTTATTTGACATAGTGTGTGCAGTTTAATTTTATTCAGTTATTTTGTTAGAGTAATTCTCTTAGTTGAAACGCTTCCGAGTGCTTCGTCAACTGTATCAGTTTATGTGTTAATGAGCAAATTCTGCCTTTAAATTTGATCACTGATATGTGTTTTATCATTTCTGAGAATTTAATTTATCATGTTTCTAGTCATTGAATTAACAATGTTTTTTCTTTGTATGGTGTTTTACGTCCTTTTCAACGAATTAACAATGAACTTGGACTGTAATAAAGTCCTGAATAAAAGTAAAGACTGTGCACATTATCGAGAATACTACTAGGTGGAATGTAAGTGGAAATCCAAGCATCACAACATTTGATTTTGAAATGCCCACTTCACTTTGTTGCGGGACATTAAAAGGTTGCACATTTCAAATAAAATCAATTTTGTGCATAGGTGCATGTACAGCAGTAATTGAGTTTAGGGTTATATTACTACAGGCACACATTTTATACCCGTTCCAGTTCTTAGAAAAGGGTTTAAAAAATCACGGAGCCAGTGTGCTTGCCAACTAATTTTTGTGTCCTCGATAGATCAGATTTTCTTGCATACCGGACAAGGATATCCGTCATTTTACAGAGGCTAGATATTTCCATCTCACCCTAGGGTCGAGATAAAATTCATGCGTGCCAACATCTTGTATACCGAAAAACATGCAAAACGATAGTAGCTGGCGGCGTCAATGCACAACATGTCTCTGATTTGCAAGAAAAAGAATCTATCATGTGTATTCAGTTCAAATAGGGAATTCCAACCCTCGGTATAAGTGTTTTAAGCCTCGGTTCCGATAAAAACACCTATACCGAGGGTTGGAATTCCCTATCTTCATCGGATACCCATGAAAGATTCTTATTATAAAGCACTACTAGCAGGGTTGTCTCTAATAGCCCGTAATCGGCTATATTCGCCGTCTGTTGCCCGTAACCGGCTATATTCGCCGTCTGTTTTGAATGTGGAGCTGGCGGTAAACAATTTTTATTTATATTTTTTTTAATCAGTATAAAATATTTTGAAATTATTTCATCATCTCAAAGAATCATGAAATAACTAAAAATCCTGACCTTAATTAGCACCAAAAACATGAGATTGCATGAGACCTCATGCTTATTCGCGGGGAAGAATGCACGTCTATAAATGTCTAGACACTTTTTTATATACGCGGTCTAGGTTGCATCTATAAAAGTCTGTATGTAAAAAAAGCACACAAAGACGTCAACCGTTTGTGAACACAGTTAATTTTAAATAGCTCTGCATGTGTAGCAGGACCCCTCTGGACCTGACTGTAGAACTTGATGAATTTTCTTAAACATGTTAAAAATATTTTCTTTGTGAAACTTGATGTCTGTTGCACGAAAAATAATGAACGAGACAGATTTGTTCATCACAAGTTATATTTGGGGGATTATACGACATGGGATATCTTTTAGAAAGTTTCACACACTGGCAGTGATTCCAATGAATAAATAAAAATTCAGAGACAAATTTCAATCGGATGCCATGATCAGGTTATTATGTCAGAACAGACTTCAGTAGAGTACTCAGTACATGTACTGGTATGGTAAATGGCAAGATCGATGAATAACAAATCCTTTACCAAACGTTCCGAACGATAGCATGATACAAATATAGTGACAGTGTGATAAACGACAATATTATGTTATTTTTCCTTTTTGGCGAGCATCATATGCAGCAATATTGAACATCAGATAATAAAAAAGCAAATTTATAAGATATTTACTACAGGTGCCCCACCCACCAACTCGGCAAAGCCAACTGCCTCGCATTTAATTTCATCACACCTTCATAACCTGGAAGTATTCTAAACATATAAATCAACATAAAACAAGTCGTTGTACCACACATATTCAATGGACAGTTACCATCTTCCTACCATTGGTCGTCTTATGATGATTTGCTAAACCCATCCGAGTCTGCTACTCAAAACGCCATTCTGTGAAGGCTGCTTCACTGCGCATGTCCCTTCTCTTTGTAGCGTTGACGATTCTTTTCTCCAAGTACCCTAACCTAAGGCTATTTACAGTTTCTGGTAATACCATTCTATAAATCTTATTATTAAATTAATAATAAAGGAAAGATTGCAACGGCCTCAATACTATTAAACAGGGTTAAAAAGATCGTTCTACATGGACTTTTCAGATCATACAGTATTCTGAAATCCGAACATCACGATTTGTGATTTTTAACATACTCTGTTTATTCCAGAAGCTTTTTATTTATAAAACCAAACATGTTTGAACTAAAATTACGAAAACAAGCATTTTTATGTGTTTTTATTTGATAAAATACAATAAATAAGAATATTCGTAAATGGCCCCTCCGTTTCGGAATTCGTAATTGGTTGGTTCTTCGCAAACGGCGTATAACATCTACACCTAATTCCACGTAATATTCCAGATATATCTCAACGTGTTTGGTACAAAAAGGGACTACAGTTAATTACAGAAAGGACAACTCTGTCATATAGTAGACCGTTTAATCAAAGTATACGTTGTTACACCAAATTCATAAATGTTGAAGTTTTGCTTGACACATTCAAGCTATTTCAATATTGTGTTTAATGTTAAGAAATTGCAACGTTTAAAGCCTGTTTGCTCACCTGCTTGAGCCAAATACGCATTCTGTCAATAATGAAACTTTAAAGGGGTAACAATTGGTGTGTTTGGTACTGTTTAAACCTTCTTTCCGAAAGGACAGACCTAATGTCGCCCTGTACCATTCCATTAGCAGCAGCATTTTAAACATACAATATATAGCGCAAATACTCATTATGCGTTTCTTTTTCCTTTCAGTATACATGCTTTATAGCGAATAAATTGGTAACTTGGCATAGCGTGCAAGAAAGAAAAAGGAACACAGTATAACAAAAAGTCCTTATCACAACAGTTATACATATCCACGTCCATCATTAATAAATAGTATATTATTATTAGTTCAGACACTATTATAATACTCAATACCTACAACTGTTGACGAGAAATACACCCAGTGAATAATACCGTGACACAATACGATGAGAAACATTGGAAAATATATTGCTGTGGGTCTTCTGTTTATGTATAATTATGAAATAAGCCATGTTCTATTAAAGTTAAACTGAGCATAATAATGTATATAAAATTTCCATAAAAGTGGCTACAAATCTGTTTATTTGGATTAAACGTGTGTGTGGATGTGGATTATTGTCTAACCGAATCAAAAATTTGGATTTATGGCCAAGAACAAACGTTCAAAAAGAAAGAAAAATAGTGAAAGTGATAGCGATCTGAGTGGTTATTTGAATAAGACCGCCAAACATGGACAATCGCCGGAAGGGGTGAGTGTTAGTGACGCTTTAAGTCAGTCAAATGCAGTGTTGTTTGATCAAGGTACTCCTTCAAAATTAAATACTAACTTTATACCAGTATGCTCTACCCCCGTCACTTTTTCCGGTCTAACAAATTCCAGTGTTAATAGTCCTCAGTCGCCTATACGTACCACGTATCCTTCCATTGCAATGGAAGACAAGATCAATGCGGATACCACCCCTGGTACGCCGCTTCAAAGCGCAAACCCGACGAATGCCGACATCATGGCTTGTCTGTCAACAATCTCGTCCAAAATCAGTGATATGGACAAACGATTATTAACACTTGAATCACTTGAAAAAAAAGTAGATAATTTTGATAGAGAAATGAAAAAAATGTGGGTGCACATCGAGGACATGAATAAAAAAACAAGTGAAAGGCTAAATAAAACAGAGGATAGGGTCGATTCAGCCGAATACGCTATAGGCATGGAGCAAGATAAAATGACGCAAATGGAGCACGAAAATCAGAAACTGAAAGACTCTATTATATATTTGCAGTCGCAATCAATGCGAAATAATTTGATATTCGGAAACATTCCAGAATCCCAATTCGAAAAAACCGAGGAAACCGAATCTAAATTTAGACAATTTCTGCATGAAAAGCTTCAAATTGCACGAGAAGTGGTGGATAACCTAAAACTCGAGAGGGTACACAGGATCGGTGCACCGGTTCCCGGTTCGACGCGAAAAATCGTCGCGAAGTTCAACCTGTTTCCTGAGAGGGAAATGGTACGCAGGCTAAGAATAAAGCTTGAAGGCACCAACTTTTATATGCACGAACAATTTCCGCCGGAAGTCGTCGCGAAGCGTCGCAGATTGACACCACAAATGAAGGACGCTAAAAGGGAAGGCAGAAGAGCATGGATTAGCTATGACACTTTATATATTGATGGAAAACCAGTGAAATTGGACTAGGAGCACGCAGAGGATGGACTAAGTGTTGTGTATTGGAATTGTAATGGATTAACGGACCGTAAAAAAGAACAGTCGAACTTTGTGGATATTTTGACAAAACACGATATTATATTTTTATCAGAAACATGGACAAGTAAGGACAGCGATATTGAATTACCTGGTTACTGTTATTATAATTTTTACCGTAAATTTAGACACCGCAGGGCTAGAAGAAATAGCGGAGGTATTGTATTATATTTTAAAAAATCACTCAAAAAAGGTATCACTATTGTGAAAAATCATCATGACACGATAATCTGGCTTAAACTAGATAAATACTTTTTCGGTAACACAGACCACATTTTCTTGTGTGGTGTATATTTGTGGGGCGATGACTCGCCAGCAGTTAAGATTGTTAATGCTGATCTTTTTCAATTATTACAGGAGGACATATCATACTTTGATTCATTAGGTAGTACTTTCATTGTTGGTGATTGCAATGCAAGGGTAGCTAATAGAAACGATTATATTATCTTTGATCGAACTGTTAATGATATCGATTATAGTGACTATATACCAGATAATCCTTTAATTAGAGTATCACAGGACTCGGCAATAAATGCACAGGGAACCAAACTACTTGATCTTTGTAAGGCTACGTCATGTAGAATAGCCAATGGTAGGTTAGTGTGTGATTACAGCGTGGGTTCTGCAACGTATGTGAATAGAAACGGGTGTAGCGTGATAGATTATCTGTTATTGAAAGAATGTGATTTTTCGATGGTGAGTGATTTTCAAATAGGAGACTTCAATGAATTCAGTGACCATGCACCGTTATCTTTTGTTATTAAGGGTAATAGCCATAACTGTAAAAGTAACATAATAAATCTTGAAAATACGAAGTGGGACAATACATACAAAGAAATATTTCGTAGCGGTATAATAAGCAAATTGCCACTTTTCAATAATTATCTTGATAATGTAATCAAAGATGATATGAATAGTATAAATAACCTTATAATACAATTTACAAATACAATACGTGATGTTGCGGATCCGCTCTTTAAAAAACGAAAGATCTTGAGGCCGTTTTATCAAGTACACAACAGCGATACTAATAAATGGTTCGATGATGAATGTGTTCTTGCTAAAGCACGTTACAAAGAGGCATTATTCAACTTTAACAGAAACAAGTCGGGCGAAAATAGGGTGTTACTGGCTAATACTAAATTGATTTACAAGAAATTAATTCAGAAAAAGAAACGATCGTACAAATTTAAACAAATGAAAGAATTAGAAAAAATGCGCCATTCTAAACCACGTGAGTTTTGGAAACTATTTATTAAAAGAAAACGCAACAATCCTGATATTTCCATGAATGAATTTAGTTCATACTTTATAAATATGTTTAAGGATATAAAAGTGTCGGTTTCTGAAGAAGCTGAAGAGTTTAATAATAATCATAATTTTAATGATGGCGATGCAATATTTGAAGAACTCGATAAACAGATTACTGTAAGCGAAGTTGAATCTGCAATTCGTGCCTTAAACAAAAATAAAGTTTCTGGAGATAATATTTTAAATGAATACTTTATCTCAACTTGCGATATTTTATCTGGACATATAACTGACATTTTTAACGTAATATTTGATTCAGGATATTTTCCGGATGAATGGACTGAAGGTTTTATAATCCCCTTGCACAAGCGAGGTGATAAAGACATGGTCAGTAACTACAGGGGAATAACTCTAGTAAGTTGTATGGGAAAACTTTTTACAAGTATTTTGAACACCCGGATTAATAAATGGTGTGAGATTAATAATACTGTATCGGACGCACAATTTGGCTTTATGAAAGGCAGATCAACGGTAGATGCAATTTTCGCACTTCATAGTATAATCGAAAAAATTCTAAACAATAAAAAACGGCTTTATTGTGCTTTTATAGACCTTAAAAAAGCGTTTGATTCTATCTATAGAAATGCAATGTGGTTAAAGTTATATAAATTTGGTATTAACGGGAAAATGCTAAGAATAATTCGTTCTATGTATAACACTGTCAAATCATGCATAAAATACTGCGGTTCTTTCTCGGATTTTTTCGAGATTTCTGTCGGTTTGAAGCAAGGGGAGATAATGTCTCCGATCATGTTTGCACTGTTTATTGAAGATTTAGAGTTATATTTGCAAAATAGAATAGAGAGTGGTTTATCATTAGATGACATTTCTTTAATTTTACTGCTTTTTGCTGATGATATGGTGTTAATAGGTAATACTCCGCAAGATCTGCAAATGAGCTTAAATCGTCTATATGAATATTGTGAAACTTGGGGTCTGGAAGTAAATACTGAAAAAACAAAGGTTATAGTTTTTCGTAAAAGAGGTAGAGTAACCGTTGATGAAAACTTTTCTTTTAACGGAGCATTATTAGAGGTTTCAGATGATTTTAATTATTTTGGAGTTGTATTTAACTACACAGGGTCGTATACGTTAAATCAACAGGCTATGTGCGGCAAAGCATTAAAAGCTATGAATCTTTTAACTGCAAACATAAGAAAAACTGAACTAAAACCTAAAACATCCCTTCAATTTTTTGATGCTTTCGTCTCATCAATACTCAATTACGGCTGTGAAGTCTGGGGTTTCATAAAATCGAAAGAGATAGAGAGAATTCATCTCAAATTTTGTAAACACATTCTAGGAGTAAAACTGACCACGAGTAATGCTGGTGTTTACGGTGAATTGGCGCGTTATCCTTTATTTATCACAAGATATACTAGAATAGTTAGATATTGGTTGAAATTAGTTAAAACAGAAAATATAATGTTATCATCTATTTATAAATCTTCATTATCTGATTGTGAAAGTGGTTTAAACAATTGGTTATCCAATGTAAAATCTCTGCTTAATACGTATGGCTTTATGTATATATGGGATGATCCTTTAAGGGTGAACCATCAACATTTTATATCTAGCTTTAAACAGAGGTTGGTGGATTGTTTTATTCAAAAATGGAACACTGATCTACAAGAAAATAGAGTATTATCAAGTTTGTATAGACATGTTAAAGATAATTTTGGATATGAAAACTATCTGAATATTTTATGTACAAAAAGATTACGAAGTGTTTTTACTAAATTACGTTTATCTTCACATAGCTTAAGAATTGAGACAGGTCGTTATGCAAGACAGAGGATTGAAAGAAATGAAAGAGTTTGTCAAATATGTAATTCAACTGATATTGAAGACGAATTTCACTTTGTTTTAATTTGTACAGCTTATAATGATATTAGAAAGAAATATATCAGAAAATATTACATACAAAGGCCAAATATGTTTAAATTTATAACACTTCTACAATCTTCAAAGAAGAAAGAACTTTTTAATTTAAGTAAATATTTGTCAGAGGCGTTTACTGTCAGATGTTCTATTCCAAATATTATTTCTTAAAATATATTCAAGTACATCCTCACATAAATTGTTATTTTATATATAATTCCTTTTGTTTTTTGATATCCTTGGATTATTGATTAAAATGTGTGATTTATATGATCTATGATTAATTAAGGAGTATTGAAAATTGAACTATAAGTGAGTGTGTAGAAGTATGTGTAACCTGTCATGTGATTATAATTATGTATTACAAATTATGTATGTAATGATGAGAAACTGTAAAAGTTTAAGTCAATAAAGTATCTATCTATCTATCTATCATTTAAAGAACAGTTACGTAAATCGCTCTGCCCCAAGAGGTGTGCTGAACATGCAACAAAGCTACATTCTCATTCCATATTCATGTGGGCAAGTGAACAGACAAGCTATATTTGCTCACATGAAATGGTTACACCAATTTCACCCTGATTTAAGAGCATATATTACTTAACAGTTATTCAGACCTTATCTTCAAACATGTATATAGATTATCACATGTATTCACTAAAGTGTATGTTTAAATAAATTACAAATATACGCATATATATATATATATTTGTACACGCTTAATGACTATATATCTAAAACCCATGGCGGGTGCCGAAAATGCTAAAAAGCTGCATTCATGTGTGAAAGGGAACACCAATTTCACCCTGAGTTGATGTTCTATAAAGGTGTTAACCAGTTTTGAGATTAATTTGAGATTAATTTGAGACGGGAGTAATAATACAAATAGACATTTGTATGACATAATATAAGTCAAATCAAGACCATTTAATAATGATACTCGTGCGATAAACACTTGTACTGCAGTACTAATTTATATATTTACTGCGCTATATTGGTTTCTTAATATGTGTATAAATCACCATTCTCACCTGCACTTTAACAAACTACAACGGTTAAAAAAGACGATAATAGGCACGTGCAGTATGGTCACATGCGGTAAAAGCTGGCCTGATCATACTATTAGGCATAATGATTATATACAACACAGCAAGTCGTTACATAAACACATGTCTACACATTTTGGTCTAGGAATTAAGTCCGAGCGTATATCATTTACATTTATATATATGTATATTGCTTACGTGTTAGATTTTAAAAATAAATATTTACTGGACAGTATTCCAATTTACCAAACAGTTTGTATATTTTGACTTTCAAGAGTTCCATGTTTGCATAAGGCATACTAAATCACAGGGGATTGGAGCGTTGATTGGACCACACACACACCCTCCTCCCCCCCCCCCCCCCCCCCCCCCCCACCTCACCCCAACCAAACAAAATGTAATCCTCTACCCTTTCCCTATTTAATGGGTAATATTATGAAAATATGTGGTACTTCAAATCCCGATGTCCCCTTCATATTTACACGTGTCCTAAGTAAATCATCCAAAACACATCAAATGCTCAATCTTTCTCTTAAAAGGCTATATCCATCGACAGGTAATACATTCCTCTTTCTTCCAGCAACGTACTATAAATGTCATATGCATGTACATGGAGTATGCGACAATCGGTCAAACTTGCCAACACACGCTGATTTTTTTCTTGAGTCTGACAAGCTCCGCGTCCAAGATTTGACACCAAGTGTACATCTATCAAACACAATCCGGAGACCGTTCGCACATTGCATTACGATTTAAATCAAACATATGTACTAACCGCCCAAAGCAAACCGCTGCAGCAATCTCGGTAGTCAGTATTACGTAAAGTGTCTCTGTTGTTGTTTTTATTTTCGTTTTTAAGTAAATAAAAGTAGTGTGCTGACTTTTCATATTCTCTTTAGTAGGAGAAACTCTATTTTCAGTTCAATTTTATAGGTAAAAAATATCAACTGAAATCAATATAATAAAATAAATATATTTCATTCCTTATATTGTATGATATATAATAAAACAACTACCTAATTCCTTAGAAGTCAATAGATTAGAACTGTTTATCCTCGGGAGTGACTACCGCCTTGTGCAATAGTACTCTTCTCCGGTCAGTTAAATAATTCTAACCATTGAGTTCTACGGAATTAAATAGTTGTATACTATTTATAGCACAATGTGTATTAGGTCAATATTTAGCACAATGTTATTTTACATACAGCGACAATTGACAACTGTCAAAAACAAAACTTTATGGACTTAGTATTTTGGGATCTGTTTCAAAATATAAGTAAGAGTCACATAACCCGAACAGAAGGAACATACAAGTAACAGTCGCATAACCCGAACAGAATCAAAATATAAATAAGAGTCACATAACTCACAAAGAAGCAAACTATAAGCAAGAGTCACATAACCCGAACAGAAGCAAAATATAAATAAGAGTCGCATAACCCAAACAGAAGCAAAATAAATGTAAGAGTCGTATAACCGGAACAGAAACAAAATATAAATAAGAGTCGCATAACCCAAACAGAAGCAAAATATAAGAAAGAGTCGCATAACCCGAACAGAAGCAAAATATGAGTATGCATACTCCACTAAAGGTTTTGGCAGTGATTTTATAGTGTGGCATATCACTTTACATTTCGTATAGCAATATACCAGAATTCAAAAAAAAAATTGTTGTTGTTGTGGGTTTTTGTGTGTTGGCCGGGGGTGGGTGGTGGGGATTTATAGTTCTCCCGTCTTATATGGGCTATTAAATTTAAATATTTTCCTGAGAACACGTTTTTTATTGAGTCATGCTTTATTTTTTATTTCTAAATAATGATTATTTAGAAATATCAACAAATGACATTAAAAACTCAACAGAAAATGTTGCCATATCGAGTATATATCGTCATCGACAACATATTGGCCACCAAGACGTGGCAATGTGTAATAAAGATTAGGAACAGAAGGATATGATATAACACCGATTTCTGGTATCAAAATGTTCGTTATCTAAGAGCCATCAACGTTACCTTATGAAGCATTTATATAGAAAAATAATACAATTTGCACTTTCAAGTGTATATATTATATATATACCGTTACTAAGTGTATGTATTACGTATATACTGTTACTAAGTATTTATTACGTATATAGAGGATCTTAAACGAGTTCCCATTTCATATAAGATTTATGAAACGAGTTCTGAATTATTTTAATTTTAACGAGCCTTTTTGCGAGTTAAAATTAAAAATAATTCATAACGAGTTTCATAAATCTTATATGGAAAGGGAACGAGTTCAAGATCCTTTTTATCACATAACATTTCAATCAAATTAGTAAAAAATAATTCAGATGAACATAGAACCGCCACGACGTCAGACACACTTTACAAAACGTCATAAAATATGTGACGTCGTAACGTCGCGTCTCACACATAACGTTGCGTATAAACGAGTTCGTGTTTTACCTCTTTACAAAATAGCAGTTCACGCCAACTTTTTAACAAACCAACAACAATGTTTTGTATTACGTGCATTATTTTTATAAGCTGTCACAAATAATAAGATCTGGGTGAATTTGTAATAAATAAAATAGTTTCAGTTAATTAACTTGCGTAGTGTTACAGGCTTAACTCAACAAATCAAAATCGTTCCAGGTTGTATTACACGTGTGTCATACAACAGAATATTACATGGGTGTTCGACACTGCTAACAAGGGACGTTATGTGATAAATACTGTTACTAAGTGTATGTATTACGTATATATTGTTACTAAGTGAATGTATTACATATATACTGTTACTAAGTGTATATATAACATATATACAGTTACTAAGTGTATGTATTACGTATATACGGTTACTAAGTGTATGTATTACGTATATACTGTTACTAAGTGTATGTATTACGTATATACGGTTACTAAGTGTATGTATTACGTATATTACTGTTACTAAGTGTATGTATTACGTATATACAGTTACTAAGTGTATGTATTACGTATATACTGTTACTAAGTGTATGTATTACGTATATACTGTTACTAAGTGTATCTATTACGTATATACAGTTACTTAGTGTATGTATTACGTATATACGGTTACTAAGTGTATGTATTACGTATATTACTGTTACTAAGTGTATATATTACCTATATTACAGTTACTAAGTGTATGTATTACGTATATACTGATACTGTGATTGAGAGTATGTATTACGTATATGCTGTTACTAAGTGTATTTATTACGTATATTACTGTTACTAAGTGTATGTAGTACGTATATACTGTTACTAAGTGTATTTATTACGTATATTACTGTTAATAAGTGTATGTAGTACGTATATACTGTTACTAAGTGTATGTACTACGTATATACGGTTACTAAGTGTATGTATTACGTATATTACTGTTACTAAGTGTATGTAGTACGTATATACTTTACTAAGTGTATGTATTACGTATATACTGATACTGTGACTGAGAGTATGTATTACGTATATACTGTTACTAAGTGTATATATTACCTATATTACAGTTACTAAGTGTATGTATTACGTATATACTGATACTGTGGTTGAGAGTATGTATTACGTATAAACTGTTACTAAGTGTATTTATTACGTATATTACTGTTACTAAGTGTATGTAGTACGTATATACTGTTACTAAGTGTAGGTATTGCGAATATACTGTTACTAAGTGTATGGTTTACGTATATACTGTGCGTGAGTGTATGTATTACGTATATACTGTTATTAAGTGTATGTAGTACGTATATACTGTTACTAAGTGTATGTATGGCGTATATACTGTTACTAAGTGTATGTATTACGTATATACTGTTATGAAGTGTATGTATTACGTATATACTGATACTAAGTGTATGTATTACGTATATACTGTTACGAAGTGTATGTATTACGTACATACTGTTACTAAGTGTATGTATTACGTATATACTGTTACTAAGTGTATGTATTACATATATACTGTTACTAAGTGTATGTAGTACGTATATACCATTACTAAGTGTATGTATTACGTATATACTGTTACGAAGTGTATGTATTACGTACATACTGTTACTAAGTGTATGTAGTACGTATATACCATTACTAAGTGTATGTATTACGTATATACTGATACTAAGTGTATGTAGTACGTATATACAGTTACAAAGTGTATGTATTACGTATATACTGTGACTGAGGGTATATATTACGTATATACTGTTACTAAGTGTATGTATTGCGTATATACTGTTACAAAGTGTATGTATTACGTATATACTGTTACTTTGTTTATGTATTACGTATATACTGTTACTAAGTGTATGTATTACATATATACTGTTACGAAGTGTATGTATTACGTACATACTGTTACTAAGTGTATGTAGTACGTATATACCATTACTAAGTGTATATATTACGTATATACTGATACTAAGTGTATGTAGTACGTATATACAGTTACAAAGTGTATGTATTACGTATATACTGTGACTGAGGGTATATATTACGTATATACTGTTACTAAGTGTATGTATTGCGTATATACTGTTACAAAGTGTATGTATTACGTATATACTGTTACTTTGTTTATGTATTACGTATATACTGTTACTAAGTGTATGTATTACATATATACTGTTATTAAGTGTATGTTTTACATATATACTGTTACAAAGTGTATGTAAGTAAGTAAGTAAGTAAATATTTTATTAACGTGACATGTGCATATACATAACAGATATATACAAATCATTGAAACATAGTAATATATGGATAATACACCCGACCCCATGGGCCTATAAGTCACCTAAACATATATGTATTATAAAAATCACATGATCGCATGAAAGACATAAGTTAAACATTGAAATGATTTAAATAAATATAACCAATATTGATTTGAAATACATGTTATCTTTTGTAGATTGTAGTCTTTCTTTTAAGGTAAGCTCTAACCAAATATTTTGCAAGTTTTCTTGGATAATTGTGCATTAAAAATGATAATTTATTAACAGATGATAAATTAGTAAATTCGGGATCATCAAATTGTTCATGGAAGACACTTTGCCTAATGTTATAATAAAAATCACAGTTCAAGAGAAAATGAATTTTATTTTCAACATCGTTTCTATCACAAAAACGGCATGTTCGTTGCTCTAGTTATTCACCGACATATCGTCCTGTTTCTATCCTGATCGGTAAGATACCGCATCTAAACTGAGCTAGTATGGCCCGCTCGTGTTTCTTGAGGTTTAATTGTACATAGCTTTCGACCTTAAAGTTGTCTTAATAGGTTACATATGTCCTCAACTTAGCCACTCTCGAAATATCGACCTTCCATATATCGAATTATAATTAAAGATTCGGCTCCTCGCATGATGTAGGTTAATGATTGTCTTATTTGTGAAGTTATCGGTAAGCCCCAGTTTTAATAAAACAGTCTGAACGTCGCTGCACCAATTATTATGACAACGTCTGTAATCCGCATTAAACACTCGTTTTGTAAGTCTATTGTTATCTAGTAAAATTAATCTGTTCCAATAACGGATCATCTGAG
The DNA here is from genome assembly GCA_037043455.1 of Cyrtodaria siliqua. Classification (NCBI taxonomy): domain Eukaryota; kingdom Metazoa; phylum Mollusca; class Bivalvia; order Adapedonta; family Hiatellidae; genus Cyrtodaria; species Cyrtodaria siliqua. The sequence goes on along the minus strand of JAWPHD010000083.1, from coordinate 659,848 downwards.
TGTATGTATTACGTATATACTGTTATTAAGTGTATGTATTACGTATATACTGATACTAAGTGTATGTATTACATATATACTGTTACTAAGTGTATGTATTACATATATACTGTTATTAAGTGTATGTATTACGTATATACTGATACTAAGTGTATGTATTACATATATACTGTGACTAAGTGTATGTATTACATATATAGTGTTATTAAGTGTATGTATTACATATATACTGTTACAAAGTGTATGTATTACGTATATACTGTTATTGAGTGTATGTATTACGTATATACTGATACTAAGTGTATGTATTACGTATATACTGTTACTAAGTGTATGTATTACGTATATGATGTTGCAAAGTGTATGTATTACGTATATACTGTTACTAAGTGTATGTATTACGTATATACTGTTACTTAGTGTATGTATTACGTATATACTGTTACAAAGTGTATGTATTACGTATATACTGTTACTGAGTGTATGTATTACGTATATACTGTTACAAAGTGTAATTATTGCGTATATACTGTTACTGTGTGTATGTATTACGTATATACAGTTATTACGGTTTGCTATAAGTATGTATTAAGTTTATTTTGTTACTAAGTGTATGTATTACGTATATACTGTTACTAAGTGTATGTATTACGTATATACTGTTACTGAGTGTATGTATTACATATATACTGTTACTGAGTGTATGTATTACGTATATACTGTTACAAAGTGTATGTATTGCCTATATACTGTTACTGTGTGTATGTATTACGTATATACAGTTACTACGGTTTGCTATAAGTATGTATTAAGTTTATTTTGTTACTAAGTGTATGTATTGCGTATATACTGTTACAAAGTGTATGTATTACGTATATACTGTTATTAAGTGTATGTATTACGTCTATACTGTTACAAAATGTATGTATTACATATTGTTTCTAAACATGCTGAGACCGTATTATTTACATTGATATCCATTAGTGCATTATATTTTGACTACAGTATGTATTGCGTCACTTAACTGTCCGTCGCCGGTCTTACTCAAGTTGGTGCTCTATTTATTTATTTTTTTAAAAATTGGTACATGTATTCGTTATTGAATTCCGTCAAAAGATCTTGCTTCTGTAGAGTAAATATTCAATAATGGTAGTTGTGAAATGATTGTCAACGTAACTAAGTGTGTTTTGTAAGCTAAATGTTACGGTTAATGCAGCTTTAATATGCATATTTATATGATGGATATACAAGCAAGGTTTTACGCAAGCGTAAAATAGTTGCCAAGAGAAAGTATCTGGGTAGGAACTGGGAACAAAGTTTAACATAATAAAATATCAAGTCACGTGTGTTGAAACAATATTAAAACAAATAAATAACAAAAATGTTGTCACGAAGACGTAAACATGCCACGACCGTTGTTTCTTACCATACACTTTCTTTCCAATGTTTACCATCAGTTCTTCCTAGCAAACAGTTTGAATCAAGGTGGACGACCTCGCATGGTTCTGGTCAAGTCCTTGACATGCTTTACATATTGATTACATATTCACCTTTGTAGCACGACATGTTAGAAGTACACATCAGCACAGAAATACAATTGTTCACATGTAAGGGGTGCGTATCTGTTAGCGTGCTATACAACACAGATAAACTGTTCACTGCTACCATACGTGATTATGAGATTGCGTTATCAAAGAGAAAAACTAAAAGAAACTGTTCATTGCTACCTTACCATGTGTAATTATGAAAACCATATGAGACTCGCTGCCGTTCCGGCAGCGAATTACCTAAATACCGTTACTAAGTGTATGTATTACATATATACCGTTACTAAGTGTATGTATTACTACACATATACCATTACTAGGTGTATTTATTACATATACACCGTTACAAAGTGTATGTATTACATATATACCGTTACTAAGTGTATTTATTTTATGCTATCCAGTGATTTATATATATCTTTCTCAATGAATCCACTGTTTCCAAACAGTGAAATTACCATCAATAAATTTCACTGTTTTTGGAACTACTTTTTTCTATAGTGATTACCTCCCTTTAACAATATAATGTTGAATCATTTTCATGCTGATAGTTGGATGTTTGACGTGATACCAATATATTTTATAACTTGTTTAAATATTTTTCTTGTTTATTTCACGCAAAACATTTTTACTGAAATAAATAATTTCAGGACTATTTTATGTCGTGTATTACCTAGTGATCTGTAGTGCAGCGATTATAAATTGGGGCTACCATTGGGGTATACAAATGTGAACTAGATACAAAAAAACACTGATGGAAGCATAAAATAAATATAAAAAAAATTATCAGCGGAAGATGCAACTTTATTTCATCTCGTGAGCTCCCAAAACAGTATTCTCACTCGTGGCTACATCTCGTGGCTACGCCACTCGTGACAATACTGTTTTGGGAGCTCACTCGATGAAATACCATCTTCCACTGAAAAAACAAACAAATAGCCTCTATATACATAATGTTAACTTAAATAAATGCAACTTGTATATATATAACTGTACCTTTGGCTGAAAAACTTATCTTTTTCCAAGCTTTTCTCTTCAAAGGTAGCCTGTCCTTCTCTCTCAGACAGCCTTTGTTTTCTCTCTTCCTCCTCAGTTACAGGCAAGAACAACACGATTTTGGGTTTGAGTAGATCTGTCGGCCATTTGCTTTCTCGGGTAGATCCTCGCTACTCGTTTCATTCGCGATGCCGTACGCAGCGGTACTGTGCCAAAATATGTTCAATAAAACTTTTATTGCAAATATGTTACAATACATCAATTCAACATCACAATATTCATAGCAGCATATGCAAATGGATTGAACACGTAAGTTATTACAACATTAGTTACAGTTCTCTCCAAAATGTTAAATACACTAACGAAATGTTTATTAAATACCATCATATAAATATGCATAACAATAAAGTATTTAATGGCAGAATGAATAGGTTCAAACGTTTCGCACATGAAAGAATTGTGGAGAACAAGTGTTGCACGCAAAGCAGCAGCAGTACAGATATGTATTTAACGGTAGAAAGGTGTGGGAAAGTAGAATTGGAAACTGTAGGAGGAGAAATGCCCACCGATGAGTGGACAGGAAATGGGGACAGTGAAGTCAAATACTAAAGCTGTTTGCATTTTTTTCAGTGTGAATCAAGAAACCCTGAGTACCGGTACCCATCATTAAACTCGGATTTGCGATTGAGTCCTATTAAATCCAAGTTCTTTATTATTCTAAAGCATGTTCGACTCGCATTTAAACTTATTTCAGAATGTTTTTGGATTTTTTTCTACAAATCTAAAATCGTAAATAGCTGCCGAGAGAAAACAAATCATCGAACAATAAATGCAGTCGTGTCCAAGATTCGAACAAATACAACTACATGTCTTTCCAACACTAATGAACTACAGCGAATTCTACCGACTGTACCACCGATACGAGTGATTTAGTAGTAAAATAAGTTACTTATAGGGAAAATGTCAACATTTAGTGGTATGTACCCTTTTGAGGATCAACTATTAATTCACTCATTACAAATCATTTTGTTGAGCATTAATTCAAAGTTTGGCATATTTCCAGCTACAGACTTCTCTTTCTATGGTATTATCACAAATAGATTCGGCGCTAGGATAATAACCACAAAGCATACCTGTCCATCACAACCGGTCGAGTTTGGCACTCGTCAATAACATCTCCCATATAAATGTAATTCCCAATGGCATAATATGCTCTCTGTATAATCTCTGGATAATCTCTGAACGACGCCCTCAATTGATTTATCTGTGGAGGAGGGTCGAAATAGTGTTTAGCTTTCATCCGTTCTGCTAGACTTTTGGTTAGTGTGCTTTTTCCTGTAGAAACAATTTACATACAGATGTATTGACACATTCGCACATAATACTAATATTGTTTTTATTTAGATTACTTTAAGAAGGTGTATATGTATAAAGAAATGTGTCTATTGATTTATTTATGCAAATTAAAAATAAAAATAAATTGTATCTTGAAACTATGAATAAAAGAGATTCGTTCTACGGAAAGATTAGTCAGTTAAAAACGAAACTAAGATAAACACGCTACTTTCTTTAGCTATTGTTAGTACAGATTTCCTTAAATATACTGTAAACAATATTGATTTGTTTGTTTGTTTGTTTGTATGGTGTTTTACGTCATTTTCAACACATGTAAGGTTATATATGACGGTCGATTTTTTGTGGTGGAGGCAGACCACCTACTTTTCCTGGGTAAGACCAGTACTGTACACCTCCCGCCATCCGTAAGAATCGACACTTCCTCACTTACAAGTCGAGCTCCCAGTGGGATTCGAACCCGCAGCGGTGAGAGGCGAAGGTTTACAACGCAACGTCGTTAACAATGTTGAAAGGACACGTCCAGTGTGGTCCAGTGTGATCCAGTGCCAGTGTGGTCCGGTGTGGTCCGGTGTGGGCCGGTGTGGTCCGGTGTTGACCGGTGTGGACCATTGTGCTCCGGTGTGGACCGTTGTGGTCCATTTGTGTTCCAGTGTGGTCCAGTGTGGTCCAGTTGGTCCGGTGTGGTTCGGTGTGGTCCGGTGTGGTCCGGTGTTGATCGGTGTGGTCCGGTGTGATCCTGTGTGATCCAGTGTGGTCCAGTGTGCGGAGTTTGATATAAACTATTACTTCTACAGTAGCCATCCCGCCAACAACACCCACATGTACACGGTTTCTAAACCTACTGACGACTAGGTATATGCATAACATACATATTTTGAGAATCCAGACTGTATAGACGCAATATAAACGGCTTTAATCAGCCAGGCCAAACCCACAAACTGAAACGTCGAGTTAATAACCAGCTCATAATTCATTTTACGCATATTCAATCGCTGTTATTTTAAAAACCCGTAAATGAACCAATACAACTATACATTATTATGTGACATAAGCACCTGGATAGAGTTTTGATAAACGGTTTTGTAATGTAATTTTGCTGTTATTTGGCGGGTTAGTTTCTTTAAAATGACTGCACTGATGTTGACAGTCGGGTTTTTGACTAAATATACAGACAAAGTTATTCTAACTGTGATTACCTGTACCATCCATCTCCATACATACCTGTACCATCCATTCCCTCCACAACAATGAATGGGTGCGGCAGCGTTTGATCAGGTTCCGTCAAGGTTCCCATGGGAACTTTGATATCTAAGAGGTCTTGTACATTGATATGTTTGCAAACTGTAACCCATAAACAGCGATATTACCGTAATGAATAACACAATTTGAGGATAATTCTGTAAATTTGATAAAGAACGTTTGAAGAATGCTACTAGTGCACCAGATCACGTTTTTATTGCATACGCATTTACAAACTGATTTTAACTCCGTTGACTTTCAATTAACTGAACCGTCAATATTCGCCCATGTCCGTTGTTGTAGCACGGTCGGTGACATTTCCTTTGATGAATGCGGAGCATTAAATCGGTTAATTAAGGGTAACTAAAGGGGCGTGGCTATACCGTACTACAACTACCAGATATTGGAATTTAGAGTTCGTTCACTATGACGTCACAGTGTTACTAACTAAGTACACCATGCTACAAAAAAGATAAAGTCTGTCTCAGCTCGTTGGTTATTTCAAGGATTTATCCATAAAAATCCTTGGTCATTTAAACACCTCGATGGGGTGTTTAAATAAGCCAACTCGTTGGGCCAGACTCTATATATTACTTGTAAAGTCAGTACTACCTTTGCATACTCGTTCGGCATTGGTGCAATTTAAGTTACATGTACATTTCATGATTACGTCACAGGAAGTATGTCACGTGATAAAAACAAACATCATAGCTTCAGGGGTATGGGGTGGGGGCGCGGAGGCGGAGGCGGATTTCCACGATGCTATGCAAATATGTTTGTAAAATAAAATGCGTATGCAATTAAAAGGTTGTTAAATTTGTTTTGGGATGCATGCACTCGATCTTCCGCGGATAAATATTCCCGTCAAGAATATTAATACGCTGAAGAACGCGTGCACGTATCCCAATACAAATCTAAAAACTCATAATTAAATATTTTGGACAATGATTATCTGATTATGACTATCTGATTTTTTGTAAAAATCCACTCGTAATAAATATAGACGTCTACGCCGTTCCTCGACGCACAGGAATATGATGTAAGTTTTTGTTATCATTTTATTTTGATCAAAAAAAGAAGACGTATAACTGTACACTGTGTCTGGTAATGACGTTACTATCTTACTTAAAGAGAGAGCTGATGATACTGCAGATTTTCTTTTAAATATTGTTAAATTCAGCCGATTGGACGAGTCCTTTAAAGATAGTTGAAAGGATAATAAAAGTCGCGAATAACAGAAACGGTGTACATATGCTGTAAAAGTTGTCTGTTGTTGGCGGGATAGCAACTTTAAATCACAGATAACTTGACGTAACTGTGTTTATATATGACAAACATACCTGTACCATCCATTCCCTCTACCACAATGAATTGATGTTTCAATGTATGATCGCGATCTTTCAAAGTTCCCATGGAAACATGTTCGTCAGTGATGTCTAAGAGTTTTCGTATTTCCGGTATTTTCACAAACTGTAAACCATAAACAACTATATTACAATAGAAGCAAAATGTCATATATCTTGCAGTAGATTTCATTATGAACGTTTGAGGAATGCTGATCCATATCAAGCGTTTACCCTCTTTGAATTATGAATATCTAACTTTTTGTAAAAGACTCGTAATAAAAATATGCACGTTTACGTTCACGCTCACAAGAATAATGTAGACATTTAACATGGATAATGTGTTATGATTTTGCTTTCAAAACAATAAGACACTAACCGCACACAGTGTTTGGTAATGACTTACCTTTTCTAGAACAGCTCTAGCTTCGTTGTAACTGTGAAAAACTGGACTGATCTCAGGTATGGCAAATATTGGGGATACCGCGGAGGGGAGTTTGGGAAGTAGGACAGGGATACAGTCCCTTGTAACTTGTCTGTAGCGTGTCTCCATTTCGTGTCCTCTGACTTTTAACCTTATTTCCACATTCATCTCTATAACCGTTAGCGTTGCATTTTCTTCCTTTGTTAATTGAATAAGGCTTTCTTCTACATTATCTTCCATTGGTACTGACACGCAGACGCCTCGGGCTACGTAATCTCTCTCTATGTCGTAATTGCCAAATATGTTTTCAGAAAATTGCAAAGTGTGACTGACAGTGTGACTGACATTTGCTTGCTTCAACTTGTCGGTTGCTTTTCTGTAAAACGAACACGATTCCACGGCGGATTGAATGTATGTTTTCTGGAAGTCGGAAATGGTGTCAGTAATTGGTTTTGTAATGATGTAATGACGCCTATTACTTAAATAGTCCGAACTATCAATGTGCGTAGTGGTTTTCCACCCGGAATTCTTGAGCATTTCTCTTTGTAGATACATGGGCTTATCAGGGAAAGCCACATAAATAAAATCCGCTGGTCTCAACATAAGCGTCGCCATTCTGTCTTGTGGATGTGTCAAATCTGTAAAATACGCCCAATCAAATTTATTGGATTAATTCAAAGTTCAAAGTCATATTTATTGAGCCGATATACTCAAGGGTTGTGGAAACATTGTAATAACATGAAAGCGGGTTGTTCGTCGGTGTTCGTCGTCGATGTCGGCATTAGCAGCACTTTCTCTGAAACCGCTTAACCATTGTTCTCAATTGTACTTGTATACGGAATTGAACTAAACTGGATTTTATAGTCGCACCAACAGCTAAGGTCATACTTCCAGCTTCCATTGGTGGAGGAAGACAATAGATGCCTCTTTTTGTACACGGGCGAGCACCTTAGTAGAACTACCGACGTTCCCAACGCCAGCTTGATAGCTTTCTAACTTAAAGATTATTGGTCCCATGACGTTCCGAACACACAGTGGTAAGGGGCACATGATTTCAAGTCAGAGACTCTGACCACTCACTTGTATATAGAGACTTCACATGTTTAACATAATTTTATATAGGGGAAATGCCTTAACATCACTTCCTCTGAAACCACTGGACAATTTTGCTAACATTTGTTAAAACTTCTGTAATGAGGAGAACTTTACAAAAGAAAATAATTGGTCAATCTGACTTTAAAAAAGGACTCAATTACAAAAAAAAGGCCAAAACCTTAATCAATTTCCTCAGAATCCGTGCCATAGATTTTGAAAATTCTTCAGAATTGGTAGCTAGGTACTAAACTATCAGGTTTGTGTTCTTGTCTCCCAGTGGTCAATAATTGGGGTCCAAAGTTTGTGTATAGAGATGTTACATGATTAATATACATTTACCTAAGTAAAGGCTTTAGCAACACTTTCTCTGAAACTAATTTGTTAATTTTACATTCAACATTTTCTATCATAACTCAGTATGGCCTAAACCTTAAAAAACCTTCTCGTCAAGAACCGCGCTATGACAATTCGTTTTTAGAATAGGGGAGCAGATCTGTGAGAAGAAAAAAACTGCGTTGTTTGACACCAAACTTGCCACATAACTAGACAATACTCAACAAAGACAATATACTTGGCACATAACTAGACAATACTCAACAAAGGCACCAACCAAACTTGCCACATAACTAGACAATACTCAACAAAGGCACCAAACTTGGCACATAACTAGACAATACTCAACAAAGGCACATAGCTAGACAATACTCAACAAAGACTCCAAACTTGTCACATAACTAGACAATAGTCAACAAAGACACCAAACTTTGCACATAACTAGACAATACACAACAAAGGCACCAAACTTGGCATATAACTAGACAATACTCAACAAAGGCACCAAACTTGGCACATAACTAGACAATACTGAACTTGAAACATTGGCTATAGACCCAAGTCATATTTGAACAAATGGTCGCCAATTACGGAATACAAATCAATTAAACCCCATGTATATTAGAACTGATCGCTAGTTGCAAAACTAGTGTGTGTGTGTTTGTTGTCTCCCTTGGGTGTACAACTGGCCCCTCCTCGGGTGTCCAAAGGTTGTACATATAGATTTTAAATGTTTAACATAGATGTATATATGGACAAGGTTGTTAGCTCACCTGAGCTGAAGGCTTCAAAGGTGAACGATTAGGATAATGCATCGCACATCGTTCGTCGTCGTCCGTTGATAACTTGATTTAAACTATTTCCCCTGAGAAACTGCTTAACCAATTTTGACCAAGCTTCACATGGATTATCACGTGATAAATGGCTTTCAAATTTGTTAAAGTAAAAGTCAACGCAACATCCAAGATTGCCACGATTACTATAAATAGACGAACATTTAAACAATGTCCATAGACTATAACGTTTGTCCAAATGAATTCCCCGTGATCAGAAATGGTTCCTAGCGTCAATTAAATCTAAAGGTTAATGGTGTAATGTTCTTGGTACAGTTTTTATGGTAGAATGTCGTATGTGCAGGTTAATGGTATAATGTCCTAGGTACAGGTTAATGGTATAATATCTTAGGTACAGGTTAATGGTATAATGTCCTAGATATAGTTTAATGGTATAATATCTTAGGTACAGATTAATGGTATAATGTCCTAGGTACAGATTATTGGTAGAATATCCTATGTACAGGTTAATGGTAGAATGTCCTAGGTACAGTTAACTGGTAGAATATCCTAGGTACAGGTTAAGAGTATAATGTACTAGGTTCAGTTTATTTGTAGAATGTCTTAGGTACAGTTAAACAGTAAAATGTCTTAGGAACAGATTAATGGTAGAATGTCCTAGGTACAGTTAATGCTAGAATGTCCTAGGTATAGTTTAATGGTAAAATGTCCTAGGTACAGGTTAATGGTATAATGCCTTAGGTACAGGTTAATGGTATAATGTCCTAGGTACAGTTTAATGGTATAATGTCCTAGATACAGGTTAATGGTATAATGTCTTAGGTACAGGTTAATGGTACAATGTCCTAGGTACAGTTTAATGGTAGAATGTCCTAGGTACAGGTTAATGGTATAATGCCTTAGGTACAGGTTAATTGTATAATGTCCTAGGTACAGTTTAATGGTAGAATGTCCTAGGTACAGGTTAATGGTATAATGCCTTTGGTACAGGTTAATGGTATAATGTCCTAGCTACAGTTTAATGCTAGAATGTCCTAGGTACAGTTTAATGGTAGAATGTCCTAGGTACAGGTAAATGGTATAATGCCTTAGGTACAGGTTAAGGGTATAATATATTAGGTACAGGTTAATGGTAAAATGCCCTAGGTACAGTTTATTGGTAGAATATCCTATGTACAGTGTTATGGTAGAATGTCCTAGGTAAAGATTATTGGTAGAATATACTATGTATAGTTTAATGGCAGAATGTCCTAGGTACAGTTAACTGGTAGTCTATCCTAGGTACAGGTTAATAGTATAATGTCCTTGGTTCAGTTTATTTGTAGAATGTCCTAGGTACAGTTAAATAGTAGAATGTCCTACGTACAGGTTAATGGTATAATGTATTAGGTACAGTTAAATGCTAGAATGTCTTAGGTATGGTTAAATGCTAGAATGACCTAGGTATAGGTTAATGGTATAATGTCTTAGGTACAGTTAAATGCTAGAATGTCTTAGGTACGGTTAAATGGTAGAATGACCTAGGTACATGTTAATGGTAGAATTTCCTAGGTACAGCTTAATGGTAAAATGTTCTAGGTACGGTTTAATTGTAGAATGTCCTAGGTAAAGGTTAATGGTATAACGTTTTAGGAACAGTTTAATGGTAGAATGTCCTAGGTACAGGTTTATCGTATAACGTCTTAGGTACAGTTTAATGATAGAATGTCCTAGGTACAGTTTAATGGTAGAATATCCTAGGCACGGTTTAATTGTAGAATGTCCTAGGTACATGTTAATGGTATAACGTCTGAGGAACAGTTTAATGGTAGAATGTCAAAGTACAGGTTTATTGTATAACATCTTAGGTACAGTTTAATGGTAAAATGCCCTGTGTACAGATTTATGGTAGAATGTCCTTAATACAGTTTAATGGTAGAATGTCCTAGGTACAGGTTAATGGTATAACGTCTTAGGTACAGTTTAATAGTAGAATGTCATTGGGACAGTTTAATGGTAAAATGTCCTAGCTACAGTTTAATAATGGAATGTCCTAGGGTCAGTTTATTTATAGAATGTCAAAAGGACCGTTTAATGGTAGAATGCCCTAGGTACTGGTTAATGGTTAAACGTCTTAGGAACGTTTTAATAGTAGAAGGTACAAGATACAATTTAATCGTACACTGTCCTAGGTACAGGTTAAAGGCAGAATGTCTTTGGTACAGTGTAATGGAAGAATGTCCTAAGTACGTTTTAATGGTAGAATATCCTAGGTACAGGTTAATGGTATAACGTCTTAGGAACAGTTTAATGGTAAAATATATTAGGTACAGTTTAATGGTAGAATGTCCTAGGTACAGGTTTAATGGTATACCGTCTTAGGTACAGTTTAATGGTAGAGTGTCCCAGATACAATTTAATGGTAGAATGTCCTAGTTACAGGTTAATGGTATAATGTTTTATGTACAGTTTAATTGTGTAATGTCCTAGGTAAAGTTTATTGGTAGAATATCTTATGTAGAGTTTAATGGTAGAATGTCTTAGGTACAGTTAACTGATATAATGTCCTAGGTACAGTGAATGGTAGAATGTCCTAGGTACAGTTAATTAGTAGAATGTCGTACGTACATGTTAATAGTATAATGTCTTATGTACAGTTAAATGGTAGAATGTCTTAGGTACAGTTAAATGGTAGAATGTTCTAGGTACGGGTTGATGGTAGAATGTCCTAGGTACAGATTAATTGTAGAATGTCCTAAGTACGGTTTAATGGTAGAATGTCCTAGGTTTAGGTTAATGGTAGAATGTCTTAGGGACAGTTTAATGGTAGAATGTCCTAGGGCCCGTTTAATGGTAGAACGTCCTAGGGACAGTTTAATGGTAGAATGTTTTAGATACAGTTTAATGGTAAAATGTCCTAGGTACAGTTAAATGATAGAATGTCCTAGGTACAGGTTAATGGTATGACGTCTTAATAACGTTTTAATAGTAGAATATCTTAGATACAATTTAATGGCAGACTGTCCTAGGTACAGTGTAATGGTAGAATGTCCCAGGTACAGTTTAATGGTAAAGTGAGTGTCCTAGATACAATTTAATGGTAGAATGTCCTAGTAACAGTTTAATGGTAGAATGTCCTAGACTCAATTTAATAGTAGAATGTCCTAGGTACAGTTTAATGGTATAATGTCCTGTGTACAGTTTAATTGTAGAATGTACTAGGGACTGTCTAATGATAGAATGTCCTAGGGACAGTTTAATGGTAGAATGTCCTATGTACAGTTTTATGGTAGAATGTCCTAGGTACAGGTTAATGGTAGAATGTCCTAGGTACGTGTTAATGGTATAACGTCTTAGGAACAGATTAATGGTAGAATGTCCTAGGTACAGATTAATGGTAGAATGACCTAGGCACAGTTTAATTGTAGAATGTCATAGGTATAGTTTAATGAGAGAATGTCCTAGGTATAATGTCCTATACACAGTTTAATGTTCTTGGTACAGTTTATTGTTAGAATGTCGTATATACAGGTTAATTGTAGAATGTCTAGGTGCAGTTTAATGGTAGAATATACTAGGTACAGTTTTATGGTAGAATGCCTTAGGTACAATTTAATGGTAGAATGTCTTAGCTACAGTTTAATGGTAGAATGTCCTTGGTACTGGGTAATGGTAGAATGTCTTAGGTACAGGTTAATGGTAGAATGCCTTAGGTACAGGTTAATGGTTTAATATATTAGGTACGGTTAATGGTAGAATGGCCTAGGTACAGTTTATTCGTAGAATATCCTATGTACAGTTTAATGGTAGAATGTTCTAAGTACAGTTAAATGGTAGAATGTCATAGGTACAAGTTAATGGTATAGTGTCTTAAGTACAGGTTAATGGTATAATGTCCTAGGTAAAGATTATTGGTAGAATATACTATGTATAGTTTAATGGTAGAATGTCATATGTACAGTTAACTGGTAGAATATCCTAGGTACAGGTTAATGGTATAATGGCATAGGTTCAGTTTATTTGCAGAATGTTCTAGGTACTGTTAAATAGTAGAATGTCCTACGTACAGGTTAATGGTATAATGTCTTAGGTACAGTTAAATGCTAGAATGTCCTGGGTACAGTTAAATGGTAGAATGACCTAGGTACAGGTTAATGGTAGAATGTCCTAGATACAGTGTAATGGTAGAATGTCCTAGGCACGGTTTAATTATAGAATGTCCTAGATACAGGTTAATGGTATAACGTCTTAGGAACAGTTTAATGGTAGAATGTCCTAGGTACAGGTTTATCGTATAACGTCTTAGGTACAGTTTAATGGTAGAATGTCCTGTGTACAGTTTTATGGTAGAATGTCCTAAGTACATTTTAATGGTAGAATGTCCTAGGTACAGGTTAATGGTATAACGTCTTCGGTACAGTTTAATGGTAGAATGTGATAGGGTCAATTTAATGGTAGAATGTCCTAGGTACAGTTTAATAATGGAATGTCCTAGGGTCAGTTTATTGATAGAATGTAATAGGGACCGTTTAATGGTAGAATGCCCTAGGTACTGGTTAATGGTATAACGTCTTAGGAACGTTTTAATAGTAGAAGGTCCTAGATATAATTTAATCGTACACTGTACAAGGTAGAGGTTAATGGCAGAATGTCTTCGGTACAGTGTAATGTAGAATGTCCTAGGTACGTTTTAATGGTAGAATGTCCTAAGTACAGGTTAATGGTATACCGTCTTAGGTACAGTTTAATGGTAGAATATCCTAGGTACAGGTTAATGGTATACCGTCTTAGGTACAGTTTAATGGTAGAATGTCCTAGGTACAGTTGGGACCGTTTATTGGTAGAACGTCCTAGGGACAGTTTAATGGTAAACGTTTTAATAGTAGAATATCTTAGATACAATTTAATGGTATACTGTCCTAGGTACTGTGTAATGGTAGAATGTCCTAGGTACAGTTAAATGATAGAATGTCCTAGGTACAATTTAATAGTAAAATGTCCTAGTTACAGGTTAATGGCATAATGTCTTATGTACAGTTTAATGGTATAACGTCTTAGAAACGTCTTAATAGTAGAATATCTTAGATACAATTTAATGGTATACTGTCCTAGGTACTGTGTAATGGTAGAATGTCCTTGGTACAGTTTAATGGTAGAGTGTCCTAGATACAATTTAATAGTAAAATGTCCTAGTTACAGGTTAATGGCATAATGTCTTATGTACAGTTTAATGGTAGAATGTCCAAGACTCAGTTTAATGGTAGAATGTCCTAGGTACAGTTTAATGGTATAATGTCCTGTGTACAGTTTAATGGTAGAATGTCCTAGGGACAGTTTAATGATAGAATGTCCTAGGGACAGTTTAATGGTAGAATATCCTAGGTTTAGGTTACTGGTAGAATTTCCTATCCATAGTTTAATGGTAGAGTGTCCTAGGTACAGTTTAATGGTATAATGTCCTGTGTACAGTTTAATGGTAGAATGTCTTAGATATAATTTAATGGTAGAATGTCCTAGGTACAGGTTAATGGTAGAATGTCCTAAATATAATTTAATGGTAGAATGTCCTAGGTACAGGTTAATTGTAGAATGTCCTACGTAAAGTTTAATGGTATAATGTCCCAGATACAATTTAATGGTAGAATGTCCTAGGCACAGTTTATTTGTAGAATGTCCTAGGTACAGTATAATGGTAGAATCTTCTAGGTGCAGTTTAATGGTAGAATGTCCTATGTGCAGTTTAATGGTAGAATTTCCTAGGTACAGTTTAATGGTAGAATGTCCTAGGTACCGTTTATTGGTAGAATGTCCAAGGTACATTTTAATGGTAGAATGTCCTATGCACGGTTTATTGGTAGAATGTCCTTGGTACAGTGTAATGGTACAATGTCCTATGTACAGCTTAATGGTATAATGCCCTAGGTAAATGGACTTCTTAAAACACACTAAGAACATGAACACATTTTTCATTGTCTTCTACAAAATGTGCCTATAAACAAATACAATGAAAGCTAGCGAGCGAGTAACTCGACAAGGGTTTATAATGTCCGGCTGCTGATCAGTCATTTTCCCCAACATGTATATAACGGGGGGGGGGGGGGGGGGGGGGGGGGGGGATTTACAATATCGATAAACAAAATAATATCAACACAATATCGGCCTATATGCATGATCAATTTCTTGATTTAATTGTGCCTATTTTGGGTACTACCTAAACATGCTTATATTTATACACACCTGGACGATGGTAACAGTAATGCCATTATAAAATAGTGTTTACGAATAGACATGCTAAACTAAAGTGTTACTCGGTACCCTTGAATAAACCTATACTTTTAATCGACACATATACAATATTATATGACCTGAACACCTGGATAGAGTTTTGATAAACAGTTCTGAAGTGTAAATTTGACGTTATTTGGCGGGTTAGTTTTTTTTATCGGTTTCTTTTCTCAACGAATCGGACGATATCGATATCTTCTTTTCACCAAGTGTTTTTCGTGAATGATTTCTTTCAAATACTAAATACTCCGTTATCAATTAAATAAATCGCTTCACCAGTTTTGAATACAAATTCGATCATATTTGCTTTAAAACACTATATATGTAAAAGGTTTTAATATCAATATTGCCCAGTTTATCACATAGCCAAATCAAAACGCACACAGGAGCACATTATATACAAATGATTATTTGTTTAAATGCTGTTTTGCGTATTTTTTAGCACGTGTTACTCCATATATGACGGTCGATATATCTGGGGTAGAGGCAGACCACCCCGGTTTTCCTGTGTGGAACCGGTACTGTATAACTCTCGCTATCCGTAAGAATCGACACTTGCTCACTTGCAAGCTGAGCTCCCAGTGGGTTCGAACCCGCAGCGGTGAGAGGCGAGAAGGTTTACAACACAACTGCGTTAACTCCTCGAGGAGGCATTCTTTTGAACGATGAAACTAAAACCTTATAAAACTTGATAATGTAATTAACCACTTAGCAACTGATTATTAAATGATTTAAACACATTTTTTTAAATAGCATATATCGACAAAGTTTCCCATAAATGTCCATAACTTCTTGCTTCTTTTCTGAAATGTTATGGTACCATCGCCCGCTAGGGCACAGTCAAGTATAGACTAGTGCGAGTTAAAACACCTACCTTACATTGACACGTTTATTTTAAGCTGCATACGATTTTTTCAAATATCAGGGTATAATATTGCAGTTTATGTTTGAGTTCGTTATTTTACCGTAGGTTTAATAAATTAATACTGAACAGTGAGGAATATGAAACTTAGTTTTGAACTGTTTGTAAAGGTAATAAGTGATTTACAATTTTTAAAACTTGCGTAACAATCAAGATTGCCTTGTAACCCTTTATTAAAGTAGATATCCCGCCTGCAACATCCACATTTTATAACATATGAACAAACCTACTGACAACGTGGTATATATATAACTTGTATATTTTGAAACTCCATTTACACAATATAAACGGCTTTATCTAGCCAAACCAAACCCCCAAAACTGGAGCGTTGAATTAAGAGTTACCAACTCATAATTCATTTTACGCATATTCAATCACGGATATTTAAGAATACGTGAAAAATCCAATACTTTTAATCGGCATATATACATTATTATATGAGCTGAACACCTGGATAGAGTTTTGATAAACGGTTTTGTAGTGTAATTTTACCGTTATTTGGCGGGTGAGTTCCTTTAAATAGGCTAAAGTCAATAGTGAAGTCTATATAATTCAGAAGTAATTCACATCGTAATAATTTGTATTATGTATTTATTTCGCAGCCCCCCTCCTCCGCCCCGCAGCACTCCCCCCCCAACCCCACCCCATCATCCCACACCCACACACGTTTTAAACCACAAACCAAGCACATCCTGTTCGACAGGTTAAAGACGTTGCGTTGTGAATCTTCTCGCCTGTCATCGCTGCGGGTTCAAACACCACTGTGAGAAAGTGTCGATTCTGACGGATTGCGGGAGGTATACATTACAGGTTCTATCCAGGAATAAGTGGGTGATCTGCCTCCACCACAAACAAAATTGACCGTCATATATAGCCTAAAATGTGCTAGGAAATGACGTTAAGCACCAAACAAACAAACAAATTACCCGCAAACCAACAACCCAACACTTCTTACACCCACTTCTTTAGCATGTTATATAAAACAACCCCATCCCACACCCACAAACTAAATAATTGTTTTACGACATGTACCATTGTTGAATCACCGCTCTTTTATAATTCATAGTCTACAGTACTCACATGCAGTATTATACAAACCAGTCACATTTATTCCGTAGATTTCGTACAATATTTCTGAAATAATATGGTTTTAAAATAGTTTGCCTTACACTCAGTAGACAAATAATGAGCAGTTAATTAGGTGCAGCGTTATTTAATCGATGAATCGATATACCTTTTGTACCTTTACAATGTCATGAACAGAAAAGAGAATCAATCGAATTGAAAACTATATGTCAACCAGGCTTCATAACCCCTAGTTGTTAGTGTTATATTATAGCAGGAGTTGTTTCCCTTATACCACAGTATACCACAGTTGTATTCAGTACGGTGTCTAACCACTGTGTGTGTGAATACAAAAATGTATAACCACTGTGTGTGTGAATACAAAAATGTATAACCACTGTGTGTGTGAATACAAAAAAAAAAATGTTATAACCACGTGTGTGTGAACACAAAAATGTATAACCACTGTGGTGTGAACACAAAAACAATATATATTTGTAGGTAGGGTGTGAGGAACGTGTTTGTCCATTTGTGTGTGAAAGTGGTCACTTTGTACAACTTTCCTTCTCGCCTTTCTGTTCTAACACATAAAGCCCCAACTTGCCATATAAAAGCCAGAAGATGGCGCTGGGGCAGGTTTCTATATAAATTATGCATGTTTCACATCAGAGGTCCCTTTTTCAAAATTTTGAATAAACTACTGTAAAATAAATTTTGAAAAAGTTGCACAAATCCACATATAAACTTGTTAAATCAATTGGTGTAATTATTTTTTAAACAATCATTTGCAAAGTATAGTTTCAAAAAATAATTTAAACCAACTGTCAAACAATTTGAATTTGCCGGGAGGAGCCTATGAGGTTATGACCCTTGCTAACACAGAATGTAAACATTCCCACGTGGCTGTGTTTATCAACACGTGTGCTGCAGCAGACGGCTTTATGACCTACTCTATATTTATCACCAAAAAAGAGACAATGTAAAGCGGGTTGTCAACAGACCTTCAAAAAAGGCACCACAATCTTGATTGTGTGTGGTTATAACTGTATAGGAAAAGTTTCAATGTTCATTCGTGAAATATCATTGTGATTCAATTCAAATATATAGTCGGCTGCTTCAGCATGTGAATATCGGACAATCTTAACATCACTATTTTTTAGTGAACAGACAGACTGGTGTGCAGCAGTGGGTAATTTGATAGGCCCCTCCTACAAATATTTACTACCCTGGGCAGTAAATGTTGGGGTCTAAAGCACTCTTCTAGAAGATGTCAAAGGAGTAGCATCTCTACTTTACGATACTTAATACTGCAAGTACAGACTAAGATAGTTGAGTATGTATCAACCTGGCTTGCCATTTCCCGGTAAGATATTTGTTTCATATGTATATGTGAATTTGATGACGCGCACATTTCGTCATTTGAAATTACGTAGTAGAACATGTTATCATTCCTTGTTATTCAGGTACGAAGTTTAATTATTTGATGCCAGGCGGTGTGCTCAACCATATGAAAAAGTAGTAGAATGTGTACTTTTTGTTGTTATAAATTACGACCAGGTAAGAAGTCCCTCTCAACATATATACACGGTATCTCAACATATATACACGGTATAACTCTCAACATATATACACGGTATCGCAACATATATACACGGTATCTCTCAACATATATACACGGTATACTCTCAACATATATACACGGTATGCTCTCAACATATATACACGGTATACTCTCAACATATATACACGGTATACTCTCAACATATATACACGGTATACTCTCAACATATATACACGGTATACTCTCAACATATATACACGGTATACTCTCAGCATATATACACGGTATACTCTCAACATATATACCCGGTATATTTAAGAACGCAATTTTTCTTTTTTTTAAAAATCGATTATTTTTAGTTTCTTTTTTTGTTCACATCAAGATTGTATTTTATGTAATACACAAGTCTCTCTGTCCCAAAGTTTAACATATCAGTGACGATAAACAGTTGTATACGATTTGCTCTGTTTCTTTCTGTTAAAACACATTTTGCACGAGAACTTCCATTCCGCTCTAGAAATTCAAAAATACAAAGTGCTGCGTTTTTAAATGTACTGAACGTATGTCTAGTCGGATTTACGCCTTCATTTGTGTTTGCTTTGATGAATTATCAATATCTTCTTTAAACTACTACTGCTGATCGTTCATAATATTTTATTTCTCTCAAAACATGTTTATATATCAATAATTTACATAACACTGTAACAAATTGCAACAACTTTAAAAACAATTTGCTAATTAAAGACATGCCCTCTTTACTATAGCCTTAGAAAACAATATTTAAAGAAACATTTTTGGAAACACCCAAACATGTTGAAGTTAATAGATCTCATGACGTCAAACAGTACGAAGGAACATCGATGTTTAGGACAATATATGTATAACTCATTCAGATTAAGAAATGAGATCTATGCAACTAATAGTTAAGAATCACACCGATTTTTTTTTTTCTTCCAAAAAAATCGTGAGTGAGTGAGTGAGTGATGTGAGTGATGTGAATGAGTGAGTGAGTAAAGGTGGTAGGGAGTGAGGGAGTGAGGGAATAAGCTGTTTACTGATCGCTTGAATGCATCAGTATTTGGGAAAGGGAACACATTGTCTATATACTCGCGTTTATGATATGTCAATTCAATTCAATTCAATTCTTTATTTCCTCAGTGAATGAGATTACATATACATAATACATACAAGATTAATACAGATTACGTTTATACAATAGCAATGAAAGGAACGAGAATAAAAGGGTTACAAATAAGAGGAAGAATCACATTATGCAATAGTATGTGATTTATAAAGATATGCTGTCAGGCACATCTTTATCTAACCTGATATGATACGATATATGAAGATAATGAATACTCGGGGGGAAATGTGAACAATCTTAACCGTCAATTGGTAGATTCATTGAAAAGCGTGTACTCTAAACACTTGATGGAAGTTCTGGCTTGGTAAAATTGCTTCACATTCGGGACACACGTGGGGAATATCGTATGGTTTGGTAACCATGACGTTTGCAATGAAGTTGCATAGATCTAATTCACTGGCGTTTTGGGGCAGTAACCATACTATGGCATTATTATAAGAATTGTGCAATAGTTTAAAGCGAGCAAAATCGTTATCTATTGCCATCCTCTGTCTTAAGTGTGCGTTTTCGTATACGCTTATTGATAGTTTGAAGATTCGTTTCCATGTATATTTAGGTGGTAAAAAAGTACAGGCACTAGGACTGGTATTGAGGTTGCAGCAAGTTGTATCTGTTGAGAACAGTGTATATATCTGGTATAAACCCTAGCTGGTTAGGGTTGTTGGTAAATAGGAATAAGTATAGTCTTCTCAGGAAAATTTTCTTACAAAGTCGCGACTGTGGGAGACTAGTTAACGTATGTAGGAACGATAATTTCCTTTTATCTACTTCGCACATAATACTGAATTGGCCAACTAGAGATTCGCACATGTCCGACCGTGTTTGCTTTCGGAAGCCTTGGACATTTTTAATGATCATATGTTGCGTTCTGTTTAATTCGGTTACATCTCTATTTTTTAGGTTATACCATAGTTCGCTCCCGTATAAAAGTGACGGCACTATCATTTTCTTATACAAACTAATCGATGTGATAGGGTTAAGGCCTCTTGGTCTAACTCCGAAACTTGACATTGCATAAAATTTATTGAGACTCTTTTTACACGTGTTTTTTATTGTAGAGGTGCAGTTGAGTTTTGCATCTTGTATTATGCCTAGGTGTGTAGTAGAGGTTACAACTTGAACTTTATCTCTATCTAGAAACCAGTTGAAGTCAAATTTTGCTTTAAAGTGTTTTCGTTTGTACATTATAAGAACTTGACTTTTTTCAGGGTTGAATCTGAAGCGCCACTTGCAACTGTATTCGTATACAATGTCCAGCATTGACTGGAGAGCTGTAGGGTTTAATGCCATACAAACAATGTCGTCTGCTAACGTCGGATTTCCGCAATTTATTGAACCGATTTTGGCTCCAAAACCCGACTTTTCAAGGTCATTTAATAGGTCGTTTATGAATAAAATAAAGTACAAACTCGATATTATGCCGCCTTGTCTGGTGCCTTGTTTGATATTGAGCACGTTTGACTTTTGATGGTTGATGAAGACGATTCCATAAATATCTCTGTATGCATGTATCAATGTGAGCAATAATTTACCTCTTATTCCAATACGGAACAGTTTTGTAAACAGGTCATTATGCCAGACCGTGTCATAGGCGGCCATAACGTCTAAAAAGGCAGAGAAAACTTTGTTCTGCAGTTCGATGTTATATAATACGCATTCCTGAAATGAGAATGATGCTGTTATACAGCTCAGTCCTTTTTGGCAAGCATGCTGTTGGGGATTTGGGAATGTAATATTTGCCTTTTTAAAAAATGTATCTATTTTCTCTAGTACACACTTTTCGAATAAATTATTGAGTATGGGGAGAAGCGATACAGGCCTGTAGTTTTTATGGTTGGTCTTGTCTTTGCCTTTGCCCTTGAATATTGGTATGATTAGGGCATTTTTCCAGGCTAGAGGTATATATTGATATTCTACTATTTTATCAAATAGAAGTTTAAGGGCTGTAGTAATAGTTGGTCCTGCGTTGATTATGTGTTCATTTCTTAAGTGGTCGATACCTCCACTTTTATTGCGCTTAAGCGTCCGTCTTATTTTATCAATTTGAGCTGTTTCAAAACGGTTATATCAAGGTAGGCATTACCGGAGTATGGATTTTTTAATATTTCACTAAACTCAGATTCTACCGTTTCTTTAAACATAGTGTCAAAGTTGTCGCAGTCTTTAGGTGTATATATGTCTTCATAGAAGGATGCAAAAGCATTTGCAATATTAATGCGAGATGAGTGGACTTTATCATTATATATGATTTCTGAACACCTTGTGGGTTGTTTCGTTTTTTTCCTATTTATAAGTCTCCAGAAAAGTTTGTTGTCCATGCCTGCAGCATTGTCAATGTCTTCGAAAACTTTGGACATGTAATTGTCAGAAGCGTTTATCTGAGCGTTGCGAAATAGCCGTTTTGCTTCTTTATATTGAGAATATGTTAAGTATTCCTTGCCTCGCGGGCGACCCGCTTTAACCCATTCTCGCCTTTTTTCTCGCTCTGATTTGTGTGCATTTTAACGTCCTGATTCCAATAAGGTTTGGTATATGGGTTGAACTTTGTGCAAGGGATAGTGCTATATGAGCTTGATAGTAAACACTTAGTCAATGTTGCATTATACTGGTCGATTTCTGTAGTTGATTGTATATGTTCGTGAGTAAGTTCTTCCAGTAGAGGTTCTAATAGTGATTGGTACGAGTGTCAGTCGTTCGCAGTTGCTTTATGCCATGCAATTGATTGATATTTGTTATATGTGTTTGTATTATTGTCCTGATTAATTTCTTCGGTGACATACATATTAACGGTCATCACGATAGGCAAATGGTCTGATGTATTCGTTATATTACCTTCTCGAATAATTTCACATTCTATTACGTCGCGAAACAATATAGGGTCGGTGAGGATATAGTCTAGCATAGTCTCTTTAGTTACATAAGAAAACGCAGGGCCATATCGCTTCTCGGATAGGTTAAACGGGACAAGAAAGTTATTATTAACAAAGGACTTAAATAACGTCGACTTTTGTTGATTAACATTTACATTGTTTACGTAGCTACCGTTGAAATCTCCAGCAGCAATCACTTGTCCATATTGACTATAATAATGCAGAGCATAGTATACATTCTGTAAGTGTTCATCGTATGTACTAATGGAGTTATCCGCTGGTAGATATGTAGTGAATATAAATATTGGTATACAGTTTTTAAGTTTGAGCTGTATACCAATTAGCCTATCTGTTTTTATTTCTGGCAGTATTTCAATGTTCGGTTCCAGCTCCTTTTTATACAAGAATGCCACCCCTCCTTTACCACATTTAGCCGGGCCATATTCATCTATTGATGTATCTGTCGTACCATAACTGGTATAATTAGCGTTGATACTGTCCAGAAATGAGGTCGAGTGACTGAACAGTTTGTGTTCTGTAATAACGGCAATGTCACACTTTATTAGATCAAGCAACAGGGACAAACTGATGCAGACGACATAATGCCGCGGACGTTCCACGTGCACACCTTGAGTTTCTTAGTGAGCTGCATGATTGGTTAATCAACAATTGCGTGAATGGACTCCGGATCGTATTGGTAACGGTAGTTGTCTTGTCTTGTGTAACTGTAGTCGTCATAGTGACGACGCGACCTATAACGCGTTCATTGTCATCGTTATCCTCATAATATCGGTCATTCGAGGAGCTGTTAAAGTCTGTCTCGTCACGTTCTGTAATATCATATGACCTTTGTTCACGGTATGACCACTTTCGGCAAAATGTCTTATCTGGCCATTCGAAGTATTCTGATTCTATATAATGGCAATCTTTTGCGTCTATTAGCACTTTTGCTAATAGATAGCCGTTGTGGGCATTAAAGAAGTTGACCTTGTTTACGTTTACTCCATTTTGTTTGAAGTGCAGTATAAGACCATTGCGCGTCGAGTCATTCCCTATATTACCAATGTAGTAGGTAGCGGACTTTTTTTGGGGGATTCCGTTAAAATTGTTTTGTTCTGCTGAGACTGGTCGGCCATTTTGTGTATTTTTACCTATGTATGTCGTGCCAGAATGTTTGATCCTGCCGTTTTGCCTCGGGGCGCGTTCATTTTGTCTTCCTCTTTGGGGTGGGTTTATACCTGATACTGGTACGGCGAGGAGCAAGCGTTCCTGCGATACAGGTGCGGGATGGGGTAGTGGGGGTGTCGATGGGGGTCTTACATAGGTTTCAGGGTCGTCTATGCTCGAGTCAGATTGCTCGTGGTGGTCATTGAAATCTACGGGGTCAGTTGTTATACCTGGTGGTACCGTAGTATCTGTTGTCATAACCGGATGTGTGGACCAGTTAGTTGGGATATATATGTCTGACGTACCCATATGGTTCTCACCATTTGTCCAGGGTATGGGTATTGGTTGCTGATGATTATGTCCTTGATGCAAAACTATCGGGGGAGTCATGCGGACATGTTGTTGCCCTGGTGGAAAGTTTGGTACGGTCATAAGGTCTGGTTGCTTGGGGTGATCGGGGAACTGTCTGTTTAAGTACGCTCCGTCATGTGTACATTCGCCATCTTGAGCGGATGTATGCACTCTCGGGGGATAGGGGAGCGTTTGTTGGGCGTTTGAATCAGTAAGGACTGATGGTCTTGTGGTATTGTAAGGGGGCATCCCTGAAATATTTGGTAAGTTACCTGCATATAGATCACTGGCATTGTCTGTATTATAATTGAGTGTTCTATTGTCAATTATACCCAATGTTTGAAAACTTGAAATGTCATGTTCTAGTATATCACTCACGATCACTGTAGGTTCGGTAATAAGTGGGTCCATATGTTCGGTGTAACTTGTAGCTATATGGTTGTTGGCTGGTACCGCTCGGTCTGTACCGTCATCGGGTGCAGTTGGGATACATATCGAGTAAGCGTGCGCTCTGCCGAGTTTGATGAGATGTTGAGCCGCAGAGATAGTCTGACTTATTGTCTCCAGTGCTAACAGTGCTTTTCCTAGGTCCATCTTTAGTTTAGCATTTTCTTCTCGAACGCATGCTAATTCTGATTGTACGTTACTCATTGAGCAGGTGATTTCGTTTTGGAGCGATAGGATATCCGACAGGTTGATATTAACAGTTTTTAAATTGTTGATCTCGGTTGTCTGCTCGTTGATTATCGAGGAAACCAAAGTTGGTTTAACCTGTTCTCGAGATTTTGAATTGAATACGTCTTTTATGGGTACTGAAGTGTCCCCATTTACGAACGATTGTAATACATAACAGTCAAGTGCTAATTTAGAATTTCGGTTGCTTTTTGACGTTGTATTTCTATTAACTAAGCGGCCTTCTGGACAGTTTGGTTTGGTCTTTGTGCGTTTTGCTATGAGCGATCTGTACCACATGAGTTCATTTTCATTGCTTATTGAATTCTACAGGGTTTCTAGATATATGTCTTTGGGAAGACCGAACAACGTTACATCCAATTGTTTATAAAAGTCTTGATTTGCAGGCGGTTGTGAATCGCCGATCGATGCTTGAGTGGACGTCATTATTGCACTTTCGTTCATATCGTCCATATCGGTATAACTGAAGCTATCGTTTCGTCTATATCAAAGGGTCGGTTGACGTAGACATTGAAGTCGGGGTTATTTAGAATCTCATGCGTGGCTACAAATGAAAAGTCCGCCATGTTTTCCCAAATTTAAACAGTAGCCGTGAATAGAAAGCCCCCAGGCTATCACAAGGGGATCACAACAAAATGAGCGTACAGCCGAAATAAGGTGTGATGACCAAGAAATGCGATAATTGCTTCGCTCACTCCTATAGTTTTTTCGTTTTTTAGCTGTAATTAACAAAGTTACTGATTATTCGTATTAAAGAATACATAGTGGCTTTCGTCGTATATTTATGCACACATCGGTATACTTTTTATTATTGTCACTTGCAAGCATCTATGTTATATATCCAGATTTGTAGGACTAACATGTCATCTATAATCCGTAGTTTTGTAACTCATAGACATGTTTTGTCTTTTGGATGATTAAAGTTATCTATACATATTAGGGTAGGATGTTGACTGGGCAAGTTTTGACATTTTCAAGTCGAAGAATTTTATTTTTTAAATCATGGATTTGTTTGATAACAGAATGCTTTCATTTGCATCGTAGTAGATATGAATATAATGTAGGATTTCAAACAGAAACATCAAATTTTAAACATTTCGTTTTTCATATTTTTTCATATTTGAGACCATTTTTTGCAATCAAGAAAATAGGGGGTATGGATCGCTTATCCCTTTATTATAGAAAAATTAAGACTTTTGTATTTAGATAGTGGAATACAGATATGAAAGTACAGACTGACCTTACTTTATACTCGTCCTTATGTCAAGATGTGTATAGTATTTTACAGTGACAATGTCAAAATAACGCCAAAATGTGTGTAATTTAAATAAAGTTTGATATAAATTCACGGGGAAGCCTGGTGACATAATTATATATATATTTACTCGTTTCGAAAAAAAAGTCGTAGCACCTTGTCATAATGAGGATTACATTTGCTTGAGTATGTTTTGAAATATATGTATATATTTAATTGAAAATTAATTCTTGTTTTCAAATATGTTTAATATTATGAATAAAAAAATATGAAAGTGTTCATGACTAAATTTTGCCAGCCAACCTCCTTAAACCTGCAAACTGTCACATTTGTGAAAATAGTCATGATGTAATACACTTTTACCGCATACATTGTATGTGAAACTTACCGCAAATGCGCATAGTATTAAAATAACAAACTTGTTATAAACTTGTTAACATAAAATTATGTAATATAGTTTACTAAATACTTGAAAATGTTTTTCAATCACAAAGATGAAAAAATAAAAACGTTAAACGTAAAGGATTTGTATTCCCCTTTTTCTTTATATATATTTTAATTGTCAAAATCCTTACTCGCACGTGTGTGTCTGTGCGTGTACGGGCGCTTTTTTCCCCTATCTCCTTTTTCTCTATGAGTCTGATACATATAAATATACTACACTGAGTTATAGTTGTCAGTGCGTGTCTGCATGAGTATCCACGTAGAATCTGGTGTACCACAGGGCAATGTTCTAGGGCCACGAATGTTCCTCTGCCACATAAATGACTTACGATTGCGTTACATCTAAAGTCCAAATCTTCGCAGATGACGGTTTACTATACAGAACTATACAGAACAATAAACAGCATACAAGACCACATAGCTCTCCAAAACGACCTGCTACACTGGAAAAAATGGGCATAACCTGGTGCATGCGATTCAACGCCAAGAAGTTCTATATTTTAAGCGTCAGAAACTCCTCATCACACCAACTTGACAACACGATACTTCAACAAGTTTCGGCAAATCCATATTTAGGCATCACCTTCTCGGAAGACCTACAATGGAGTACCCACATAAATATCAATCTCCGCGCAGTGATATTGTAGCCAATAATCCCTGCCACCACACAAATCACGTGACGATAACTGAGGTCATGTGATTACAAAAAATGGCGATACACTAGGTAATGCTTGGTACATCAAACTTTTGCCGTAACCAACAGGCAAATTGGCAATAGCATCATCACCTTCGAGAAGATGTTGAAAACATTCAACCTGTTTTGGCTTGGGTCATAAATTTAACGTATGTAGGTCTATGCTTGGGTGTAATCTCTTTATTAAATGTACGCACAGCTTCTGTAATACATGTTTGTTTACCAGTAACCAAGTAACCGGTGTTCATATTCGCTAAAAAAATAATAATAATAAGAAATAAATTATTTTTGTAACCAGATACCGTTTTCCACACTATTTTCCTATATTATGAACAAAGCTAGCTGAAATACTGACCTAAACATATTTAACCAAAAAAATAAACTGAGCTGGATTTCAGCTAAACATGTGTGTGGTGGCAGTGGTTACTGTAAAAGAAAGTGGAAGTAACCACTTCGGGGAGTTTGAAATAGTAAATGCAGAAAAGCCAACTCCTCGCTAGTAGTAGAGCAACAATGAGCTGAAAAGATGCATATTTCAGGGGGGTACCCGGACCCGAGTTATAACACGCACTGTCATATATCAAAATGTTCGGCCTGGTCTGAAGTTTTTCGGACTACCGGCATAAATTCTTAAATTTTGGTACTAACTTGGCAATTCAAGATGGCGTCCAAGATGGCCGCTTTTGTTTAGAAAACCTATTATAAAACTGAACAATGAATATAGGCAATAGCATTTGATGGCAATGCAAATGATGGCAATAGCATATGATGGCAATGCAAATGATGGCAATATATACATGTAGCAAATGTTGGCAGAGAGAGCAAGTGATGTCACATTCCGAGCTTTTGGTTGGACATAATTACACAAAGATGCTGTGGCCAGATTTTCCACAAATTAATATCATGCATATAAAACAATAACAATTGACGGGAGTGTTTTTTATCTTTTATTCACATATATTGGGAGTACGTCGTCAAATAAGTTTGGCTATTGCCACTTGTTAAAAATAGCCAGCTTTATTTTCGCGTACGAACTGTGGTGTTTGTCGTATGTATAGTTAAGGGAGAGGCCGACTTAGTGCCATTGAAGCATTTAACTACTGTGCATGCGCGATAAAGTTTAATTCCTCTTCCGTCTTCTGCGAAAAAGAGAGTTCTACCCCGAGGTACATACATATGGGCATAAATTTCAATATGTGTGTATATCGTCCTAGATACGTGGTTAAAGTAGACCACGTACTATATTTGTTAAGTTGGTGTGATTATATTATATAAAGTGTCAATATATGTTATGAAACTAGTCGATAGCATCTATTCAACATTTGAGCTGAGATTACATGTGCTAGTCAGTTAATTATAATTTGTTAATGATAGCTATAAATTTGTGAATTTGTATTTACATTATTACATTGTCTATGACTTCAGCGTACATGATATTATTATGTCGCTGGTTTAAACCGGTTGCTGCGAGTTAATTTACAATTTCAGTAAACGTTCGCTATCACTGGAGTTGTCAATTAGGACAAGCACATAATCCGCTACATTCCGAAAGCCAGACAAGCCGGCACGTGCATGGATACCAATGGAATATTCCCTCGTGCAAATTTCGGACAAAGTTTAGCAGAACAAGAGGGAACGATGGTTTATGTGACAGTAGCTCATGGTGGTTTATGGGACAGAAGATCGTGTCAAAATGTGTCGGAACAGATTATAGTTTGGAGTGTTGACATTCCAGGACATTACACGAACTATTTTTTATTTTCTCCGGAAGAGCATATATAGAAATTGAGGGAACAATTCTCGCAATATATGATTAATTTTGTTTATTGTTGAACTCGCAGCGACTTTGTAGGTTTTCGATAATAACCAAACGCAAGTGTATTATTTCTGGCCTCGGTTTTTTCTTGAAGATCATCCCCGCTACGAGAGTATTGAAAAATGGTTTCACGGGTAGGCGGAATACTACCGGCCAATAGAATGTCCCATCGGTAATGCGGTACATTGATTATCTCCCCTGGTCATGGCTTCACTGGTGAGTGTCCTGTCGCAGTGGATTTATTTTAGTCACCGGCGTATGACTGGATTATCTCCCCTGACCAACGGCTTCACCAATGATGATCATCCTGGCTGTGGAAGGTGTTTCAGTCTATCGACATTCTAATTCATAAATGTCATCCTAAATATGTTTGATGGCATAAATAGAGACTAGGGTGTTGCCCGGATATATTGTGCATAACCCGTCTACTCTCTAATTTTTGAAGCTTGAAGGATGAAAAATAGTAGCATTTATTATATATGGCAATAGCAAATTATGGCAATACAAAATGATAGAAACAGCATATGGCAATAGCATATGATGCAATGCAAATGATGGCAATAGCATATGATGGCAATGGAAATGATGGTAATATATACATGTAGCAAATGTTGGCAGAGAGAGCAAGTGATGAGACATTCTGACCTTAATTACACAAAGCTGCTGTGGCCAGATTTTCCACAAATTAATATCATGCATATAAAAGAATGCAAATTGACGGGAGTGTTTTTTATCTTTTATTCACATATATTGGGAATACGTCGTCAAATAAATGATACTTATATAACAGCAGCAGTTTGTGATACTTTTGCACAACCTTTCATATAAGAATCATATACTGAAAGGAAAACGAAACGCGACACGGGAATTCCCGCTATATATTGTATATACTGCACACTTAATTCCATATATATTCCAAGGAAATTCCAAGATGTTTTGTAAAAAAAAAAGAGTTGCAGATAGTTAGAGAATGGACACAACTGTGATGTTGTAGACGTTGAAATCGCAGTACACGTTGTAACAAGAAATTCATAAATGTTGAATTTCCTCTTTGAAAAATGAGCCAGTTCAGTACTGTATTTAACGTAAAGAATTTGTTAAATTTTGCATTCTAAGTTTGCTCACATGCTTGAGCCAAACGCGCTCTCTGTCAATAATGAAACTTTGCGGAAATACTATTTGCTGTGTTACGTGTTGTTTTAGTCTTTTTTCCGAAAGGAAAGATCTTACGTAGCCATGTACCATTCGATTAACAGCAGCATATTATACATACGTTATATAGCGGAAATTCCCGTGTCGCGTTTCTTTTTCCTTTCAGTATATATGTATCACATGAGAACCATATAAAAGTTGATATTTTTTTCACGGGAATCATAAAATGTATGTTTTAAAAATGAATTTTTTATGAATATAATTATTATCATATTAACGTTATATGAAACTCCTGTTATATAAATATCACATGATATGTTTTATATGAGAATCATGTGTCGCTTCTTTTACTAAAATATCAGACGTTATATGCTATCATATGTTTATTATAAGGCAAAAGTGTCTACGTATATATATATTTATTGAATTATATGACCAACTGATAGCAAAATTGAATAACTAAAGTGATATTTTGAATATTTATAAATTAAAACAATCAAAGTGGCTTATTTCTTAATGCGTTAATGTATATATGTATATATAAAAATACTCCATTTACGGAGCAGCAACAAGAGATCAATGCTGGGTTTGTCACGCTTTTCTAAAACTGTTGATTATATAGCACCAATAACATATTGAAATCTATGTTAGAATAAGAAGATAAAATGAAAACTCAAAATTTGATTTAATTATATGCAAGCATGTTTAACGTCAAAATGAAACTGGATTAATAAATCCAGACGCATACTTAATGATTGATAAAAACGTCCAGATTGCCGTGTGTTCCTTTGAAAGAATTTTAAAAAAAGTATGTTATTCATGGACATAGGTCTATGGTTTATTTCATTTCCATTGTGTTGGATCTCAAAATTAATTTTATCTCATAAATGACTCATAATCGACCAGTAACCATAACAACAATTACATGTATTCTTGATCATGACTTACACATATGCAGCAGTATATACTATCACACATTTCATTTGTATTCTACATAATTTATATACTTATCAGAATATCACAGGTTAGTAATACTGTACTCGTTTAAACATTTCGTTTAATTAAACAGTCAGCATGTGTTTCTACTTCAAATACGTTTTAAACGTGTTATTAAGGTGACACTTGTATGTTTCTTTCTTGTAACGCATCTATAGCTTTGTTAAGCACTGCTTCCTTCGAACCACTGGCATCGATCTCTACACAAGCTGGGTCGGACATCCGGCGGTAAGAGTCGCATAACCTGAACATAAACAAAATATAAGGAACCCGAACAGAAGCAAAATACAAGTAAGAGTCGCATAACCAGAACAGAAGCAAAATACAAGTAAGAGACGCATAACCCGAACAGAAGCAAAATATAAGCCAGAGTCACATACCACGAACAGAAACAAAATATAAAGAAGAGTCACATAACCCGAACAGAAGCAAAATATAAGCCAGAGTCACATACCACATAAGTCATATAACAGGAACAGAAACAAAATATAAGTAAGAGTCATATAAGACAAACAGAAACAAACTATAAGCCAGAGTTATATAACCCGAACAGAAGCAAAATATAAGTAAGAGTCACATAACCCGAACAGAAGCAAAATATAAGTAAGAGTCACATAACCCGAACAGAAACAAAATATATGCCAGAGTCACATAATCCGAACAGAAGCAAAATATAAGTAAGAGTCACATAATCCGAACAGAAGCAAAATATAAGTAAGAGTCACATAACCCGAACAGAAACAAACTATAAGCCAGAGTTATATAACCCGAACAGAAGCAAAATATAAGTAAGAGTCACATAACCCGAACAGAAGCAAAATATAAGTAAGAGTCACATAACCCGAACAGAAACAAACTATAAGCCAGAGTTATATAACCCGAACAGAAGCAAAATATAAGTAAGAGTCACATAACCCGAACAGAAGCAAAATATAAGTAAGAGTCACATAACCCGAACAGAAGCAAAATATAAGTAAGAGTCACATAACCCGAACAGAAGCAAAATATAAGCCAGAGTCACATAACCCGAACAGAAGCAAAATATAAGCCAGAGTCACATAACCCGAACAGAAGCAAAATATAAGCCAGAGTCACATAACCCGAACAGAAGCAAAATATAAGCCAGAGTTACATAGCCCGAACAGAAACAAAATATAAATAAGAGTCACATAACCTGAACAGAAGCAAAATATAAATAAGAGTCACATAACCCGAACAGAAGCAAAATATAAATAAGAGTCACATAACCCGAACAGAAGCAAAATATAAGCCAGAGTTACATAACCCGAACAGAAACAAAATATACATAAGAGTCACATAACCTGAACATGAGCAAAATATAAGCCAGAGTTACATAACCCGAACAGAAACAAAATATAAATAAGAGTCACATAACCCGAAGAGAAGCAAAATATAAGCCAGAGTTACATAACCCGAACAGAAGCAAAATATAAATAAGAGTCACATAACCCGAACATGAGCAAAATATAAGCCAGAGTTACATAACCCAAACAGAAACAAAATATAAATAAGAGTCACATAACCCGAACATGAACAAAATACAAGCCAGAGTTACATAACCCAAACAGAAACAAAATATAAATAAGAGTCACATAACCCGAACAGAAGCAAAATATAAGCCAGAGTCACATAACCCGACAGAAGCAAAATATAAGCCAGAGTTACATATCCTGAACAGAAACAAAATATAAGCCAGAGTCACATAACCCGAACAGAAGCAAAATATAAGCCAGAGTTACATAACCCAAACAGAAGCAAAATATAAGTAAGAGTTACATAACCCGAACAGAAGCAAAATATAAGCCAGAGTTAAATAACCCGAACATG
Source organism: Cyrtodaria siliqua (assembly GCA_037043455.1). Classification (NCBI taxonomy): domain Eukaryota; kingdom Metazoa; phylum Mollusca; class Bivalvia; order Adapedonta; family Hiatellidae; genus Cyrtodaria; species Cyrtodaria siliqua. The sequence continues at coordinate 626,479 of JAWPHD010000083.1, read as the reverse complement.
AGCAAAATATAAGTAAGAGTCACATAACCCGAACAGAAACAAAATATAAATAAAAGTCACATAACCCAAACGAAAACAAAATATAAATAAGAGTCACATAACACGAACAGAAGCAAAATATAAATAAGAGTCGCATAACCCGAACAGAAGCAAAATATAAGCCAGAGTTACATAACCCGAACAGAAACAAAATATAAATAAGGGTCACATAACCCGAACAAAAGCAAAATATAAGCCAGAGTTACATAGCCCGAACAGAAGCAAAATATAAATAAGAGTCACATAACCCGAACAAGAGCAAAGTATAAGCCAGAGTCACATACCACGAACAGAAACAAAATATAAAGAAGAGTCACATAACCCGAACAGAAGCAAAATATAAGCCAGAGTCACATACCACATAAGTCATATAACAGGAACAGAAACAAAATATAAGTAAGAGTCATATAAGACAAACAGAAACAAACTATAAGCCAGAGTTATATAACCCGAACAGAAGCAAAATATAAGTAAGAGTCACATAACCCGAACAGAAGCAAAATATAAGTAAGAGTCACATAACCCGAACAGAAACAAAATATATGCCAGAGTCACATAATCCGAACAGAAGCAAAATATAAGTAAGAGTCACATAATCCGAACAGAAGCAAAATATAAGTAAGAGTCACATAACCCGAACAGAAACAAACTATAAGCCAGAGTTATATAACCCGAACAGAAGCAAAATATAAGTAAGAGTCACATAACCCGAACAGAAGCAAAATATAAGTAAGAGTCACATAACCCGAACAGAAACAAACTATAAGCCAGAGTTATATAACCCGAACAGAAGCAAAATATAAGTAAGAGTCACATAACCCGAACAGAAGCAAAATATAAGTAAGAGTCACATAACCCGAACAGAAGCAAAATATAAGTAAGAGTCACATAACCCGAACAGAAGCAAAATATAAGCCAGAGTCACATAACCCGAACAGAAGCAAAATATAAGCCAGAGTCACATAACCCGAACAGAAGCAAAATATAAGCCAGAGTCACATAACCCGAACAGAAGCAAAATATAAGCCAGAGTTACATAGCCCGAACAGAAACAAAATATAAATAAGAGTCACATAACCTGAACAGAAGCAAAATATAAATAAGAGTCACATAACCCGAACAGAAGCAAAATATAAATAAGAGTCACATAACCCGAACAGAAGCAAAATATAAGCCAGAGTTACATAACCCGAACAGAAACAAAATATACATAAGAGTCACATAACCTGAACATGAGCAAAATATAAGCCAGAGTTACATAACCCGAACAGAAACAAAATATAAATAAGAGTCACATAACCCGAAGAGAAGCAAAATATAAGCCAGAGTTACATAACCCGAACAGAAGCAAAATATAAATAAGAGTCACATAACCCGAACATGAGCAAAATATAAGCCAGAGTTACATAACCCAAACAGAAACAAAATATAAATAAGAGTCACATAACCCGAACATGAACAAAATACAAGCCAGAGTTACATAACCCAAACAGAAACAAAATATAAATAAGAGTCACATAACCCGAACAGAAGCAAAATATAAGCCAGAGTCACATAACCCGACAGAAGCAAAATATAAGCCAGAGTTACATATCCTGAACAGAAACAAAATATAAGCCAGAGTCACATAACCCGAACAGAAGCAAAATATAAGCCAGAGTTACATAACCCAAACAGAAGCAAAATATAAGTAAGAGTTACATAACCCGAACAGAAGCAAAATATAAGCCAGAGTTACATAACCCGAACATGAGCAAAATATAAGTAAGAGTCACATAACCCGAACAGAAACAAAATATAAATAAAAGTCACATAACCCAAACGAAAACAAAATATAAATAAGAGTCACATAACACGAACAGAAGCAAAATATAAATAAGAGTCGCATAACCCGAACAGAAGCAAAATATAAGCCAGAGTTACATAACCCGAACAGAAACAAAATATAAATAAGGGTCACATAACCCGAACAGAAGCAAAATATAAGCCAGAGTTACATAGCCCGAACAGAAGCAAAATATAAATAAGAGTCACATAACCCGAACAAGAGCAAAGTATAAGCCAGCGTAACATAACCCGAACAGAAACAAAATATAAATAAGAGTCACATAACCCGAACAGAAGCAAAATATAAGCCACAGTTACATAACCCGAACAGAAGCAAAATATAAATAAGAGTCACATAACGCGAACATGAGCAAAATATAAGCCACAGTTACATAACCCGAACAGAAACAAAATATAAATAAGAGTCACATAACCCGAACATGAGCAAAATATAAGCCAGAGTTACATAACCCAAACAGAAACAAAATATAAATAAGAGTCACATAACCCGAACAGAAGCAAAAAATAAGCCAGAGTTACATAACCCGAACAGAAACAAAATATAAATAAGAGTCACATAACCCGAACAGAAGCAAAATATAAGCCAGAGTCAAATAACCCAAACAGAAACAAAATATAAATAAGAGTCACATAACCCGAACAGAAGCAATATATAAATAAGAGTCACATAACCCGAACAGAAGCAAAATATAAGCCAGAGTCAAATAACCCAAACAGAAACAAAATATAAATAAGAGTCACATAACCCGAACAGAAGCAAAATATAAATAAGAGTCACATAACCCGAACAGAAACAAAATATAAATAAGAGTCACATAACCCGAACAGAAACAAAATATAAATAAGAGTCGCTTAACCCGAACAGAAGCAAAATATAAATACGAGTCACATAACCCGAACAGAAACAAAATATAAACCAGAGTTACATAACCCGAACAGAAACAAAATATAAATAAGAGTCACATAACCCGAACAGAAGCAAAATATAAATAAGAGTCACATAACCCGAACAGAAACAAAATATAAATAAGAGTCACATAACCCGAACAGAAACAAAATATAAGCCAGAGTTACATAACCCGAACAGAAACAAAATATAAATAAGAGTCACATAACGCGAACATGAGCAAAATATAAGCCACAGTTACATAACCCGAACAGAAACAAATATAAATAAGAGTCACATAACCCGAACAGAAGCAAAATATAAGCCAGAGTCAAATAACCCAAACAGAAACAAAATATAAATAAGAGTCACATAACCCGAACAGAAGCAAAATATAAATAAGAGTCACATAACCCGAACAGAAACAAAATATAAATAAGAGTCACATTACCCGAACAGAAGCAAAATATAAATAAGAGTCACATAACCCGAACAGAAACAAAATATAAATAAGAGTCACATAACCCGAACAGAAACAAAATATAAATAAGAGTCACATTACCCGAACAGAAGCAAAATATAAATAAGAGTCACATAACCCGAACAGAAGCAAAATATAAATACGAGTCACATAACCCGAACAGAAGCAAAATATAAATAAGTGTCACATAACCCGAACAGAAACAAAATATAAATAAGAGTCACATAACCCGAACAGAAACAAAATATAAATAAGAGTCGCATAACCCAGACAGAAACAAAATATAAATAAGAGTCACATAACCCGAACAGAAACAAAATATAAATAAGAGTCACATAACCCGAACAGAAACAAAATATAAATAAGAGTCGCATAACCCAAACAGAAACAAAATATAAATCAGAGTCACATAACCCAAACAGAAACAAAATATAAATAAGAGTCACACAACCCGAACAGAAACAAAATATAAGCCAGAGTTACATAATCCGAACAGAAGCAAAATATAAATAAGAGTCACATAACCCGAACAGAAGCAAAATATAAGTAAGAGTCACATAACCCGAACATGAGCAAAATATAAGCCAGAGTTACATAACCCGAACAGAAACAAACTATAAGCCAGAGTTATATAACCCGAACAGAAGCAAAATATAAGCCAGAGTCACATAACCCGAACAGAAGCAAAATATAAATAAGAGTCACATAACCCGAACATGAGCAAAATATAAATAAGAGTCACATTACCCGAACAGAAGCAAAATATAAATAAGAGTCACATAACCCGAACAGAAGCAAACTATAAATAAGAGTCACATAACCCGAACAGAAGCAAAATATAAGCCAGAGTTATATAACCCGAACAGAAGCAAAATATAAGCCAGAGTCACATAACCCGAACAGAAGCAAAATATGAATAAGAGTCACACAACCCAAACAGAAGCAAAATATAAATAAGAGTCACATAACCCGAACAGAAGCAATATATAAATAAGAGTCACATAACCCGAACAGAAGCAAAATATAAGCCAGAGTCAAATAACCCAAACAGAAACAAAATATAAATAAGAGTCACATAACCCGAACAGAAGCAAAATATAAATAAGAGTCACATAACCCGAACAGAAGCAAAATATAAGTAAGAGTCACATAACCCAAACAGAAACAAAATATAAATAAGAGTCACATAACCCGAACAGAAACAAAATATAAATAAGAGTCACATAACCCGAACAGAAGCAAAATATAAATAAGAGTCACATAACCCAAACAGAAGCAAAATATAAATAAGAGTCACATAACCCAAACAGAAGCAAAATATAAATAAGAGTCACATAACCCAAACAGAAGCAAAATATAAATAAGAGTCACATAACCCGAACAAAAACAAAATATGAATAAGAGTCACATAACCCGAACAGAAGCAAAATATAAATAAGAGTCACATAACCCAAACAGAAACAAAATATAAATAAGAGTCACACAACCCGAATAGAAACAAAATATAAATAAGAGTCACATAACCCAAACAGAAACAAAATATAAATAAGAGTCACATAACCCAAACAGAAACAAAATATAAATAAGAGTCATATAACCCGAACAGAAGCAAAATATAAATAAGAGTCACATTACCCGAACAGAAGCAAAATATAAATAAGAGTCACATTACCCGAACAGAAGCAAAATATAAGTATGAGTCACATAACCCAAACAGAAACAAAATATAAATAAGAGTCACATAACCCGAACAGAAACAAAATATAAATAAGAGTCACATAACCCGAACAGAAGCAAAATATGAATAAGAGTCACACAACCCAAACAGAAACAAAATATAAATAAGAGTCACATAACCCGAACAGAAACAAAATATAAATAAGAGTCACATAACCCAAACAGAAGCAAAATATAAATAAGAGTCACATAACCCGAACAGAAGCAAAATATAAATAAGAGTCACATTACCCGAACAGAAGCAAAATATAAATAAGAGTCACATTACCCGAACAGAAGCAAAATATAAGTAAGAGTCACATAACCCAAACAGAAGCAAAATATAAATAAGAGTCACATAACCCGAACAGAAACAAAATATAAATAAGAGTCACATAACCCGAACAGAAGCAAAATATGAATAAGAGTCACACAACCCAAACAGAAACAAAATATAAATAAGAGTCACATAACCCGAACAGAAACAAAATATAAATAAGAGTCACATAACCCAAACAGAAGCAAAATATAAATAAAAGTCACATAACCCGAACAGAAGCAAAATATAAATAAGAGTCACATAACCCAAACAGAAGCAAAATATAAATAAGAGTCACATAACCCGAACAGAAGCAAAATATAAATAAGAGTCACATAACCCAAACAGAAACAAAATATAAATAAGAGTCATATAACCCGAACAGAAGCAAAATATAAATAAGAGTCACATAACCCAAACAGAAGCAAAATATAAATAAGAGTCACATAACACGAACAGAAGCAAAATATAAGTAAGAGTCACATAACCCAAACAGAAGCAAAATATAAATAAGAGTCACATAACCCGAACAGAAACAAAATATAAATAAGAGTCACATAACCCGAACAGAAGCAAAATATGAATAAGAGTCACACAACCCAAACAGAAACAAAATATAAATAAGAGTCACATAACCCGAACAGAAACAAAATATAAATAAGAGTCACATAACCCAAACAGAAGCAAAATATAAATAAAAGTCACATAACCCGAACAGAAGCAAAATATAAATAAGAGTCACATAACCCAAACAGAAGCAAAATATAAATAAGAGTCACATAACCCGAACAGAAGCAAAATATAAATAAGAGTCACATAACCCAAACAGAAACAAAATATAAATAAGAGTCATATAACCCGAACAGAAGCAAAATATAAATATGAGTCACATAACCCAAACAGAAACAAAATATAAATAAGAGTCACATAACACGAACAGAAGCAAAATATAAGTAAGAGTCACATAACCCAAACAGAAGCAAAATATAAATAAGAGTCACATAACCCAAACAGAAACATAATATAAATAAGAGTCAGATAACCCGAACAGAAGCAAAATATAAATAAGAGTCACATAACCCAAACAGAAGCAAAATATAAATAAGAGTCACATAACCCAAACAGAAGCAAAATATAAGTAAGAGTCACATAACCCAAACAGAAGCAAAATATAAGTAAGAGTCACATAACCCAAACAGAAGCAAAATATAAATAAGAGTCACATAACCCAAACAGAAACAAAATATAAATAAGAGTCATATAACCCGAACAGAAGCAAAATATGAATAAGAGTCACACAACCCGAACAGAAGCAAAATATAAGCCAGAGTTACATAGCCCGAACAGAAGCAAAATATAAATAAGAGTCACATGACCCAAACAGAAACAAAATATAAATAAGAGTCAAATAACCCAAACAGAAACAAAATATAAATAAGAGTCACATAACCCGAACAGAAGCAAAATATAAATAAGAGTCACATAACCCAAACAGAAACAAAATATAAATAAGAGTCATATAACCCGAACAGAAGCAAAATATGAATAAGAGTCACATAACCCGAACAGAAGCAAAATATAAGTAAGAGTCACATAACCCAAACAGAAACAAAATATAAATAAGAGTCACATAACCCAAACAGAAACAAAATATAAATAAGAGTCACATAACCCAAACAGAAACAAAATATAAATAAGAGTCACATAACCCGAACAGAAGCAAAATATAAATAAGAGTCACATAACCCAAACAGAAGCAAAATATAAATAAGAGTCACATAACCCAAACAGAAGCAAAATATAAATAAGAGTCACATAACCCAAACAGAAGCAAAATATAAATAAGAGTCACATAACCCGAACAAAAACAAAATATGAATAAGAGTCACATAACCCGAACAGAAGCAAAATATAAATAAGAGTCACATAACCCAAATAGAAACAAAATATAAATAAGAGTCACACAACCCGAACAGAAACAAAATATAAATAAGAGTCACACAACCCAAACAGAAACAAAATATAAATAAGAGTCACATAACCCAAACAGAAACAAAATATAAATAAGAGTCATATAACCCGAACAGAAGCAAAATATAAATAAGAGTCACATTACCCGAACAGAAGCAAAATATAAATAAGAGTCACATTACCCGAACAGAAGCAAAATATAAGCCAGAGTTACATAACCCGAACAAAAACAAAATATGAATAAGAGTCACATAACCCGAACAGAAGCAAAATATAAATAAGAGTCACATAACCCAAATAGAAACAAAATATAAATAAGAGTCACACAACCCGAACAGAAACAAAATATAAATAAGAGTCACACAACCCGAACAGAAACAAAATATGAATAAGAGTCACACAACCCGAACATAAGCAAAATATAAATAAGAGTCACATAACCCGAACAGAAACAAAATATGAATAAGAGTCACACAACCCGAACAGAAACAAAATATGAATAAGAGTCACACAACCCGAACAGAAACAAAATATGAATAAGAGTCACATAACCCGAACAGAAGCAAAATATAAGTAAGAGTCACATAACCCGAACAGAAGCAAAATATAAATAAGAGTCACATAACCCGAACAGAAGCAAAATATAAGTAAGAGTCAAATAGCACGAACAGAAACAAAATATAAATAAGAGTCACATAACCCGAGCAGAAGCAAAATATAAATAAGAGTCACATAACCTGAACAGAAGCAAAATACAAGCCAGAGTTACATAACACGAACATAAGCAAAATATAAATTAGACTCCCCATGTCGAATATATATAGTCATTGACAAGTATTGACGACCAATACACGGCTATGTATAATAAAGATGGAACTGTTCTCATGTCGAGTATATATCGTCATTGACAACGTATTGACGACTAAGACGCGGCAATGTATAATAACGATTATTATATAACCTATAAATAGACGCGTTTTCATTGGCTAAAAAGTAATTTTTTAGAAAAAATATCTAGCGATATTGACCTGTTTTTTTTATATTGACCTGTTTTTTTGATATTGACTTGTTTTATATAATTGTTTTTTTGATACTGACCTGTTTTATATAATTGTAAATTGAGGGTTATATAATAAAACAGTTATGGACTTTTCAGCTGTTATACATGATGTTGATATGTACCAAAAAATCATTATTGACCTCGGCTATCGCCTCGGTCAATAATGATTTTTTTGGTGCATATCACATCATGTATAACAGCTGAAAAGTCCATAATTGTATAATAGGAGAAACCCCTAACTCTAGCCCTAAGAGCAGAAGGAGATATAAAAGTGTCGAAATGTTCGTTATCTAAATCAATCCATCAACATGTACCTTATGACGCGTTTATATAGAAAAATATTACAAATTGCAATTTCAAAATATAATAGTTATATCCCTCGTTGAAGCTCTGCAATAGCTCAGTAATTAACGTACATATCAACCTCCGTGTTGTGGCATACATGTGTGTATTACAAATTGTATCAACTTATCTATTGATATACTTAATAACATTAGGTCTGTGACTGTTAATAAGTGAATGTATTCAGTTTATGCTGTTATTAAGTGAATTTATTAGGTGCACACGGTTACAATGTGTATGTATTTTCCTGGAAATAAGTGTATTTATTCAATATATTAAAATATAACAGTGAAGTAATACGAGTTTTATTACTTCGCTGAATATAACAATATAAATAAACGATATACATGTTATTATAACCGATCAAACCACAAACCATTTATCTACTTATATTAGATATTGGAATAAATTAATAATGAATGAATGAATGAATGAATGAACTAATGAACGAACGAACGAACGAACGAACTCACAAACGAACGACCGAACACACACACAAATAAATAAATAAATACAAATTCACCGCTTGACAAAACATATTACGGTCTACCTTTGCCTGAAAAACTCATCTTTATCCAAGCTTTTCTCTTCAAAGGTAGCCTGTCCTCCCCTCCCAGACAGCCTGTGTTTTCTGACATCCTCTGTAACAGTCAGGAACAACACGATGGTTGGTCTGAGGAGATCCTTCGGCCATTTGAACACATCGTTCCCTTTCTCAGGTAGGTCCGCGCTGCTCGTTTCATTCGCGATGCCATATGCTACGCTACTGTGCCAAAACCTGAATTTCAAACAAATATGTTTTGTTATTAAATAACGTAATATAAACTCTCTCTCTCTCTCTCTCTCTCTCTCTCTCTCTCTCTCTCTTAAGCAGACCTCAAGATTGCCGTGTGTCTCTTTAATACGCCTTTTTTTTTCAAGACAAATCTTGGACTATTTTCATCAACAGATACATCCTTCCATTTATTCTTACAAAAACATAATCACCAGTAGATACTACCCATAACGCAGATCTACCTTAATCACAAATAGGTACTACCCATAACGTACCTGTCCATCCCAAATAGATACCACCCATAATGTACCTGTCCATCACAGATACCAGCCAGAACGTACCTTAATCACAAATATATACGACCAATAACGTACCTGTCTATCACAACAGGCTGAGTTTGGCACTCAGAAATAACGTCTCTCGCAGAAATATAATTCCCCATAACATAATACGCTCTTTGTACAATCTCTGGATACCCTATGAAGAACTGCCTTAAGCCAGGACTATCTACATGTATCTGAGGAGGAGGACTGACATAGGGTTGGGCATTCATCCGTTCTGCTAGACGTTTGGTTAATGTGGATTTTCCTGGAAAAACAAAATAGTTCAAACAATTTACATAAAGTTTGATGGACACGTTCGTAAATAAAACCTTTATATAGATTAATTCAAAAAGTTGTGTGTATATATATAATAAAACCTGTTTTATTTGACGCAAGCTTTCGTTCGTTTTCCAACCTTCTTCATGGTGTTTATTTCGAATACCAAAAACGTATATTTATATATGTGTGTATATAAGTATATGTATGTGTATATGGATAGAGATATAGATATAGAGATATATAGATATATATGTAGAGAAAATCATACATCGAACGAAAATTACTTTCAAGAAAGGGTGCATGAACAATAGATACGCAGTAAAAATGTTATTGAAAATTGTTGTTCAACAATGCTTTACAACTTAATACTCTAATTAAAACTGGTTTTCGCCTTCACCACTTCACCAGAGAGTTATAAACATAAAACATTAAACATATACCTACAGCAATACACTTGTGGAAAATGTATACAAACCAACAAACTGCACCAATTCTCAAATTGAAGAGAACAATATTGTGACTGATTTACATATACCAAACTCACGGACAGCCACCGGTATCTGCTACCAAACAGTTGGCATCAAAAGCTCTTCTGCAAAAACATACCTTATAGTCTTGCACTTCGCATCAAACGCGTCTGCTCTTGTTACATCTGCTCTAATGACATCTGCTATAGTGAAAGCTGCTCTAATGACATCTGCTCTAATGACATCTGCTCTAGTGACATTATTTTTGAGCTATGAGTAAAGGAACTAACGCAGCATCTGCCAAGGAGAGGCTATGTACAATCAGACAGTACAGCAGCTATCGCGATAGCCAAGGAGAGGCTATGTACAATCAGACAGTACAGCAGCTGTCTCGAGAGCCAAGGAGAAGCTATGCACAATCACACAGTACAGCAGCTATCTCGCGAGCCAAGGAAAGGCTATGCACAATCAGACAGTACAGCAGCTATCTCGCGAGCCAATGAGAGGCTATGCACAATCAGACAGTACAGCAGCTGTCTCGAGAGCCAAGGAGAGGCTATGCACAATCAAACAGTACAGCAGCTATCTCGCGAACCAAGGAGAGGATATGCACAATCAGACAGTAGAGCAGCTATCTCGCGAGCCAGTGAGAGGCTATGCACAATCAGACAGTACAGCAGCTATCTCGAGAGCCAAGGAGAGGCTATGCACAATCAGACAGTACAGCAGCTATCTCGAGAGCCAAGGAGAGGCTATGCACAATCAGACAGTACAGCAGCTATCTCGAGAGCCAAGGAGAGGCTATGCACAATCAGACAGTACAGCAGCTATCTCGAGAGCCAAGGAGAAGCTATGCACAATCAGACAGTACAGCAGCTGTCTCGCGAGCCAGTCTTCAAAAACGGAACTACACGCTTATCTACAAACCTAAGCAAACTGCTCCCGAACAGAAAACTCCTTTTTATCACTACGCACCGGACGTCAACTGCATCATCCACACGTTTTAGCCGCACATAGAAACATCTAAGACTCTTTCCTGAATGGTCCATTCTCGCCTACAGGAGACATAAAAGTCTCAAGGACATTCTTGTTCGGTCACATCGAATGAAGTCCATATGGATCTAACATATGTCAGATGTCGATTGGCCGGTCTTGATAACCATCAACTTCAACTTAAACTTCTATGGAACAATTAATCATCGATGGACTTCTTCACAACCAACTCTACTGCTGCAACTATATTGTAAACCACTATTGAACGAGATATGCTATACATCTACTGGACTCTACAGCAACCAACATAATCATCTTAGAAAAGCTCGCCAAAAGGCATTGTGTCACAGGCGATGATAAAGAAAAACTCAACTTCTTCTTCTATCAGTATGCTGAATAGATCACTGTCCAACGTGGTCTGATCAAGATTGAAAAGAACGTGACAACTACCGGATACGTCGTCTGAATACAGTACACCCTTATGGTAAAAATAAAGGAGATTAAAATTGTTTAGCGCGTCTTGAATTTTTATAAAACCGTCCTATACGTTTTGCTCTTAATATATATATATATACTCAGTACATTGGAAAAAGCAACATTTTTGATTTTCGATTATTTTTAGCCCGATGTTTCTTTGTTCAAATCAAGATTGCATTTAATGTTAGGGCACAAGTCTCTGTGTCCCAAAGGTTAAACTATGGCGATAAACAGTTGCATAATATTTGCTCTAATTCTTTCAGATATATTTAAAAAAAAAAAAAAAAAAAATAGAAATTCAAAACAAATTAAAAATATAGAAATTCAAAAAATACCAAATGTTGCATTTTCAAATGTACTGATTGTTTTAAACAGATTATTTGATTTGCGAGCTTCACCACCTTATTATTTTTGATTACAGCATACATACTAATGCATAGTCACCCAGTATATATATGTATTATGAGCAAAAGACGCTTTAAATTATCTTTTAAACTATTTCTTTCAATACGTATTATTTATTTCATATAAATCAATCACTATTGAAAAATGTCTGCGTTTTAACCAGCATCCGCCAATGAAATAACGTATATTAGTAGCAGTTTCTTATCAATAACAAACCCTGAACCCAGCCGGAGTCCTGCTGTGCCAATTATTTATTATCTGAAATATTCATTAGAATAGAGGTGCACTAATATGTTAGTGTTTTGTTTTTATTTTGTATATTTTTATTTTGTATTTTTGCCACAAGTGTATTGCTGTATGTTTATGTTTTATGTGTATAACTCTTTGATAAAGCCGTAAAGGCGAAAACCGGTTTAGAGTATTAAGTTGTATATATATGAAAATTGTCTATTGACTTATTTATGCAAACTAAAACTAACAAGAAAAGTATAATGCATACGTTATATGTAGACGATTTTTAATAATGGGTTAGTCTGTGGAGGCTTTGTTCAAGTCACATACCTGTAGTCGTCGATATGAAGAGATGACAGGAAGGTAAAGTGAAGAATTAAAAGATACTGTATGAATTCAGTAAGTTTTTATTTGGTCTTAGGTTTACATTATTATACATGTTAAAGGGAACACATTCAAGTATGTTCAATTAAACGATTTACACCTGAGCTATTACAAAGGTAATGTCAGTGACCATGCTACAATATAATATAAAAGTCATATTTACTTAAATTTTACAAGTGATTATCATATGTTCATGTTTTAGTTGTATTTAGGCTCAAAACCGCTTCGGAGTTGACGTAGGCAATCAACTATGCATTTTAAATGAATTACAATTGATCTTATAGAAAATATTTAATTTCTTTACTTCTTTACTTCATTATAATACTTAAATATAAATAGGTGCCGAAACGTCTAGGTTAAAAATTTAAATAGATGCCGAAATGGTTTGATGCCGAAACGCCTAGGTGTCGACATGGTTTGGTGCCGAAACGTCATGAATCGATCTTGATCACACAGACGCAAAAAGTTGATAATTGTCTGCATTTATTAATAAGCATTTTTCATGTACTGATCATTGGGACCCTGCTTTAATTAGACTAATATATTATATACGCAATAGTTTTCGCCTAGAAAATACAGACATATGAATTTAGACAGATCAATTCCAAGAAAAGATTAGTCGCTTATAAAAGAACTTAGATAAATACATTACTTTCTTACTTAAAGAGAGAGCTGATGTTTTTGCAGATTTCCTTTAAAATAGTGTTAAATTCGGCCCATTGGACGAGTCCTTTCAAGATAGTGACGATCTTGAAAGGACAATAAAAGTCGTGAATAACAGAAACGGTGTACATATGCTGTAAAAGTTGGCTGTTGCTGGCGGGATAGCTACTTTAAAGAAGAAGAATAAGAAGAAAATAAATGTTTATTAAAGTGTCACAAATCATCATATCGCATACACAACGTTCAGTACAACATATTACAATATATGAGATTTTGGGCCGATATCGACCTATGAGACACTAATTTATACAAGTCAATGCATGTATATTAAAAATACAGCTAACACATAAAACATAAAACATTTAAAGCATGCATAACGAACAGATAGCATTAGCTTAAGACAATTTAATTCGACTATGTTTAATCGAGATGCAAGTTATATTAAGATTCTTTTTATTTTTAAGGGTTTACAACTAACTGTTCGTTAAAGTAGGTTCAATAAAATGCCGGTTGTGTGTTATTTTGGGTCTTTTAAAATCTAGATAACACTCATTCTTAAGAAAAATCAAACATTATGTACATGTAGTTTAAAAATAGTTTAAAATATAATAACTTAGAATTTGAAAACATTAAAATAAAATACTTAGATTAATATGGTACTTCTCCTTCTGTTCATTTTATATAGCGTTGAAGATATCTTAAATTGAATTTTTTCATTTTTTATAAGAAAACTCAATTTTTCTTATGGCAGAAAAGTATAAAACAAAGTGTCGATAAGCGAAGCCGCCTGGAAAAGTTCATACCGGATATCATCATAAAATGTACAATTTATTAAAAAATGAGTTTCGTCTTCCACTTCACTTAAGTTACAGTTTTTGCAAATTCTTTCGTTAAGTTTCTACAGCTAAAGGTAAATTACAGCATCTGAATTTGGATAACGTTTTCCATTGGCCCCTTGATAAGTTCATTTTAACACAGAATTCCGTTTTAAATTTAAACTTATATGTTCTATAAGTTCTTAACTTGTTTCCATTTGTATTATTACCATTACTATTTAATTTCTGCTCTCATTTACCATTCTTATCTATTGATTTTTGTCTAACAATATTAATACACACATCTTTACATGGCTTTTCACATAACATGCAATATTGTATTTCTAGATCATTTATAAATGCTACATGCTCTTTTCCCATGATTTGACCATTTATGAATGATGTTACACAATCTATTTTCTGGCATGCATTTTAATCTGCACTATAATCTTAAAGTCCCTTTCTTTTCCATTCCCATATCACAACGGGTAGCTATGTTTGATGCATGTTTACTTGTACCTAAGAAATATCTACATGCTTTATTTATGACTATTTCAACGTCCGTAAAATATCGTTGACCCCAGATTCCTGCGCAATAATACAGTACAGGTTCAACAAGTGTTTCAATCAACCTTTTATATACATCATATTTCATTCCACCTGCATTTAAGTATTTTGTATATACTGCTCCAAGTGCGCGACTGGCTGATTTGGTTATTTTTCTTACCGATTCAGAAACATCTAAAAAATCGTTAAACCAAAAACCAAGGTATTTGTAGTATTTTGAAAATGTCTACAGATTTATCACCAAGCATGAAAACAAAGGATGACAATTCTTTCGTTTTGGGCCTAAGATGCATGACTTTAGTTTTTTCTTGGTTTACAGCCAGACGCCATTTATTGCACCAGTCGTTAAGATTACTTAACATAAGTTGTAGCTCACCTTCTGTTTCAGCTATTAAAACAATATCATCTGCATACAACAATATTGATATCGAAACACCGTTAACCATTACACCAAGGTTCATTTGGTTTATATCGTCAGAAAATAATGTCGGGGATAAATTACATCCCTGTTTAACGCCATTTTGGACAGGGAACCAGTCTGTTAGGAAAGCATTCACCTTATTGGCGCATGACACAGAACTGTAAAGCGATTTTATAGCGGGCATTGTTTTGCCATGAATACCTAAAGCATATAACTTATACCATAGGCAATCTACAAAGCATGCAAATGTCTCCTTTCTTTGAAGCTTTCTATTTTTAATAATTGTGTACAGAGAATATATATGATCTTGACAGTTTCGGTGTTTTCTAAAGCCATTCTGTCCCTCACTCAAAATGCCATTCGCATCTAACCATTTATATTATCTTTTATAAACTTTGCATGGAATCGGGATTAGCGTAATTGGCCTGTAATTCAGTGGACATTTTGGATCATCTCCTTTATATATATGGCAAATTAGGCCTTTCATCCAGTCATCAGGTACAATGCCTTTATCAAAGGAATGACTTATTATACTAAATAAACGATCACAGATAACTTGACGTAACTGTGTTTATGTATGACAAACATACCTGTACCATCCATTCCCTCTACAACAATGAATGGATGTTTCAATGTTTGATCGCGTTCTTTCAAAGTTCCCATGGAAAGTTGCTTGTCAGTGATGTCCAAGAGTTTTCGTATTTCCGGTATTTTCGCAAACTGTAAACCGTAAACAACCATATTACAATACAGCAAAATGTAATATATCTTGCAGTAGATTTCATTATGAACGTTTGAGGACTGCTGATCCATATCAAGCGTTTACTCTCTTTGAACTATGAATATCTAACTTTTTGTAAAAGACTCGTAATAAAAATATACACGTTTACGTTCACGCTCACAAGAATATGGTAGACATTTAACATGGATAATGTGTTATAATTTTGCTTTCAAAACAATAAGACACTAACCCCACTCAGTGTTTGGTAATGACTTACCTTTTCTAGAACAGCTCTAGCTTCGTTGTAACTGTGAAAAACTGGACTGATCTCAGGTATGGCAAATATTGGGGATACCGCGGAGGGGAGTTTGGGAAGTAGTCCAGGGATACAGTCCCTTGGAACTTGTCTGTAGAGTGTCTCCATTTCCTGTCCTCTGATTTTTAACCTTATTTCCGCATTCATCTCTATAACCGTTAGCGTTGCATTTTCTTCCTTTGTTAATTGAATAAGGCCTTCTTCTACATTATCTTCCATTGGTACTGACACGCAGACGCCCCGGGCTACGTAATCTCTCTCTATGTCGTGATTGGCAAATATGTTTTCAGAAAATTGCAAAGTGTGACTGACATTTGCTTGCTTCAATTTGTCTAAAAACGTGGTTGCTTTTCTGTATAACGAACACGATTCCACGGCAGATTGAATGTATGTCTTCTGGAAATCGGAAATTGTGTCAGTAATCGGATTTGTGATGATATAATGACGCCTATTGTTTAAATATTCCGACCGATCCATTTGCGTAGTGGTTTTCCACCCGGAATTCTTGAGCGTTTGTCTTTGAAGATACATGGGCTTATCAGGGAAAGCCACATAAATAAAATCCGCTGGTCTCAACATAAGCGTCGCCATTCTGTGTTGTCTTGTGAATGTGTAAGATCTGTAAAATACGAGTATGCCCAATCAAATTTAGTAGATTTTTAACTTAAAGTTCAATTCATATTGATTAAGCAAACATTTTCAAAAGTTTGTGAAAACAGTGTGTTACGTTTTAGCTCTACCGGCCAAATTCTGCTCTATGTACTAAACTATCGAGTTTATGTGTCTGTGTGTTTTTGTCTCCCCCAGGGACTTAAAGTTTGCTTATAGAGGTTTCACATGCTTAACATAGACTTATATATCAAAGATGTGTAATACGCAATATCTCTGAAAACCACCGGACCAAGTTAGCTCGAGTTGTATATGAATGCAACAGGACAATCAAAATGGTCGTCATAAATAAAAATAGCCAAAACCTAAAAAAAAACATATCTTCTCAAGAACCGTAACACAGAGTTTTGCAATTCTTTTTCAGAATTGATTGCTCTATGTTACTAAGTTATAGTTAAAACCATACGGAACTTTTTGGGGAAAGTCTTTGCGTTTTTATGTAATTGATACCCGCGTGCATGTAAAATTGAGTCATTATTCCATGCTGTGGATTCATATATTTATAAAGGTGTACTTGAAGTAAAATAAATCCTTTTGAGTCCTGTACAATATTTTCCAAGCGTTCTAGTTTGTCATTTTTCAAAATGAAGTTCAAAATAAGATTCATGTACATGTTTTAGTGATATGCCCTTCCTCTCTAGAAAACATACACACGCTGATAATAGTATAAACATAATAATAATACAACGTGTGACAAACATTGTAATACTGTACAGTTGACTGTATCCTGGTCAACGAAATTCACTTTGTATTCGCACAGGTGTAATGTTTAATTGAAAATAACACCTGTCGAAATACATGGTGTACTACAAGTACCAGTTATTGGAAGTTAGAGTATGGCAGACATCTGGAAATGGGCATGCTATAAAACAAACAGAGTATGGTCTCACCTCGTTGGTTGATTTAAATACCTCGCTACGCCCATCTCAATGTTTAAATCAACCAACTCTTTGAGACCATACTCTATAACACACTGTTATTGTATAACTGTTCCGAGAGTTGCTTATTTAAGTATACAGGAAGTAAATCACTTTGGTATTCATGCCTGGTGTAATTCTCAACTATACCGTTCCCAACTATATAATTCCTAACTTTTCGTTGTGATAAAAGGCATTTTTTAGTATTTAAGGTCTGTTTGTCTGGCTGAAATGACTTTATTGAATTGTTTGTGAGAGCTAAGAACCCTTTGCTTGGCAAAGTGAAAGTGAAAGTAGAAAACATGAAAAAAGAGGTGCCGAAAGAATGCAGTTTGTTCACGGTGTCAACAATGATCAGTATTTTATTTTCTTAAATGCCACATGACCCCTACTTTTCTCAATAGTTTTCTATACATGTATGTAGCGGATAACAAAATGGCTGACCTGTGCAGAATGCGCGACAGAATAACCATGTTAAGCCCTGAGTCTAGGGGGGTCGTAAACGGGAATCGCAGAACTTCATACCACGGCGGATACGTCATGGATAATTACGACGGCCCATTGGGCTCACATTTACTTCACTTCTATTCCGTGACTTCCGAATTCCGCATTAATAGTACACGAATAAAAATAATAAAATCGTTTGATATGTTGTTATCTTTCGTAGACGATTACATACACCAAGTTATGTGCAAGAATATATAGAAAAATGACAGTGTAATTGAATTTTTAGTGCATTTGACCTTTTAACCCCCTGAGGGACCCTGGGCGCGGAGCCATCATCCTAATGTACCCCCCCCCCCCCCCCACGCCCACCCACCCTGCTGGCCCCACGGGCAGACGTCCGAGTTTGTGAAATAATAAAATCGTTTGATATGTTGTTTATCTTTCATTGACGATTATATATACCAAGTTATGTGAACACGTGGGTACAATAGTACAATAATGTATGCGTGCACGTGCATGTATGTGTTTTGTGAAATCACAGTGTAACTGTTAAAGATGCAGTTACTTCTCACATTTTATATTTATTAATCATGTAATATAAAGGTGTATGAATATTGCCAGTGACCACGAATGTTGTATTTTTTTAAATATAAAATCCATAGCCTTAAATTAAATTTTATATAACTGAATATCCCTTTTAATCCTTTGTATAAATACATCGTAAACGTACACTATTATATCCCATAAATATACACAAACTCCAACTTGAGTACCTGTTAATCCTTTGTATAAATACATCGTAAACGTATACTATTATATCCCATAAATATACACAAACTCCAACTTGAGTAACTGTTAATCCTTGGCACACTATAAACTTCAATATAACATATAAGATTTTCATATTTATTATTAGTGCAAACATGAAAATAACTTTCCTTTTTGCGTTTTTTTTTCATTCTCTCTGAGGTAAAGCCATTACCCTCTCTTAAAATCTTATATCCGAAAGTTAAAAATAAATAATTAAAAAAGCAAAACATTTTTTAACTCAAGAGTTTGATAGGTGTGACCCCAGGATCCACATGTGACCCCAGTATCCACATACGCGGATCCAGGATTTTACCTCGAGGCTTTGGGAGAGGTCTAACTATAAGACTAAATGTTTTTAAAAAACAAACATTGTTTGCGATTTTTCACGGGTGTGGGTGTGGGGGAGGGTATCAATGGGAAGGTCCAGGAGAGGTCCAGAGGGGATCCTAAATTTTAAATACCTTAATATAATATATAAAAAATTACATAACTTAGAAAATCTCAGTCCGGCCCTCACGGGCTTCCCTCCGGATCCGCTAGTGATCCACTCTGAGTTTATACACCACCCTGGAACGGTACTGATATATAGCGCTTGCCAACATTATTACGAAATGCGGAATGCTGAATTTGGAATTTGGAATGCGGAAGTCAAGGAAGTGAAATAATTGTAAGCCAAATGGGCCATCGTAGATAATAGATGGATAGGGAGTGCATGCTGTATATGGGTGGGGGTAACACAATGGCTGGCTTGCGAAGAGCATGGCACAATAAGGCCTGATACGCACTTACTCTAATAATGGCAGGTAAAAGTGTGGCGTGCGACGGACGGACGGACAAACGACAGACGATGGACAAGTGATCATTACGTGTCTGCCATGCTGCATAGGCGACCTACTAAAACCATCATAATGTGCTGTCCGTTTCGTTTAAAATGTGTAAATGTACAGGGCGGATATCTTTAAAAACAAAATGCCTTTGAAGGCCGTCTGCGTTGAAGTTGTGTTAAATCGTAGTCTATAAAATAATCAATTCAACAACGCCTACAATCAAATTGATAAAACGCTTACCTAGTAATACCGTCCTATCCACTGTAACATTACAGATTGATATATACCCCATTAATTGATATACTTAACATGTAGATATACCCCGGTCACATATGGATCAATCAATGTGCACGTTATATAGGCCAATGGAATTTTAGAAAACACTTTTATCATAAACCAACCGTTGGACAAAACTACTTAAAGCTACACAATCCCGATAAAAGGCACACTAGACCTGAACAAATCTGACGGTAATTACGCATGTTGTTCTAAGTGATTACTGTATACGTGTGGGCTCATATATACAACATGCGCACTACCTAAATTCACTGAATATTAATGAGATAAGGCGGTACTGTATGGGATGCTTCGGGTACTGAATCGACCACTGGTCTTATAACGGGTATAAAAGCGGATTTTAGCAGACGGCATTTTACCACCGAACAGATGAGACCAATCTTCAGTAGAAAAGGCATAATAGGAAATACAAGTCATTAAAAATTGAAAAGGAAGCTAAAGATGTACATAGACAACCTTATAAGTCCATATTTATATCTCATCCAAAACAATACCTATAATTAAACGTAACGGCCTTTTAACAAAGACCCTTTCCGTTGCATCAAAGAAACTATTATATACAAATAATCCTCCATTTTTATGTGTGTATGTGTGTGTGTGTGTGTGTGTGTGTGATTTATATTGACACAACACACAAGGGAGACATTGTTTATCAAATTGGAATATTGGTAAAGGCTCATAACTAATGGTAAAGATGGAGATATAGTATTTGTTATGTGAAGTTATGCATGCATGGTTTACACATATTAGTAGATTATAAATCAACATGTTTTTAATAAATTCCTCTTAATTTATGCATGAATTGAAATTTTGAAAATAAAATGGATAGAGAGACACAGAGAGACACAGAGACACAGAGAGATATAGAGAGTCAAAAAGAAGGAAAAGAAAAGAGAGAGAAAGAGAGAGACACACAGAGAGAGAAAGAGAGAGACAGAGAAAGAAAGCAAGCGAAAGGGAGGGAGGGAGGGAGGGAGGGAAAAGGGAGAGAGAGTGGGGGAATGAGAGAGTTTCTAGGACCCTGTATATCATTCTATATAGTCCTATAAACATAGGCGTAGGAGCCGGAGGACCCCACACCTCAATATTGATGTTTTCACGAAACAAAAAAAAATGCAACACAAAATGTATGAATTGGCAATCTGAACATTACATTTTTGATTTATATTTCTGGTTATGACCCTATCAGATTTCAAAATCAAAGAAAATATGAAAGATGTCAGCTTCCGTCTGTATGACAGGGTAAGTGTTAACTAAAAACCGAAAGTTTTAGTATAACTATTAAGTTCAAATACTAGTAATTAACCTTTCCTATGTTTACTTATTCAAATCTTTAATTTTCTTTAATCAAGTTCAATGATTTGTAAAGTAATTTTAAATGAAAATAGGCCCGTAACCAACCCTGAAATTTAACCGAGGCATATCCCTTATGTTGGTGTCCGGTGGCATTAACCTCCCTCTCCATCCTAGATTTTGTTTTGATTTCCTTCAATGTGTTGCATTTCCCCCAGGGTCCTTATATACTAGTATATAGTTGTTTGTATGTAAAGTATGTACATTCCCAAAAATCAACCAAGGCAACTGCCTCTGTGTGCCCCAGTGTAGCTACGGACCTGGAAAAGCAATATGGTTTATATTCACGGTGGACAGACGTAACGGACCCTGGATGCTCAAAACAGCGTTACCTTGATCCTGGTTGCTCATGTAAAGAACCCTTGCTGGTAAAAACACGTAAACTGTTGGACGTGCTGTTAAAATATATTTATCATGCAGATATGCACTTTTCTGTCTAATAAAGGGGTGACCTATTACATTTTGCTTTATTAGGCAATGACCAATAGAGCTAATCAATGCGGAATCCCTCGGCGTTTATTGTACGTAACGTTATCTGACGTCATGCACGTAACGTTGCCTGACGTCATAAAACAAACAAAAAACAGCAACATGGCGGCGTCCTCGATAAGCGTAACATTCTGAAAAATAGGTAATAATAGTAATTCATACAAAAAATATGGAATCCCTCGGCGTTTATTGTACGTAACGTTATCTGACGTCATGCACGTAACGTTGCCTGACGTCATAAAACAAACAAAAAACAACAACATGGCGGCGTCCTCGATAAGCGTAACACTCTGAGAAATAGGTAATAAAAGTAATTCATACAAAAAATATGGATAATCTACATGATAAATAGAATATGATGTCAGTGCCTTTTACTATCAAGTTTATTAGGCTCGGCACGAAAACGAAGAATGGCTCGGCAGAGCCTCGCCATTTTTCGTTTTCTAAGCCTCGTCTAATAAACTTGATAGTAAAGGGCACTGACATAATATTCTCTATTTAATATTTCTTTACAATAAGAACTTTTTAAAACTGATCACGCCCACGGAACACTAGATGCATTAGTGTGTCTGAATTCATGAAGAACGGGTTATAAAAACAGTGTTTTAGATGTGAAAGAACGCGCACTGTTTACACACCGACGCGTGAAAGTACGTCAAGTTCTAAGAAAATTGTGTTTATTTCAAAAACGGAGACTGCTATTGGCATATGCTATGTCTGGACTTATGTATGTTCAGCTATAACATCCATTGCAAGTATTTAATACATAATAATATCTACCGATTGCCAGAAGCGTTAAGTCGTTTGTGCATTGCAAAGTAACGGATCCTGGCTGCTCATGGCACCGGATCCTGTTTGCTTCTGGCACAGGATCCTAGCCGTAGTTGGAAACATACATCTTAAAAAAAGGACTAGATATGTTCCCCTGTTCGAAATATCTTGGTCCGATATCAGCGGTGGAAAATAAAGCTGCGACATTTTCCATTGGGTGGGGTTTGTGCGGGGGTCAACTTATGGAAAAAACAATGTGCTGAGATATTTGAAAGATTTTCACATTTAACGAATTTTCACCCTCCAAACATCGGCGAGGAACTCGTACTCTTCAAGGGGGATGGCGTGGTCTAATTGATAGCACGTTGGATTTGACCCTGATGAAGCCGTATCGCAGCAAGTCAATTTCTTCTGTGTATTATTGAGTAAAACATGTTCCCTTAGTCTCGTTAGTCGGATAGTATGTACACCGGTTCTGTGTTTCGGAGTCTACTTTAGGGGTATTAGAATAGAAATAGAACATCGTTTACGGTGAATTATCGTGTAATATTTCACGGTTGGTCGTTCAATTGTAAACAATAATTTCATAATTCGGTGAATTATCGTGTAATATATCACGGTTTGGAGTGAAATTATTGTTTACAATTGAACGACCAACCGTGATATATTACACGATAATTCACCGTAAACGATGTTCTATTTCTTAAGTAAGATTAGGGCAGCTTCTCGGATTTGTATGTATCCTTCATTTCCTTGGGGCGACCGGCTATACATATAAACTATAATGTCTTGATAAACAGTTAAACAACATTCAGTTAAATCTTTTCATATCATAGGATGAATCCGATGAGGGTGCTCCCCTCGAAATCCGCTAGTGCTTTAACAAACAAACGTCAACACATATTATATGTATGAATTAATGAAAACTTGCGATTTCAAAGTTTACCATTGGTAAATGCCTATTAAAACTTGTAATTGACATTTTTCGTAAGTATTCGGAGATTATAAGCGAATAGCTAAACTTTTTTATAGGAGGTGTTCAATGTATTACTTTACGCAATTATATTAATGTACATTAACAGTTATTTTAAACAAAATATTTAAATAAAAAAAAAGTTTTCTTATTTGTTGCGTACAACAACGGTTGCCTCTCTATACGAAATGTCAGCCTACATTATCCCAACACTCATCAACTTTTGTATCTTAACTAATTTTCTTCTTTTAAATATATTTTAGAATAGATATATGATAAGTATTTTGTTTTGACCATAGTTTGTAAAACATTTACATTTTGTTTAAATTGTTACATCTTTTGAGAGTTACCCTTCCTTTATATGAAAACATGAAATGTGCTGATAAAACACATAACATGAGTCAAAGATCGTTTAAAGATATAAAATTCTTAAAATTGGTATGAAATAATAGAAAAAAACATAAAAAATTGACCCCTTTATCGCAGATTTTTCGTCTATAAAAAAAAGAAATATGGATAATCTTAAATTACCGCCCTTTAAATTGAATACTGTTTGAAATTCAAGTAACTGTAATTCAGCGTTAACATTAAAAATTTCAAAAATTTCTTTTGCAAACGCATTTGTAGTGGTAATGCTAGTAAAACATGATGTCAAAATAATTTTAACTGGCATATTTTAGAATAAGGAACATCGAAAGCTTCACTAATTTTAAGTACTTAATAAAATCCTATATACCCAGTTGTATAAGTGTTATAACTTATTTCTAAGAAAACACATTGACTTAATCAGAGCAGACGATTTACACTCGTTATTTTGCAGTTTAACCGTATCTCTAATCAAGCTCAAAATACACAAAACAATGAGAATATTATTGACATATTCTTAGTTGGTACTTAAAACTGGTTTAGTGTAGTCTTCGTCATTAGTTGTTCACATTGCTGAATGTGTAATACTTGTAATAATTGATTTTGTATTCATTGATGCATTTTGTTTTTAAATATCATTTATGATCAAACAAGCGTTACCTGTTAGGGGCTTAGCTAGAGCGTTGCTAGTGTGGTCCCAGGGCAAACTCCATGACTTGTTTTAGTCCCAGATACGCTGTGGTTCGTTTTTGGGAGTATTTCCCACTATTTTATATCTTATTTGACGCTGACATGTTGATGATATAGTCTGAATCCGTATATCATCACGTCCCTCGTTTTGCGTTTGTTTTTTGTTGTTGTTTTTGTTTTTTATGTATTGTGTTGTTTTTCCCCTCATTTTCTGATTTTTGCAGCGTGCTCTAAGATAATGCCTTTTAAATAAAACTTTTTTTTTTTAAATATAAAAGCTGTTTGAGGTCATTGTCGTGTAAAACGGCGACAAAAAACGTCATGCAGCGCGCTGCGGGGAAAGTAAGTTTGGTTTATGTCTATTGCGGGCCCATAGTTTATTTTAGGGTACTGTGGACGGAAGACAGGTCGTGAAGAGAGAATTATCTCAAGGCACAAACGTACATACACGAACGTAGGTCCGGAGTACATTTGTTTAGTCTTGTACCTTGTACGACATAGACGCATTTAGCCAAACTCACCACCAGATTCTATCACTATAACAAGATCACACCCTCTACATAATAATTCAATATTGGGCTGTTCTTTTTTATTTTCCATCATGCTGTCGCATAAATGATTTTAGTACCGGTGGTCCAGAGTGGTGAGGCCTGTTTCAAGTTCACCGCTACGGTCGTGAGTACAAATCCAGCTCGTTCCCAGATTTCATGAGGCATGCAGTACTTGTTCTACTTATGAAAAAGTGGGTGGTCTGCCTCCACCACGAAAAAATCGACCATCATATATAACCTAGAAGGTGCTGAAGATGACGTCAAACACCATGCAACCAACAGATGTTTTTTTGTTATTGTTTGTTTTGGTTGAGCCAAAGTCCCGAACGTCGTTTTTCTCTTTAATCTGAAGGTAATATCAACCAGGAACCGGTGCCAATGATACGGATTGCGTCCGTTGCCAGAATCTCACGTATTGTTTACAGAGCAACCAGGGTCCGGTGCTCTGAAATTTAGACATGATGCAAATATTTGCAGATTCTTAGGCTAAACAGTTATCTTTATTGAACAACAGCAGTTGCAAACCAATTTGGGATCACATTAAATCAGTCAGGGAGAACATATGGAAGTTTGGCTTTTTAAAGTCATCAACTTTGTATCGACCGGTTAAGAGTAAATTTGTTTCATCTTGTTAGGAATTATTCTGCATTTGTTGTACATAAACAAAATATATTTCGAAGGATATGATATTCAAAATTTCCGTCGCATAAAGTATTTTTCTTATACATACGATAATGTATCTTTATTTTCGAACTTTTTGACACCAGTGTCCATTTTCCCACTGTTTTTACCAGCCAGGGTCCGTTACAAGTGCAACCAGGATCAAGATAACGCAGTTTTGAGCAGCCAGGGTCCGTTACGTCTATCCATCGTGATATTAGCACAGAGTCTTTCGCGATTGAGCATATTTATGTAAAGTAACTTAATTAATACAACATTGTTAATCGGCCTCCGTAGCGCAGTAGTTTAACACACTGTCTTAGTATGCTTTCTCCTTTGCGAACGGGATTCTAGCCCGGGCCTTTGCACTTTTTAAAACAATTTGTTTGTGAATTTTCTTTTTTATGAAGAAGTAGTATTCAAATGCCTTTCAGATTCATCAGATTTAAATATTAACAAACATATGCATAATAGCACGCACACAAGCACGGCTTTCGCACGCAAACACACTGGCACGCAAGAACGATATTTTTTTTTAATAATTGACTCTTATTATTTTCCCAAGAAGCTCCAGAATTGAAAGTGTAACTGAAGGATAGACGGATGGGCGACCTTCATGTGTATACCCATTCCCCACATCCTGAAAACTACGATTTGAGAGAAATAATATTGCTGGTCTTTTTCGAACAAAAGAAAATTCCATATATATAACTTATTTTGAACAATATCCTTCAAGTGTCTCATTGTAAACAATAATTTCTCCCTGTCCCGAGTCGCCACTTGAGCATGTATTTCACGTTACATACTATTGGCTAGCGATACACGCTCTCTGTATATGTATATATGTATAATGTGTGTGTGATTTTGGATTATTTCAAGGATATTATAGAAAATAAGTATATACAATATATGAACAGAGGTAAGTTACCGAAGCGTTTATCACGCCTATTATGCAAATGCCTCGATATACGCTACGACAATATATCAGCCTAAACAATGTAGACAACACATCCAGCAAAGAACTTCATCTATAGGCGTTCTTATGTTTAAAACAACTTGAAATTGTATTATTTTATCGGGATTGTGTAGCTTTAAGTAGAAACTCTATTAAACGACTATCGAAATTCGGATAAATTGTGCTATCTGATTTAACCATATCAGTAGGAACGCCAGCCCTATGGCGAAGATTATTTATCAAACAATGTCACGTGATAAAATCGATAACAAAATGACATTATTGGGAAAATTGTCACTGGTCAGATTTATATTATGTATGACCAAACACAATCACAGATCGTTGTTAAAGTAATAATATTCACAAACTACATTGGTCGAACATAATTGGTGTACAACGTGAAATTACACCGTAATCGCTTAAATACGCCGAATCGACGTACCAAATCGATGTTCGCACGGAATACAATTGTGGATTTATGAATTCATTTATAAAGATAAATCGATGTCAGCATTGTTAAGTAGTTGTTATATTATTGATGTAGTATGTTCACAGTAGTTATGAGAGCAACGTTACGGTAGTATGACTGTATCCCTCCAACCTCGTCGGCTTCCCCCCTCCACCCCGTACACACAATACGTTGTGTATTGCTGAGAATGCGCCTTTTATTTAAATCGATTTATTTCATCATTTTGGAAGCGAGAATAAAAACAAAATCATATAGATACCTCTCTCCTCTGTATATATGTAGAATTTCAATAAAGGGAGACAAGTACTAACACTAAGTAACAGGACCGTCCGACCGAGACGGCGACATTCATATTCCTTTAGAAAGACGACCGGCTACAGAAATAATTAAATAATTTCGTTATGTAAACACATATATTTAAAATGTATGTGTCTATGTATTTTACACTAAATTGTTGATCTATACATGCTTTGGGTTAATGTCAGAGTGCCCAATTTATTTTAACAAACAATGTTGCAACGGTATATTGAAATCATGATGGCGGCAATATACGTTGCAGAGTTAATTTTCGAAATCAGAAAAAGCGATAAAGTAATATAAGTCACAGACCTAATAACAAATAGATTGGACACTATGAAAATTATGTAAATATCAAGTGGTACAGTTCGAAAATTTCACAAAATATTTCCCAACTTTAAACACACATAAAAATAAAGAGTTTTATAGATACAAGTTTCATTCATGCCAAATACCATCACAAATTTAATTTTCTTTCCAATGATAGTATTTTGTTTTCTCTTACATTGAGAGCACAAAAGGAGTTTGATGGAAACTTTGACTATGTCAAAACATTGATTTTTAAGAGAAAAGCGAAAATTGATGACATTTTAAACTTTTAACATTTTTTTATACAATTTCTTATTTTGAAAACAAACATAAATTATTATAATCCCATTTTGCTATTCACTATGAATCTTTTGGATGTATTCTCATCAAAATCGGTGAATAATTGAGAGAGAAGATAGAAGGAAAAGTTAAGGTGCCACGTGATATTTTGGTTGCTTCATTGGTTGAGATAGGACGTTTCTTATCTGTTTATTACTATGTCTGTGTATAAGTTTAACAGGCAGAAAGAAGTACACTAAACCAAATTGCTAAGTACCAACCTAAGAATATGTCAATAATATTCTCATTGTTTTGTGTATTTTAAGCTTGATTAGAGATACGGTTAAACTGCAAAATAATGAGTGTAAATCGTCTACTCTGAACATGCTGAAAGCATGAACATATTTTAAAACTTTTAAGTCAATGTGTTTTCTTAGAAATAAATTATAGCACTTATACAACTTATTAAATACTTCGAATTAGTGAAGCTTTCGATGTTCCTAATTCTAAAATATGCCAGTTAAAATTATTTTGACATCATGTTTTACTAGCATTTCCACTACAAATGCGTTTGCAAAAGAAATTTTCGAAATATTTAATGTTAACGCTGAATTACAGTTACTTGAATTTCAAACAATATTCAATTTAAAGGGAGGTAATTTAAGATATCCATATTTCATTTTGTTATAGATGGAGAATCTGCGATTAGGGGTCAATTTTATGTTTTTTTCTATTATTTCATACCAATTTTAAGAATTTTATATCTTTAAGCGATCTTTGACTCATGTTATGTGTTTTATCAGCACATTTCATGTTTTCATATAAAGGAAGGGTAACTCTCAAAAGATGTAACAATTTAAACAAAAAATTAATGTTTTACAAACTACGGGTCAAAACAAAATACTTACCATATATCTATTCTAAAATATATTTAAAATAAGAAAGTTAGTTAATATGATAAAAAAGTTGATACTTAGCAATTTTATTCAGTGTATATTCTTTTAACTGTTCGTTTAAAACTGAGGGGGCGACTCGAGTTTTAAAGAAAGCAAGATTGGCATGTATCCCTTTAACCAAGTAAATAAATGACGGACGAGTAACACATGCTACTGTCAGTAACAAACATGATTTTGTGTAAACTCGAAGATTGCATAACATAAACATGTGGACATGACATTGTGTCAATGGAGCATTTGCCAGATTTGTGGTGTTGTGAAACACTGTACGCGTGAATCCAAAAAGTGCGGGTCTGTTATCTTTATAGGGCACATATAGTTATATATATATTTATATATATTATTCTTTTATATTTATTTGTATGGTCCCAGAACTCAGTCATACTCACTACTATATTGAAAGTAAATACTGAATATACATGTGCGGTGTGTTACGATCTGTAGTATTTGAAAACAGACATATTAAACATTTCCCTGAAAATATATAACGATGATAAATACTATATTCATAGAATTATACATGTTTGTTTTCAGCAGTTGAAATCTACTATATTCTGCGAATATTGCTACTTTGAAAATTTGAATACGTCTGTTTTCATCAAATAGCATGTTTTGTTTGTTTTAAAAAAAAAAAAAATTATGATTAAAAAAAATAATGGATGATCGGAATATGTCTTAAACACTGTTGAATCATGTAATTTAACAATAAGTGGTTTGGCTCACAGGCGACAGTATCGATGGACGAAACCACTTGTTTTACTGGATTCTACATTGTGCAAAAAATATTCATATATTATACCATTAATATTATAACATGTGTGTTGTAAATTATGCTTATCCTTGTTTATAAATGTTTGATAGTGGATGTCAGCAGGGAACTTGACATTTGACCTAAAAATCAAACGGATCATCCTC
Organism: Cyrtodaria siliqua; assembly: GCA_037043455.1. NCBI lineage: Eukaryota > Metazoa > Mollusca > Bivalvia > Adapedonta > Hiatellidae > Cyrtodaria > Cyrtodaria siliqua. The sequence goes on along the minus strand of JAWPHD010000083.1, from coordinate 595,980 downwards.
TTCCACTGTCCACCAATGAAGTTTCATGACATTTGCTTTAGGTAAAAGGAAAAACTGTGTGGGCAAGACTTTTCATTTTCCGGTCATGGTAACGGACCTTTCAACTACTGACTTCAAAATAAACAGGGATTATCATTTCACCAAAGGCAGTCAAAGTATGAAGTTTAATGAAAGTAAAAACGAGTTTCATTGCGGAGACGATTTTTTATTATCAAGTCACTGTGACGTTGACCTTAGATTTACTGACCTCAATATTAATAGGGATCATACTCTTACCAAAGGCAGTCAACCCATGACGTTTGAATATATTTACTTCAGGGAAATTAGAGTTACGGTGCGGACAATGGTTTTCATGATCGGATCAGTGACCTTGACATTTGATCTCGAACTAAAGAAGGGTCATTCTCTCACCAAATGCAGTCAATCCATATAGTTTCATGATACATATATTTGCTTCAGTAAATAAGGAGTTACACTGTGGCCAAGGTATTAGGGTTATATTGACCTTTGACCTATTAACCTCAAAATCATCAAACGGTGCAATAGTATTATCACAGGCAGTCAACCCATGGCGTTTCAACAGACTTCCTTCAGGAAAACAGAAGTTACAGTGCGGACAACGCGTTTCATTATCCGGTCAGTGACCTTGACCGTTGACCCACTCAAAATCAAAAGGATCACCCTCTCGCCAGAAGCAATCCATCCATTAAGTTTCATGATATTTGCTTTAGGGAAATTGGACTTACAGTTTACAACATTTTACATTATCATGTTACGGTGACAATGACCTTTGACCTAATGACATCAAAATCAAAAGGCACCATTCTCTCACCAAATGCATTCAAACCATGAATATTGATGGGATTTGCTTCTGGGGAAGTGGACAGTGCAGACAAGGTTTTTCATGATCATTATTGGGTCACGGCGCCCTTAACCTTCAATATTTGATATGAACATACTGATGCTTCGTACAAAGTTTCGTCAAAATCCAACAAGTAGCGCAGACAAGATTTGTGACGGACGAACGGAAAGGCCAAATATAATCTGTCTCACCTACCACTGTGTGGTGGAAGACGTAATTATAATGACAATATTTTAGTTCATATGTATACTTTATTAAGCAAATAATTGAGAGAACATAAACTTCAGCATTGACTCTGGCCAGTGGTGTACATGAAGTCTTCTTCCACATGACGTGCAGCCTAAAATAAAATAAAAAGTAAAACTAAGTCCAGCAGAGTATTCAATTTGAATCAGGTGTTGCGAGGGGGGCTAGGACATGTTTAGGGGGATGGGACAGTTTTAAATTTAATTATTGTTTAATACCTCATCAACACGTTGTTTAGGTTATTTCGAGCCGCCCCAAAGAGAGGAGAAAAGATACATAGGCATCCAGGAACTCTGCCCTACGCTTACTACCGATTAGATACCTATGGTTCTTTAACGTGCTTGGAGGACAGACTCCGATACACAGGACCACCCGGTTTACGTTCCCATCAGACGAACGAGGCTAGCAGGACACATCGAAGTAACCCAGTGGCGCCAGTAAGACTTGAATCCGTGTTCACTGGATTCAAAGCCGATATGCTATAAACGTCCCTTGACCAAAACTGAGTAAACGGCACAATAAAGTGTCAATACATATTATATTGTGTATCACACGACTATATGATTGACTGACATGATTACGGAACAATTTTAATGTATTTTTTAACCAACAGCATTACAGCAAGAATCTATTATAAGGAAAGTTAAATCTGACAGAGGGTGCAATGCTCTATAAGCCATTTTTACAAGAAGGGGAATAAAATACAACTCTTGCCAAAAATCTAAAATTGTTAAATTTTACACGTTTTGTTCATAGGATATTTTACTTTAATGACTTAGGTCATTGTACATGGGGAGAAAACATTAATATACAACTATTTATTTTCTGTTTTATGTTCTGATGTGAAAATGTGTAAAACAGACACAAGATTGGAAATTTGCTCTGTGTCCCTTTAATAAATTGGGAACCCATCACATAGACCCTAATCATATTGTAATTAGTTGATGTTAAAGGGACACACGGCAATTTTGAAGTATTTAACAAGCATTAACATTAGCATCTCCATTTGTTAACCTGGTAACATTTTAAATTTAAACCTGCTTGCATTAAAAATTAAATAAAAGTGTTTTATTTTATCTTCGTTATTCTATCAAATACTTAACTATATTATAGGTGCACTATTATCAACAATAAGTAATGTGTAAAACAGTTTCTTCTGAACTATTCTAATAAATAATATTAATGATGCTCAAATGCAAACTATGCAGAAAAATTTACCGAACTCCAGAAGTTTAAAAAAAATAAAGACTGCCTAGTGTCCCTTTAACGCAACTTGACCGAACTCCAGAAGTTTAAAAAAAATAAAGACTGCCTAGTGTCCCTTTAACGCAACTTGTTTTCGCATATATCCAGTACATGTAGTTTACACGAGCTCATATGACAATCACGCTGCATTATCGCTGAAAACATTTTTCATTCTAACTTAGAAAAGCACCGTGCAAGCATAACACAAGCTCCATTTAAAGAACTACACAATTGCAAACAATTTTTAAAAAGGCTCCCACCTCCATATGATCCAATGGCATTTAATACGGCTTGACATTCTGAAGTCGTTAGTATCAATTCACTTAGAGCTGCTCAAGGGCACGATTCACATTTGAGGTCTCTCTGAAAAACAACATCAATCCAATGTCAATGATCAAACAGACATAGTTTATCCTTTGTTATACATAATGTAACATATTTAAAAAAGAAAAGAAAAAAAGAAGAACTAAATTGAATAAAGCATGAATACTACTTGTGCTCAATAACACGGTTAATGTAATAAAAACATCTCTCATCATTCATTATACATGTAAAATATAATGTAGCCTGAATTAGAGATCCAGTAAAAACATTGTTCCATTTTCACAGCATATTTCCAGCCCATGGAATAGTCATTTCTTTTGAGACACACTGGATGCAAGCGTAGTATCTCCACCTCCTTAAAGGCTTTTAAGTGAAGTATACTTTCTCGAAATTTGGCGCGTTTTTTTTTCGCAACAGAAAGTATCTAGTCAATGTAAATACATGTAAATTCAAAATCACTTCCTTGCCTCAAAACTCTACTGTACATAAATATGAATCTGACCGATTTCAGTCAAATGTCAATGGCAGTTTACATTGTTTCATTGGTAGTTGTATCGGGTTATGTATTCACGAATGTGCAAGAAAATGGGGATAACATAACGATAAAGAGACAACGCTAACAACTTACATCCATGCATCTGAGGGGTGGAGGGTGTTTCTAGTTTCCTTACCCCTCCTTGTTTTCGGTATTCAAGCTCCATCTACACACACCCCACCAACATCTACCGTACTTGTGGGGGGGGGGGGGTGCGGGGGGGGGGGGTGCGGGGGACATTGATTAGTGATTATGAACTTTCTATTAAACAGTATACACCACTTTTTTAGGCACTTTATTTGGCCAATGTCTAAATATGTACGATCTAAAAGTGGTGTGTACTGTTTATTAACAAACACATTTTAATGACAAAACAAATATCTTGACAATGGACCTCTAGCAGCAGACAGTAATCTCAAATCCAATTTGCACCAAAATGTCAATTTCATGTGTCAAGTTATGTCACCAACACTGCACCGTGTTGACACATAATGGGACGTTATTTCGTACGGTAAGGTATTCGTTTTTACATAATCTACGGTCAAAATGAGCTATAACGCTTGTGTAGAAATCCCGTTCCGGGCAATTACTTTTTTTATCACATATATTCTGAAGCTGTATATTTATCGATGTTACCTGTACGAAGGCTACATAAAAATGTGATATTTCACGCATCGATACGTTTTTATTTAACCTCTACTTGTTGCATGACGCATTTTGGCGAGCATTTCAATAGATGATTACGGAATGCAGATGGGTCCAGGAAAGGCAGTATCCCTCGTCCAAAGTAGACGACAGTAGATAGCAGCAGTAGAGTTGGGTGAAGAAGTCCAACGATGTTTACTTTTCCAAATAAGATGTCCAGATTTCCAAAGAAGATTATTGTTGAAATGTAGTTTTCGCCCAATGGGATCTCCTCTCAAAATTGTAAAGTAGGTCAATCCCATATCCGGCTCGAAAGTTGATCATGAGATATCTGCGTTGTTAGCGCCAAGAAGGCCAATCCTGTTGATTGTGGAACCCGTGATGTCCGTGATGTCCTGGAACTGGCACAAAATGGTAGACGACCCCCGGAACGCCAAATCCTAAAACTTCTGCAGGGGTGATGTTTCAGCGTCTTCCACTCTGTGTCCACTTCAAGGTCTCCTCGGCCATTTACGCTGTCAGTTCTCCCGAATTGATATGATGACACCAGCATACAACAAGTGTAGATCTCGTAGGTGTCCATCGTTGATATCCGTGGTGATTTTGCAGCCTCGGTTGATTAACAAGAAACGGCTCTTCAAAGGGCAACGGCCTCACCCTAATGTGGGTGTAGGCCTGATCAGAATGTGTTGTCGAAATAAGTAGACATATGTAAACGGCCTAGAATGAGGCGGGTGTCGACATTGATGGTAATCACGTTCTGGTCCACCCCCAGATGGACACGTCCTGCTCGTTCGGTGGTCTCAACGGGAATGATCCTTAGGGGTGTGTGAACTATAAAAACAGTCTCTAGTAAGTTAAAAATGTTCTATTTATTTATTTATATATGTACATTATCCATAATTTGTCTGATCATTGCTCCCTTGTTTAATTTACTGATATGTTTAAAATATATTGCATATAAAAGGTTATAAAAAATGATAAAAATACCCAGTTCGGTTTGTCAGGCACCCGTCCTCAGCATTCGAATTCTCTTAATAACGTCAAGAGACCTTCGTCTGAGGAAGGGTACGTGTTTGTCCACACAGAGCCACGTGGAGGCCACACTGGGGAGGGCAATGATTAAATGAATGAATGGTGTTTCGCGGCACGTCGACACATAAATAGGTCATACTGTGCGCAAAAACCGACGAAAGATGAAGAAATTAAGTAGTAATTAAAAATTAATAGAAATATATAAAGATAAAACAATTAAAAAATAAGGAATGATATGGTAGTAATATGGTAGTAATATACACTATATATGTACATCAACAAATGCCCGTTAACGGGTATATAAACAAGTAAATATATGTAAGAACAAATTATAATGATACAGTCTGATTTCTTTTATGAAATCTAAAACAATACTAAAATCTATAGTATCAAATACCTCTTTCATAGAATTAACATTGTAGTACCTTTAACGCATAGGGGGGCGTCCGTGGCCGAGTGGTTAGAGTCTCTGACTTGCAATCACTTGCCCCTCACCGCTGTAAGTTCGATTCCTCAGGGGCCTAGGAATCTTTATGTGAGGAAGCTATCCAGCTGGCTTGCGGAACGTCGGTGGTTCTACCCAGGTGCCCGCCCGTGCACGAAAATTGCCCGGAGGGGCACTTGGGGTCTTCCTCCACCAGTGGAAGCTGGAAAGTCGCCATATGACCTTAGCTGTTGGTGCGACTATAAAATCCAATTCAATTCAATTTAATTAACGCATAGGATCAAAGTCTACACATTCCAACAAGATGTGTTTGACCGCTAACGTTGCAAAGCAGGGTATATATTCTGGTAATTGCTCAGCTTGTAATACATATGAATGAGTATAACGTGTATGCCCTATCCTGCATCGGGCTAGGACAACTACTTCTCGACGAATGGGTCTGCTAGAAGAACGCCATTCTCCAAGTAACGGTTTAATTGAATGGAGTTTATTGTTAACTGACAAATCCCAAATGGCTTGCCAAGAGTTACGAATAAATGTGTTAATACAACTTTTAAAATCAGTATAAGGTAATTTGGTGTTAGATATATGTATATCTAATGCTGCCTTAGCAGCACTATCAGCTCTATCATTCCCACGTATTCCTACAAGACTTGGAAGCCTGCAGAAAATAATAACATTATAAACTATAAGAGAATTGTACTTTTCTAAAAGCTGAAGCACAACTGGGTTATCATGTTTCATATTACCCAGTGCTTGAAGAGATGAAAGGGAATCAGAAGATATAACAAAATGGTCATCATCAGATTCCTGAATATAGTTTAAGGCAAGTTAAATTGCCTTGAGGTCTGCTGAAAAGATAGAGGCCTTGTCAGGCAGACGGCTCTTTATGCTGTGTTTGTGAACAACAGCTGCTGCAGCTACATTATCTCCATCTTTAGAACCATCTGTGTATATATGTTGAAAGTTACTGTATTTCGCTTTAATTTCATTAAATTTGCTTTGAAGGACAGTAGGATCTGTACTGGATTCGTCACTATTACAAAGACCAAAACTAATTGTTGGTGTTTCCAAAGTCCACGGTGCAATTTGTGGTACTTTTTATTTGGCAATCAAATTTAGGTCGATTTCAGTGTCTCTTAATTTTGGTTTAATATGAAGACCAGATGGTCGAATGGCCTTCGGTTTTCGATCAAAAAGAGATTAATAACTAGGATTAAAAACATTATCGAAAGTTGGGTTTGAATGTTCAGATTTTAATTTAATGGCATATGGAAGGGCTAATTTGTCCCGTCTATGAGACAGTTATGGTTCATTAGCTTCAACATAAAGACTTTCGGCTGGTGATGTACGAAAGGCACCTAAGGCGAGTCGTAATCCTTGATTATGTATAGGATCGAGCATCTGCAAGTATGACTTATGAGTCTATCCATATACTATTGAGCCGTAGTCCAGCTTGTATCTGATAAGAGATCTATAAAGTTGTAAAAGTACTTGATGATCTGCTCCTCCAATTAGTGTTTGCAACAACTTTAAGTAAAATAAGAACTTTAAGGCACATGGCCTTCAAGTATTTAAGGTGTGTCATAAACGTTAATTTACAGTCGAAAATAAGACCAAGGAATTTTGTTCCATCCACTACTGGTATTGGTGACCCATCCAGTGTTAGATGAGGGTCTTCATGATGTTTACGTAGTTGACAAAAGTGCATACAATTCGTTTTAGATTTAGAAAATTTAAAACCATTTTTATCCGACCAGGTCTGAAGTTTATTCAGACAGTGTTGAAGTTGTCTCTCAATAGTTTTCATGTTTTTTGCACGATAACATATAACAAAGTCGTCAACATATGGAGAGCAATCCACACCAGGATTGAGGCATTTAACTATAGTGTTAATTTTTATATTAAAAAGGGTGACAGAGAGTATGCTGCCCTGTGGCACACCCATCTCTTGTTCATGAATGTCAGAGAAGGTTGAACCCATTCGGACACGAAACTGTCTATCATCTAAGAAATTCTCTATAAAAATTGGTAATCGGCCTCTAAGACCAAGGTCATAAAGATCATTCATGATACCGTACTTTCATGCGGTATCATAAGCTTTCTCCAAGTCAAAAAATATAGCGACTAGATGTTCTTTCTTTACGAAAGCTTCCCTAATAAATGATTCAAATCGAATGAGATTGTCTGTTGTGCCTCGTTAGCGCCGGAATCCACTTTGATACTTTGTCATCAGCTTGTTGGATTCCAGGTACCAAACGAGTCTCTCATTAATCAATCGTTCCATGGTTTTACATATACAACTCGTTAAAGCAATGTATTGGGTCCGTATGATCTTTTCCAGGTTTGGAGACTGGAATAACAATTGCTTCCCGCCAAGAATCGGGGAAGTTTCCGGTAACCCAAACCTTATTAAATATGTTAAGAAGTGTAGAGAGACAGGTTTCAGGTAAATGTTTTAATAATTGATAATGGATATCATCAAGACCAGCTGATGTACCATGAGCATTTTTAAGGGACTCCCGAAGTTCTTTGAGAGTGAACAGTTTAATGAATTTCTTCAAAATGTTCGACTTGAAATTCAGCTTCTTCTGTTCTTTTAATTTCTTATTTTTTAGAAAATTTGGTTGACAATTTTCAGAAGAAGAGATTTTAGAGAAAGTTTCTGCCAAAGTGTTTGTAAAATCTTTGACAGATGTAATTTCTTCATTATCAGTTGAAGATGATTTACACAACTACAATTACCTTTACCGTTTATTTTCCGGACCATGTCCCACGTCTTCTTCAGACATGAGCGAGAGTTCAGCCTAGAGACATAAGATCGCCAGGATTTTCTCTTGCTATCCTTAAAAGTACGATGGCGCTTTCGCACGAAAAACTCTAAAAGTATCTAAATTATTTTGAATTGGCCGCAAGTTAAAAGCATTCAATGCACTTTACGATCACTGACTGCCTTTTTTGCAGTCATCACCGTACCATGGTTTATGTGGGCGTTTTGGATTTGCCGAGGTTTTTGGAATAGTTTGATCAACTATATTATGAAGGGTTTTGGTAAAAGAGCAGTTGCGTCTTCGACATCCTCGAAAACGGAAGGCTTTAATTGTTTCCTCACAAAGAGATTGAAACGTATCCCAATCAGTTTTGCGAAGTTCCCATCGTTGCGTTTTTTTTTTCGAGATGTGGAGGACCGATATTTTCAAGAAATAAGGGGAAGTGGTCATTTCCACATAGGTCGTCACCAACACTCCACGAACAATCCATTGTTAAATCAATGGAAGAATGAGAGCCTGTAGCTGGATGTAAATAAGTATGTGATTTGTTATCATTAAAAAGACACAAATTATTTTTGGCTAAGAAATCCTCAACTTTCTTGCCTTTATCGTTTATATCCTAACAGCCCCAAATGTAGTTGTGTGCATTAAAATCACCCAAGAGTATAAAAGGTGATGGTAACTGTGCGACTAGGTGATTTAGATCTTTAATGTCTAGTGAAGAACTGGGCGGTAAATATAAGGAGCATGTTGTTATAACTCGGTGCATCGTAACACTGACCGCAACAGCTTGCAAACCAGTTTTTAACGCAACAGTTCTGTGAGGAATGTTTCGATTCGATTCACAAGAATCGAAACTCCTCCAGAAGCTTTATCACCTGTATCACAAATATAGGTATACAATGAATTGTTTTTAAAAGATATCTTATCACTAGTCTTCAAGAAAGTTTCTTGAGTTTCTTGAAGACAAAATGCAACAGGTTTGTGTTTATGTGATACAGTGGAACAGAAGCCCGCTCTAATAATAATGACTGCCTTTAGATAAAACTAAAATCTCCGACGCTTCTGATAAAACAAATGGTAATAAGTATTAAAATGTGTATATACAACTACTTTTTTGTCGGAGATATTAATGTGCGCAATGGGGTTTTCTATATGTGGCATCCACTCACTCTTTATCCCGTATATTACAACATAGATATAAAAATAGTTAGAGCAGGCTTTAGATATATTGAAAGCATAGGTGAGTTATTTCCTTCCAAAGATAGTTGAATGAAAATATATATCTTATTACCTTATAGGTACATGAAGGAGGTATATCTCCTATTGAGGAGGTGTATAGTAAATATGGGATATGATATTGTCATGGGTAGTCTATACATTTTATACAATGTGGGTTATGCTGCAGAATATGTTTAAAAGATGGGTGTACTGAACAACAGAAAACAAAATGATGACGATGACTATACGCGTATACATGCAGAAAATAGATATGTCGTTGGTCTATACTAATAAGCCAGTACGACGACCGTCTAGGCTAGCTAAGAACAGTAACCTAAATTTGTTTTAAAGTAACACAATCAATATAATTTAGCAAACTCCGTATTGATTACCAGATAGACAGCTCGTTCAACGACCTTCTAACTAAATGACAAACATACTCACTAAATAGTGGGTGTTATATGGAACTTGGGAGATATGGTAGATATGGACTTGGGAGATATGGTAGATATGGAATATGCTCAAAAATGTCAGTGTTTTCGAGCCCAGCAGACAAAACTTACAAGCTGTGATATTTTACTGATCGATTTCTGCTTATACACCGACTTTTGAGGTGTTCGTCGATTTGAAACTACTTCACACGTGACTCATTCATATTCATGAGTTATTACCAGTTAAAATAGAGACTCCGTAGCTTTAAGCCCAATTTTGCAATACATCTTGGAAATAGGACTGAACTTTTACTTTCGATATATCAGCTCTGTATTCAGATAGTGTCCTCTGTTATAGGACGGTAGTTTTACTTTCGATATTTCAGCTATTTGTCATCTGTATATAGTTTCCTCTTTTTGCAACCAAGTTAAAGGCAGAACATGCTTATTAACACATAAACTGAAACAGATGACGAAGCACTCGGAAGCGTTACAACTTAGAGAATTACGCTACGAACTGAATAAAATTAAACTGTACACACTATGCCGAATAAATATTTGTGTACTAATTACGCTGTATCCCCTGCACGCTGCGCCGACGCTAAGCACAACACAGGAAGTGTGCAGATCCAAATGGTGTATTTATAGCACAGGTGATGTTTATGTAAACACAAGAGTTAAAAAATCAGTAGGCCTTTTTAACGAAGCGTACGTTTCTAATCGGCTGTTTCTATTAACGTACATCGGGGGATGTAATGCATTGACGGTAATACTATAAACAAATATTTGACACCAAGTCTTTATCATCTCCGTTAAGGTTAACAATAAACATATTCTGACTTTAAGACAATCTCGTTAAAATCAGACCCTACCCAAAAATATCCAATGTAGTATCAGTCAGGCCCAGAGCAACACAAAACTGGGCCTTAGATGATTTGCTGACCTGCTTTTTTCCCCAAAATATTTTCTGAAAGTAAACGCCTTCTTTTTTAATTCTGAGGTCAAAATGACCAAAGTTCACTTCAAACTGTGCTCACAAAAAGTAGTGGGTAAGATGCCCGGTACGCGGGAAGAAGACGAAGAACGGTGAAGATGCCTGGTAAGCGGCAATAAGACCAAGGCCGGTACGAGGAAATAAGTGAAGATGCTCGATACGCGGGAATAAGACCAAGAACAATGAAGATGCTCGGTGCGCCGGAATAAGTGAAGATGCCAGGTACGCGGGAATAAATGAAGATGCCCGGTAGGCGGGAATAAAACCAAGAACGGTGAAGATGCCCATTACGGGAATAAGACCAAGAACCGTGAAGATGCCCATTACGGGAATAAGACCAAGAACCGTGAAGATTTCCGGTACGCGGGAATAAGACCAAGAATGGTGAAGATGTCCGGTACTCAGGAATAAGTCCAATAACGGTAAAGATGATCGGTACGCGGGAATACGACCAAGAACGGTGAGATGCCCATTACAGTTATAAGACCAAGAATGGTGAAGATTCCCAGTACTCAGGAATAAGACCAATAACGGTGAAGATGATCGGTACGCGGGAATGCGACCAAGAACGGTGAAGATTGCCATTACGGGAATAAGACCAAGAACGGTGAAGATGGTCGGTACGCGGGAATAAGTGAAGATGCCCGGTACGCGGGAATAAGACCAAGAACGATGAAGATTCCCGGTACGCAGGAATAAGACCAAGAACTGTGAAGATGTCCGGTACGCGGCAATAATACCAAGAACGGTGAAGATGCCCGGTACGCGGGAATAAGTGAAGATGCCCGGTACGCGGGAATAAGACAAAGAACGGTGAAGATGCTCGGTACGCGGGTATAAGTGAAAGTGCCCGGTACGCGGGAATAAAACCAAAACGGTGAAGGTTTACCACCACTAATTACATGTAAACCTCCGAGGTGTAGTCGAATGTATAATAAAATATAATCCCTATAGGTCATTATAAGTAGGGGAAAACTACCCATGTGTCTATTCTGTTTTATGGTTGTATGTATAAGAAGCGTACTAATAGGTTTTACGGGATCACTGAAGAACATTTTTGAAATTTCGACTCTATCACTTTGTGAGAAATGAAAACAGTCAATCAATGAAGACAGCTGTACCCTTTACCTGTTTAGTAAACAAACAAGAACTTTCTTACATGTCTTGTGACCCATACCTTTTCTGGTGATTTTTCAAGTGGAAAATTAGTTTTCTATATGAGCATTACACTGCTGCATTATCCATACTTGAGTTGAATCTGCAGCAAATCATTAATATCTGACACTTGACATTGGTGTCTATGGGAAAATAATTCGTCGTTTTATACCTGAAACGGCGGGTAACGGATAAGGTAGTTAGATATTTAGGCTATATAAAAAGGTGTGAATGCTCGTTCGTTCGTTTGTGCGTGTTTAAATGTTTGCAAGTTTACGGTTTGGACGTCCATCCTACCCCATTCATTACTGAGTAACCTAGTAAAACCACAAGGTGCACAATCAAAACAAGTGAACATATGTACAAATAAATAAAATATCCTGTCTTTTACTAATAGATAAGAACAGCATGTGGGCATAACATTGATTACTCTCTGTTTAATTGTTAGCAGTGCCTCAGTTGATGCCAATATCCAATTGCTCTCATTGAATAACAGCCAATATTCAATTACTCTCATTGAATAATAGCCAATCTTCAATTAATCTCAATAAATCTCATGGAATGACAGCCAATATCCAATTACTATCATGGAATAACAGCCATTATCCAATTACTCTCCTAGAATAACAGACAATATCCAATTACTCTCATTGAATAACAGCCAATATCCAATTATTCTCACGGAATAACAGCCAGTATGAAATTACTCTCCTACAATAACAGCCAATATACAATTATTTTCATTGATTAACAGCCAATATCCCATTACTGTCATTGTATAACAGCCAATATCTTATTATTATCATGGAATAACAACCAATATCCAATTACTGCCATTGAATAAAAGCCAATATCCAATTACTCTCATGGAATAACAGCCAATATCCAATTACTCTCATTGAATAACGGCCAATATCCAATTACTCTCATTGATTTAACAGCCAATCTACAATTACTCTTATTGACTAATATCCAATCTCCAATTACTTTCACGGAATAACAGGCAATATCAAATTACTCTCATGGAATGTCGGCCAATTCAAATTACTCTCATTGAAAAACTGCCAATATCCGATTACTTGCAGGGAATAATAGCCAATATTCAATTACTGTCGTGGAATAACAGCCCATATCGAATTACTCTCATTGAATAACACCCAATATCCAATTACTCTCATTGAATAACAGCCAATATCCAAATACTCTCATGGAATAACAGTCAATATCCAATTACTGTCATTCAATAACAGCCAATTTCCAATTACTCTCAATGAATATCAGCCAATATTCAATTACTCTCATTAAATAACAGCCACTACGCCCAATTACTGTCATTGAATAACAGCCAATTTCCAATAACTCTCATGGAATAACAGCCAATATTTAATTACTCTCATTGAATAACAGCCAATACCCAATTACTGTCATGAAATAACAGCCAATATCCAATTACTCTCATAGCATAACAGCCAATATCCAATTACTGTCATTGAAAAACAGCCAATATGCAATAACTCGCATGGAATGTTAGCCAATATGCAAGTATTCTCATACAATAACAGCCAATATGCAATTACTCTCATTGAATAACAGCCAATATGCAATTACTCTCATTGTATAACAGCCAATATGCAATTACTCTCATTGTATAACAGCCAATATCTAATTACTCTCATTGAATAACAGCCAATATCCAATTACTCTCAATGAATAACAGCCAGTATCAAATTACTCTCATTGTATAACAGTAAATATCCAATGACTCTCATTGAATAACAGCCAATATCCAATTACTATCACGAAATAATAGTCAGTATCCAATTACTCTCACGGAATAACAACAAATATCCGTTTACTCTCGTTGAATAACAGCCAATATATAATTACTCTCATGGTAAAACAGCCAATATCCAATTACTGTCCTTGAATAACAGCCAATATCCAATTACTCTCATGGAATAAAACCCAATATCCAATTACTCTCATTGAATAAAAACCAATCTCCAAATACTCTCATTGAATAATAACCAATCTCCAATTACTCTCACTGAATAATAACCAATCTCCAATTACTCTCATTGAATAACAACCAATATCCAATTACTCTCATTGAATAACAACCAATCTCCAAAAACACTCATTGAATAATAACCAATCTCCAATTACTCTCATGGAATGACAGTCAATATCCAATTACTGTCGTTGAAAAACAGCCAATATCCAATTACTCTCATTGAATAATAGCCAATTTTCAATTACTCTCATGGAATGACACCCAATATGCAATTACTCTCATTGTATAACAGCCAATATCCAATTACTCTCATTGTATAACAGCCAATATCCAATTACTCTCATTGAATAACAGCCAATATCCAATTACTCTCATTGAATAACAGCCAATATCCAATTACTCTCATTGAATAACAACCAATCTCCAAATACTCTCATTGAATAATAACCAATCTCCAATTACTCTCATGGAATGACAGTCAATATCCAATTACTGTCGTTGAAAAACAGCCAATATCCAATTACTCTCATTGAATAATAGCCAATTTTCAATTACTCTCATGGAATGACACCCAATATCCAATTTCTGTCATTGAATAATATACAATTATGGACTTTTCAGCTGTTATACATGATGTGATATGCACCAAAAAAATCATTATTGACCGAGGCGATAGCCGAGGTCAATAATGATTTTTTGGTACATATCAACATCATGTATAACAGCTGAAAAGTCCATAACTGTTTTATTATATAACCCTCAATTTACAATTATATAAAACAGGTCAATATCAAAAAAACAATTATATAAAACAGGTCAATATCAAAAAAACAGGTCAATATCAAAAAAACAGGTCAATATCGCTAGATATTTTTTCTAAAAAATTACTTTTTAGCCAATGAAAACGCGTCTATTTATAGGTTTTATAATAACAGCCAATATCCAATTACTCTCATTGAATAACAGCCAATATCAAATTACTCTCATTGAATAATAGCCAATTTCCAATTACTCTTATGGAATGACAGCCAATATCCAATTACTGTCATTGAATAACAGCCAGTATCCAATTACTCTCATGGAATAACACCCAATATCCAATTACTGTCATTGAAAAGCAGCCAGTATCCAATTACTCTCATTGAATAATAGCCAATATCCAATTACTCTCATTGAATAATAGCCAATCTTCAATTAATCTCAATTAATCTCATGGAATGACAGCCAATATAATTACTATCATGGAATAACAGCCATTATCCAATTACTCTCCTAGAATAACAGCCAATATCCAATTACTCTCATTGAATAACAGCCAATATCAAATTATTCTCACGGAATAGCAGCCAATATGCAATTACTCTCCTAGAATAACAGCCATTATCCAATTACTCTCCTAGAATAACAGCCAATATCCAATTACTCTCATTGAATAACAGCCAACATCCCATTTCTGTCATTGTATATCAGCCAATATCCAATTATTATCATGGAATAACAGCCAATATCCAATTACTGTCATTGAATAACAGCCAATATCCAATTACTCTCATTGAATAACAGCCATTATCCAATTACTCTCCTAGAATAACAGCCAATATCCAATTACTCTCATTGAATAACAGCCAATATGCAATTATTCTCACGGAATAGCAGCCAATATGCAATTACTCTCCTAGAATAACAGCCATTATCCAATTACTCTCCTAGAATAACAGCCAATATCCAATTACTCTCATTGAATAACAGCCAACATCCCATTACTGTCATTGTATATCAGCCAATATCCAATTATTATCATGGAATAACAGCCAATATCCAATTACTGTCATTGAATAACAGCCATTATTATATAACCTATAAATAGACGCGTTTTCATTGGCTAAAAAGTAATTTTTTAGAAAAAATATCTAGCGATATTGACCTGTTTTTTTGATATTGACCTGTTTTTTTGATATTGACCTGTTTTATATAATTGTTTTTTTGATATTGACCTGTTTTATATAATTGTAAATTGAGGGTTATATAATAAAACAGTTATGGACTTTTCAGCTGTTATACATGATGTTGATATGCACCAAAAAATCATTATTGACCTCGGCTATCGCCTCGGTCAATAATGATTTTTTTGGTGCATATCACATCATGTATAACAGCTGAAAAGTCCATAATTGTATAATATCCAATTACTCTCATTGAATAACAGCCATTATCCAATTACTCTCCTAGAATAACAGCCAATATGCAATTACTGTCATTGAATAAGAGCCAATATCCAATTACTCTCATTAAATAATAGCCAATATCCAATTACTCTCATTTATTAACAGCCATTATCCAATTACTCTCCTAGAATAACAGCCAATATCCAATTACTCTCATTGAATAACAGCCAATATCCCATTACTGTCATTGTATAACAGCCAATATCCAATTATTATCATGGAATAAAAGCCAATATCCAATTACTCTCATTGAATAACAGCCAATATGCAATTACTCTCATTGAGTAACAGCCAATATCCAATTACTGTCATTGAATAACAGCCAATATCCAATTACTCTCATGGCATAACAGCCAATATCCAATTACTCTCATGGCATAACCGCCAATATCCAATTACTCTCATGGAATAACAGCCAATATCCAATTACTCTCATGGCATAACAGCCAATATCCAATTGCTGTCATTGAAAAACTGCCAATATGCAATTACTCTCATGGAATAACAGCCAATATCCAATTACTCTCATTGAATAACAGCCAATATGCAATTACTCTCATTGAATAACAGCCAATATCCAATTACTCTCATTAAATAACAGCCAATATCCAATTACTGTCATTGAATAACAGGCAATATCCAATTACTCTCATTGAATAACAGTCAATATGCAATTACTCTCATTTAATAACAGCCAATATCCAATACTCTCATTGAATAACAGCCAATATCCAATTACTGTCATTGAATAAGAGAGAGAGAGAGAGAGAGAGAGAGAGAGAGAGAGAAAGAGAGAGAGAGAGAGAGAGAGAGAGAGAGAGAGAGAGAGAGAGATGGAGATATATAGAGAGAGAGTTCATGTCTGTCCATGCTGTCAGGAAGAACCTAATGCCTTCAACAACCTAATGCCTTCAATGGGTCATTCAAAGCGTTCATGCACTCTATGATCGCACGCACTCGGGTCAAACGCGATTAAATTTGAATTCACCCTATCTCATGTATACCTAAACCTCATTTTTCATCTCAAACTGAGATAAAGTGACTGTGTTAGGTACATTTATATCGGACCTTGGTGTCAGTTAATACTGGTTTATTATGTGGAATAACCCGTTTCTGAAATAAAAAAGATAACAGTTGTTTTTATTTGGGAGGTCAGAAAGGACAAACACATTTGAGTATTTGTAAGGGTTTTATTTTATCCACACCTGTTGCTAAAGTGGTAGGTCCAATCACATCATAAGGGGCAGAAGTAGGTCCTACTAATAGATAAGAACAGCATGGGGCAGTAGCAGAATTACTAATAGATAAGAATAGCATGGGGGCAGTAGCAGATCTACTAATATATAAGAACAGCATGGGGCAGTAGAAGAATTACTAATAGATAAGAATAGCATGGGGGCAGTAGCAGATCTACTAATAGATAAGAACAGCATGAGGGCAGTAGCAGATCTACTAATAGATACGAACAGCATGAGGGCAGTAGCAGATCTGCTAATAGTTAAGAACAGCATGTGGGCAGTAGCAGATCTGCAAATAGATAAGAACAGCATGGGGCAGTAGCAGATCTGCTAATATATAAGAACAGCATGAAGGCAGTAGCAGATCTGCTAATAGATAAGAACAGCATGTGGGCAGTAGCAGATCTGCTAATAGATAAGAACAGCATGGGGGCAGTAGCAGATCTTCTTATAGATAAGAACAGCATGAGGGCAGTAGCAGATCTGCTAATAGATAAGAACAGCATAAGGGCAGTAGAAGATCTACTAATAGATAAGAACAGCATGTGGGCAGTAGCAGATCTACTAATAGATAAGAACAGCATGTGGGCAGTAGCAGATCTGCTAATAGATAAGAACAGCATGTGGGCATTAGCAGATCTGCTAATAGATAAGAACAGCATGTGGGCGGTAGCAGATCTGCTAATAGATAAGAACAGCATAGAAGATCTGCTAATATATAAGAACAGCATGAAGGCAGTAGCAGATCTGCTAATAGATAAGAACAGCATAGAAGATCTGCTAATAGATAAGAACAGCATGTGGGCAGTAGCAGATCTGCTAATAGATAAGAACAGCATAGAAGATCTGCTAATATATAAGAACAGCATGAAGGCAGTAGCAGATCTGCTAATAGATAAGAACAGCATGTGGGCAGTAGCATATCTGCTAATAGATAAGAACAGCATGGGGGCAGTAGCAGATCTTCTTATAGATAAGAACAGCATGAGGGCAGTAGCAGATCTGCTAATAGATAAGAACAGCATAAGGGCAGTAGAAGATCTACTAATAGATAAGAACAGCATGTGGGCAGTAGCAGATCTACTAATAGATAAGAACAGCATGTGGGCAGTAGCAGATTTGCTAATAGATAAGAACAGCATGTGGGCATTAGCAGATCTGCTAATAGATAAGAACAGCATGTGGGCAGTAGCAGATCTGCTAATAGATAGGAACAGCATTGAAGATCTGCTAATATATAAGAACAGCGTGAAGGCAGTAGCAGATCTGCTAATAGATAAGAACAGCATGTGGGCAGTAGCAGATCTGCTAATAGATAAGAACAGCATGGGGGCAGTAGCAGATCTTCTTATAGATAAGAACAGCATGTAAGCAATAACAGATCTGCTAATAAATAAGAACAGCATGTGGGCAGTAGCAGATCTACTAACAGATAAGAACAGCATATGGGCAGTAGCAGATCTGCTAATAGATAAGAACAGCATGTGGGCAGTAGCAGATCTGCTAATAGATAATAACAGCATGGGGCAGTAGCATATCTACTCATAGATAAGAACAGCATGAGAGCAGTAGCAGATCTACTAATAGATAAGTACAGCATGTGGGCAGTAGCAGATCCGCTAATAGATAATAACAGCATGGGGGCAGTAGCATATCTACTCATAGATAAGAACAGCATGAGAGCAGTAGCAGATCTACTAATAGATAAGTACAGCATGTGGGCAGTAGCAGATCTGCTAATAGATAATAACAGCATGGGGGCAGTAGCATATCTACTCATAGATAAGAACAGCATGAGAGCAGTAGCAGATCTACTAATAGATAAGAACAGCATGTGGGCAGTAGCAGATCTGCTAATAGATAAGAACAGCATGTGGGCAGTAGCAGATCTGCTAATAGATAAGAACAACATGTCGGCTGCAGCAGATCTGCTAATAGATAAGAACAGCATGTGGGCAGTAGCAGATCTGCTAACAGATAAGAACAGCATGTGGGCAGAAGCAGATCTGCTAATAGATAAGTACCTGATGTGGGCAGTAGCAGATCTGCTAATAGATAAGAACACCATGTTGGCAGTAACAGATCTGCTGATAGATAAGAACTGCATGTGGGCAGTAGCAGATCTGCTGATAGATAAGAACTGCATGAGGGCAGTAGCAGATCTACTCGTAGATAAGAACAGCATGAAGGCAGTAACAGATCTACTAATAGATAAAAACAGCATGTGGGCAGATCTGCTAATAGATAAGTACCTGATGTGGGCAGTAGCAGATCTGCTAATAGATAAGAACACCATGTTGGCAGTAACAGATCTGCTGATAGATAAGAACAGCATGTGGGCAGTAGCAGATCTGCTGATAGATAAGAACAGCATGAGGGCAGTAGCAGATCTACTCGTAGATAAGAACAGCATGAGGGCAGTAACAGATCTACTAATAGATAAAAACAGCATGTGGGCAGATCTGCTAATAGATAAGAACTGCATGTGGGCAGTAGCAGATTTTCTAATAGATAAGAAAAGCATGTGGGCAGTAGCAGATCTGCTCATAGATAAGAACAGCATGAGGGCAGTAGCAGATCTACTCATAGATAAGAACAGCATGGGGCAGTAGCAGATCTACTAATAGATAAGAACAGCATGTGGGCTGTAGCAGATCTACTAATAGATAAGAACAGCATGTGGGCAGTAGCAGATCTGCTAATAGATAAGAACAGCATGACGGAAGTAGCAGATCTGCTCATAGATAAGAACAGCATGAGGGCTGTAGCAGATTTACTACTAGATAAGAACAGCATGTGGGCAGTAGCAGATCTACTAATAGATACGAACAGCATGGGGGCAGTAGCAGATCTACTTATAGATAAGAACAGCATGGGGGCAGTAGCAGATCTACTAATAGATAAGAACAGCATCTGGGCAGTAGCAGATCTACTAATAGATACGAACAGCATGGGGGAAGTAGCAGATCTAATAATAGATAAGAACAGCATGTGGGCAGTAGTAGATCTACTAATAGATAAGAACAGCAAATGGGTAGTAGCAGATCTACTAATAGATAAGAACAGCATGGGGGCGGTTGCAGATCTGCTAATAGTTAAGAACAGCATGGGGACAGTAGCAGATCTACTAATAGATAAGAACAGCATGGGGGCAGTAGCAGATCTACTTATAGATAAGAACAGGATGTGGGCAGTAGCAGATCTACTAATAGATAAGAACAGCATGAAGGCAGTAGCAGATCTACTAATAGATAAGAACAGCATGAGGGCAGTAGCAGATCTACTCATAGATAAGAACAGCATGAGGGCAGTAGCAGATCTACTCATATATAAGAACAGCATAAGGGCAGTAGTAGGCCACATTAAACTATTAGAACATCACGAGCGACAGAAGTAGGTCCTATTTACAGATGAGAACAGTATGAGGGGCAGTAGTATATCTACTACAGCATGAGGGGTAGTAGTAGTAGTAGTAGTAGTAGTAGTAGTAGGTCCTATTTACAGATAAGAACAGCATGAGGGGCAGTAGTATATCTACTTACATATAAGAACAGCATGAGGGGCAGTAGTAGTATGTCCAATTTACAGAGAAGAACAGCATGAGGGGCACTAGTATATCTACTAACATATAAGAAAAGTATGAGGGGCAGTAGTATATCTACTAACATATAAGAAACGTATGAGAGGCAGTAGTATATCTAGTAACATATAAGAACAGTATGAGGGCAGTAGTATATCTACTTACGTAGAAGAACAGCATGAGGGGCAGTAGTATATGTACTAACGTATAAGAACAGCATGAAGGGCAGTAGTATATTTACTAACGTATAAGAACAGCATTAAGGGCAGTAGTATATCTACTAACGTATAAGAACAGCATGAGGGGCAGTAGTAGTAGTAATAGTAGTAGGCCCTATTTACATATAAGAACAGTATGAGGGGCAGTAGTATATCTACTAGCATATAAGAACAGTATGAAGGGCAGTAGTATATGTACTAACATATAAGGACAGTATGAGGGGCAGTAGTATATCTACTGACATATAAGAACAGTATGAGGGGCAGTAGTATATGTACTAACGTATAAGAACAGCATGAAGGGCAGTAGTATATCTACTAACGTATAAGAACAGCATGAGGGGCAGTAGTATATCTACTAACATATAAGAACAGCATGAGGGGCAGTAGTATATCTACTAACATATAAGAACAGCATGAGGGGCAGTAGTATATCTACTAACATATAAGAACAGCATGAGGGGCAGTAGTATATCTACTAACATATAAGAACAGCATGAGGGGCTGTAGTAGTAGTAGTAGGTCCTATTTACAGATAATAACAGTATGAGGGGCAGTAGTATATCTACCAACATATAAGAACAGCATGAGGGGCGGTAGTATATCTACTAACATATAAGAACAGCATGAAGGGCATTAGTATATCTACTGCACTATTAAATGGTAACAACTGCTGCCCCAAAGGTAACACGATTTTTGACCTGCACAAAAGGTAACACCCATTTGTCCTAAATGTTACAACACACTGTTAGTGCAATAGTTATTGGAAATGCAGTTGCTCAACTAAACATGTTATTTGTTTTTAGCAGAATGCTTCCTCTGTTGCTATACAATAAAATAAATATACACCTTTCATTTGATTTTTATCCAAACTTAAAGAAACAAACCGCCAAATAACGGCAAAATTACACTACAAAACCGTTCATCAAAACACTATCCGGGTGTTCAGGTCATATAATACTGTCAATGTGCAGATTCAACGTATAGGTTTACGGATTCTTAAAATACCCGTTCAGGTGTCATATAATAATGTATATGTGCCGATTACAAGTAAATGTTTATTCACGGGTTCTTCGAATACCTGTACGTGAATATGCATAAAATGAATTATGAGTTGGAAACTTTTAATTCGACGCTCCAGTTTTAGGGTTTGTCTTGTCTGGTTAAAAGCCGTTTATACTGTGTCTATAGAATTTGGATTCTCAAAATATGCAAGTTATAGCCTATATAATTATATATCGTCATCAGTAGATTTAGAAACGGTGTACATATGTTGTAAAATGTTATCAGAATATATATATCAATGACACAGCTTGAATAAGTTCAATAACCAGCCACGTGTTGTTAAAGGTGACAATCTTGAAGTGTTCGTCAAGTATTGAACTTAACGTCCCCATTTATTTATCCAGTATCATTTTGACTTGGTTGCATATAATTAAAGTTTGAGTTTTCATTGTTTCGTCTTATTCAACCATAGGCTTAAATATATTATTGGTGCAATATAATCAACAATTTATAATATGCAAAATCAATTTGCTTTATACTATTCTTATAATTAATATTAATGATTGAACAAATGTAAGTCATGTAGAAAAAAAAAAGGGCGCCGTAAGTTATTTAAAAAATCAAGATTGCCTGTGTCCCTTTAACACTGGGGTGCTTTTTTTTATCCAATCTTTACGAAACATGTTTTTAATGTTAATATCGATAGAAACTGGGACAGCTTAAAAACCGCCATATTCTGGCACGCAGCCATTCCTCTCTCCCTTCCAAAATTCCCGCGATTCCCCACTGACTCCTCCGCTTTTTTGGAAATATTTTATTTTATCTCGGTCATAGATACGATGGCCCATTTGGCTCACTTTTATTTCACTTCTATTTCTTGACTTCCGCATTCCGCATTCCGCATTTAGAAGTAGAAAGTAAGATAATAATAATAATTTATGCGTGCACGTGCATGTACATGTATTTTGTGAAATCACAGTGTTTCTGTTAAAGATGCAATTACTTCTAACATTTTATAATTAATAATCATGTAATATAAAAGTGTATGAATGTTGACAGTGACCACGAATGTTGTATTTTTATATAAACCCCATGACATTAAGTACATGATTATTAAAAATAAAATGTGAAGTAATTGCATCTCTAACAGTAACAGTGTGATTTCACGTTCCGAAGTCCGCATTCCGTATTTCGCATTTCGTAGTAATTTTTTCAAGCGCTATATATCACTAGCGGATCCAGAGTGGTGTATAAACTCAGGGTAGATCACTAGCGGATCCAGAGGGCCGGAATGAGATAATAATTATGGGATGTAAAGGTTGGACCCCTCTGGACCTCCATTGGACCCCCTAGATACACCATCCTGAAAAGAAAAAAAATGTGTTTTTTTTTTGTTATTGTGAAAACTTTTGCTCCCCCTCTAGGTAAAATTCTGGATCCGCGTATGAACTTTTGGATATATATTACAGCTTATTCGCACATTCGAACATTCGTAGTCACTGGCAATATTCATACAGCTTTATATTACATGATTATTACATGATTATTAAATATAACATGTCAGAAGTAACTGCATCTTTAACAGTAGCTCTGTAATTTCACAAAACACATACATGCACGTGCACGCATACATTATTAGTATTACTATTATTATTAGTAGTAGTAACAGCTGCAGTAACATCAGCAGTCACAGCAGCAGTAGCAGCAGCAGTAGCAGTAGCATCAGCAGCAGTAGCAGCAGCAGCCACAGCAGCAGTAGCAGCAGCAGTAGCAGCAGCAGCAGCAGTTGCAGCAGCAGCCACAGCAGCAGCAGTAGCAGCAGCAGTAGCAGTAGCATCAGCAGCAGTAGCAGCAGCAGTCACAGCAGCAGCAGTAGCAGAAGCAGCAGCAGCAGCAGCAGCAGCAGTAGCAGCAGCAGCAGTAGTATACTCGTAGAATTATCAGTAGTATTCTCTTACTCGTACTACTTACCTACTACCTACTTATAAATTCGGAATGCGGAATTCGGAATGCGGAAATCAGAATTCGGAATGCGGAATGCGGAATTCGGAAGTCAGGAAATAGAAGTGAAGTAAATGTGAGCCAAATGGGCCATCGTACATAGAGTTAGTCGTGGGCAAGTTAAAAAAAATAGCCGTGTCAGACTGGAAACAGCAGAATTACCCTTCAATTATTTAAAAATGCTCAACTTTGCTTTGTTATCACTCTAAAGCTCCTTTTATTTTCACCCATGTTCAAAATGTAAATATCAATAAAAGCTTGTATAAACAGCCATATCGGACTCACACCCCACACATCCCTTAACGCAAAAAAGCCTGATGTTGAGATTATAAAAATAGATAAATACTAGTAGATAGATAACGTACAAGTACATGTAGATAGATAAAACGTTATGGTGTTTGAGTAATTGTTATGTGTGAACGATAAATCCCAAAATAAGTTGCTTATCGTTGATGCTCATATAGAACTAATGTGTAGTGATAATTGTATTAAAAGCTTTAATATGCATGTACAGCTATGTGTCTTGTATGTACAGCTATGTGTCTTGTATGTAAAGATATGTGTCTTGTATGTAAAGATATGTGTCTTGTATGTACAGCTATGTGTCTTGTATGTACAGCTATGTGTCTTGTATGTACAGCTATGTGTCTTGTTTTGGCGCTGTTTGATTTAATACACCAATACGGATACATACACACATATTTTGCCAAACATGGAATATTGGTCATTTATACCACGATAGCCTAAATACACACTATGCATCGTGTAATACCCGAGGATATACACAGCATATGTTAGTTATTGTGGTATAAATACAATAGAGCATGAGTCTTGCACGTGTACGGATGATAATGCATTCGCTAAGGCTCGTGTATTATCTCCCCGTACACGTGCACAACTTATGCTCTATTAAGTACATATATCTGTTTTTGTTTGTTATTTTGATGTTATTCTAAAGTGGCATGTTTACGTTATAAGTGTATATTTGTTTATTGCATGTGTGTACTAGTTAGAAGCTTTCCATTTGTCAACTGCATAGTATGTGCGTTAGTTAAATGCAATATTAAATGTAATATTAGTAGTATTAGCGATTGAATGTGATGGTTCAGTCACCTTAGCTGCATATTTTGCGGTGAAAGCAAACTAACAACAACATTAACTGCTAAAGTATTAATTGTTACCTTTTAATACTTTTATGTTAATTATGTTAGTTGTTGGTATAATGTTGTATATATATTTCACTATCGCTGTCAAGTTTATATGTATTTGTTGTATCCTCACGAGTCTTATGACCCACTGGAATTTTATCGGAATAAACACTATTTGTACCACAGCTCTAATGATTTTCCTTTGTTCTTGCTTATGATATAATTTTCATAAACCTGAAGGTCTGAGCCTAAACCGTGCTATAACTGCCGGTATATTTCAGCCGTGCTATAAATGACAGATTCGGCAGTTATAACCATGGTCTACCCAATTTTATTTTGTAATGGGCATTCTGTTGCGAGTTAAATATGTAAAACACGACTACCCATTACCAAAACAACACTCCTTGACATTGGATTTGCCCAATAATATACGAAGGCGATTGGCTGCAATAATCAAAACACGGGTCATGCTCATGCTGTGTGATAATTCTATTTCTTGATTGGATCGAGCTGTTATTTTTACTAAAATCTGCAACGCCCTAAAACTTCGTGCACACGCGTAGTTGGATAAATGGCTATGGTACAAAACATTTATAGCATATTTGTCTCGTATGCGATTTATACTGCACTCTCGGGTCTGCGGTCCTCGAGAAGCAGTATAAATCGCATATACTCGAAACATTATGCTATAAATATTACATATTAAGTTCACACACCGGAGTCGCACATATAGATATTGATTTATATTTACTAACCTGAAATATATTCATTTAAAATCGAGTTTCAAACAATTTTCTCAATAGGTCTATATAATCATGGTATACATCTGGGATGATTATTAAAGCACCTGTATACATGTATAATGGCATATGCGCTATCCGTTTATCTCTCTCATAACATCAACCTAATACATTCAGACAACATTTATTGCAGCGTGTTAGCTTTAGTGCAGCTGATTACCTTTAATGCAGCTTTAATGCAGTTCGCTACTTTTAGTCAGTTTGTAAGCTGTAGTAAAACGGGTGGCTTGCGGGCCAAAATGGTTTATTTATAGAACTTGTAAAGTGTACATAGTTTGTTTTCAAATTTCCAATAGGCTAACCGCCCATGAGGATATACAAACACATATACATATATGTATGGCTGACAGTCAAACTCAGTCTTCAAATTAAACAACAAATAATTATAATATACATGTATAATGAACTTCTTCATTGTTAGGAGAAGGTTTTTTAACTAAGGACAATTATATATTTGCATGTCCGCATAACATACTACCTGTTGATACTTATACATGTGTATTCTTACATGCCATAGGTGATTGCATATAATTCAAACAGCTTTTAATTGTATGAACACGTTAGTAATTTTAAGTAGATGCTTAGCAACCAGGTATACATATGCAAGTAAACATACATACTATTAGCAACGCTACACCAATTTGTAATACATTCTACAACATATAGTTCAATTATTGGCAAACATAGTTTCGTTCCTTTTAGTAAAGGCTTTATTTATGAAAATGGCGGCGTTTCTTACTTCTTTTGTACAAGTTGAATTAATTAACAAAACCATTTTATGCATATTCGGTCTATTCCAATAGTATTTTTTAATAAATTGTTTTCTCAGATCGGAGTATAACGGGCATTCTAGCATGAAATGAAACTCATCTTCTAAAATATTACAAACATAACATTGTCTCTCATTTATCGGTGTTCTGTTTGGTTTATTCCATCGCCCTGCTTCTATTTGTAATCTATGAGATGAGACTCTTAATTTAGTCAAAGCAATTCTAAATTGTGTTATGTTACATAATGTGAGGTATGGCTGAAATCTAAAACTACATATATTATTATAAAATAAAGCTCTACTTGAATCAGTTAATCTACTATTCCAATTTTGTACAAAGTTGTCATTTAATCTTTGTTTGTTTAAATATGCATAAAAACAGTTTTACATTACCAACACCTTGCGTTAACCATATATCATTAAATCCCATTCGATATAACATTTCTCTTACCGAGGAAGCCCAATTCTTTATATTTGGTTTCACATGTATATCATATAACATCAGATCATATAAATTTTTAACATATTTGTTTTCATTTTTATTTAATATTTTTAACCAATACTTTATGATATTATAATGTCGCATAATAACCAGAGGTTTTCTACCTAATTCTCCGTATATAAAATCGTTTTGTGTTGTCTTTTTTACTCCCAAAATTCGTTTACAAAATTGTAAATGAACCCTTTCAATGTCATTCGCCTGATTGAAGCCCTATACTTTTGACCCATAATTCAGAATAGGAGTAATTAATTTATCAAATAAATCTATTCTATGTTCAGTTGGAAATTCCGTAAATTTATAAAGACATTTATTTATTTTAAATATTGCCTTAACGCTTGTCCTGCAAGTGTAGATTGAGCATATGCGAATGATCCTCCAGTTGTAAAAACGTTACCCAGGTAGCTGAATCTATTAACAATATCTAGAACAGTATCATTGTAATAAAAATGAATATCTCGTGGCAGAGAACCACCTTTTTTAATTATCATTATCTTTGTTTTTAAAGGATTAAGAACAAGTTTCCACCTTCTACAGTAGTCTGCCATGCTATTTAAACTATTTTGTAAATCTTCCTTACTATTTGCAAAGATAACTATATCATCAGCATATAATATTAGAAACATTTTAAACATATTAACGTCAATTCCTTCAATACCATTATTTCCGAATGTTTCTTCAATATCATTTAAAAACATCGAAAACAAAAAGGGAGATAATCACTCTCCCTGACGGACACCCAGCATACAACTATACTCATCACTCAATGAGTTGCAATACTTAACTCGAGATTTAACAGAATCATACATTGAATGAATAATGTTAAAGATTTTACCTCGGATTCCTAGATTTATCATTTTATACCACAAGTTTTCACGAACTACGTAATCAAAAGCTTTTGTAAAATCAACAAATGCACAATAACATTCTTTTACCATTATTTATAAAATGAGAGATTAAGCCATGTAATACAAATATGTTATCTACTGTACCCATGTTAGACCTAAAACCGCCTTGAGCTTCTATATATACATTATAGTTCTCCGCCCAATTACCTAGTCTATTATTTAATAGTCTTGTAAACAATTTACCCACTGCCCTCAACAATGTAATACCTCGATAATTTTCAACATTATTAATATTATCTTTTTTGTCCAACGGTATGACGTAACCCTCTGTCCAGCTTTCGGGAAAAATACCTATTTCAAAAATCTTATTAAACAATTTCGTTAAAACTGGAATTAATATATGTTTACCATGAGTAAATAATTCAATCCCATATCGCGAACACTTAAATGTGAACTAACGTAATGCTGTAACGATGTGTCCCAAGAACACGACGATTACGCGAAAAATTTAACTTGACATTTTGGTCTGCAAGCCTCCCGTTTTCCGCGTAATCGTCGTGTTCTTGGGACACATCGTTACAGCATACGTTAGTTCACATTTAAGTGTTCGCGATATGGGATTGAAATTATTTATTTGATATATACTGAAAGGAAAAAGAAACGCAGGCTGCGTATTTCCGCTATATATTGAATGTTTAATACGCTACTGCTAATCGAATGGTACAGGGCGACATTAGGCCTGTCCTTTTAGAAAGAATGTTTAAACAGCACTGAACACACCAATGGTTACCCCTTTAAAGTTTCATTATCGTCAGAATGCGCATTTGGCTCAAGCAGGTGAGCAAACTTAGGCTTTAAATGTTGCAATCACTTAACATTAAATACAGTACTGAACTGGCTCAATACTTCAGCATTTATGAATTTCTTGTTACAACGTGTACTGTGATTAAAACGTCTACAACATCACAGTTTGTCCTTTCTCTAACTAACTGCACTTTTTGTTTTTACAAAACATCTTGGGATTTCCTTGGAACATTTATGGAATTAAGTGTGCAGTATATGCAATATATAGCGGAAATACGCACCCTGCGTTTCTTTTTCCTTTCAGTATAGTTTGCAAACTGGTCTGTATGGTGTCAGACCAGTCAGGAAGTACTTCCGGTTCGTAGGGTGCTGAAATAGTTCCTTGAAAGAATCCAAAGTTTCTAGTTTGCATGTGTTTTTCCCAAGATTATTTTCTATTTCATTGTTAAATCTAACCTTAGGTTAAAGTAGTATGTCTGTTGTCATGAATAGTAAGTATTTTACTGTGTTTGTCAGGATTATTTCTTTGGAGAGTATGAGCACAGAGGTTAGGTTGAGATGTGGTTTTGACAGATGTTTATTTCAAAATACGCATGGTGTGAATGGATGACGCGAAATGTTGAAAAACTGAATCGGTGTTTTATTCCAGATATGGGACCGTTTGCTAGCCAAATGTGTTTAATACACAGAATAAAAGTGTGTTTTTGCGAACGAATGGTGTGGAACTTGTGACTGATCTCCAAATATAGCCTATTTTGCATTGTGTTCAATGGGCTGATTTTCACCGGTCTGACAATGTATGGCGGCTGATTTCTGGTATTTGTCGTCTTTTCGTGCTTTCGTTATTTCGCCCCCGAAAAGACGACGGAACGAAAAGACGACAAATGCAGCGCGAAAAGACGACAGAACGAAAAGACGCCATTTCAAGGACGAAAAGACGACAGACCGCCACGCGAAAAGACGAAAAGACGATACTTCAGCCGCCAAAAGACGCAATTTGATATCGGCATTAAAAGTGTCAAGATGTAATTGTAATATGTATCAGAGGATCTTAATTTAGTTCATATTTAATAGTTGCTTATGACCGTAACCTGGCTATAATGATGCCAAACACATGTACAAATTACAGCAGTTTCGGAGATACAGGCTTACATGTATATACAAACTTCAACCGAGTGGAGAGACGATGACAATTTCTCTTTTTTCCCGTTAAAAATACAGTTTATACCAGAGCCCGTTGCGATACATAGTATCAAATGCCTTTTTTAAGTCTATGAAGGCACACGCTAGGCGACCATTTTCATTAAGGATTTTCTAACAATGGCATTAAGAATGCTCCTACAGCGCAGGGGCACGTATCCAGTGTCTCAATGCTCCTACTGCACAGGGGCACGTATCCAGTGTCTCAATGCTCCTACTGCACAGGGGCACGTAATCCAGTGTCTCAATGCTCCTACTGCACAGGGGCACGTATCCAGTGTCTCAATGCTCCTACTGCACAGGGCACGTATCCAGTGTCTCAATGCTCTACTGCACAGGGGCACGTATCCAGTGTCTCAATGCTCCTACTGCACAGGGGCACGTATCCAGTGTCTCAATGCTCCTACTTCACAGGGGCACGTAATCCAGTGTCTCATGCTCCTACACCACAGGGGCACGTATCCAGTGTCTCAATGCTCCTACTCCAAAGGGGCACGTATCCAGTGTCTCAATGCTCCTACTCCACAGGGGCACGTATCCAGTGTCTCAATGCTCTACTCCACAGGGCACGTATCCAGTGTCTCAATGCTCCTACTCCACAGGGGCACGTATCCAGTGTCTCAATGCTCCTACTCCACAGGGGCACGTATCCAGTGTCTCAATGCTCCTACTCAACAGGGGGCACGTATCCAGTGTCTCAATGCTCCTACTCCACAGGGGCACGTATCCAGTGTCTCAATGCTCCTACTCCACACGGGCACGTATCCAGTTGTCTCAATATAAACGGCTATTCCACTGTCTGTAATACACTAACGGTAGTTTTCATTCTTGCACTTGTTTTATTATTATCATTCTCTCAAGACTCGTTATTGTTGGTACTATTGCGACGGGATAAATGTCTTCACATTGTTTCGGCTAACGCTCTCCATGGAAATTGCCATTTACTACCGGCGTTTAAAACAGCATAAGAACGAATATAAAAAGTGCGAATCGATTCTTAAATAAACACTTTGTCAATGATGTCATAAAAACGCGAAATATATAAAAAAAAACAAATTCAGTGAAATATTAATAACTGATCACCATATTATGTTGTCAGAGAGTATGAGGTTATAGGCGATTTTCTTTAAGATAAAAAATAAATCAAATATATGAGGCCTATATCTGATTTGATCTTCTAGTGACGTTTTTACCCAACGACAGGAGCATTTTGAGCCTTAATAACCAGGTATATTACATCATAAACACTTCCTTGTAACGCATTCGGACAGTATTGATATTGTTATATTAATTCTGTCTACCTCCAGAATGTCAAGTTGAATGCACGAGATGATTAATGCCTGGTAAACAATAATGTTAAGTCAACCAACAAGAAAAACAGGTGTTATAAAAAATAGTTATCGATATCTCCCAAACACACATACGTACACAAATGCATGTATACGTACACAAATGCATGTCCGCAAACAAACGCATAATGTATATGTACGTACACATGCACGTGTGCACGTACGTACTCACAACGCATACCACTCGGAAGTTTGCTCCCGGACTGTTTTTAACTCGATTGTATTTACAAGATATTAAATGTGAGTGTTTTGGTAAGCATAGTGGTCCGTGATAGCCATATTTTCATCGGAAAAAAATAACCACCATAAACAACAGGTGTGTATATATAAAATATATAAATTATCGAGAGACATAACAACATTAATTGAATGGAAAGCATATGCAAATTTAAAAGTAGAAATAATTGACGTTATCTCTATATTAGTAGAACAGGGAACAAGAGATAATTATTTACTACATGTATGTAAAGAATAGGTATGCCAATTAATCTTACATTTAATTAACACATTGATTGTCTGGGGACACCAATGTACTCCTTTAAGAAGAAGAACACTAATGTTTTCTTCTTTGAAATCTTTTTCTAAATTATTATTTGCATAAATATTGATGCCTTAAAAACTGTTTTGTAAAGTAATTTAACAAAACCCCTTTTTTGTGGGGAAACAATAATTCATACATATGTACTGTGGTAGATAGTGTGTCAACCATACATATGTACTGTGGTAGATAGTGTGACAACCATACATATGTACTGTGGTAGATAGTGTGACAACCATACATATGTACTGTGGTAGATAGTGTGACAACTAAATTGTCATGTCCTCATCTCCTATCTCTCTGTCTACTTCTCTGCATTTAATGCATTGTAACTATGAGGTACTATCTAAGATGAATGCTGTTCAAACTTACCCGCTTATTTATACACAATTTAAATATTATGATATATGTTATATTAAATTACTTAACATGTACATGTAATATTCGAATGAGGCCAAGAGAAAAAAAAAATCATTGGCTTAAAGCGGCTACGAGGTATATGTATTGCTTGCATATTTTGAATTTTGAGAGTCCAAATTCTAACGACACAATGTAAAGGGTTTTAGCCAGCCAGGCTAGACCCCAAAGATGGAAAGTCGAATTGAGAGTTCGTTTTGCATATAATCAAATCACGGGCGTTTTTAGAACCCGTGAATAAACTTTTTCTTTTAATCGGCGTTAAATAATATTATATAAAAGAGGATCTTGGTATAATAACTACTGTTACAATAAATGTAGTAAATATTATCTACTTGTGTGAATGATGCATTTTACAGTATAATGTATATCTTATGAATGATTTGAAAAATTAAAAACAATTAAAAAAAAAAGCATTAATTGAAATTAAACATGTGCATGTAACATTGACTTTTTAATAGACGACACTTATAAGTACCCCGATTTTAAATGCTAATATATACGGAAAAAAAATCATAATTTTGAACACGTTCTTTAAAGCGTGAATGTAATCCGATTTTCAAATTTATTATTTATTTTCAGTTTTATTTCCATGAATCTGTTAAAAATATATTGATTAGTTTTCATATGATTTGTTGTCAAAAGTGTACATTCCAATTAAAAGATATGAAATAATATGTAACTGTGGTACTTGTACGTGTCGTCTAATGTAACTGTGGTACTTATAAGTGTCGTCTAATGTAACTGTGAGTGTCGTCTAATGTAACTGCGGTACTTGTAAGTGTCGTCTAATGTAACTGTGGTACTTGTAAGTGTCGTCTAATGTAACTGTGGTACTTATAAGTGTCGTCTAATGTAACTGTAAGTGTCGTCTAATGTAACTGTGGTACTTATAAGTGTCGTCTAATGTAACTGTGGTACTTGTAAGTGTCGTCTAATGTAACTGCGGTACTTGTAAGTGTCGTCTAATGTAACTGTGGTACTTGTAAGTGTCGTCTAATGTAACTGTGGTACTTATAAGTGTCGTCTAATGTAACTGTGGTACTTGTAAGTGTCGTCTAATGTAACTCTGGAACTTGTAAGTGTCGTCTAATGTAACTGTAAGTGTCGTCTAATGTAACTGTGGTACTTATAAGTGTCGTCTAATGTAACTGTAAGTGTCGTCTAATGTAACTGTGGTACTTATAAGTGTCGTCTAATGTAACTGTGGTACTTGTAAGTGTCGTCTAATGTAACTGTGGTACTTGTAAGTGTCGTCTAATGTAACTGCGGTACTTGTAAGTGTCGTCTAATGTAACTGTGGTACTTGTAAGTGTCGTCTAATGTAACTGTGGTACTTATAAGTGTCGTCTAATGTAACTGTGGTACTTGTAAGTGTCGTCTAATGTAACTGTGGTACTTATAAGTGTCGTCTAATGTAACTGTGGTACTTGTAAGTGTCGTCTAATGTAACTGTGGTACTTATAAGTGTCGTCTAATGTAACTGTGGTACTTATAAGTGTCGTCTAATGTAACTGCGGTACTTATAAGTGTCGTCTAATGTAACTGCGGTACTTGTAAGTGTCGTCTAATGTAACTGTGGTACTTATAAGTGTCGTCTAATGTAACTGTGGTACTTATAAGTGTCGTCTAATGTAACTGTGGTACTTGTAAGTGTCGTCTAATGTAACTGTGGTACTTGTAAGTGTCGTCTAATGTAACTGCGGTACTTATAAGTGTCGTCTAATGTAACTGCGGTACTTGTAAGTGTCGTCTAATGTAACTGCGGTACTTATAAGTGTCGTCTAATGTAACTGCGGTACTTGTAAGTGTCGTCTAATGTAACTGTGGTACTTATAAGTGTCGTCTAATGTAACTGTGGTACTTATAAGTGTCGTCTAATGTAACTGTGGAACTTGTAAGTGTCGTCTAATGTAACTGTGGTACTTATAAGTGTCGTCTAATGTAACTGTAAGTGTCGTCTAATGTAACTGTGGTACTTGTAAGTGTCGTCTAATGTAACTGTGGTACTTGTAAGTGTCGTCTTATGTAACTGTGGTACTTGTAAGTGTCGTTTAATGTAACTGTGGTACTTGTAAGTGTCGTCTAATGTAACTGCGGTACTTGTAAGTGT
The DNA here is from genome assembly GCA_037043455.1 of Cyrtodaria siliqua. Taxonomy (NCBI): domain Eukaryota; kingdom Metazoa; phylum Mollusca; class Bivalvia; order Adapedonta; family Hiatellidae; genus Cyrtodaria; species Cyrtodaria siliqua. Next base: position 561,305 of record JAWPHD010000083.1, on the reverse strand, counting down.
CGTCTAATGTAACTGTGGTACTTGTAAGTGTCGTCTAATGTAACTGTGGTACTTATAAGTGTCGTCTAATGTAACTGTGGTACTTGTAAGTGTCGTCTAATGTAACTGTGGTACTTATAAGTGTCGTCTAATGTAACTGTAAGTGTCGTCTAATATAACTGTGGTACTTATAAGTGTCGTCTAATGTAACTGTAAGTGTCGTCTAATGTAACTGTGGTACTTGTAAGTGTCGTCTAATGTAACTGTGGTACTTATAAGTGTCGTCTAATGTAACTGTGGTACTTGTAAGTGTCGTCTAATGTAACTGTGGTACTTATAAGTGTCGTCTAATGTAACTGTAAGTGTCGTCTAATGTAACTGTGGTACTTGTAAGTGTCGTCTAATGTAACTGTGGTACTTATAAGTGTCGTCTAATGTAACTGTGGTACTTGTAAGTGTCGTCTAATGTAACTGTGGTACTTATAAGTGTCGTCTAATGTAACTGTAAGTGTCGTCTAATATAACTGTGGTACTTGTAAGTGTCGTCTAATGTAACTGTGGTACTTGTAAGTGTCGTCTAATGTAACTGTGGTACTTGTAAGTGTCGTCTAATGTAACTGCGGTACTTGTAAGTGTCGTCTAATGTAACTGTGGTATTTGTAAGTGTCGTCTAATGTAACTGTCTAATGTAACTGTGGTACTTGTAAGTGTCGTCTAATGTAACTGTGGTATTTGTAAGTGTCATCTAATGTAACTGTGGTACTTGTAAGTGTCGTCTAAGGTAACTGTAGTACTTATAAGTGTCGTCTAATGTAACTGTGGTACTTGTAAGTGTCGTCTAATGTAACTGTGGTACTTATAAGTGTCGTCTAATGTAACTGTAAGTGTCGTCTAATGTAACTGTGGTACTTGTAAGTGTCGTCTAATGTAACTGTGGTACTTATAAGTGTCGTCTAATGTAACTGTGGTACTTGTAAGTGTCGTCTAATGTAACTGTGGTACTTATAAGTGTCGTCTAATGTAACTGTAAGTGTCGTCTAATATAACTGTGGTACTTGTAAGTGTCGTCTAATGTAACTGTGGTACTTGTAAGTGTCGTCTAATGTAACTGTGGTACTTGTAAGTGTCGTCTAATGTAACTGCGGTACTTGTAAGTGTCGTCTAATGTAACTGTGGTATTTGTAAGTGTCGTCTAATGTAACTGTCTAATGTAACTGTGGTACTTGTAAGTGTCGTCTAATGTAACTGTGGTATTTGTAAGTGTCATCTAATGTAACTGTGGTACTTGTAAGTGTCGTCTAAGGTAACTGTAGTACTTATAAGTGTCGTCTAATGTAACTGCGGTACTTGTACGTGTCGTCTAATGTAACTGCGGTACTTGTAAGTGTCGTCTAATGTAACTGCGGTACTTGTAAGTGTCGTCTAATGTAACTGTGGTACTTGTACGTGTCGTCTAATGTAACTCAGGTACTTATAAGTGTCGTCTAATGTAACTGTGGTACTTATAAGTGTCGTCTAATATATTCGGGTTATTTACTTAAACAGTCAAATCCAACAAGAACATTTAAAAAAATCCCTGTTTCGTAAGGCTACTCTTAATACAGTCACCATTTCAGTTAAATATGTAAGATGTCAGCAAAATCGGAGTTATATAAATGTTTCCTTATACAACGTCTCGGGTTATCTTTACGTATAACATTATTGAATGTCTACTTTTAGACTGGTCTATATATGTCCGTTCTTGGTCATGATGTTCATTGATGGCAGCTCAGCTGCTATAAACCACCAATTGTGATTACAAATCCAGCATTTATTAACGTTTTATTTATATTTGTAGTAGATTTGTTTGTTTGTTTGAATGGTGTTTTACGTCATTTTCAGCACATGTTCGCCATATATGACGGGCGAATATTGTTTGTGGTAGAATTAGTACTGTATACTTCCCGCCATCCGTAAGAATCGACACTTTCTCAGTTGACAAGTGGAACTCCCAGTGGGATTCGAACCCGCAGTGGTGAGAAGCGTTTCAAACGCAGCGTCTTTGTTATCCCGACCACGGAAGGTCTCACAAGAAAGAAACAAGAAAGAATATATGTCATGCGATTATAAATAATTATACAAGATGTCTAAGGGGTCTGTATCTTTCTACTGTTTTAAGGCTGTATGATTTTAATGATTTTTTAGCATTGCACTAGACACGCAGTATGCTTAATCATCTGTAATAAGTAAAGTAGTGTTTAAGTCCAAAAAAACAGTTAAGCTTTAAAAACAGCATTCACAAAATAATCTTCTATACAGGTCGGGTTTGGGCAAACTAAGATATGTTTAACCCTTTCGTTGCCACAGTTGATTTTTGCGACCAGTATAAACCCAGATCAGCCTGCACATGATGTGCAGGCTGATTAGGGTTTGCACTGTTCGCTACTCAGTCAGAATATTTTCCGTAACTCTTTTTATTGCCGGAGCTCCGGCTATATTTATCCCGGACTCGGAAACCTGCTATGAGTGTTGGAGTGTGTATCAACGTCATTTTACTGTTCATAAAACAACTGTAATTTAGTAAGAATACCGGGACGCAGTCAAATTGGTATTTTATGGTTCTTCTACTACTTGAATTACGTAACAATTTTAGGGATACAGTCTATAAATCTGTTCTCAGCGTTCCAAATCGGTATCGTCAATGATTATTGATTGATGTTAATCTTTATTAAAGGGACAGACGGCAATCTTGATTTTTTAAAAGCTCGCGGCGCACCGTTAGTTTTTCTACATAACTTGCATTTGTTCAATAATTAATATTAATTATAAGAATAATATAAAGGAAACTGTGTTTGAATATTACTAACTGTTTGTGTGTACAACTATATATACATATATATATATATATATATATTTATTTATATCTATATCTTTTTGGTGCTGTATGATTTTAAAATAAGCAACACCTCTTCAATCATTAAAAAGAGTTGATGAAACTTTAACTGAAGCATCTTCTACAGAGTTTAAATGGGTCTGCTCCACTGCTACTTATTCTCATGAACTACTGATCAGATTTCAATAAAGAAAAACATCTAACATTAAACCCTTTCTTCTCAATGTAAATTTATATTGCTAAAAACTGATATTACCTTCACAGACGCTAATCTTTCAAACGAATTGCTATTATATTATCATTAAGTTATCTTTTTGTTTATAACGATGATAATTTACCAATTCTTCATATTCTAAACCATGATATTTTCCCTATTCCCCACATTCTAATCATGAAACAACATTCTATTTAGAGATCCATTACACACACTATATCAGATGTCTATCATATTCATATTATAACGTTATACAACACAGATGCCAAAATTAAAAACATGTTCATTTTGTCTCATGATGACTAGTTTATCTAGTGTAAATATTTCATGATAAATGTGTGTTTTGATTGTCACAAGTTGACAATTACAAAAAAAAGTTCTAACATCTATTCACCGTTTATTTTTATCATATTCATTCCTCTTACTGTTTTCTTATGTAACGGTTCTGACCGGCTTGTGATACTTTGTATCACCGTTTTCTTGTATCATATTATTACCGGAAGGTTTGAATTCAGATTTTAGCAGACGACATTTGAACAGCGAAAGGGTTAAGGGTAGCCCTAAGTATTATTAAATCAGACATTCAAGCCAGAGTTGGTGATAATCAAAATAATATTTCATCATAAAAGGGCCATAATTTGTAAAGGACTCACGACACTAGTACATGCCCTTGAATACTCGTCCCTCCAGATCAGTGACGGAGGCAGACTCACGAAACTAGTTCCGTTTTATTACTTTTTACAAGACTTTCCCTTGCATACATTGATTGAATTTTATCAGGTGCTACATCAACAGCACTTTAGGAAGAGGTCACAGAAAAACAAATGATGTTGATATAATATTTCTAGTTAATTTCATTTTACAAATCATGGGTCAAGTCACCACAGAGTTGTCTTTTTGTCCTAATATTACGCTAATTTTTGATAGTTTTCACACAAACATGAAATTTATTTTAAAAAAAAAAGTAAATATTTTTCAATTTTGTTTTAAATTGCATATATGGTATTAATGAAGAATTTAAGCCTAAAGACATATTGAAAAGTGTGTTTATCTCTATGCCACAAGCAAAAACATTACAATGTCACCCCATGGACAATTAATTGTGGTGTGAGACGTTACGTATTATTCTCATTGTCCAACTCATCCAGCATACCCATAGCAAACACATTCTTATCACTTCTGTAGAAATCAGGCACCAGTTATAAAAGATGAACAATCTTCAAAGAAGAATGAACTTTTTAATTTAAGTAAATATTTGTCCGAGACGTTTACTGTCAGATGTTCTATTTCAAATATTATTTCTTAAAATATATTCAAGCACATCCTTACTTAAATTGTTTTTGTTTTTTTTATATATAATTCCTTTATTTTGATATCCTTCGATTATTGATAAAAACGTGTGATTTATATGATCTATGATTAATTAACGAGTATATTAAAGAGTATATGTATTGAAAACTGAACTATAAGTGAGTGTGTAGATATGTGTAACCTGTCATGTGATTATAATTATGTATTACAAATTATGTATGTCATGATGAGAAACTGTTAAAGTTTAAATCAATAAAATATCTATCTATCTATCTATCTATCTATCTATCTATCTATCTATCTATCTATCTATCTATCTGTCTGTCTGTCTGTCTGTCTGTCTGTCTGTCTGTCTGTCTGTCTGTCTGTCTGTCTGTCTGTCTGTCTGTCTCTCTCTCTCTCTCTGTCTGTCTGTCTGCCTGCCTGCCTGCCTGCCTGCCTGTCTGTCTGTCTGTCTGTCTGTCAAAGATATTGTTAAAGGGACACACGACAACCTTGAAATGTTTATCAAGAATTGATATTAGCATCTCGATTTATTAATCCAGCATCATTTTGAATTGCTTGCATATAATTCAATAAAATGTTGATTTTTCTTCTTTTTTTCCGTCTTATTCTACCATAAGTATAATTTGTTTTATATTATTCGTATAAGTAACATTTATAATTGAACAAATGCAAACTACATAGAAAAACTAACGGGGCGCCCTGAGTTTGTCAAATATCAAGACTGCCGTGAGTCGCTTTAACACAAACTAAATTTAATATATAAATTTATATATAATAAATTTAATATGTACATTTATATATATAATTCATATATATTCAAGTTACACAAATATATAATTTTTTAATTAATAGATAGCAAGAACTCTGTCACCTTAGTATCGATTTAACACTTTTATTTACATTTTCTTGTACACATAGCAAATGTAGAACATCTACTGACCACTCCAAGTATGTTAGCCTGTCTTCACCAATCTTTATTTAATGCATTGTCCTGTTCATTGACGATTTAATTTGCTCATTTGATTAATTTAATAAATACTGAAAACGGTATCCCCTGAAAGCAACAAACACAAACAAGAGTTTGAAGTACAGTGCGAATCCAAAGTGCCACTGCGTTTCTATAGGACCATGTTTAGCTTTTTTTTTATCTTATTTAACCCAACTGTTATTGGTAAAATCCAATCACAAAATGAACTTCACTAATAATAGTATTGATCATCTTCGACGCTTGATTGTAAATACAAACGTCTTGACCGTTTGTACAAAAACAAATTTGAAACTGGAAGCACGTAACCGTAATTATTATTTATTCATTAAAGTATTTCTGACCATCCACATTTAGTTCGTCGATATATCAATGAAGTTTCTCTCTTTGTTTATCTTTGTTTATTAATAAATGTATTGTCTTTTTGCCTTTCTGTGTATATTGGATAGCAGGTGTTCCTGTCTCAGCCAATCAGAAACGATACCGGTGTATCTGCAAAAATCAAACTTTGTTCAGGAGGATTGTTCTAGACGTTTGTCTTGAAAACAAGCAACCGTCGCAGATGATCTAGACTACACTAACAATGACATAATCAAGGGCCATAACTCTTTAAACGTGTACATGTTAAAACGAATGTCTAAAAAAAACGTTGTGTATGATTTCCGTCTTAAAAGGTTGTATGATGTCTCGAAGTGTCGGTTAACTTCAACGACGCTACACCGTATTTTCTCTGTTTCCAAGTGTGGTTATGTTACACATGTGACGCTTAAACGCGAAATATTCGCACTAGCACACCTGTTGTCAAAAACGTTAAAAAAATAAATAAAATAAAAATAATAATAATAATAATAATAATAATAAAATAATAAAAAGCAAAACATTATTGTGAGTTTAGTGTTGCTACATTTTTATTTTGGCATTTGGCATTTCAACATTACAGAATAAGCTGACATTGAAAAATATGTGTTAATCCTCAAAAGGAATTAAATGCATGCAAACTATGGGCCAGACGTATGTGCTTATAAATAAATATTGATGCAAGTTTATTTATATTAATTTGATCGTGTGTTATAAAATTGCAATTTCAATTCAGAATAAAATCATGTTCTTGCATAGAAATATGTAGCAACAAAAAACCGTTAAAATGTTTCGACCAATACTTTTATAGTTAATCCCGGAGCTCTGCGTTAACAATGCGGCTACCGTACATATATTCATCAAATAACAACGTCGCCAAAACTTTTGGAGACTTACACACTGTTAAGGATGGTTTGTAAAGTCAGAAATATAATGCTTAATTGAAACCCGAAAGTCACAGGATTTATTTAAAAGTGAAAATAAACAGAATCTATAAAGGAACATCCATTAATCAATGCAAATTGAATACACTATCGTGGAGTGAGAAGATATGAAAGTCCAAATTCGGGTAGCGGATCAGGTGTAACAAAGTGCTGTACCACCTGAGGACAATCTGAACATTGAGAAGTTTCTTCGTTGTCAACAACCACCTACATTGTAATCAATTACAGATATGCAAATTACACAGTCACGTGATCATTTCGCGGTGCTATATAAGGTGACGTTCCGTTAAGAACGAGCAGCGTTGAAAAAGTAACATTTTCGTGAGAGAAAAATAACGCCTCAGACCTTTATTTTGTTTATGTGTGGTGTTCATATAATTGTTTCAGTCTGAGGATTTCGTTAACGAACTTTTGTAAGTCGGAGGAATGGCACCAGGTGCCTTTAGAACAAGAGCAGCGTGGATCGCGGCGCTGCTCTTTGCGATTGCCCTTGTTGATGCAAGGTAGGTGTTTTAAAAGCAAATATTTGTTATAAACCATTTCGGCTTGCTGAATTTTGCACACACAAAAATCTGTTTTAAAACTGAGCAGTTAAAATACAATAATAGCTGGCACATGCTGCCTGTACGATGGTTATGAGCTAGTCTCTCTGAATAAAGAAGTTCTGTGACGGCTTACTTACATTGCTAGCCGGCACATACTGCATATAATATGGGAATGAGCTAGTCTCTCTGAATAAATAAGTTCTTTGCTCGTTAATCTTGTTGACGTAGTCAAGTGGTGTAAGCGTTAATGTTGATGTATTTTAAATTAAAGCAAAGTCGTTGCTTTTTTATGGTGATTTTTCTTCATAGTATTATAATAAAATTGATTAACAATAAGCAACATTTGAAATATAAACGGTTGACATGTGTATTAACAGACTCTGATTTTAGCACGACACAAGGGCTGTCTTGGTTTTCATTGTTTATATTCATTTATACATGATCATCTTTGTGTTATATTTGTATTGCATATTAATGCTGCCTAGTTTGTTAGAGGATATAGCCTGACGGGCATTTCTTTATTTATATTGTCCCGTTTTATTGGGATGACAATATAGTAATAGTGAGTTTTGGTGAACCCTATAGTCTGGTTTTTCTTTTTGAAAATGTCCGATCCAAGGCAGTATACCTATTTTCACCTCTTTTATGTTTGTAATGTCACAAACCTCTTATTGATCCTTGCAATTCTTGTTTGTTTCGATGAATGTTTTTGGTTGATTGTGATTCTTGACTGAACACTACATTTCATGTTCGACTTTTGTATCTACTTTTTTCAGATCGTTTTGAACATTTTTGTGTATTTTACGCATAAAACAAAACGAAAATATGTAAAATTTACATATTTTCGTTTTGTTAACGATCAGTTAACAAACACAAATTGGTGGTTTTGAGCAACTAGCAACGTCAGGCTAGTTAAGAAAACCTAAACAATTCATTTTAATTTGTTTGCTTTTAAAATCAAAAGAATGACAGTCATTTATACTATTGGCTAAATTATATATACGTGATCAGACATCCAATGCTCATGTTTTACGTTAAAGGGACAGGCGGCAATCTTGAGGTGTTTGAAATGGGTGTCTCGATTTACATATCCAGTATCATTTGTACTTTTACTCTGTTTACATTGAAATAAATTAAATTTTGAATATTCACTGGTTCGTCTTATTATACTGTAAGTTTTAATATATTTTTGGTGCAATAATATCAAAAAGTAATAATATGCAAAAAAAAATTGCTCAATACTATTCTTATAATTAATATTAATGATTGAACAAATGCAAGTTATGCCGAAAAACTAGCGGGAAGCCGTGAGTTTTAATAAAGTTTGCTGTATGTCCCTTTAAAACATATCATACGAGAAATTCAACATATGGCAAGTCATGGGGCGTGTTAAATGGGATTTCAATTTATGAAAACGATGCTGAAATAATTCTCTTCAATATGTTTAAAAAAATGCTATAACATGTCATTCCTCACGATCTAAGCAACGGGGTTTCCTCTGCCTTTGATTTTATAGACGAATGGAGGTGCGGTGACATTTCTAAAAATGTACATATCGGCTATATAGCGTGTTGCACAACATACACTTTACAATGAATGACTCAGTGTGACTTTTGTTTGCCAACCAAAAGCATTTACTCATTTCTTTTCTTCTAACAACTTGTATTTAAAAAAAAATGAAGACAAATAACTGGTACAAATAACGGGTACACATAACGGGTACAAATAACGGGTACAAATAAAGGGGACAAATAACGGGTACAAATAACGGGTACAAAAAACGGGTACAAATACGGGTACGTTTGTTTTATTTGAACGTTTACTTAATGCTGTATATATTGACATTTATTCATTTAATTATTTATTTAATTATTTTAACATTTCAGGGCCGCAAGAAAGAAGCGACAAGCATTTGGTAGGTTGTCCGTTTGACATTGATAAACATTTTAAACAGACTTGGTTGATGTTAGACAATCTTCTGAATTTGAACGTCATCTAAATAACATTTTTGTTTTAGGTATCGAATATATATGACATTTTTAACACAGAATAATTATGAATTATGTAGTATTATTTCTCATTGTTTGAGATATACATAATTTATTGCAAAAAAAACGTTGAAATTCTTTCCGACAGGAAACTCAGATTTGTTCCATATAAGATTCTTGATTCCGTGTATGCAAAATCTCGGATGTTTTTTTTTTTCAATCTAAGTAAAAAAAAACGATTCACATTCCAAGTGGTCACGTTACTTATGCAAGACTTGGTTCAACCCACGCACTCTGTGCTTGTATATCCACACGTTGCTTGTATACCGGAGATATGTTGTATACCGGAGATATGAGTACGCGAAATATTGCGGTCAAATGATAAATAGTTCGATATTTGTATGTACATAAACAAAACGATCATGGCGAATAAAAGAAAGTGCGTGATAAATGACCTCACGCCGCCCCACTTTTAATTAAACACGGTCAACGATAACAAATTAGTTCAAACTAGACACATTCTTTTCAGCAGGTCTCGCTCGTATAGATAATGCTGTCCAATGTTGATATGACTAAATATAGACGGGGGTTGGTGGGATCACTGAATTAAAAGATAGCACGATAATACGTGTTCGAGCACTGATAATTCAAAAATATATCCCGTACTTGCTTATATAACCGGGTACAGGTATATGGTGAATGGTCGATGTTTGTCTCAACATCTCTGTAGCCAGAGAACTAACACGGGAACACGGGAACAAGGGAACAGTTCGTGTATAACAGTTGACGTATACATCTATATTGACTCCAAATCAACCGAAAGTACTTCTGTATTAAATAGTAATTTTCTTCTTAAAACTTCTGTTTAGTGCAGTTTCCTGTTGTTTTGGGCTGTATCAGCATGTTCCCAAATACTTTGAAAATACAGGGTATGAACGAGTGGCTGAGCAAACGTTGACATTTGCCCCAGTGTTTTGTAAACTTTCTAAAAAATACTTTCTTATAAGAAACTAACGACTCCTATCTCTTGTTGAATTGTAATAGCATGAAGTAGTAAGTTTCCCAGTGTCCAGGTTTGTTTTCCACAGGTTTTTAAACATGGTCAGATAACAATAGAAGGCAATGGGGAGACCTTCAGTGTATGAATGGTCAGATAACAATGGAAGGCAATGGGTGGAAAATGATGATATAATTTCACCAATAATTAGTTTTAAAAAAATATTTCTGTCCAAAAAGGGTAAACCTGAACGTTTAAATGAAACAAATTAAAAGCTAATTGAAGTTATTTGAAATGTGCTAAGTTTTCTGCCCAGAAACAAGGAATTTACCTAGGAAAAGCGCTGTCAAAATGTATTTTGACTGAAACATATTTATTTCTCAACCGATTTTCAAAATAAAGGTACTTTTACTTGCCATTAAAAAAATCCAGTGCCATTGATATATAATTGATTTAGTATTGTCAAAAATATTGATGGTAATACTAATAATGATTTTTTTTAGATGAAACATGCAACACAAACAGCAGCTTCCGGTTCTTGATTCCTTAGAAACTAGTTAATTAGTTCCCATGATTCGGTCCCCAGTTCCGGTTCCTTATATTAATCTCGTCGTTTAAATATAAATGTTAAACAGTCAATCATTGCATGTTGTTAAAGCGCACATGGACGCCTCTGGGTATTTCACAGGTTATTTGACCAGTTGCATCTAGATTCTATAACGCAATGGTTATGTAAGATTCTATAACGCAATGGTTATGTAACAAAAAAATATTTTATTCCTTTTTTTATTTATTTTTTTTAGTGTTTTTTTGTATGTGTTGTAATTATTTAAAAATGGAAGTGATAATATTTAACCGCGAACATCATTAGTGCTTATATATAATATATATATAATGTATATATAATGTATATCTAATGTATATATAATGTATATCTAATGTATATATATAATGTGAATGTATATATATGTATATATATATTATATATAAGCACTAATGATGTTCGCGGTTAAATATTATCACTTCCATTTTTAAATAATTACAACACATACAAAAAAACAGTAAAAAAAAATAAATAAAAAAAATAAAAAAGGAATAAAAAAATGTATATATAATGTATATATATATAATGTGTCTATATAATGTATATATAATGTGTATATAATGTATATATAATGTATATATAATGTATATATATAATGTATATATAATGTATATATATAATGTATATATAATGTATATATAATGTAATGCTAATAAAACATGTATGTTTCATCATTATTTGCTAACATTTTGAACACGTTCTTTAAATCAATCCGAGTAAGATGAGTTTTCATACGATTATTAATTAAAACTGCACATTCCGTTTAAAAGATATGAAATGAAATGTAACTGGGGTACTTACATGCAGGTGTCGTTTAATGTAGATACGGTCATTTAGAGGATTCACTGAAATCAAACCTTTTACCGCCATTGTGTATATATTCTCTCTGCAATTTACTTGAAAATAAAAAGCTTTGGAAATAAACTTAGTAAAAAATTAAGTTTGCTTATATAATACGAGTAATAGGGAGATGTGTTTGTTTACGCATACATTTATAAACATAGATCCGCTCAACCGGACGTAATCTAACACATATAACCTATGTATGATCTTCGTAATGTCTATGTATATTGTGATTCCATTTAATTTTTTTCAGACCCATTTTCGGATTTAGTAAACAACCCCGGAGCCAACGGTATGTAATTGTTTTTAATTTACAATTTATAAATATGATTACGAATACAAATAAAAAATATTATTACACTGTATTTGTATTTTGTATTTTGGTTTAAACAAGTGATATGTTCATGCTGTACACAACATAACAAAACATATTAATTATTAGAATGGAAACGAATTGATTAAATCATCCTTTTTGCTAAACAGTAATTAATTTATTATCATATCAAGAGATTTATCATGTTTATATGGATTGGCAATGACACTGTCTACCATTGTGTCTATTTCTTGAAAATCCTTCCTCCAAAAGGTGAACGGTAAAAATCTCAGTATTCACATGACCTGACGTATTTCACCATCCAGGTAACTTAGTGTAATAGATTCGAACTCCGTAACTCAGGATCTAGTTATCGCACCCTTTCAATTGATTTGTCTGAAACTGACGGTGGGGTGTCAGAATTAAACAAATTGAAACTGCCTTAAACCTGGCTAAAGCGCCGTGGGATCAGTGATATAGCTTTGAATGGATTTATCAGCATTGGAAGGATATGAGGAGATTATAGTCAATGTGGTATATGAAAGCCCGTGATTAGGTGTTTGGTAACGCTTAAAGCACTTGTGGTAACGTTTTAACACATTGAATTGATATACCAGATATTATAGCAAAACATCTCATATTTCGTTGTGTATTTTTGTTTGTTAAAACTTAAAGGTGATTTGAATCTGCCTGACTTGCATACATTGAAATACAACTTAATACAAGTTGGAGTGTTCAATTATTCTTCGGTGTTAACTTTATATATATTATTGGTGAAATATAATCAAAAAATAGTAATATGCAAAACCAATATGGGTGTTTAACTATTCAAATAATTATTATAAATGATTTGCAAATATCCTCAATTAGTGTAGAAACGTGGCGAGTTTTAAACAAATGAAGATTGTCGTGTGTCTACATCTGGTAGCGGTATCACTTACAATTCCTAAAGTTTTACTTAAAAACTTAACTAAGAAAAACTTAGCTGAAATGTGTTTCATCGTCATACATTAGATATCTCTTAGCTAGCTTAGAATATTTCTCCCCGCACCACTCAGCCGCCCTCCCCCACACTCCCCCAATTTTAATTAAATTTAAGTGTTGACTCAGCGAAACTGGTTTTATCGAACAATTTTTCATTACATAAAACAATTCTTAGAACAAACACTTATAGTAAAGGTTTTATGTAATTAACTAGATCTGAGTAGATACTTAAACCGGCGCCTGGTAACATTTAGCATTACAGAAATACATACATTATAATTGAACGTTTTGCATTTTGTCTGAAAATATTATCAAATATTAACTTTGAAACTATGTACTAACACTAATAAAGACTATAATCTCTTGACTGTGTGTATTGTTTCTTTTAGGTGGCAATCTATGCCAGCCCCTTCCAGCGCCAGCACATGGTACGATTGCGTGCGGATCAGGCTTCCCTTTCTAGTAAGTGTTGTGTTGTATTCAGTGTTCTGCAGTAACTAATTGACTGATAGCGTTCTGGTTATGTTTAACGGCTTATCGACTCATTGTTTGGGTTATTTAGAGCCGCCCCAGAGAGAGGGGGAGGATACATTGGGTTATTTAGAGCCGCCCCAGAGAGAGGGGGAGGATACATAGGAATCCAGGAACTCTGCCCTACACCTACGATCGACTATATTATTTAACTTACGGATGGCGGGAGGTGTACAGTACTGGTTCTACACAGGAAAAGTGTGTGATCTGCCTCCACCACAAAAAATCGACCGTCATATATAACCTTACATGTGTTGATAATGACGGTAAACACCATACAAGCAAACAAATTGTTTAACTTGCTCGGTGATTAGACTCCGATACAAGGGACCGCCATGGTTAACGTCCCCATCCGAATGAAACCAATGGAAGTGTCTTGCCTAAGGGCACACCGAAATCCCCGTGTTCTCCGTCAAGATTCAGAGTCGTGCATGCTACCCGCTAGGCCATGGGGTCTCTTTTTCCTATTAAATATACAAACTGCAAAATACACAGCTTTATTTACAGTCGAAATGTGTTAGTGTTCTTGATGTTTCCCTCCATCATATTTTACCTCTAGTAGGTCCTTGTATAGTAACAACTGTATGAACTACTGTGTTTATAATCACTATAGGCACTCTGTATAGCCAATAGGTCTAATAAACGTAGCCTAAAATATAAACTCTGTTTTACCAGTTCTTGTACTGCGTCATGTGACCAAGGATGGAAGTTTCCCACGGGAATGGTCTCGGACAAGCGGGAATGCGACCAGATGTTCGGTGAATGGTTTGACCCACCTGGCAAGGATATTCCTGATTGCGTCCGTAAGTAAAACATAGAGCTTCATTATGGTCGTCATTCGTATCCAGTCAAAACGTCCCATTGTCAAAACTTGCCTTACTATTGTGTTAATTAAACTAAACTGAACTTAGATCGGAATGAAATGAATGTTAGTTAAACTTCAAACATTTAGTCATATCTTCCAACACAACCAGTACCATACTATCTAAACTTAAAATGGAAAGCATACATGCATGAATGGAAAACGTACATGCATGAATGGAAAACGTACATGCATGAATTGAAAAAGTACATGCATGAAAGGAAAAAGTACATGCATGAATGGAAAAAGTACGTGCATGAATGAAAAAATATGCATGAATGGAAAAAGTACATGACTGCATGGGAAAAGTACATGCATGAATGGAAAAAGTAGATACATGAATGAAAAAGTACATGCATTAATGGGAAAGTACATGCATGAATGGAAAAAGTACATGCATGAATGGAAAAGGTGCATGCATGCGTGCATGAATGGAAAAAAGTACATGCATAAATGGAAAACGTGCATGCATGAATATGTCCACATGTGTGATTATTAGTTGTCAAGAGACGTTCTAACATACTTCTTAAATAGTTGGTTGGTCATATTATATTTGTTCACCAAGTGATCATGGTGATTATAAAAAATAAATGACGTGTGCATCGTGGCGGACGGGAGGGAAGGGGCGAGGGAGCAGCGGGGGAGTGTTGGTTTCGTGGGATGCGTGTTATGACCAATCTGTAAGTAGTTTGAGGGGGCATTTTTAGAAAATGTGGACGTTTTTACTCAAAGTGTGGAAAAGGGTTGTTGTGCGTTTTTTACATGCAAGCGCACATCTATGTGACTTAGATTAATAACAAGAAAACGGCGGCAGACTACTTTTAAATTTTTTGGAGCGGTTGTTGTACTGTATGCAAAGTAGGACTTCGGATTGTGGCACATATTCTGGCAATCGTTCAATGTTGCTGCAAGGCTAGCAAATAAAGAGCTGCTACCCACTAATGGCACTAGAAGTCTAGTGACTTTAGCCTTCATTATTTATTATTCATTTACAGCTGTGTGCAATCCCGATTGTCAGAACGGTGGAACATGCCTGCTACCAGACACTTGCGCATGTACAAACGGCTTCATGGGCGGACAGTGCCAGTATCGTAAGTATCGACAGAAAATGTGCATGGATATTTATTTTGAAATCGCTTATTGCCACAACATATTGGTCACGACATTTACTGACAGGGGCGTAGCTGGCCAATTTTAATTTGTAGGCCCAATCAATTGAGCACAATACTAAGATGCTAGGGTGTATCGGGGCACAGTCCTCAGCTTTAAAAAATAAATAAACGTAAAATGGTGCAATTTAATCACTTCTGGGGAGTTTTTTGGGGAATAAGCACAACTCACAAATCATCTGGGGAAACATTGTCGGCCTGGGCCTGCAGTGCCTATAACTCAGGCTATAAGCAGCTACACCACTGATCGATATGTCTTATCGGGTCCCTTGAAGATAAAGATTTGTTAAAAACCAATGGCAATACGGAAAAACTTAATATTGGCATGATTTCATTTTAAACAAATTGTTTACTGTTCTTGTTTTAAATGCTAAACAAAAATTAGGAACAAGCTTGATTATTACTTTTTACTCATAGAGTATAGACTTTGTAGTGAAACACAAAGTTTGAGGTGAGACTAAAATGCTTGTGAGCTAGTAATCTCACACATATTGGCAATCTTATTAAAAACAATGGTTGGTCTCAGTCTGGATTTCTGGCATTAGGTTACAGTACCTTCATATAATCAAAAAATATATATTTCTAAATTTAGCTGACAGTAACTGCGCCAGTCCTGCAGACCCACAAAATGGCAAGGTCACATGCAACAAGGATACTTCAGGGGCAGTATGCACTGCCACGTGCAATCAGGGATTCAAACCGATGTGGGCGATCTCACCTTCATACAAATGCACACCTGATGGTCAATGGTTACCACCACTGTCCGAGATCCCAAACTGTGTCGCAGGTAAGCACGTTCTTCTATACATATTTCTCTTCTGCATTTTTCTTCCCTTTCTTTTCATTCTCTTTATTTGAGCTGATGCCTAATTGGTTATAGTGCCGCGTACCACATACTACAAAATGTACTCAGAGAACATTTATGTACATACTTATTGTGTCGTAAGTGCTTCAGCAGTGTGTTTTATAGATAGACCAAGGCCTAGGGGGCTGCCGCGTCTATTTATACTACGCCCACATGAACTCACCATCTATCGCGTACATGCACTGTCTCCCAAAGGGTGACACAACCTCCACTGTCTCCCAAAGGGGGACACAACCACCATTGTCTCCCAAAGGGGGACACCACCTCCACTGTCTCCCAAAGGGGGGCGCAACCTGTAAGATCATTTCCTAGGCTGATCGTAAGAGGCCAAAACTGAAACAAATCAGGCTAATAAACTAATAAACCATGAGGAGAGCCTAATAAATAAATAAATAGATAAATATTTTGAAATGAAATGTCATTAGTGGATGTGAGTTGTTAAATGGCTTGGCATCCACTTTGTGTTGTCGAACTACTTTAACAGGGATTTGTTTACTTAATCAAAGCTTCATAGTACAGGTTGTAATTTATTTTTTCTTATCTACAAAGGTGTAATGATTATGTTGTAAATCATAATGCTGTAGATTATAATGACAAGTTTCTCTGGTTGGGATCATAATAAATTTAGGGATTCATTATTGTAATCCGTTTTATTACCCGCCTGATAAAATGACGGAATTAAAATCACTGCTATCACACTAGTGTGTGATATGTAATAGATAGAGTATGGGCTCATCGAGTTGGTTGATTTAAACATCAAGGTGGTCGAGGACTCAAGGTGTTTAAATCGGCCAACTCGATGAGATCATACTCTATTATATATCACACACTAGGGGGATGGAATCCAGCCATTAATGCCACTCTGGAAATTCACTGTTTGATACTTTATTTAGTTCTCTAGAATCCAGCCATTAATGCCACTCTGGAAATTCACTGTTTGATACTTTATTTAGTTCTCTAGAATCCAGCCATTAATGCCACTCTGGAAATTCCGTGTTTGATACTTTATTTAGTTCTCTAGAATCCAGCCATTAATGCCACTCTGGAATTCACTGTTTGATACTTTATTTAGTTCTCTAGAATCCAGCCATTAATGCCACTCTGGAAATTCCGTGTTTGATACTTTATTTATTTCTCTAGAATCCAGTCATTAATGCCACTCTGGAAATCCACTGTTTGATACTTTATTTATTTCTCTAGAATCCGCAGTCATTAATGCCACTCACGTGCCGGTGAGTACGACCCATCCCACTACAGGAAGTGCCAGATGTGTTGCATGGGGTCAGGACCATTATCGTACATTTGACAACAAGGTTTACCACTACAAGGGTTCCTGTCAATACGTCCTCGTCAAAGACGCTGCTGCCAACTCGTTCCACATTCATGTTCAGAACGACAAAAACTGCATTGCTGGTCACCGCTGCAAGCGAGAGTTGGAAATTTACCTTGGAAATGAGGTCATATCTCTCCAGAGAGATGCCAACGGTCCAAGTGTTAACTGGAACGGTGCAGCAATTTCGATACCTAGCAACCAAGGTGGAGTGATTTTCGAGAAGGTCAGCCATTATATAATTGTTCGCAGTAGCCTGGGGTTCGAGGTGCGCTGGGATGGATACGAGATGATATTTGTGACGGTGACAGATGATCTCAAGGGTAAAACTCAGGGTCTCTGTGGTACATTTGATGGTGACCAGACAAATGACTTCACAACGGACATCGGTAATGTCGTCACAGAGCCGGCCACCTTTGCCAGTACATGGAAGAGATCCTTAGCTGGTGGTAGGTGGTAGTTTCACTTTCTCTTCTACTTCACTATGTTCATCAAACAAACCAGACAAATGACCACCGTAATACAATATTATTATATTTTGTAATTGTGTAAAACATGATCAGTTATAGAATTTTTGAGAATTATCTCCTTTTATTCTCTCACATAAGATTTAGTAGCCTATTTTTTGTGGTATAATAATGTGATAACTAAAGTGTGAGATTTTATAGAATTGTAAACTCCCACACCTTTTAGTTTTTAAACTGTTATATATAAATACATTTGATCCTACTCAGAACAAAACACTTTCAGTAAAAGTATCTGCTTGTACATTACAACGTTTATCTGACATCAGATGTGAATCCTTTATAAAAGTAACTACCGGTATTATACTAAGCACAATTATTTAATAGTTAATATATCCTCAGCTTTAATTAATACACCGTAATACAATATTATTATATTTTGTGTAAAACATGATCAGTTATAGAATTTTTGGGAATTATCTCCTTTTATTCTCTCACATGAGATTTAGTAGCCTAGTTTTTGTGGTATAATAATGTGATAACTAAAGTGTATATAATAGGTATATGAATATCGCCCCTAATTACCGACCGACTGGCAACCCTGCAAGATCAACAATACATATGAGTATAACATCAATGTATGACTTTCATTGTTCATGTATTTTTTAATGGACACACTGGACATTGACATGAACCCGACTGACATTCATATGGAGCCTTTTTAAACTGACACATTTTTTTCTACAGAGACCTGCCCAGACACCCAGCAAGATGGATGTAGCAGCGCCACCCCCCAGGATATAAGTACAGCCACGACAGCGTGTGATGGACTGATGGCTTCAGAGTTCGCCACCTGTCATCATGTAAGTAGTAAACAACTAAGAAAAATGGACCTTACATGCTTTTATTACTTAAACTTATTCTTTCGCCACATTAAACTACTTCTCCTGCTTGCTATATTTGTGAACAATATTGAAGAAATCAAATTGATTGACAACACTTTTTGTCTGCATTAAAAAGCAAACAAAAATATCAGCTAAAAAAGGTGTTATCTTTATTTATTAAATTTCTTTTTTTACTTTTGCAACAATCAAATTGTAACCAATCAAGTTTTGTTAATTGACAGGCGGTTGACCCCGCCCCATACATATCCGCCTGCAAGGAGGACTGCTGTGCTAATACGGGACAAGATTGCAGATGCAGCAGTTTTGAGGCATACTCACGCGCATGTCTTGAAGCAAAAATACCGATCACATGGAGATCAGCTCAACTCTGTCGTAAGTATTGCATTTGTTGTATTTCTTTTTTAACATTCGTGCACATTAAAACGCACATGAAGCCTGTTTTGTTCAAAAACAATAACAAATATCTGGGGGGTTCTTTTTATGCATAACGGTAATAGAAAGGCATTGACAAATTGATATGAAGGAATTTTTTCAAATTTGTTTTTTATATTAAAAACGAATTCTGATCGGTTTTTAAAATACTAATTTGCAAAGTTTTTGGTTAACAAATGATCCATTTATTCTCCCTGTCGGATATTACCCATGACGACAGTGTTAAAATAATGATTGGTAAATCTTTACTTACAGCTGTGCAGTGCCCTTCCAATCAGGTACACAAAGAATGTGGAAGTATGTGCCAGAAGACGTGTACGTCGCCAGCAGCCAGTTGCGAGGACAACTCGTGCATTGACGGATGTTTCTGTCCTGATGGCTTGGTGTTGCTCGATGACACGTGCATCGTTCAGAGCCAGTGCCCGTGCACTCTGAATGGCAAAGAGTATAAAAGTGGCGACGTGGTCAACAAGGAATGTAATAAATGGTGAGACAGACTTCATATAAACCAGACTATGTTTGACACCAAGCAATCTTTATATACTTCTACTGGATATTAAGTTTAAAGGCTAAAGAATTTATCTCAAATTTATGCATTCAATGATTTTTTGTTTCATGCTTGATTCTGCTTTTGTCTATATATTAAAAGCTATAGTGACAAACACTTGATTGATTTATCTTCCAATGAAGACTCGACGCAAATTAATTTAATTGGATATTATTCTAAAGATTAAACTGTCAATATTTTTTGCAAACATTAAAAGGTTACACTTGCGATGAAGTTGTAATTGACTATTAATTTTTCTACAGTAAGTCAGTGTAAACTGTGTATAAACAGGCAAACTAAACCAATTAAACAAAGTACAGTGTTCATGTATTGGTCTGAATTTTTAATCCAGAACATTATAACTTATGTTTCTCTAGTACCTGTCTGAATGGTGCATGGCAGTGTACCACCAAACGTTGTGAAGCTACATGTTCAGCCACAGGCGACCCCCATTACATGACCTTTGACGGCATGCGTTACGACTTCATGGGCCAGTGCTCATACTACATGATCTACGACCCCCACTTCGACATCATCACGGACAACATTAAGTGTGGGCACGGCGAGGCCTCCTGCACCAAGAGTATCACAATCAACATCGACGGACACCAGATTAAGATGGATCACAATCACCAGCTGTATGTTGATGGCACGGAGATCACATCCCTGCCCTACGAGGGCAACGGTATCAAAATCTACATGGTGTCCTCCCTGTTCATGAAGGCTGAGCTGTCAAACGGTATCACCGTACTCTGGGATGGACGTACAAGGGCCTACATAACTGCCCCACCAGAGTTTATTAACAAGACAATGGGTAAGCTAACTAAAAGATTATTTGACTGCCCCAATAAAGGGACTGAGAGCAGTTTGAAGAATTATGGATGTCCAAATATAAATTTAAAAAAACATCAGTATGCTCAGGTTTTATAAATAAATGTGCGTAGGTCCACATGGTTAATTGGAAAACTTGCATAATCCAGACCAACCACGCGGACCTGTGCACATTTCTTTATGAAACGACGGTTTTTTTTGCATGTTTTTGTTTTTAATACATCATACCTGTAACTATTACTTCATATGGGGCTTCAAATCTTTGAAGAGTAGCAGAAAACATTTTTATTAAAGAAATATGTAAAACTGATACAAAAATAAAAAAATAAAAAAAAAAAAAATTTAAAAAGGAAAAGGAAAGAATACTATTAAAATATGCTGCGTTTATCATATATTAAACAGAGAAAAAAAAGTCAAGAAAATTATTGGTTAATAAATTAGGCTGGGCTATAAAAGGACATTCAACTCGCCCCAATCCCCTTAAAACTCCCTTCAGTTCTGTTAAGAGGATATATATCACACGGGCCACGTGTTATCGGTATAAAATGATCACCTAAATTAAGAGGTTGTGTTTAACAGGTTAATAGAGGGCATTTGTATAAGGGGCCATTTTAGTTAAAACTTATTTTATTACAAGCAAAATTGTCAGGATTTGAATATATTCAACTGCGTTCAGGGCTCCTGTCCTGATGGAGACCACATGTATTAAATGTGACAGTAACCATGCTTGTGTTATAACAAAATGACAAATATTTGCAAATTATCAGCTTTTCATTTTGATTTTATTTAGGTTTGTGCGGAACCTACGATTTTAAACAGCTGAATGACTTCAAGACAAAGGAGGGTGACATAGAGACCAACACAAACGCCTTCGGTAATCGTTGGAAGACAGTTCCCACGTGTAAAGATGTCAGTCTAAATGCGTCGTCAAATCCATGCGAGGAAAATGCAAACCGGAAGAACCAGTCTGCCCAATACTGTGGCTACTTGAAAAGTGATATATTCAAACGTAAGTGAAAACAGAATACATATAGAACCCTTTTGAAAAATATTTGTTTGCTGTTTTCCCAACCCAGGATTTCATAAATGGGTAAGTAGGCAGCAACCAAACAATTTGATAAGGTCAACCTCATTGATGAATAGACGTGCAGTAAATGTGGAAAGTTCTGATCTCTTCATTTTTACACCTCATTAAAAGACAGGTACCTTTTTAATACATTCTAATTGTAACATAATTGTAATCATTTGGAGGAGATTTTTAAGTAGACGTAATCAAAGGCAATAAAATATTGTTTTTTTCCACACTCAAATCTGTTCTAAACAAAAAACCTTATTACAAACATCTCTTACATTATCTGGAACGAAGATTAAAAACAATTTTGATGATAAAATCTCTCGAAGTAAGATACATTTTTCTCAAATGATGAAGAAATAATGATAAAGACTACATCTAGTGAGAATCTGGATACATGTTTCAGCGTGCCATGATCTTGTTGACGTGGAAGCCTTCTACAAGGACTGCATGTTTGACATGTGTGCCTGTACCGAGAACCTTCGCGACTGCCTCTGTCCCATGGTGGGAGAGTACGCCTCTCAGTGCGCTGCTAAGGGCGTGGAGATACGATGGAGAATGATGATCGATGAATGTCGTAAGTAGGCTCTAATCTGTAGCTGCAGGAATGTCTACAAGGATATTGTGATTATCTGTGTCTGTCTTGTCTGTTTGTCCGTCCGTCCACCTGGTCTGTCTGTTTGTTTTTACTTTTGGAAAGGACAATTAGGGTCAATGGTGTTCGTCTGATATCTTTAAACTTAAGCTGTTTCAAAAGCACTTGGTAAATTTTTATCAAAGTTCATGAATCATTCTTCCTTCCAAATTTTCCAATGATTTTAAAATATGATGACTTCAATATGGTAATGTGACTAAAATTCATAATAGTTCCTGCTAGCAAATATAGTAAAGTTCAAATATATTATCGGAAACATATAGCAATATAATGTCTAATGTGTGCATATGTTCGTTACTATATATAAATAATACCCATACTTCCCATGTGTCAGATGTGCCTTGTGTCGGAGGACAGGAGTATCAGGTGTGTCCCAACGAGTGCACCCGAACCTGTAACAACATCGCCAATGATCCAGGCTGTGTCCAGTCCTCCCAGTGTGCCGAGGGCTGCGGCTGTCCAGTCAACCAGACCCTTAACGACAACGGCGACTGCGTTCAAATTAACCAGTGTCCCTGCAAATTCTCCGGTCAGGAATTTACTGCCAATTCCAAGGTGGAGCGCGGGGACCTTATATGGTAAGTTTAGAAGTTTATACGAAGGCTTATTTGTTGCACATGTTGTTCTGCTAATTCTATAGAATTATTATTAAAAGTGACTTCTATGTTTTCTTTCTTATATAATGACGTAATTGAACACAAAAGATACAACTACTAAACTGCATGTACAAACATCTTTAGCTAGAACCTTTTATTGTTGATATAATTTCTAACTCATTGTTATAATTTGCATATAATTCCAAGTACGCTCATCGGACAATGTCAATGTATAATTTGACCATATTAAATGTTTTATATTGTAATTTAGCACCTGCCTGAATGCGCGATGGACTTGTGGCGCGAAACCCAGCATAGACGTCCACATTGCTGGCACAAAACCCATCTGTCCTCCCAACCAAGAATACTCCACATGCATTTCTGATTGTCCCGCCACATGCTTAAACATGCATAATGCAACAGCAGCCACGTGCAACACTACCACATGCGTAGATGGGTGTGTCTGCCAGTCGGGATATGTGAAGGAAGGTACGTGTACAGAATCCTTGCTTCTACATGCAACAGACAAAATTAATTGCAAACAGTAATACAGCCTTCTGTTTTAGGAAGTTAAAACTGATGTTAATGATATAATTAGGCCAACTCAAATGCTACAGTCTATCCACATGGCATATACAAGAACCAGAGAATTATATCCAATATAAAGAGTTGAGTGATCTGGATTTCTCTGCCTCCTCTCCTCTTCTCCTGGGGCAGCTCTAAATAAAGTGTTGATGAGCCCTCAAACAAAACAATTCATAAATAAAGTACATTTAAACTTAGACATTTTTCATAAATATTTTAAGGTAAAATTTAAAAAAAAGAAGAAAAAAGGTTGAAATTGTCTTAGACCAAACGAATATTGCATACCATTCATTTTTGGATTTCAATTATAAACAGAGTGCTTGAAAACACAGGTTTAAAGTTGCATAAAGCTAGTGGTTTAACTGGCACTTCCTTAACATATATGTCGCCTCTTGAATATAGTGCATTAGATGCCATCCTACAAGTTTTCTGCCATCCTTTGAGTTTTCTCTGATATTTGATTGCAGGAAAAGACTGTATCTTAATGGGCGACTGTCCATGTTATCACGGCGGCGTGGCTTACAAGGAGGGAGAAAAGTTCAGCATGGACTGTAATGAGTGGTAAGTGAGATAAATTATTGTATACTGATGGGCGACTGTCTGTGTTGTCACGAAGGTGAGGCCTGCAGTGATGCATGGGCATATCATTGAAAGGGTGTTACACATTTTTATAGGAAGACAACCTACCATGACTTTGTTTTCATATTCTCTCAGTCTTTTGTGTTAAGTAGTGAAGGATGAAAACAGTAAAATACATGTCTGCATTTGCAGGTAACCTGTATGAAAAACCATTATTTGAAATTCAATGTTAGGAAAAGAGGCCATTATTTCTCCATGTAGGGTTTGAACTGTATACTATTTCCCATTACAGTACATGCAGAAGTCGCCTGTGGGTCTGCGATCAGAAGGACTGCCCAGCCGTGTGTAGTGCATATGGAGACTCACATTACACAACTTTCGACGGAAAGTCGTACGAGTTCCAAGGCAACTGTGACTATGTGTTTGCCAAGTCCACAGACGAGAGCCCCATCAAATTCGAGATCACGACAGAGAATATCCCATGTGGCACAACAGGAACGACCTGTACTAAGTCCATCTCATTCAGTATTGGAGAGCCAAGTGAGTTGTTTATCTGTTGAATACTCCATGACTAATGCAAGTACATGTATGAGTATTGGTTGCGTATGTATGAGTACTTCCAGATTGATAGCTAGCTTGCTTAATAATCCAGTGAGTTTGATACCAGATCAGACAATTTGTGAATGAACTTTTTTTAAGTATTTTCAACTTCAACAGTCATTTGTATGACCTAAAACTGAGATCCTCACATCAAATGGTTATACCTGGGCTGTTATTTGACAGACTATAATTTTGTTCTCATTATCTTGTGTTTTTGTTGGACCAAAAGTTACACAGTGTTTAGTTGGCCATAAAAATATGTTAGTCAAACATAATGACAGGACAACTGATTTGTCAACAGCAGAATTATTTTTGTAAACAATTAGAATGCACAAGACATTCTTGATCAATTAGAGTACATAACACATTCTTAACCAATACTAATACGCAAGACATTCTTGACCAATCAGAATACACAAGACATTCTTGACCAATCAAAATAAACAAGACATTCTTGACCAATCTGAATACTTAAGACATTCTTGACCAATCAGAATACACAAGACGTTCTTTACCAATCAGAATACTTAAGACATTCTTGACCAATCAGAAGCTTAAGACATTCCTGACCAATCAGAATACACAGGAAGTTTGTTTTCAGGCACAGCCAACTTCTTCAGGATACAGCTAATAAAAGGAAAACCTGTTGTTGTGGAAGCTGGTTCCCCTTTCGAGGTTCGAGAGGTTGGAAATTTCATCACCATCACAACCCCACAAGGCATAACCCTGGAGTGGGACAAGGGAACCAGACTCTACCTGAAACTGAGAACTGAACATCAAAATCATGTATGAGAAAAAACTTTGTTGGTATCATAAAAAGTACAGTTTAAAATCTGGGGCAATTGGGGAAAAGCTTTTATATCATTAATATGAACTTTAGCGGTGTTGGTATAACACACACAAACAGATACTGAATTTTGCAATTCTGTATTCAATGATTGTGTCATAGAATTTTTGAAAATCAAAAATGGTTTATATTTTTATTGTATTACCCTCCTAACCTACATTTCTGCGGAAACAATTCGGTAGAACAATTAATTAAACAATACTGCCCTAATGAATATGTTGCATAAAGACAGATAATGAATGCATTAATATGGCTACTACTTTGACTAATACACTATACTTATGCAGTATTGTTAATATTGTGGCAGGTTGTTGGTTTATGTGGCAACTTCAACGGGAACCAGAAGGATGACTTCACGACTCCCCAGGGCGGCCCACCCGCTAGCAGGCCTACAGCATTTGCTGACAGCTGGAAGGTACTGTATAGTTCTACCTGTAACACCTATGCTACTGAAAAGCTGAGTTCCAAAACTGTGACACAATGGACCATTGTTCAAAATACTTGTGATGGCATCTTGCAGATTTTAAAAAAATTATCAGCCTTGTCTAGAGACGTTTTATAAAATAAATATTTTGAAAACTGTTTATATAACAGGTGGTGAAAAAATCGTTCCTCAACCGGGACTCGAACCCAGGGTCTCCGGTTTACAGTACCAGCACTCTAACCATTGAGCTATTGAGGACGTACGGTTAGGAATCAACTATTCACCATTTACCTGTACCCGGTTGCATACACCCCCACCAGAATGAAATTCGTCCATGAAGTTCTATATATACAGGAGAACCACTGCTGGTTATATACAGGAGAACCACTGCTGGTTATATACCGGAGAACCACTGCTGGTTTGCTCATGATGCTCAGGGACGAGCCCCCAAAAATAACAGGTGGTGAAAAAATCGTTCCTCAACAGCGACTCGAACCCAGGGTCTCTGGTTTATCGTACCAGCACTCTAACCACTGAGCTATCGAGGACATACGTTTAGGAATCGATTATTCACCATTTACCTGTACCCGGTTACATTTAGTTAAAGTCGCTTCTTGAGACAGGAATGGATTCATAGGAATATGGGATAATTGATGTTTCTTCTAGTTCTGCATTTGGCCTTAAAGCCTCCCTGCAATGGCTGATGCGTTATATGACTTGCTGCATCAGTATACCTCCTCAAAGTGAAGCTGTAATGTTGTGTATTTGTAGGTGCATGCTTTCTGTGGCAACTCCATGGAGATCATTGACACGTGTGAGGCCAATACAGACAGACGACCGTGGGCCCAGAGGGAGTGTAGTATGATCTCCTCAAAGGTGTTTGCCCAATGTCATGCAGTGGTGCCGTATCAACCATTCATGGACAGGTGATTATTTGGGACAACGATAACTAACCATTGTGCTTTTGCATCTCAGCATTATTTTTAACCATTGTGTTTTTGCATCTCAGCTATAAAAAAATCAAGACGAGGTAAAATATTTTGTCATAAAATAATCAGGAAAATAAACGTTCAGTTACATAAAACGGCCATTAAGCATTTATTGATATATTTAATTAATATGGAATGCATGTGCAATTATTATTCTCAAACGGTTGAACGAAACAACCATAAATTGGGAGAAAAAGAGATATGGAAATTGTTGAATGCAACAAACAATAAAAAATATGCCGACTCAGTTTAATTCAGTTTGCTTTATGAATTCCCAATTGTTAAAAATCTGGAAGTCTCAAAAGCTGAATTGTTTTGCCAGCATTTCTAATTAACATTTCTACTCCTTTCCAGATGCATATTTGACTCGTGCGCTTGTGACACGGGCGGTGATTGTGAATGTCTGTGCACAGCTGTAGCAGCTTACGCCCATCAATGTGCCATGAGCGGGGTACCCGTACACTGGAGGTCCGAGGAAGTTTGTCGTAAGTTATCTTTCCATGCATTCTTCTTTAATGTTCTATTAATAGCTTCAAGAAATAAAGTAAATTCTGGTATAGTTATTACTGTATTTGAACCAAGACCGATGGAGGAACTTTAAACCTTGGTATTACATCCACAGATTTTGTAAAAACTCAATATTTCTTGTGATTACATACAATTTCATACAGAAAATAATTCATTAAGTATCAAAGAAAATTGTTTTTCAACAATTTTAAAATACGTGTGAAGAAGTTTATTGTTATACATTTCAGATTTGAACTATTAAACTATTAAACAGTATTAAAAATACATTTGTAAACAATATAATAAAATACTTTAATGTTTTATAATTATCTAACTGTAAGATTTGTGTCAGTAAAGTTCAGTGGCCTGTCAGCTCTGAATATTTAGCAGTTTAGTCGACACAGATTTATATACATCATTGTGATTCTATTACAGCCATCATGTGCGAGAACTGTGAGAAGTACAACCCGTGTATCTCCATCTGTCCACGTAAGACATGTGACAACAGGCTGGTGTACGACACGCTGACCAAGGACTGCGGACAGGAAACCTGCGTAGAAGGCTGCGACATTGAACCCTGCCCAACTGGTAAATATGCACCATTTTGTAATAACTATACATGCAGTTATTTTGGTTCCAAAATAGTTCACTAAAAAGCTAGTAGTTACCATATTATGTTGTGATGGTTTCAGAAAGGATAAATATTTATTACACTCAATAATGACACATAACAAGAATGAAAGATTGTGTTGTATGTTTGCTATAAAACCATTATAGAAATTCAAGGACCACTCTGGGCATCGCCAGTGGTGCCAAATGGAACAAAAATATTAAAGTGGCTTTAAGTTTGGTTCGCAAGATAAAGTGTCTATAACTTTGACATGCCAATTTATGAAACCTTAAAATACTCCTGAGGGCTATTCCATTAAAACATACATGGGACCACAGGAAGAAAATTAAACATCCACCCGTAGATGAAAAAAATAGTTTTAAGAACCAGATTTCAGAAAATAAGGTTCACCCATAGATGTTTATTGCCTTTCGTGCGTCCCGTGTATGTTTTAATGGTCCATAGTCCTAATTGGATTTCTGGTTTAGGAAAACACTTTTGTACATGTTTGTTTAGTTTTGAGAATGTGTTACTTTAATGTCGCCAGTAACGAACATTTGCACTTCACCAATATCCAGGCCAAGTATACGAAAGTAACAAGGAGCCGCTGAAATGTATCCCAGAAGCCTTCTGTAACACCTCGTGCATCACGGTCAATGGCAAGGACTATAAGGAAGGGGAGAGAATCCTTGATGAAACTGTGTGCAGAATGGACTGCGAAGTCTGGTGTGTATATACTGTTTTGTGTGTTAGTTCTGTCATTTTTGTTTTGTCAAGATAGTTTTTGTGCAGCTGCCTCTGTTTAATGTTTCTTTAGTTTTTACTCCATGGGTTGTTATATGGATTCAACCCTTAACCCGTTACATATATATAATGTACTGTTCTTTCTTTGAATAAAGCCCATTCCATTTATGTGACAAAAAAGGGGTGTTTTGGGGGAAATGACTTATCAGCAGCTTGACATTGTAAACCCTGATCAGCCTGCGAGTTAATCTGAACACATAAAGAATATGTGAATATTGTTGCACTAATCCGTTTTTTCACAATTCCGTTTTTTCCCCTCCTTTTCTGTAAACGTAAAGATCTGTTAACAAATATGTTTCTGGCTTTCTTTGTAAGATCAAGAGGGAAGGTATATCATGATTTGAGACGCTGAGGAGTTATATCCCCTTTTCGGAATGTTTAATATAATGATTTGAAACCGGTGGAATTTATAAAGCTTTCACCAGATTAAGGTGGATGTTGATAGATAACAAAGAAAATGAAGTTAAGATGGACATATTGTTTTTGCACACTTGGCAGATTTATTTTATAGGGGTTATCTTTTCTTGTCTCAAATTTAGATGGAGTAAGAGAGTTATCTTTTCTTGTCTCAAATTCAGATGAAGTAAGAGTTATATTTCCTCGTCTCAAATTCAGATGAAGTAAGAGTTATCTTTTCTTGTCTCAAATTCAGATGAAGTAGAGTTTATCTTTTTTTGTCTTGCATTTTCATCAGATTCAGATGAAAGTTATGGAAAGCGAAAGCATGAAATAAAACGTAGAAGAAAAAGGGTGCAGCTTTAAGTTTTTCTTTCCATTCAGATTTTGTTTGAAGACGTGTTTTGTTTATGTGTATGCATTCATATATTTCTAGCTACTGTGACGGTGGCGTGATCAAGAGGACGGGCGTTTGTACCGGAACTGTTCCCACATTCAGCACCGTCTCCACAACCACAGTCAAACCCATGATGCTGACTGGCGCTCCGACCATACCCACATCCACGCTGGCCCCCATGTGCGTACAGGACGGCCCTACAAACTGGATGAGTGTGTCAACTCCCACTCCGTACAACCAGGGCGATATTGAATCCATTCAGTCACTGCGACAACAGTACACATTCTGTGAAGCTAGTCAGATGACTGCCATCGAATGTCGAGTCGTTGG
This sequence comes from Cyrtodaria siliqua, assembly GCA_037043455.1. Lineage (NCBI taxonomy): Eukaryota > Metazoa > Mollusca > Bivalvia > Adapedonta > Hiatellidae > Cyrtodaria > Cyrtodaria siliqua. Next base: position 531,036 of record JAWPHD010000083.1, on the reverse strand, counting down.
AACGAAGCGTTCGTCTGCAGCATCGGGCCAGAGAGTTTTCTGTGATTTGAAAAACGGACTTAAATGTTACCATAGCGACCAGGCGAATGGCGAGCAATGTCTTAACTTCGAAGTGAGGATAACATGCTCATGTGGTAAGTAATCGTGGAGAAAGGGACGATAAAGATTTCTGACACGTTTTTGGACACGGACATTGTAGGACTTTATAGTATTTAGAATAATGTTGCGGCGTGTGGTTTGATGACGTGTGGTTTGATTCCATATTTAATATTCAGGGAAAAAATCAGTAGTTTTTTGTATTTCGGTATTTTTCTTTTTAATAGTTTATTATTTTTAGTGGTTTTGTTTTATATTCAAGATTTTGTTTCAGTATTTTTGCAGTATTTATATAGTTTTAAAATGCTCCCAAAAGGGAGAGCATGTAATTGTCGCTTTGTCCCTCTGTATGGACACGTGTCCCCGTCCGGATATCTTGTCTGGAACATAACTCAAAAACTACTAATGGGACCACAATGAAACTTCACACAATGATAAAGGGCAACGAGAGAAAGTGCAGAGTGCAAGAACCGTAACTATATCTTCATTCAAATTAGAGAAAGTTTATACTTACAATTCTTGTCCGGAGCATAACTCAAAAACTACTAATAGGATTGCATTGAAACTTCACACAATCTTAGAGGGCAACAAGAGGAAGTGCATAGCATAATAACCATAACTATATCTTCATTCAAATTAGAGATAGTGACCGTTATAATTTTATACTTACAATTATTGTCCAGAGCACAACTCAAAAACTACTAATAGGACTGCAATGAAACTTCACACAATGATAGAGGGCAATAATAGGAAGTGCAGAGCACAATAACCATAACTATCTTCTTTAAAACATTGCCCTTTGTAATTGTATACTTATGAATTTGTCTGGAGCATAACTCAAAAACTACTAATTGGACTGCAATAAAACTTCACACAATGATCGAGGGCAATGAGAGGAAGTACAGAGCTCAAGAACCATAACTCTATCTTTATTCAAATAGGAGTTAAAGCCCTTTGCAATTTTATACTGATAATTATTGTCCAGAGCATAACTCGAAAACTACCAATGACACTGCAAATTGAATACTGCTGGGTGATAAACGGCCATATGATAAGTTGAGGATACGTATTGGGGAGCATCCAGCATTCTATTGATTTTCTTATAGTCTTAATTGTTGCTGATTTTTTGTTTATATTTGGGCATTTTCATGTGTGTTTTTTATTTTTAAACTTTTATCAATATTGTTTACATTTGCTTTGATATTGGAATAGAAATCAGGACTTTTGTTTAGATATTTTTATTTTTTGTGCTTGGTATTTTTAACTAGAACATAGAGTATGTGTTGTTTTGTTTTTTTCAATATTTGATGTGACGTGGCTACCTCTGGTTTTCTTTGTATTTTTAAACAGATTGTGTACCTAACAGCTTGTAACAACTCATTTTAAGTTACTGCTCTGTGAATGGTAAATTTCATATAATTCTCATTATTTTTGATTTTCTACAATACAAAATGGTCAACATGTCTCCACCTTCTATATAAAAAGGACCCCAAAAAAGAAACAAGAAAAAACAAATCAATCAGTTACCTTAAACAAGATTTTCTAGAAACAGTAAGGTCTGATAGTATCAAATGATTTAAAATGACATTGGGCCAAAAGAAAAGTTCGTTTATGGTCTCCCTATTTTTTTAGGCCCTAAACCTTCTTTTGGGGCTCCCGAAAAAATTAATTAAAAAAAAGATTTTTGAAGTTTAAAGGGTTTGGACCACCAATATTATGTTCAAGAAACATGCTTTTGATGTTCTTCATGTGAATTTATAACAGAAAGGAAAAATTTAAACAAAAACAGAATATTAAAAACAAAAATTCTACCTACCCTAAGTTGTTCGGAACAAGACCAGAAACAGATCTTTTATTTTGGCCTTAGAATATTAACATTTATTTGATGTTTGTTATGGTTGCTTAAGGAATTTACCATAGGAATAATAGAACAATATTTGCCAGACATACATTGTGCAATCAAAAAGAGGTTTGGGTTTAGTTCTGCTGGTTGCCAAAGATGATACTTTCCCATTTGTTCGTAGTTTCATAGAATGACATCATCTATTAAAAGCTTTTGTTTTTTAATTTCATTTCGCATGATACTAATGTTGTTGTTTTTTGAGGTCATATGATTTACAGTATGGCTATCACGGCTAATCATAGTTACATAGATACTCAGGGAAATAAAAATATAAATACAACCACCTTGTCAGTTGAGTTAAAACTTAGTTATTTTGTTTTGGTTGCTGAAAGATGTCCTCTTAGATTTTTTGATTTTTTTTGTTACTTTGCATCATCCAATATGGCTACCATTTATAAAAATAGATGAAAATTATGGAAATTTCAGATTGCATCTCGAGCAATATTTAATGTTTTGTTTTTTCTTTGCTTTTTTTGCAACCTTCTGTTTTTCAAATAAGCCATTTAAAGTTATAAAATTCATATATAGATGTATTTCGATAAAATTTTAGCTTACTATGAAAGTTTTGTTATATATATAACAGAGTTATGTCCCCTTCACGGCTGACAAAATGTAAGTTAACTCTAAAGCGCAAGTAAATATGATTGGATATTAAACTGTCCTGTTCATGCTAAATTAAAAATTAAAAGCTGCAAAACAACTAGAAACAGCTCTTTCGGTCCTTTAGCCTTTCTGTTCAAGTTAATGTGAGCTGTTTTTATGTGCATATTTGTTGTTGACATTTTTGTATTATATTTTTTGTAGACATACAACTACCTCTTATTTTTTCACAATTTAAAGAAAACTTTACAATACTGTATATTATTTTAGGTGTAATTTAGTGTTTGTGTTTGTATTTTAGTTTGATTTTATAATTTCGATGTTGATTTGAGTGCTGTCTATTAAAAGAAAAGTCAATTCAGTATACTAACCCTTAACCCGACACATATATATAATGGACTGTTCTAAGTTCTTTGAATTCAGACCATTCCATTTATGAGACAAAGGGTGAAATGTTTTGGGGGGAAATGAGTGATCAGCAGGAGGACATTGTAAACCCTGATCAGCCTGCAAGTTAAATTACACGCAGGCTGGTCTGGGTCTACAATGGACGCAAAGGCTATTATAGTCGTGCTTAACGGGTTAAGGGCTAGGATAATACATGTTGTAAACATTTATAATTTACATGATTCTGTTTGGTTGGCTAGATATTAAATAAAAACATATTTCTTCAGCATTCTGGTCTCATCTTGTTGCTTTCTTCCAAGGGTGAACCTTCACAATTGTTTTCTCAGTCGATCATTTTACATTTTGATGCTTTTACACTAGAATTTGAATAGTGATTTGTTTCTTCAGTTATTTGCAGAACTGGTGTAAAATCTTAAATGTGTTTGAATATATATGTATATATAAATGTATATACATGTACATACATATATGTGTGTGTGTGTTTTGATACACACGAGAGAATTTTGCGTTATCACTTGTGTGTTGTCTCTAACACTAGTGTGTTTTGTCTCTAACACTTGTGTGTTTTGTCTCTAACACTAGTGTGTTTTGTTTCTAACACTAGTGTGTTTTGTCTCTAACACTAGTGTGTTTTGTCTCTAACACTAGTGTGTTTTGTCTCTACACTAGTGTGTTTTGTCTCTAACACTAGTGTGTTTTGTCTCTAACACTCATGTGTTTGTCTCTACCACTCATGTGTTTGTCTCTAACACTGGTGAATTTGATTTAACACTACTGTTTATTCTTTCTTGAAAGCAAGTTTGTAGTTCAGTGTGAAAATAGTTTGGAGGTTCCCCTGGTAAGAAATTGACGAGGAGCGGACACTATATGTTGGATAGGGGAGATTAAAAATCATTGACATCATTCATGCATTAAACAAAATCACTAAGATGCAAACATTATTTCAGAAAGCTAATTTAAAAAAATATATATATAATGTTATTATAAAATTTAATAGATTGAAAATAATAAAAGATAGAAAGTAAATGCAATCTTAACTCAGTGATATTTTGAGAATTGCAATACGTGCAAATATTTCTAGATTATTCTAAGGTAAGATTTATTTGAAGTTAAGTTTTCTTAACATCTGATTTAGTTAAATCATTAATTTTTACATTTTTGATTTAGAATAAATTTTTCAAAAACAAAATTAAAACACATTTTACGCTTATTAATTCGTAAATATTTTATTTTTCATCAAAATGTCTGTATTTTCCAGCTCTCCCCATCACAACAACTCTGGCTCCCGGCATGTTACCAGGGGGATCTCCAACAGCACGTCCCCTGCCCTTGGGCACCGGATCCCCAGACCTGACCCCCCCTACCGTGGCTACAGTACCATATGAGATTGCACAACACCAGTGTAAGGAACCAGGCTGGACCAACTGGATGAACTTTAATAACCCCAGTAATGGCGACGAGATTGAATTCTTACCAAAAATGATCGATACTTACAAATTTTGCAAAGACGATCAGGTGGCGTATATTCAGTGTCGCCAAGTGTCAAATGGTGCTAGCTACGACATGGCTGCTGACAGAAAGACAATCTGTAATACAAAGGCTGGGTTTGCCTGCTATAGTTCGCTTGAAGCAGACGGCAGCTGTGAGGACTATGAAATCAGAGTGTTCTGTCAGTGTGTACAGTCTGGTAAGTTGCGCTTATACATAATATGTAATTATAGGTACTAAATGCAGGAGACAAATTTTTAGGAAGGTTATAATGGGACAGAATATATGCCTTACTTTTCACTAGCTTCAGAATAAGTTTTCATATGTTAAAAAGCAGGAATGATGAAGATGCCAAGTTTGAAACCTCTCACTGCTGTGGGTTCAAATCCCACTGGGAGCTCCACTTGTAACAAAGTGTTGAATTTTGCCTGAAATATACAGTACTACTCAGGAAAAAGTGAGTGGTTTGCCTTACCACTGAATCGACCGTCATGTTTAGCCTAAAATGTGCTGGAAATTATGTAATAAAACACGATTCAGCCATTCCATATCTTTAAATAGTTTCCATAGGCTTAAATATTCAGTAAATAAGATGGGGTGGTCTGACTACCATAAAAAAATCAACCGTCATGTATGGCCTAACATGTGCTGAAAATGACATAAAACACCGATCAAACAAATACCAAATGGCATATCATAATTGGTCTCTTACCACATGTGGTCTCTTAATACATCTGCATTTTAATTTAAACAAATCGACAAGGAACTAAAATGGTGATCTCGCTAAACAGGTGGTCTCGTTATAGTCATGGTCTCTTGAGCAAGTATAATATATAGGTATGTCTTACAATCTGTGAGATACAGTCTGTCCCCAATAATGCAGTCATGTTATACACTTGCACCCTCTCTTACAGTGTGTGATAAGCAGATGCTCAGTGATGTACAGTCTGTGCCCAACACTCAGTTCACGGCTTCATCCTCCGCCGACGGAGTGTCCCCCTCAGACGCTCGCCTGGACTCGATAAGCGGATGGCAGCCACATGCAGATGATACATCACCATGGTTACAAGTTAACCTCATGGAACCCGTGAATGTGACGGGCATCATCACACAAGGATTAAATGTAACCTTAAATTCCTACCATTTTATGTTTTTCGCATAATGCCAAAAGAGGATACAAGGAAGATATACAAACACTTAAAGTTAAGTTACATACGTATATCAGCCTTGTTTGTATTGGAGGTACAGAGTAATGCTTACATGCCAGATATTACGGTTTATTATTTATAAGAGTTACCAACTCATAATTCATTTTACGCATATTCAATCACGTGTAATTTAAGAAGCCGTGATAAATACTATTGTTTATATCAGCACATATACATTATTACATAGATAGAGTTTTGGTAAACGTTTTTTTAGTGTAATTTGTGCCGTTATTTGGAGGGTTAGTTTCTTTAAGGACTTATGTGCCATTACAAAAGCTCTGAATTGATTTATGAACACGATTTCTTATTTCTTTTGTAGCCATTTCCATTCTTTGAAAAAAATTACATGGACCGAGAATTAACTTTCATACCCCATCCAACCTTTGCTCCAAGAAACGAAAACGGGGTTGGCTGGGGTATGAAATAAAACCTTAATTTCATCTTAAAAAGTTTGCATATTGTAAAATTGAAACATGTAATAGGAAATAGGTTATCACATTTTTTCAGCAAAAATGTTTTTAAACATGTTTTATTGTCGAAATATACTAATATAAGCTTCCCCATCACTTAATGGTATTAAGGAGGGACCATGTAATGCTATTCTGTATTTTACTATTTAAACTTTTACTTTAGGCTGCCCCTGCCTGGACAAAGCACTACACCATCTCCTACAGTGTGGATTGTACCACATTCCAGGACTTGGTTAGACAAGATGGCAGACCTGAGGTAACTCAAAACTTTTATCAAATATTGGGTATTAACTCAAACATTTATATATATATATATTTATCTTTTTATATTGTAAAGCACTTTTATCAAGTACATGTTTAGCCATTTATTTTTGATTCTCGTTCAGAACAGCAAAATAATTCCTACAGTGGACCTACACTAACCTACAGCACCATTGCATTTTGGTCTTTGGTCCTGTATTTCCGAAAGAACCATCTGTCTACTTTACTGAAAAAATAAAACATAATGAATTCCAAATTTTGTATTATAGAAATATCTAATAAATCTCTCTTATATAACCAAATGTTCTACAACTATTGTGCACGTGCAGGTGTTTGAAGGCAACATGGACTCGGCATATGAAGTAAAGCACGTGTTTATTGAACAGTTCTTGGCAAGTTGTGTACGTGTCCACCCCACTGAAGGCAGTGATATCACTGTCTCGCCGGCCCTTCGTCTAGATTTGCTGGGATGTAGAATATACGGTATGTGCATTCATGAATCACCCACAGTTTGTAGATACCGAAATATAGAATGAGTCAGAGAAGCAGTGTCGGGTAAGTTAGTCCAGTTTGGAGAGAATCAACGGTAGTCTGAGGGTCCCAGGTGGTAGTCTGAGGGTCCCAGGTGTTAGTCTGAGGGTCCCAGGTTCAACCGCTGTCCAATTTCACATTTTCTATCCCTGCGACATTTGGTGACCCATTTGGTGACCCACGAAAGTACAGAAGGCATTTACATGAAACTTCACACAAGTATTAATCACAACGAGAAGGTCGCGCGCAATAATCAAGAACGTACCTCAATGATCAAGGTAACGCTGAGGTCAAGGGTCAAATTCAAGAGCATTTGTCACTTACTGGTGACATTTCTTTTTTTACCTGCAATCAACATCGCTGTATTATATAATCTGGGTTTTTTTTGGAAGTGAAAGAATGAATAGTCTTACTGCGGGTCAGTACATAAGGAGATTGTACTTTGTGAGAAAGGATGATAAACTAAACACTGAACAAAATTGATAAGTATCAACTTTTGTATCTTAACTAATTTTCTTATTTTAAGTATATTTTAGAAGAGATATATGATAAGTATTTTGTTTTGGCCCATAGTTTGTAAAACATTTACTTTTTGTTTAAATTGTTACATCTTTTGAGAGTGCGTGGTCCAGTGGTAGAGCGCCGAACTCCAGATCGAGAGGCAACGTTATTTATCCTTGAGCAAGATAATTAATCGACATTGCTTAGTACTGGTTCTACCCAGGAAGCCATCGAGAGTGATTAATCTAAGTTGCAATAACTTGTTTCGTAATCGATGTAAAATAAATATGTTTAAACTAAAGTTACCCTCCCTTTATATGAAAACATGAAATGTACTGATAAAACACATAACATGAGTCAAAGATCGCTTAAAGATATACAATTCTTAAAATTGGTATGAAATAATAGAAAAAACCATAAACATTTGACCCATTACCGCAGATTTTCCGTCTATAAAAAAAAATGAAATATGGATAATCTTAAATTACCTCCCTTTACATTGAATATTGTTTGAAATTCAAGTAACTGTAATTCAGCGTTAACATTAAATATTTCGAAAATTTCTGTTGCAAACGCATTTGTAGTGTTAATGCTAGTAAAAGATGATGTCAAAATAATTTTAACTGGCATATTTTAGAATTAGGAACATCGAAAGCTTCACTAATTCGAAGTACTTCATAAAATCCTATATACCCAGTTGTATAACTGTTATAACTTATTTCTATGAAAACACATTGACTTAAAAGTTTTAAAATATGTTCATGCAATCAGAGTAGCCGATTTACACTCATTATTTTGCATTTTAACCGTATCTCTAATCAAACACAAAATACACAAAACAATGAGAATATTATTGACATATTCTTAGGTTGATACTTAGCAATTTGGTTTAGTATACATTTCTTTGTGAAATCAGTTGAGAAAAACAATTGACAGCTAAAAGTTAATTTTGATAGGGAGTTTTTTAAATGAAAAGTTTGGAGAATTATGAAAATTACAAAAAAGTAGAGACAATTAAAAAACTGTAGTGTTTGAGATTTAATATGGAGTTTTCTGCTTCCTCTGCAATAAGAAATTGTATAACTGAAAAGCATCTTGGGCTCTAAAATCAAGTTCATGTATTTAGCTTTAGCTCACTTGAATCAAAGTGAGCTATTAGGATCACAGGAAAATCTGAAAAAAATAAAATGTTCTAACAATTGTAATGGCTGCGATGTTTGTGCATGTGACATACACATGTGGTGCTATACTACATTTATATCTACCGTAATCCTGGTATCACTGTTAGCCCTACCTTTGGGCTCTTTTGTGTTACCCAATTATGTTGCAAATGTTTCCAATGTGACAAGGATATAAGCCGAGTGATTCAGGGCCGTTTGGGTCTTTGCTTCTAGTTACTACTTAAAACCCTAGGATGCATAACTATTATTTATGTAGGTACTTTTTAAATAATGTCAGCAAATGCTTAAGGGCTTCCGCTCAAATGACTGCCTTAACAAATACCCATATAACTTAGTGTTCCTGTTTTATACAGACTTAATTGCAAGTTTAAAGACATCTAAAATATTTACGTTTGTGTTTCCAGTTCCACCTTCCTACCTGACGACAGTAAAGTTACCACCACCACATACAAACACGCCAAGACTTGTCACTGGAGAAACAACAACAGCTTTCCCAGAACTTGTCTCTGGACAAACACCAACAGCTCAACCAGGTCTTGTCTCTGGACAAACACCAACAGCTCAACCAGGTCTTGTCTCTGGACAAACACCAACAGCGGAACCACATCTTGGCCCAGGTGAAACACCAACAGCTCAACCAGGTCTTGTCTCTGGACAAACACCAACAGCTCAACCAGGTCTTGTCTCTGGACAAACACCAACAGCGGAACCACATCTTGGCCCAGGTCAAACACCAACAGCTCAACCAGGTCTTGTCTCTGGACAAACACCAACAGCTCAACCAGGTCTTGTCTCTGGACAAACACCAACAGCTCAACCAGGTCTTGTCTCTGGACAAACACCAACAGCTGAACCACATCTTGGCCCAGGTGAAACACCAACAGCTCAACCAGGTCTTGTCTCTGGACAAACACCAACAGCTCAACCAGGTCTTGTCTCTGGACAAACACCAACCGCTCAACCGAACATTGGCTCAGGTGAAACACCAACAGCTCAACCAGGCCTTGTCTCTGGACAAACACCAACAGCTCAACCAGGTCTCGTCTCCGGACAAACACCAACAGCTCAACCAGGTCTTGTTCCTGGACAAACACCTACAGCTGAGCCAGGAATGAATACTGGTTCCCCACTAACCAAAGTCCAAGATGGCTTTGGGGGCACGACCACAACAGTTTCCAGCTCTCAGACAACCTCAATGCCATACACTTGCAAACCGGGATGGTCCGACTTCATGAACATTGACACTCCTATGACCCAGAAGTCCTGGGAAACCAATGGCCCTGGTGACTATGAGGCAATTGCTGAACTTAGAAATTACTACAGCTTCTGTGCCAACCCCACAGGAATCAAGTGTCAAACCTCCATGCAGAAATTGCCACCCGCCATGTGGATGGATCAGAACGTGGTATGTGACCTGACAACTGGGCTCCATTGTCTCGATGCCGATCAAGGGGGCTTCAACTGTGAAGATTATGAAGTCAGCGTTTATTGTGATTGTGCTTGTGAGTATTTGCATTTGTTCTCATTATTTGTTTCTGTCAATATATCCATTAACACAATTGTATAGTTTATGTTTTAAAGATAGAAACCACTCGTGAAAATATCTTTTCTCACTTCTCGATGAAAATAAATCCTATATTCACTCCAAACCAACAAATATCCTATTTATTATATACTTTTTATCCTGCAAAACTACCAAACTGTTTCAAATAGAAAATACATTTCGTTCCGACAGTTTCCCTTTAACGTATTCACAGATAAATGTAGTAACGCCAGCACGTGAGGCGATTTACATATATTTAGTGCGCATAGAATATAGTTCTGAACCTTGACACGAATTATGACTGTTATAAGCAAATGTAGAACAAGTAGTTCCATTTTTTCCGGCAGTGAGAAAATAAGTTATTATATTATAAACAATGAGAATATAATAAGGTTTATTCTAACCATACAATCCACTATTTCACTTGGAAGTTTATAATAAATTAATATATTTGCAGGCTGTTTGCAAATTCATTGTTTTTCATCAATTATTTGTACTGTTAGTAATTTTTAAAACATGATAATATTTTATTCAATTCATGATTGGTTTACTATAATATTATACTTTCAAAAAGTTGAATTCATAGAATATCTGACCCATGCTTCATGTTTCTGATCCAGCCACCACTACCATGTCACCTACTTTCATACCTGGAGTTACTGGAATACCCTTCCCTCCAAAACCAGCCTGTGGATGGACATCATTTATGAACAGTTACCAGCGCAAACCTTCCAGCACTGGCGATTACGAGACTATACATAATCTACATATGCTGCATCAGTTCTGTGAATTCCCTGCACGCATTGAATGTAGGGACGTGGCATCACAAAAGGATTTCACTCTGATTGGTCAGGCTGGTGTCACGTGTGATGTCAACCATGGCTTGGTATGCGAAGATAAGGGACAAATTGGAAGAGTTTGTAACGATTATGAAGTACGAGTCTATTGTACAGATGCTTGTTCTTCTACAGCTGCGCCAAACCCAGTTTCTGGACAAACACCCACAGCTCAACCAAATCTTGTCCCAGGTGGAACACCAACAGCTCAACCAGGTCTTGTCTCTGGACAAACACCAACAGCTCAACCAGGTCTTGTCTCTGGACAAACACCCACGGCTCAACCAGGTCTTGTCTCTGGACAAACCCCAACAGCTCAACCAGGTCTTAGCCCAGGTGAAACACCAACAGCCCAACCAGGTCTCATCTCTGGACAAACACCAACAGCTCAACCAGGTCTTGTCTCTGGACAAACACCAACAGCTCAACCAGGTCTTTTGCCAGGTGAAACACCAACAGCTCAACCAGATCTTGTCTCTGGACAAACACCCACGGCTCAACCAGGTATTGTCTCTGGACAAACACCAACAGCTCAACCAGGTCTTGGCCCAGGTGAAACACCAACAGCTCAACCAGGTCTCATCTCTGGACAAACACCAACAGCCCAACCAGGTCTCATCTCTGGACAAGCACCAACAGCCCAACCAGGTCTTATCTCTGGACAAACACCAACAGCCCAACCAGGTCTCATCTCTGGACAAACACCAACAGCTCAACCAGGTCTTGTCTCTGGACAAACACCAACCGCTCAACCAGGACTTTTGCCAGGTGAAACACCAACAGCTCAACCAGGTCTTGTCTCTGGACAATCACCAACGGCTCAACCAGGTCTTGTCTCTGGACAAACACCAACAGCTCAACCAGGTCTTGGCCCAGGTGAAACACCAACAGCCCAACCAGGTCTCATCTCTGGACAAACACCAACAGCTCAACCAGGTCTTGTCTCAGGACAAACACCAACAGCTCAACCAAATCTTGGCCCAGGTGAAACACCAACAGCTCAACCAGGTCTTGTCTCTGGACAAACACCAACAGCTCAACCAAGTCTTTTGCCAGGTGAAACACCAACAGCTAAACCAGGTCTTTTGCCAGGTGAAACACCAACAGCTCAACCAGGTCTCGTCTCTGGACAAACACCAACAGCTCAACCAGGTCTTGTCTCTGGACAAACACCAACAGCTCAACCAAATCTTGGCCCAGGTGAAACACCAACAGCTCAACCAGGTCTTGTCTCTGGACAAACACCAACAGCTCAACCAGGTCTTGTCTCTGGACAAACACCAACAGCTCAACCAGGTCTTTTGCCAGGTGAAACACCAACAGCTCAACCAGGTCTTGTCTCTGGACAAACACCCACGGCTCAACCAGGTCTTGTCTCTGGACAAACACCAACAGCTCAACCAGGTCTTGGCCCAGGTGAAACACCAACAGCCCAACCAGGTCTCATCTCTGGACAAACACCAACAGCTCAACCAGGTCTTGTCTCAGGACAAACACCAACAGCTCAACCAAATCTTGGCCCAGGTGAAACACCAACAGCTCAACCAGGTCTTGTCTCTGGACAAACACCAACAGCTCAACCAAGTCTTTTGCCAGGTGAAACACCAACAGCTCAACCAGGTCTTTTGCCAGGTGAAACACCAACAGCTCTACCAGGTCTCGTCTCTGGACAAACACCAACAGCTCAACCAGGTCTTGTCTCTGGACAAACACCAACAGCTCAACCAAATCTTGGCCCAGGTGAAACACCAACAGCTCAACCAGGTCTTGTCTCTGGACAAACACCAACAGCTCAACCAGGTCTTGTCTCTGGACAAACACCAACAGCTCAACCAAGTCTTTTGCCAGGTGAAACACCAACAGCTCAACCAGGTCTTTTGCCAGGTGAAACACCAACAGCTCAACCAGGTCTCGTCTCTGGACAAACACCAACAGCTCAACCAGGTCTCGTCTCTGGACAAACACCAATAGCTCAACCAGGTCTTGTCTCTGGACAAACACCAACAGCTCAACCAAATCTTGGCCCAGGTGAAACACCAACAGCTCAACCAGGTCTTGTCTCTGGACAAACACCAACAGCTCAACCAGGTCTTGTCTCTGGACAAACACCAACAGCTCAACCAAATCTTGGCCCAGGTGAAACTCCAACAGCTCAACCAGGTCTTGTCTCTGGACAAACACCAACAGCTCAACCAGGTCTTGTCTCTGGACAATCACCAACAGCTCAACCAGGTCTTGTCTCTGGACAATCACCAACAGCTCAACCAGGTCTTGTCTCTGGACAAACACCAACAGCTCAACCAGGTCTTGTCTCTGGACAATCACCAACAGCTCAACCAGGTCTTGTCTCTGGACAAACACCAACAGCTCAACCAGGTCTTGTTTCTGGACAAACACCGACAGCTCAACCAGGTCTTGTCTCTGGACAAACACCAACAGCTCAACCAGGGCTTGTATCTGGACAGACACCAACAGCAGCACCATTATGTAAAGATGGATGGACTGTTTGGATTAACACTGACAACCCATCAAAGCCAGGTGGTGACTTTGAATCATATAGGAGCATACCAGGTTAGTGGAAATATGTGATAGTTCTAACTATTTCTGAGAAAGAGCATTTTTATAATTGACAGTGCAGTCCCTTTTTTTACTTTGAGAAGTACACTAAAAGAAATCTAAAAGTATCTATTTTTACAGAAATAGAAAACTTTTGGTGTTTTCTATCTACATCATCTTTGCGCTTACATTTTTTGCAGGAGCGTAATTCGCATTGAATGTTTAATAATTTGCAAGCTTCTGTCGAAAATATGACATGGGCCAACAGAAAGAATTCTTTAAATGCTGACAAAAGGGCTATTTAACAATAGGGTTTTGTAAAGTTTTACACATTGTTCAAATATGTAAAATTCCTTTTAAATAGCGATATAACCCATATTTTTTGTTTGCAATATTTGCCTACTGCTCTTTCTTGCATATGAATAGAACAGAATAGAACACCAGTTTGAGGCGCACCCGTTTTTAGCATTGTATGCAACATTCTGAATTGTATTTATAATTTGATCAAAGAAATAAATACATATGTTTCGTCATATTTAAAATGTTTTTGATCAGTCCAATATTTAACATATAAGTATGTGAAAAATTGAATGTTGTGTCATCTGAGGGCCTTCAAATAGCTGAAATTTATTATTTCCACCATTTCTACATACACTCGCAGTACTCAACCATGTAGTCACTTGAATTAAACCATGTCTGCATCTTTATCTGTTTTGTTTGGCTTAACAGTTTCCAGTGTCCTCTTCGTGCTTTCACATGAGGCAAAGTTTGTGTGCTTTATATGGCAATGACACAAATATAAAGAAAACTGTTTGTTTATCCGACACTGTGTTAAATGTTTGTCCAGATTAAACAGTGAACTATTGTCTTATATAATTAATGAAATGAGCCAAATTGTGCCGTAAATTAAATAAAAGCTTGAAATGGCAATATATGGAAGATGGTAAATGCATTGTAACTATTTACTTATTAACACAGGCTTTCCAGGCACATGTGATGAAGTAATCACGGCAGACTGTGCAATAGCCTCTACCGGTCAGAACTACGAGCAATCTGGACAGGATGTCATCTGTGACAGAAATGGACTCTCATGCGAAGATGGACCCATGCAGAAATGTTTGGACTACAAAGTCAGGTTCTATTGTTCATGTAAGTGGCCATTAATTAGTTCATCAATACACTTTACGATGTTTGCTCGAAACATACCGTGTAATCTCTAATAAATGCCCCCGGGGCGTAACATTTTTGAACAGGGGCGTTTATTTGAGACCAAAAATACATAATTTAACTTTTAATTCAGACCTTATTTAATGGTTTTCTTTACCAAGAAAACCAAAGTCAGTATGTCAGTCAAACAATTAATGCATCATATTTTAAGTTTTCTAGTGATCAATTTTGTGTGTTCCATTGTGAATGAAACAGATTAACTTGCATCTTTTGGTAAGTTTTAAAAATTTAATTCTGAAAAAGTGGTGGGGGGAGGGGCGACATTTATTAGGGGAGGGACGTTTATTAGGGATTATATGGTATGTTATGCAAGGATGTATTTATAAAATATTATATTCACATCTACATTGTATGCTTGTAAACTAGGGTGCAATTTGTTGCACATGAAAAACAATGGTATCAGAATATAGTAAAATAGAAAGAATGAAAATCAGATGGAAATTGTTGATCAGGCTTCTTAACAAGTTCACAAAATGGCATGTTTGCTTTATTATTCTGTTCATTTCAATTTCATTTCATTTCAGAAAGCAAAAACAAAATATATTTTATGAAAATCAAGCACATTTATCTAAATGTATACAAAACGATATCTTACAGTTGGACATCCAACAAGTTATATTGGTTTTACAAATAGATATAAAACTCTAATTTAGTATTTTTGTTACAATGTTGTTTTTTAGTGCAATTATATAGTTTTAAAGGCAATTGTAACAATAACTTTACTCTAAACACAGGTAACAGTTTTGAATTAGTAGAATTAAGTTATAATAAAATATACATTTAATAGGTCACCGAACAACTGTCTCCGGACAAATACCAACAGCTCAACCAGGTATTTTGCCAGGTGAAACACCAACAGCTCAACCAGGTCTTTTGCCAGGTGAAACACCAACAGCTCAACCAGGTCTTGTCTCTGGACAAACACCAACAGCTCAACCAGGTCTTTTGCCAGGTGAAACACCAACAGCTCAACCAGGTCTTGTCTCTGGACAAACACCAACAGCTCAACCAGGTCTTTTGCCAGGTGAAACACCAACAGCTCAACCAGGTCTTGTCTCTGGACAAACACCAACAGCTCAACCAGGTATTTTGTCAGGTGAAACACCAACAGCTCAACCAGGTCTTGCCTCTGGACAAACACCAACTGCTCAACCAGGTCTTTTGCCAGGTGAAACACCAACAGCTCAACCAGGTCTTGTCTCTGGACAAACACCAACTGCTCAACCAGGTCTTTTGCCAGGTGAAACACCAACAGCTCAACCAGGTCTTGTCTCTGGACAAACACCAACAGCTCAACCAGGTCTTTTGCCAGGTGAAACACCAACAGCTCAACCAGGTCTTGTCTCTGGACAAACACCAACAGCTCAACCAGGTCTTTTGCCAGGTGAAACTCCAACAGCCCAACCAGGTCTTGTCTCTGGACAAACACCAACAGCTCAACCAGGTCTTTTGCCAGGTGAAACACCAACAGCTCAACCAGGTCTTGTCTCTGGACAAACACCAACAGCTCAACCAGGTCTTGTCTCTGGACAAACACCAACAGCTCAACCACATCTTGGCCCAGGTGAAACACCAACAGCCCAGCCACACCTTGTCAGTGGCCAAACACCCAGTATTCAGATAACTCCTGGCACGGGTCAATATGTTTGTAACCATGGATGGACGCAGATGATGAGCACAAGCTCTCCCTCAATTAACGGAGATGATATTGAACTTGTAACAAATCTTCGAAATAAGTACAGTTTTTGCGACACCAGTAATATTGTATCAGTCCGATGCACAGGCTTGATCAGTGAGAAGACATCTACTGAGATGGGGGAGAAAGCAGTGTGCGACAAAACACATGGATTCATCTGTTACGGCAAAAACCAGAAGGATGGAAAATGTGAGGATTATGCTGTGCAGTTTTACTGCGACTGCACGCAATGTGAGTAAATATGAAATTTTCTTGAGCTTTTTGTTGTCATGTTTAATGTACCTCTAGTAATACCTGTATTGAGAATTGTTTTAAACAGTGGTTATTAGCTGTATTTTTACTTTGACTGTATTCTGAGGGTTATTGTTAATGTGCAAATTCAAGATACAGGTAAAATCTGAATCATTTTAAAGCCTATAATTTGTAATCCATAATCACCAATGCGCTCGATGTTGCGTATGCTGAAATATGTGATAAGTTCACATTTGTAAACCTTCTCACTTCTCACCGCTGCAGGTTCGAATGCCACCATCTTACAAAGCCTGAAATGTGAGGGAAAATGATGTTAAACACCAAACAAACACATTATATACTGTGTTAAGGCAAAAACTTCCCATTACATCCCATTAATACTCAAAAGAAATATAAAAAGATCGGACAGGGAAAGTAGCATTCAAGGAGAACAGTCAACCACAAATTACAGAAACAAACATGCAAACAGACAAACAAGAAGGCAAAAGTAATAATAAAAGTAAACGACATGACAAACACAAAAGGGTTGACAATAGGGCTACCGCCTTGGAACGGTCAGTGGCAAAAAAGGCCACTGGGGGTTTAAACCGGTTCTAGGGTGCACGTTGGCTGTGTTGGGAAATGTCAGATGAAAATGATTGGTGTACTGAACCATAGAATTGTGCTGTACCCGAACAAATGATGTCACATCTCAATTTGTATAATTGCATTTCAGCCACAGTAAGTCCTCAATCCCTCACAACGACCCTTGAACCACCCATTTTCTCTGGAGGAACACCCACGCTGCGTCCGCCAGGCTTCAGCCAGGTCACTCCAACTGCACGCCCACCTTTGTTCCCGGGCGAGACTCCGACACCCCGCCCATATTGTGACATTCCGATGGGAGTTGCCAATCCACTGTTGGTGTCAGAAAGCCAGCTGTCCGCATCAACGGCCTTCAACTTCAGTTTTGAGGCATCCAACGGCCGTCTAGATGGACAAGCTGATGGAAACTCTGGTGGCGCTTGGGTACCAAGGTAAAAAAAAATGGCAGGCCTACAAATAAATTACTAATGTTAAAAACATATATATTCTTAGGGCTATTCCATTAAAACATACACGGGACCCCAGGAAGGCACTTTTGAAATTGAAAACCCACCCATAGATTCAAAAATGAGTTTGAAGAACCATATTAGGGTTAATAGGGTTAGGCATAACAGAAAAGTAATAATCTTTAATTCAATGAGCTATATTCCTATAAAATGCATTTGTATTTGACTTAAGAAATTTGGCAATTTCTCCTTTTTTCAGAACATAACATAGGTGCCTCCATTTTGTTGTAATATTAAACTAATTTGATTTCATATTTCAGATATTCAGATAATAAACAATGGATTCAGATTGACTTTGGAAATCCAGAGCAAATTGCCGGGGTTGTAACACAGGGTCGACAAGATTTACCTCAGTGGGTGGAGTCATTCACCATGGCAACCAGCCTCGATGGCAACCATTGGTACCATTATGCCGACCAGAATGCAGCTAAGTCGCCCACAACTTTCTCTGGCAACTTTGACCAAAACACTCCTGTTCGTTCCATGCTGGATAGACAAATTGATGCAAGATATGTCAGGATTTATCCAAAATCTTGGCACAGCGCCATTGCCATGAGGTTTGAAGTGCTTTCCTGTTACGGTCCAGTAGCGTTGCAGACGACACTTGTGCCACCATTTGTGAGTGGTGGAACACCGACCGCCATGCCGCCAATCTTGCCTGGTGGAACGCCAACAGCTCAACCACTGATTGGTTCTCAACAAACTCCCACAGCTGCACCAGGTGTGTGTTGTACATTGTAGTACTCTGGTTTGATTACTACCGTATCTCATTAGCTATTTACTATTCTCAAGCAATGAGTACTACTATAAATTTGTTATTACATCTGATGTTTACCGTAAGTGGTTGACATTTCTTATCTGTTTGGAAATCGACGCTCCATGATGCTTGGGTTAAGATGAGAAGATGTTATGTTGAGGTAATAATGGGTACAACACTGAGGGTACAAAACTAGTCTATACCTTTTATGAGAATACTGTTTTAATATGTCTACCTGTTCTTGCGTTTATTTAACAGTTGTACAACAATTGACTAATGATAATGAGCATTGTATAACAGCTGACCATGTTTGTTTCAGTCTGTCTGGAGCCTATGGGTATAGACAACTCTCTGATGGTGCAGGACAAGCAAATCACAGCCAGCTCTGAACTGAGCACTGCATTCCGTGCCGCTGCTGGACGTTTGTACAACTCATTTGGAGGATGGTCACCAAGGTAGACAAGAACATAAACAATAAAATCTGTAA
Source organism: Cyrtodaria siliqua (assembly GCA_037043455.1). NCBI lineage: Eukaryota > Metazoa > Mollusca > Bivalvia > Adapedonta > Hiatellidae > Cyrtodaria > Cyrtodaria siliqua. The sequence continues at coordinate 511,944 of JAWPHD010000083.1, read as the reverse complement.
AGTTAAATTTAGTTGTTATACCTCCGCTTTCACAAAACTGTATATAACATATTGACGCATCGCGTAACACATTTTTATTACTTGCATTCCTCAAACAGTTTTGGATGGGTTGTTCCCAAACTGCATATACACATAACAACTGATGACCTTATGCCCTCTACATCACCCATTGTTAATTGTCTAATTTATTACAGAATGTATGGCCCATTCTTTTACTTAGAATTTATTCATCACCTTCAGTGATAGTTCCAGTTGTTTATGACATAAGTATTTAGGGTTCATAGGCACTGTCTGCTTGATTTAAATACCGGTATTTGGTTATGTAGGATTTTATTGAACCCAACAAACAAGATAAAATTGCTAACTGGGTTTTATTGAGTTTGTTAGTTGTTACTTGTTAGTAACACAGTGTAGGAGTCATTTTGATGTAATGGTTGTTGTATGTAAAACTTACCACGCACTTGAGCAGTAGTTCAAACAGTAATATTAGACTGATGTTTACATAATTATATATTTATGTACTTCCAGCACAAACACAGGTAAACAATGGATACAAGTGGATTTCCTTACACCAAAGATTATATCTGGCATCTTGACACAAGGTCTGCCCGATACGGAAAAATTTTCGTCCAAATTTTACATCTCGACCAGTCTGGATGGCTTCTCCTTCAGTCCTTATTCTGAAACTACCGGCGGACCGCCAAAGATATTTGACGGCAACAGCGACAGAGAGTCCATCGTGAAGAACATGCTGAGCAGACATGTTGAGGCGAGATACGTCAGGATAACTGTCATTGAAGGAGGACCAGGAGGAATTGGCATGCGATTCAATCTGATTGGCTGTTACAGGTATGTTTGGGTATTGCTGTCTTCTGATTGGTTAATACACTGTCATGTGGGTTGATGGCATGATATTTAATCTGACTGGCTCTTACAGGTATGTTTGGGTATTGCTGTTATCTGATTGATTAATATATTGGTTAATACACTGTCAGGTGGTTTGATGGAATGAGATTTAATCTGATTGGCTGTTACAGGTAAGTTTTGGTATTGCTGTAATCTGACTTGTTAATACGAAGTCAAGTGGTTTGATTCTGAAGAGTTGATATGTTGATGGGTAATGGGATGCCTTTCAGTTAGCGGTTGATTTCTTATTACGAGGTGCCGCCATAATTCAATTAAGTGATGGGAAAGTTTATATTAGAAGGATTTTATAACAGATATTTTGACAATAAAACATGTTTAAAAACTTTTTTTTACTGAAAAAGTGCGATAACCTGTTTAAATTATCTATTAAATGTTTTAATTTTACAATATACAAACTTTTTAAGTCGAAGTTAAGGTTTTATTTAATACCCCAGCCAAACACGTTTTCACTTCTTGGAGAAGGGGTTCGATGGGGTATGAAATTTAATACTCGGACCATGTAATGTTCAACAACAGACATTTGCCTGCATGGGCTTGAAACCCACAGTTGATGATAGAAGGGTCACTATCATTTGATATTTCTTCCCCTCGGAGGTTTGAATAAAACCGAACATGTGTTAAATAGAAAATAAAACTTCGTTTAACATCAGTATAATGGTCGACCTTCAGCATGCAAATCTTGTTCCGATTTTAGTTCTGTTCCAACCGCCCAACCTGTTATAGGGGTGACAGCCACACCAACAGCTGTCCCAGGGTTAGGGAACACACTGACGCCCACGGCCGTCCCTGGGATAGGGCAGACACTGACGCCCACAGCAGAGCCAGGTGTCGGTATCACAGGCATACCTACAGCCATGCCACCACTAGTTACCCAGCTTATACCAGGTACGTTTTTATTTAATTACAGATTTGGGGAGGGCTTTAACAAAAAGGTTACCTGCCAATTTCAGTGTTTTTAATATTGTTTAAACCTTAATAAACTGAAGGTGTACACATTAATGCATTTTCTCCTGCTCATCTTGTTATTGATGATGATAACTTGTCAGACATAAATTTGAAAAAATGCCACTATATAAAGTTAACTAGTGCTTCTCCTAATTTCTTTCTGAAATATCTAAACAACAAATTCAACAGCCATCAGCATTCCTTTTTAGAGAAAAACTCTTAATTTGTGTCCACTAAATAGTGTTTGTAATATTCACCAATACAATTTCACTTCTAAATAATAATTATGCTAAACGTGTATGTTGTGTCATATGTTATACATTTTGGTAATTTATTGTTATATACCCTCATATTGTGTGCAGTTTTATTTGGTGGGAATGTTATATTGTATTTGTCTATGTAGAACCTTTCTTATACATATTTTGTATAGTGTTGGGCCTGTCACCCCTATTAATTGGCTTTAGGATGAGCCAACTAAAAGAAGAGTAGAGGACCATTTTACAAATGCAGATATAAAAGACTTCTTCAGGCTATTCCATTAAAACATACCCTTGACCCCAGGAAGGCAATTTAATTAACATTTACGGATGAACTATAATTTAAGAAATTCGGTTAGAAATTATTTTAATGTGATAGCCCTTACATACTACATAACTTAACCCTTAGCCTGCTAAGGGCCTACTACAACATGGTCTTAATTTAAAGAAAGGACAGTCCATTATACATTCATAGTGGGCTAAGGGTTAATGCTTGCTAACGGTTAATGCTTGGATACAATATTTCCAGTTTGTCAGATTCCGATGGGAGTTGGCAGCCACGAGGTGATAGAGAAGTCTCAGATCACGGCTTCCTCTCACTTGGATGAGGAACACTCCCCCGACAAAGGAAGACTTCTCAACCCGGAACAACCGCTGTCCTGGACTGCTGGGTAATTCTACCGTTCCGCACAGAAAATCAACCTCAAGATTAAAAATACTGTTTTTATTTTTATTTATCTGTCTACATATTTGACAATAGACTGTGTTAACTATCTCATTTATTATACGAATCGCCACAACTGTAAAGCTAAACCGCCAAATTTCACTACAAAACTGTTCTTCCAAACTCTACCCGTGTGTTGTGGTCATAAAATAATGCATGTGTGCCAATTGAAAGTCTATATGTATTCATACTTAAAATACCAGTAACTGAATATGCATAAAATGAATTAATTCGACAAGTATAACAATAGGGTGATGTTTTGCCGGTGAAGGTGTTCATAGTGCAGTTACAGATTTGTGATTCGCAACATTTGTAAGTTACATATATACATTGTAATGAATAGGCTTCGAAGGCTTAGGAACAGTGTACATCTTTTGTAAATGTTGATGGATAGCGGCTTTAAGGTAACAGTAAAAAAAAACATTAATTATATCCATAACCTATGGTTAAGACTGAAGGTAACTACTTTAAGCATTAATCTATTTTATTTAATGTATTTGTATCTAGATATTTATGTTTTTAATATATTTCAGGCCAACTGACGCTAAACCTTGGATACAGGTGGATTTCTTTGAAGCAAAAACCATATCCGGTATAATCACCACCGGTAACGGTAGGCTGCCAGAATGGGTCACCTCGTATCAAGTCTTCACCAGCTTTGACGGCAAGGAATTCTCTCCTTACACTGATCTACCTAATGGCTTGACACCAAAGAACTTTACCGGAAACACCGACCCAACAACCGAAGTGAAAAACTTGTTCAACCGGAATATTTACGGTAGATATGTGAGAATCTATCCGCAGTCGTCCCATGGCGCATTTTCCATGACTTTCGAGGTTCTTGGATGTAACCCAACTGAACCACTTCCTACGACAACGATAGCACCCAATTTAGTATCAGGTCAAACACCAACCGCTGAACCATCTCTTGTATCCGGACAGACACCAACAGCTGAACCATCTCTTGTATCCGGACAGACACCAACAGCTGAACCATCTCTTGTATCCGGACAGACACCAACAGCTGAACCATCTCTTGTATCGGGTCAAACACCAACAGCTGAACCACCTCTTGTATCGGGACAGACAGCAACTGCACATCCGACAACTGCCGTATTTGGACATCCAACAGCAGTCCCACCATTCCCTGGATTCGAGGCTCCACCAACTGGTAGGTTTCTAGTTTCTTATGTACGATCGCTTCTGTCACTCAACTTACACTGTAATCCTGTATTGAAAAAACATTTATTACCAGGGATCATTAACAATGGCATAAATATATATAAATAATGCTTGAAAAGTCCTTAAAGTACCTGATTTATAAATTTGGATGTTATATCCTACTTTCTTTGATTAAAAAAACAATTGTCATCTGCCTCTCATAATTACCTATAAAGGTAAGGCCGTCTCATTACAGTTACAGGCCCAGTATAATGGTCAGGTTGTCCCAATGCAAATACAGGCCCAGTATAATGGTCAGGCTGTCCCAATGCAATTACAGGCCCAACATAATGGTCAGGCGATCCCAATGCAATTACAGTCTCAATATAATGGTCAGGCCTTTTCAAAACATTTGGTCCAATATAATGGTTGGGCTGTCCTAATACAATTACAGTTCCCAGACAGATAAATATATGACAGCTGCTATTATGTTACAGTATGTTTGACGCCTATGGGACTGGAGAATGGACACATTGTTGGGAACGTGCAGATCACCGCCTCGTCATTCCAGTCCACAGATAAGTCACCAGAGCACGGCCGTATCTATGGTGATTCTGCCTGGGCCCCAAGGTAATTGGACACATCTTCATTATTATCTGCGATTGTTTTAGAGAAGCTAATATTAACACTACTTGATTAAATGCCGTAATAATTTTATCCTAAGATATGCTTCAATTTGCCTCAATTTCTAAATAAAGACCTGTGTTCCAATTTTAAGACATTTTAGTAAGCCTCTGGAATTAGGATTGATGTTTTGCCACCTATTAACCTTATACTGGTGTTTTCTGTTATGTTTCCTTTATATGAACTGAGGTAATAAAATAGATTATGGTATTCACCCCAACGCAGGTCTATTATTGCTTTGTTACATGATTTGATCAGTTAAAGTAACGTTAATTTCAGTCCTGATGATAAGAAGCCTTGGATTCAGGTGGACTTCTTACAGGCGAAACTTCTGACCGGTATAATAACACAGGGAGAAAATGGTGGCCAGCGCTGGCTCACACAGTACACGGTCTCGACCAGTGTGGATGGCAAAACTTTCACGGATTACTCGAGTAGACCTGGTACCAACATAACTAGGGTCTTCAATGGCAACAAGGACAATTTGTTCCCAGTGCGACATCTGTTTACCAGAAACGTCACGGCACAGTATATCCGTATATACCCGGTAGCGTGGCACGGAAGCTCCCCAGCGACGAGATTTAACATTCTTGGCTGCAATCCAGATATTCCTCAGACGCCCGTTATTACAACTCTTGCCCCAGAAGCCAGCACGACGCTAGCCCCCAACGCATCGTTTGGTTCTCCGACACCACCATCAGGGACTGTTATGGGAAGTACAACATCTGTATATGGCCATCTGGTCACCATCCCTGGGCTCCCAATGATTCCACCTTCATGTAAGCAACAACTTCATTTAATAACAAGAATACATTAAAACCTGGTTGAGAGATCACTGTAATAAAATATCTCTGTCAATAAGACCAAACCAATGAAACAGACCAAAAAGACATAATCAGATCTTTTTAAAAGACTACCTGTCTGAAAAGACCATCTCTCGTTAGAGATCATATTTTTCTGAAAGAAAGGGGTGGACAGAATATAATATTCTAAGCATTTCAATGCATAATTTATTTCTACAATGTTTCTAACATTTGCTAAAACATTGCCTTATTACTCTTTGTGTGCCTTCAAAATTTGTGATAAATTCAGTTTCAGTTTAACAGCCAGACGCACTTGTTTTGCTTTTAAATCATTACTTTAAACATTTGTATTGTTTTTTATTTTTACTTAGGTGGCAGTGAGTTGGGTCACATTTTATTACTACATAATTTATGATCTTTTTCATTAAAATCCACACCATAATAAAATGCTTTCTATTGCCCATACCGGTGAAATAATGGATTGTATATTTTGAATAAAAATCTTATTTTCCTCATTGTTTATATTTTACCTAAGTAAGATGAAGACAGTCAGACGTAAACATATTTTAACTTCATTGTATAATATAGTAAACAAAAGTATGTTGGTTTGTCCTGAATATGGAAGTAAGAAAACTATTTTCACTTGTTCTCACTCGGAAATATTTTTATATCCTGTATATATGATTTGTAGCATGGTAGATGACATTTTCTTTGATGAATGCAAAGTATTAAATCGTTTAATTTAGGGTAGGTAAAGGGGCGTGGCTATATCGTACAACAACTACCAGATAGAGGAATTTAGAGTACGGTCACTCTGACGTCACAGTGATACTAAGTACACCATGCTACCAAAACGATAGAGCCTGTCTCAGCTCGTTGATTATTTAACCACTCAATGGGCTATGCCCATCTCGGTGTTTAAATAAGCTAACTCGATGAGACCAGACTCTATCTATTACTTGTCTCATTTTGACATCGTATTGCAGTGTGTGACCTTCCACTGGGCATAGAGAACCATCTGGTGATTGCAGACCAGCAATTGAGTGCATCTTCTGCCAGGGATATCGTCCACGGCCCCGAGAGAGGTCGACTATACTCCGACAAGGACGGCAGTTACTCTGGAGGATGGGTTCCCAAGTAAGTAGGTTCTGTGTTTGTTCTGTCTTATGTTCATGAACGGGAAGAACGAGTGAAAATGTCTACATCTTGTCTTATTGGAGGTGATGTATTTGAATTAGTAACATAAAAATACCAAATATTTTTTTTATATATATTGTGTTTATTTATTAGTAGATATAAAAGTCGAACAGAAAATGTAGCATGTAAGGTCAACCTGTTTGTCCAACATATTGTATATCATAACATGGTGCATTTCAAGTCAAAACATAAATCATGTGAATCATGTTCCTCAATCAACTTTTGAAGGTAGACATACATTAAATTAGACATAAAATGAAAGTAAATGAGATTTTCAATGTTAAGGAATATGTTTTTTGCATACTACTACTGAAAATAATTGGTATTTCACTAAAATGCATGGAAAAGTAAATCCTATTCTTCATTTCAGGGAAAACAACTTGAAGCAGTACATCCAGGTCGACTTCCTCGCACCGTACTACATCGGCGGAGTTGTGACCCAGGGGTTGGTAGATGCACCACAGTGGGTCACCAAGTACGAGGTTTACTACAGCACCGACGGCAAGCACTACATGACCATTCCCAAATCCTCGGTCGACTCCTCGCCGATGGTATTTACTGGTAACACTGATCAGCACACACCCGTTACACATCAGTTCACCCTCATCTCCGCTAGATGGATCAGGTAAAATTGTATTTCCACCTAGGGTCATTATTTGTTGATAATTCGTTCTACGAACAAACCGAAATTAGGAATTTCATTTTTCCATTAGGAATATGACAGTTTATTGCGTTTTATTTACCTCCACCCAGAGTTTAATCGAACATTTCATTATTTGATTTTCCAACGAAATAGATAGCTTAAAAAACTTTATGCATCCGGTTAGGTTTTCAACATAACTTGCATTTGTTGAATCATTCATATTAATTATAATAATAGTATAAAGCAAATTCTTTTTGTATATTACTGTTCATTATATTGCACCAATAATATATTTGAAGCTATGTTAGAATAAATAGAATTAATGTAAACTCTAAATTTTATTTTAATTACATACAAGCCGTTTAAAGTCAAAATGACATTGAATTAATAAATGGAGATTCTTATTTTAATGATGAATGAAACTAATTGCAACATGAATATCCTTGAGTTATCTTGTATTAATTAGTATTGTGTTAACAAACCGGAATTATTGTGTCATATGAGAATTTTTTCGTTTTAGAATCCACCCGGTAGAATGGCACGCTGGTATTGGACTCAGATTTAACATGCTTGGTTGTATGTCTCCATCACGAACTCCAATAAGTACCACAGCACCAACACCTACACCTACGTCTGGTGCCACGCAGACAACAGGATCACCCTTGGTAACAGTGACAGCCACGACTTGCGCATACTGGACACCGTGGGTCAGCGCCAACAAACCTGACATGGTCGGAGAATATGAGACGGCATGGGATCTAAGAAACCTTGTCAGCTTCTGTGATATGAAATCAGTCACCATGACAGAATGCCGAACCACCGGAACCCATATTCCTTACGATCAAGCGGGTGAAGAGAATATCGTCTGCAACAATGAGATAAAGGGTCTAGTTTGCTTTGCCCAAAATCAGACAGATGGAAGTTGTTTGGATTATGAGATTCGTGTTTTCTGTGACGAATGCGCCTCAGTTTCTCCAGCCCTTCAGACTGCTGCACCAACTGCCGCACCAGAAATGTGTAAACCAAAATGGCTGCCGTGGGTAAATAAAATGACACCAACAACTGATATAGACTATATTGAGCATGAGTTTATGTCACAGGAGAAGCTTCAGGAACTATGTGTCAATGGCCAAATCACCAGAATTGAATGCGAAACCACTTCTGGTATCCCACAATACAGTGCTGGATCTGTTGGAACAACCTGCGATATAATGAGTGGAATGACTTGCAGAAATTCAGAAAACTATCCAATAGCTTGTGAAGATTTCAAAGTGCGATACTATTGCGACTGTGCACCAACAGCTCAACCAGGCCTTGTCTCTGGACAAACACCAACAGCTCAACCAGTTCTTGTCTCTGGCGAAACACCAACAGCTCAACCAGGCCTTGTCTCTGGACAAACACCAACAGCTCAACAAAATATTGGCCCAGGTGAAACACCAACAGCTCAACCAGGCCTTGTCTCTGGACAAACACCAACAGCTCAACCAGTTCTTGTCTCTGGCGAAACACCAACAGCTCAACCAGGTCTTGTCTCTGGAGAGACACCAACAGCTCAACCAGGTTTTGTCTCTGGACAAACACCAACAGCCCAACCAGGTCTTGTCTCCGGACAAACACCAACAGCTCAACCAATTATTGGCCCAGGTGGAACACCAACAGCTCAACCAGGTCTTGTCTCTGGACAAACACCAACAGCCCAACCAGGTCTTGTCTCCGGACAAACACCAACAGCTCAACCAAATATTGGCCCTGATGGAACACCAACAGCTGAACCAGGTATTGTATCTGGACAAACACCGACAGCACAACCAGGCCTTGTATCTGGACAAACACCAACAGCTCAACCAGGTCTTGTCTCTGGACAAACACCAACAGCTCAACCAAATATTGGCCCAGGTGGAACACCAACAGCCCAACCAGGTCTTGTCTCTGGACAAACACCAACAGCTCAACCAGGACTTGTCTCTGGACAAACACCAACAGCTCAACCAGGTCTTGTTTCTGGACAAACACCAACAGCCCAACCAGGTCTTGTCTCTGGACAAACACCAACAGCTGAACCAGGCCTTGTCTCTGGACAAACTCCAACAGCTCAACCAAATATTGGCCCAGGTGGAACACCAACAGCTCAACCAGGCCTCGTCTCTGGTCAAACACCAACAGCTCAACCAGGTCTTGTATCTGGACAAACACCAACAGCTCAACCAGGTCTTGTCTCTGGACAAACACCAACAGCTCAACCAGGTCTTGTCTCTGGAGAAACACCAACAGCTCAACCAGGCCTTGTCTCTGGACAAACACCAACAGCTCAACCAAATCTTGGTCCAGGTGAAACACCAACAGCTCAACCAGGCCTCGTCTCTGGTCAAACACCAACAGCTCAACCAGGTCTTGTCTCTGGACAAACACCAACAGCTCAACCAGGTCTTGTCTCTGGACAAACACCAACAGCTCAACCAAATATTGGCCCAGGTGGAACACCAACAGCTGAACCAGGTCTTGTCTCTGGACAAACACCAACAGCACAACCAGGTCTTGTGTCTGGACAAACACCAACAGCTCAACCAAATCTTGGTCCAGGTGAAACACCAACAGCTCAACCAGGCCTCGTCTCTGGTCAAACACCAACAGCTCAACCAGGTCTTTTCTCTGGACAAACATCAACATCTCAACCAGGTCTTGTCTCTGGACAAACACCAACAGCTCAACCAGGTCTTGTCTCTGGACAAACACCAACAGCTCAACCAAATATTGGCCCAGGTGGAACACCAACAGCTGAACCAGGTCTTGTCTCTGGACAAACACCAACAGCTCAACCAGGCCTTGTTTCTGGACAAACACCAACAGCTCAACCAGGTCTTGTCTCTGGACAAACACCAACAGCTCAACCAGGTCTTGTGTCTGGACAAACACCAACAGCTCAACCAAATCTTGGCCCAGGTGAAACACCAACAGCTCAACCAGGCCTCATCTCTGGACAAACACCAACAGCTCAACCAGGTCTGGTATCTGGTCAAACACCAACAGCTCAACCAGGCCTTGTCTCTGGACAAACACCAACAGCTCAACCAAACCTTGGTCCAGGTGAAACACCAACAGCTCAACCAGGTCTTGTTTCTGGACAAACACCAACAGCTCAACCAGGTCTGGTCTCTGGTCAAACACCAACAGCTCAACCAGGCCTTGTCTCTGGACAAACACCAACAGCTCAACCAAACCTTGGTCCAGGTGAAACACCAACAGCTCAACCAGGTCTTGTTTCTGGACAAACACCAACAGCTCAACCAGGTCTTATCTCTGGACAAACACCAACAGCTCAACCAGGTCTTGTCTCTGGACAAACACCAACATCTCAACCAGGCCTGGTCTCTGGACAGACACCAACAGCTCAACCAAATCTTGTTTCTGGACAAACACCAACAGCTCAACCAAGTCTTGGCCCAGGTGAAACACCAACAGCAGCACCAACTACTTGCTATACCAATACAAAATGGTCACTTTGGATAAACAGGCATGAAATCTCTAGCAATATAGACAATGAAAAAGAAAGTATGACTGCAGCAGAGAAAACTTCTTTCTGCGGCTCAGGAAAACTTCTGAGTGTTGAATGTCAGACAATTAATAAGATACCAAGCTATAGCGCTGGAGATCTCGGTGTGACATGTGACCTTGTAAATGGTGTATCCTGTAATGGCATGGACAACTTCCCTATCGGATGTCAGGACTACATGATACGCTATCAGTGCCAGGAAGAGATATGTGGATGTAAGTGGTTTAGAATCATAACAAAATTTCATTTTAATTCTAATCAAAGTTCATTTAAATTATTTTTTACTGAAGTAAAATATAAAATGAGGTATACTTTACTACTTTCATTATAACCCATCGCCAACAAGTTGGAAGGGGGCATATTCTTTAGCGGGGGGCATACTAATTTGAGCTCGTCTGCCCATTCATCCATCTTTAGACAAATCTTATGTGTTTAACTCTATAATATTTAAGTAGATTGTTTCAACATTTGGCATTCTGACTATGTACGACGTGAAGTTGTGAGCGAAGAAAATGATTTGATAATTTTTTATATGAGTTTTGGTTTGCATTTTTTGACATACTACCCATTCCAGACTGTTTTCATATGATTGAGTATGAAGTAAATGTGATCATAAAGGAACGTTTTCGATAGAAAAATATTGATAATCTAACATAGCATTTTATACAGATATGTAATCAATACTTTGGCCTTTTTTTTCCCTCAGCACCCACATCCAGTGCACCAGGTTTACAGTCAACAGGTACAGTTGGACCAAACCTGTTCAGCAATCAGACTCCCACTGGTGCACCAGCTGTTGTAACCACAGAAACACCGACAATGGCCCCAACAACCGTATGTGTTACAGCCACCAGGTGGAGTAGCTGGATCAATAGAGACAAGCCAGCAACTGGAGATGGGGATCATGAGGTCAGAGATTATTTGTAGAATATAACATTCACAATTTCTGATTAAAATAACAACAAATAATTTCCTTTGAACAAATTCAAGGATAACTAGACTCCAACTAAAACATTATTTAAATGTAAAACTTTGAATTAGATTAAATTCACAGTGGCCTACTTTGCCACTGACCGTTCCAAGGCGGTAGCCTTATTGTCAACCATTTTGTGTTTGTGATGTCATTTGCATTTATTATTGCTTTTGCCTTCTTGTTTGTATTTTTGCATGTTTGTTTCTGTGTTTTGTGGTTGAATGCTACTTTCCCTGTCCGATCTTTTTATATTTCTTTAATGTATTTGATAGTGAATACATAATAACCACAAAACACACACACATACAGATAGATATTATACGAATTTATAAGTAACAGCCGTATTTCAAGAAACGTGCAGGGCAATGCGACTCGTAACAATCCATAATGGACCAGTTATACAGATATACATTGGTGACTGATAACATACAGGAACACACACAGAAACCATAATTATTACAGAGTGGGAAATGACTGATTCAAATGTATTTTATTATCCTTTCTTGTTTAGATAATGACACCAGACGAGAAGCAACAATTCTGCGGGAAAGGCTCGATCGTGACAGTCGAATGTCAGACTGTGGACGGAACAGCATATGCGGACAGTGGCGACATTGTAGAATGTAACATGGACCAAGGCTCTGTCTGTGACAACTTCAACAATTTCCCGATGAATTGTCAGGATTACATGATTCGATACCAGTGCGAGGAGACCACATGTCACGGTAGCGACAAGTTGACATACATCTAGCTAATCTATGCCTCATCTATGCATAATATATGCCCCATCTATGCCTGATGTCCCAAAGTTACACAAATGTAGTGTTAACCATTTCTGTACCTGACTTGTCCATCCATTTGTTTCATTCATCTGTATTTGAAAGTCAGTTCACATGCAGATTCTTGCACCAGTAACATTTTATAAAACTTGGTTAAACATCAATTCAATATGCTGCCTTTACTACAGATAAAATATACTTCATGCTGTTTTACACTCAAAACAATCCAGGGCAAATCCATTTTCCTTGTACACATATTTAAGTTTGCAGTAGATTTTGATAGATATGGAAAACAATCACTGCTAGATAGATATGGAAAACACAATGACTGTTAGATAGATATGGAAAACACAATCACTGTTAGATAGATGTGGAAAACACAATCACTGTTAGATAGAAGTGGAAAACACAATCACTGTTAGATAGATGTGGAAAAGACAATCACTGTTAGATAGATATGAAAAACACAATCACTGTTAGATATATATGGAAAACACAATCACTGTTAGATAGATGTGGAAAACACAATCACTGTTAGATAGATATGGAAAACACAATCACTTTTAGAAGCAGATATCATTATATGCTTGAGTAGGAAATCCAGGCTTACAATTTGGCAATTTTTGTAACCTTTAACCTGTTAATACACATATTTTTAGCTGGATTGAGTAGGAAACCCAGGCTTACAATTTGGCAATTTCTGTCTGTTCGTCTACAAGTTTTGATGTTTTGGTTAATTTTTTTATTTTTCTTCAGTTCTCGGAAACAAATTGTTGGAAAACTTTGAAACTTAGCACACATGTTCATTATCATTGCACAATGTTATATGACAAGAACCATAACTCTGTCAGCACAATGTTATATGACAAGAACCATAACTCTGTCAGCACAATGTTATATGACAAGAACCATAACTCTGACATGTATTCTACCTGAATAATCCATGCTACGCAGAGGCAGTTGCCTCAGTGTAATTTTGGGAATGTACCAAACATTTAAGTATGGATTTTAATGGAATACAAAATAAACTCAATTAAAAGCATCTTAAATATAATTGTTAAATTAAAAACTGAAAAATCTGACCGTGGACTGCACTGAGATGCAGGAAATGGCAAGTAGAAATCATTGTTTTTCCAGGGATGGCGAGTGGGGTTGGTGGGGGGTCAGGTCCCTACGGCCTTCTAGGAAGGGATTGGCCTCAGTTAAATGTCATGCCTGGTTACGGATCTTTAATCCCCCTTTTTTACTTAGAATTTTTAGTTAAAATCTTGAATTGGCAGTCCGGTGTTCGCACCACTGTTGGTGCTTCAATTGTTAGAGAATTCAATATGCAGTGCCTTTTAAAATGAAACTGGTGTTTTTAAAAACAACTTAGACTTACATTATCCATGTAAATGACATTAACACCATGGCCTTGATAATCACATCACAAAGAGATATTATCATGATATTTCAAAATAATACAAATGAACCAATACTTATATATATATTTCTCCTTATATTACTCTTTGTTGTTGTTTATTTGTAGGACCCACATTCTCCACCACACGTGCACCACTGCTTGTCAGTGGACAAACACCAACAGCTCGGCCAGATCTTCCAACAGGAGGTGGTGCAGTACCAACAGGAAGAACACAAGAGCCTAGTACTAAATCTCCGACAGCACAACCACACCTTGTCTCAGGACAAACACCAACAGCTCAGCCAATTCTCGGCACAGATGAAACCCCTACAGCAATGCCTCCATTTGGAGATAACGGCAGCGGAAAAACACCAACGGCTAATCCAATTCTCATCACTGGCAACATACCGACGGCTGCACCACTGGTATGCAAGTCAATCAAGCACTGGTCAATGTGGATCGACAGAAACACAGTTGTTGGCACTGGTGGTGATCGTGAGACCATGACACCGGAAGAGCTGAAACGTTTCTGTGGTCGAGGTAGCATTACAGCTGTCGAGTGCGAAACGATTGAAGGAATGCCGTCAGATAAGACCGGAGATATCGTAGAGTGTGACATTGAGAAGGGCTTCACCTGTGATGAGTTTGCAAACTTCCCGATCGGATGTAAGGACTATAGGATGAGATACCAGTGTGTGGAACAAATCTGCCAAAGTAAGTCTCTTCTACATACACACAGATACCAGTGTGCGTAAACATCTGCCACTGTATGTCTCTCCAACATTCACACAGATACCAGTGTGTGTAAACATCTGCCACTGTAAATCTCCAACATACACACAAATACCAGTGTGTGTAAACATCTGCCACTGTAAGTCTCTCCAACATACAGATACCAGTGTAGGGAACACATCTGCCACAGAAAATCTCTCCAACATACACACAAATACTAGTGTGTGTAAACCTCTGCCACTGTAAAAAAAAAGAGTATGATAATGGACCTTTGGAAACGGCCGAGCATGACACATACGAAATATTGCAGTCTCGGTTTAATTGAGACCGTTAATGAGCGGTAGTGAAATATGCTAGTTACCGCCTACGCCCTCTAGCCCCGGGTTGAGCAGAACTCAATATTAATAAAATCAATAGCACAACATTTTAACCATCCCGAAGATGACATGCATATGGCGGAGGACATGGGTGTATGTCCCCATGTCGTACGGCGTATGGTCCCAGTATCTAATAAATTTAAATGCCCCGAAGAGCGAAATAAACATAATGGAATTTAGTTGGTAGCAGCGGTTATGAAGTCTGCGTATCACAAGTAACAGCCGAAAGACTAAATTAAAAAGCAGACAACATATCCAATAAGTGGTTTAACAATACCCAGAGCCTTTTATCGGCCGGATGTGTAAACATCTGCCACTGTAAGTCTCTCTAACATACAGATACCAGTGTAGGGAACACATCTGCCACAGTAAGTCTATCCAACATACAAACAAATACCAGTGTGTGTAAACATCTGCCTCTGTAAGTCTCTCCAACATACAGATACCAGTGTAGGGAACACATCTGCCACAGAAAGTCTCTCGAACATACAGATACCAGTGTAGGGAACACATCTGCCACAGTAAGTCTCTCCAACATACACACAGATACCAGTGTATGGAACACATCTGCCACAGTAATTCTCTCCTACATACACACAAATACCAGTGTGTAGAACACATCTGCCACAGTAAGTCTCTCCTATATACACACAAATACCAGTGTGTGGAAAATATCTGCCACAGCAAGTCTCTCCAACATACACAGATACCAGTGTATGGAACACATCTGCCGCAATAAGTCTCTCCTACATACACACAAATACCAGTGTGTAGAACACATCTGCCACAGTAAGTCTCTCCTACATACACACAAATACCAGTCTATGGAACACATCTGCCACAGTAAGTCTCTCCAACATACAAACAAATACCAGTGTGTGTAAACATCTGCCACTGTAAGTCTCTCCAACATACAGATATCAGTATAGGGAACACATCTGCCACAGAAAGTCTCTCGAACATACAGATACCAGTGTAGGGAACACATCTGTCACAGTAAGTCTCTCCAACATACACACAGATACCAGTGTATGGAACACATCCGCCACAGTAAGTCTCTCCTACATACGCACAAATACCAGTGTGTGGAAAACATATGCCACAGTATGTCTCTCACACATACACACAGATACCAGTGTATGGAACACATCTGTCGCAGTAAGTCTCTCCTACATACACACAAATATCAGTGTATGGAACACATCTGCCACAGTAAGTCTCTCCTACATACACACAGATACCAGTGTATGGAACACATCTGTCGCAGTAAGTCTCTCCTACATACACACAAATATCAGTGTATGGAACACATCTGCCACAGTAAGTCTCTCCTACATACACACAAATACCAGTGTGTAGAACACATCTGCCACAGTAAGTCTCTCCTACATACACACAAATACCAGTGTGTGGAACACATCTGCCACAGTAAGTATCTTTGATATACACACAAATACTAGTGTATGGAACACATCTGCCACAGTAAGTCTCTCCTACATACACACAAATACCAGTGTGTAGAACACATCTGCCACAGTAAGTCTCTCCTACATACACACAAATACCAGTGTATGGAACACATATGCCACAGTAAGTCTCTCCTACATACACACAAATACCAGTGTGTAGATCACATCTGTCACAGTAGTCTCTCCTACATACACACAAATACCAGTGTGTAGAACACATCTGCCACAGTAAGTCTCTCCTACATACACACATATACCAGTGTGTAGAACACATCTGCCACAGTAAGACTCTCCTACATCAACACAAATACCAGTGTGTATAACACATCGGCCACAGTAAGTATCTCTGACATACACACAGATACCAGTGTGTAGAACATATCTGCCACAGTAAGTCTCTCCTACATACACACACATACCAGTGTGTAGAACACATCTGCCACAGTAAGTCTCTCCTACATACACACAAATACCAGTGTGTAGAACATATCTGCCATAGTAAGTCTCTCCTACATACACACAAATAAAAGTGTCTAGAACACATCTGCCACAGCAAGTCTCTTCTACATACACACAAATATCAGTGTGTAGAACACATCTGCCGCAGTAAGTATCTCTGACATACACACAGATACCAGTGTGTAGAACATATCTGCCACAGTAAGTCTCTCCTACATACACACACATACCAGTGGTTAGAACACATCTGCCACAGTAAGTATTTCTGACATACACACAGATACCAGTGTGTAGAACACATCTGCCACAGTAAGTCTCTCCTACATACACACAAATACCAGTGTGTAGAACACATCTGCCACGGTAAGTCTCTCCTACATACACACAAATACCAGTTTGTAGAACACATCTGCCACAGTAAGTCTCTCCTACATACACACAAATACCAGTGTGTAGAACACATCTGCCACAGTAAGTCTCTCCTACATACACACAAATACCAGTGTGTAGAACACATCTGCCACAGTAAGTCTCTCCTACATACACACAAATACCAGTGTGTAGAACACATCTGCCACAGTAAGTCTCTCCTACATACACACAAATACCAGTGTGTAGAACACATTTGTCACAGTAAGTTTCTCCTACATACACACAAATACCAGTGTGTAGAACACATCTGCCACAGTAAGTCTCTCCTACATACACACAAATACCAGTGTGTAGAACACATCTGTCACAGTAAGTATCTCTGACATACACACAGCAGGGCCGTGGCCTGACCGTTTTTGGGGCCGAAATTCGGCCCCATTCCCCTCCCTTAAATGTATATATTTTTCCCGCTTTTCCTGTGAAAAAATCCCTCTTAAAATATATATATATATATATATATATATATATTAGAATTTGTTTTAACTCCAAAACAGGAAAACAGCATACAATTTGCAATCTGGAATGGTAAATTCTTGGTACCATTTAAATTATAAAAAAAACACACTAATTTGTGTTTCTGAGAAATTCCCCTTTGACATGAAAACAAGGCAAAATTCCCCCTTCCTGAGGACCCTGGCACCATTCCCCCAAAGTGAAGTGGGGGGGGGGGGGGCCCTGCACAGATACCAGTAAATGAAACACATCTGCCACTGTAAGTCTCTCCAACATACACACATATACAACTATGTGCAAACATTTGACACTGTAGGTCTCTCCAACATACACACAGATACCAGTATGTGTAAACATCTGCCACTGTAAGTCTCTCCAACATACGCACTGAAACCAGTATGTGTAAACATCTAACACTTTAGGTCTGTCCAACATACACACAGATACCAGTATGTGTAAACATCTGACACTGTAAGTCTCTCCAACATACTCACAGATACCAGTATGTGTAAACATCTGACACTGTAGGTCTGTCCAACATACTCACAGATACCAGTATGTGTAAACATCTGACACTGTAAGTCTCTCCAACATACAAATACCAGTATGTGTTAAAATCTGACACTGTAAGTCTCTCCAACATATCACAGATACCAGCATTTGTAAACATTTGCCACTGTAAGTCTTTCCAACATAATCACAGATACCAGTATGTTTAAACATCTGACACTGTAAGTCTCTCCAACATACTCACATATGCCAGTATGTGTAAACATCTGACACTGTAAATCTCTCCAACGTACACACAGATACGAGTGTGTGGAACAACCCTGCCAAAGTTATCTCGCATACATGCACACAGATACCAGTGTGTGTGTGCAAACATCTGACTCAAGTCTCTCCTACATACACACAGATATTAGTGTGTGGAACACATCTGCTACAGTAAGTCTGTCCTACATGCACACAGATACCAGTGTAAACATCTGACTCAAGTCTCTGCTCCTACATGCACACATCTGCTACAGTAAGTCCTACATACACACAGACACCAGTGTAGAAAAAATCTGTCAGTCTTCTAATAAATACTGATAAAGATTGTTTTATGTATTCATGTATTTATTGCTTTTCTAAAATTTCTGTTAATTAATTACAGCACCAACTGCCCAGCCAAATCTCATCTCTGGACAAACACCAACAGCCCAACCAGGTCTTGTCTCTGGACAAACACCAACAGCTCAACCAGGTCTTGCCTCTGGACAAACACCAACAGCTCAACCAGGTCTAGTCTCTGGACAAACACCGACAGCTCAACCAAATCTCGGCACAGGTGAAACACCAACAGCTCAACCAGGTCTTGTCTCTGGACAAACACCAACAGCTCAACCAGGTCTTGTCTCTGGACAAACACCAACAGCTCAACCAGGTCTTGTCTCTGGACAAACACCAACAGCTCAACCAGGTCTAATCTCTGGACAAACACCAACAGCTCAACCAGGTCTTGGCCAAGGTGAAACACCAACAGCTCAACCAGGCCTTATCTCTGGACAAACACCCACAGCTCAACCAGGCCTTGTCTCTGGACAAACACCAACAGCCCAACCAAGCCTTGGCTCAGGTGAAACACCAACAGCTCAACCAGGCCTTGTGTCTGGACAAACACCAACAGCTCAACCAAGTCTTGGCCCAGGTGAAACCCCAACAGCTCAACCAGGCCTTATCTCTGGACAAACACCAACAGCTCAACCAGGTCTTGTCTCTGGACATACTCCAACAGCTCAACCAGGTCTTGTCTCTGGACAAACACCAACAGCCCAACCAAACCTTGGCCCAGGTGAAACACCGACAGCTCAACCAGGTCTTGTCTCTGGACAAACACCAACAGCTCAACCAAGTCTTGGCCCAGGTGAAACCCCAACAGCTCAACCAGGCCTTATCTCTGGACAAACACCAACAGCTCAACCAGGTCTTGTCTCTGGACAAACTCCAACAGCTCAACCAGGTCTTGTCTCTGGACAAACACCAACAGCTCAACCAGGTCTTGTCTCTGGACAAACTCCAACAGCTCAACCAGGTCTTGTCTCTGGACAAACACCAACAGCTCAACCAAACCTTGGCCCAGGTGAAACACCAACAGCTCAACCAGGTCTTGTTTCTGGTCAAACACCAACAGCTCAACCAAACCTTGGCCCAGGTGAGACACCAACAGCTCAACCAGGTCTCATCTCTGGACAAACACCAACAGCTCAACCAGGTCTTGTCTCTGGAGAAACACCAACAGCTCAACCAGGCCTTGTCTCAGGACAAACTCCAACAGCTCAACCAAACATTGGCCCAGGTGAGACACCAACAGCACAACCAGGCCTCATCTCTGGACAAACACCAGGTCTTGTCTCTGGACAAACTCCAACAGCTCAACCAGGCCTTGTCTCAGGACAAACACCAACAGCTCAACCAGGCCTTGTCTCTGTACAAACACCAACAGCTCAACCAGCTCTTGTGTCTGGACAAACACCAACAGCTGTTACCAAATGTACGCGAAGCCACTGGGGTCGCTGGATTAATCGTGACAATCCTTCCATGGGTGATGGTGACTATGAAGCCTTGACATCCTCAGAGCTTGCAATCTTCTGTACTGGTGGATCTGTAACCTCCATAGAGTGTGTGACAGATGCTGGTATCCCATCATATAGTTCTGGAGAGCGAGTCACGTGCACCGTCAGTGATGGCCTCACATGCAGGAATTCAGATAATCTTCCTGTCCCGTGCTCAGATTACAAAGTGAGATACTTCTGCCAGTGTCAAGGTAGGAAGAAATAATAGTTGTTTACTACATGTCATTTTCTGTGGAATCTTTAGCATTTTTGTAGGGAATTCACATTTCTGTTTATTTAATGCATTTTCAAACCCTCAGTCCCTATTGATCAACAAAAAAATGCAGGGTTGCCAGTGACCTAAACAAATCAAGGAATTGGTTTGTGTTTTTCAAGGTTAGGGATTTTTTTGGGAATTTTACAAAAGTCGGGGTTAAAATAATAATTTTGTTGAGAATTTTTGTGACATGGCTATGGCAGTCATCTAGTTTTAGAGTAAATAATCATTTACAATTGTCAGGGGATTTTGAAAAATGGTCAGAGAATTTCGAAATTTCTAAAAAGCCCGGAAAAATATTATTTTTTTGTCGAGAATTTGTGTAACATAGCTTTGGCAGTCTTCTAGTTATAGAGTTAATAATCATTTTCACTGTTCTCTTGATTTTGTAAAGCTTTATAAAGCTGTTTCAGCAGATTAAATTGCGACAAATTGGTCGGAAAAAAACAACATTGGTCATCGAAAAGTGGGTGGTAAGTGGCACCCTGCTATGATTGGCATTTCAAAGAAAATAATTCTTCTAAATTATCAAATCCAAGAAGTTTTTACACAGAAATCACGAACATAAATGATTTCTTATCTAAAGTTGTTCTGAACCATGTTTTTTCTTTTATTTGTAGAATTTGATTCTAGCAATACATGAAATCTGTTTCAATAATGTTTATGACCTTAGGGGCACAACAATTCCACTCGTCTACTCGCCATGACGAGTGCTCATTGATGCAGGACGAGTAGAAATTCAGATAAATTCTTTAAAAACGTCAATTTGACCATTCAAATATTACGAAGGATGAGTAACTCAGAAACAAATTTTCCTCCTCTGACCTTATTGTTGCTGGTTTACAATGCCAGATCATTTTACAATATGAAACATAATGTTCAAGTAAATATGAATAAAAATCTTATTTTTTAATCTCGTTTGGTTTGGGGCTATTTCCTCTTAGTCTTAAATCTTGCATATTTCAAACAGACCAAACAACGTCCCGAGTAACACCAGCAGTCAGTACGCTGGTACCCCCCTTCATTGAACCCCTGCAACCAACACTGCACATGACATGTGGCTGGTCCCCCTGGCTCAATAGTGACAGACCAAACTTTGGCACCAATGATGTAGGAGACCTGGAAACCATTGCTGGACTCAAGACCAAGTTCGGTTTATGTAAGAATATCTTGGACATACAGTGTCGCATGGCAAACTCCGACACAACTGCTGCAGCGGCCGGTCAAACAGATGTCATGTGTGATGTCACAAATGGTCTTAGATGTTACAACAGGTAAAATATAATTAATGATATTAAAAGTTTAGACATCAGTTTAACATTGACCTTTTCCGGGAAATTGTTTGCCCTGTGGACTGGAGGCAATATTATGCAATAGGCTCGGATGACAAATTTTGTTATTAGGTCGGCACTTCTCAAACGTGAATTCGAGCTTTTGCTGTATTTGATCTTTATAGACCTTGCTGTTTAATCCCTAGGCCTTTTGGAATATAAATTTGCATAGAACCTTCTTTTCATTTTGAATTATTTTGAATTTATATGGTCTTCTAAATTGTCTAGCTGCAAATATTCTATTACTTACCATTCTTTGGGGCTCATAGTAAACCCATTTCTTTCCACCCATAATGACATTTTAAGCAGTTCTCTTACCTGTTTCACCCAGACTGCCATTTCCTCAGCACTCAACAACAGATGGGAAAAACTCCTTTTCCTCAGCACTCAACAACAGATCCCCATCTGTTGTTAAGTGCTGAGGAAATGGCAGTGTGTGTGAAACATTCATCAAACACATTTTCAATACAACTTTGAACTGCGGACAGTGACCACCCAGGAAGTTGACTAAGCAGTCTCGCGTATTTGGGGACTATTTTCTCTGACAAACTAACTTGTTGCCATTTTTGGTGCCTGGAATGGGCCTCATCTTTGAGGATCTCCTTACCCACTGAGAATTTAGGAATGTGCTTTATGACACTTCAATACTGCCAATCTTTGCTGAGAATTTATGAACGTGCTTCATGACACTTCAATGCTGCTAATCTCGGCATAGAATATGCTTTATGACACTTCAATACTGCCAATCTTGGCTGAGAATTTATGAATGTGCTTTATGACACTTCATTACTACCAATCTCGACATAGAATGTGCTTTATGACACTTCAATACTGCCACTCTTTGCTGAGAATTTATGAATGTGCTTTATGACACTTCATTACTGCCATTCTCGGCATATAATGTGCCTAATGACACTTCAATACTGCCAATCTCGGCATAGAATGTGCTTTATGACACTTCAATACTGCCAGTCTCGGCATTGAATGTGCTTTATGAAACTTCATTACTGCCAATCTCGGCATATAATGTGCTTTATGACACTTCATTACTGCCAATCTTGGCATATAATGTGCTTTATGACATATCAATACTGCCAATCTTGGCTGAGAATTTATGTATGTGTTTTATAACACTTCATTAATGCCAATCTCGGCATAGATAGCTCTACATTCCCTTGAATTTCTTCAACAATTACAGCTCATCTCATAACTTCCGCTGTGGGTTCGAAATGAGGAAGTGCCGATTCTTACGGATGGCAGGAGGTGTACAGTACTGGTTTTACCCAGGAAAAGTGGATGGTCTGCCACCACCTCAAAAGAATCGACCGTCATATATATATGAAATGGCGTAAAACACCATACAAACAAACAAAACAAAATTATGAATAACTTAAATAAAGTGCTTGCACAATGTATAACTGTGCATAGAAGGAGAAGATGTACACAAAATACAGAAGGGTTATGTATATAATGTCAGACTAACAATTCGTCACCTCAGAGGTAAATGTGCTATTAGTATATAAAAAATGAAGGCACATAGCACGTTCCACTTCTTGATAAATACTTGAGATATTGATGTCTTGAAAGCCCTGATATTTTTTTAGGGACCAGCCCAGCGGTAGGTGCTACGATTACGAAGTTAGTGTGTTGTGCTGGAGCCCGGAATGTACTCCTAACATGGGCTCTACACTGGTCCCAGGAATGGGCGGAACTGGAACCCCCATGCTCATAACAGGTTACATTTTACTATCCTTTTAGTGTTGTTTAATTCTTGTTTAATTATTTTTTTAAAATGGAGACATGTTTATGTGTATGCATCGTTATGCATCAGGGATAGGCAACACTATTTGGCAGTAAACTAAGATTCAACCATTAACCTCCAATGTCTGTCCGTCCGTCTACGCGTTTTGAAGTTTTTGGTTAAAGCTTTTGTTTTACTTCAGTTCTCAAAAACAATTGTCGAAAAGTTTAAACTTGGCACACATGGTCATTATCATTACGCCATATTGTACGACAAGAACTCTGTCATGATTATCCCCCTTTTTTATTTAGAATTTTCAGTTAAAATGTTGAATTTACAATCTGGCATTCGTACTATAACTAAATATATGGATGATTCACTTGTTTTCTATCCAATCTACACCTCATCTAACCTGTTTATTTATTTACCAGTCACCACATAACTTCAGTAACAGTATGCCAACACTACAGAAGTGGTAATTATTAACCTTAACCCGCTAAGCAAGACTGTAATAGCCTTGCATCCATTGTAAATCCAGATCAGCCTGCAAGTAACTTGCAGGCTGATCTGGATTTACAATGGATGCATTGTCCATAAACCCCTTTGTCACATAAATGGAATGGTCTTAATTCAAAGAAAGAACAGTCCATTAAATATATGTAGCGGGTTAAGGGTTAAGTGTACACATTAGATGATATTAATTTCTGTCTTCATAATTATTAGCATACCCTATCAATATTATTATATTACGCAGAAGCGTATAAAATTGTTATTAATGTGTAAAAAATATTTTTTTCCTACCAGCTGTGTGTCCCCCTGGCCAGGTGTGGGAGTCGTGTACCTTCAAGTGCGCTGATCTATGTGAAGGGTACGCCCAGAGCACGGGACTTTGTAACACAGACAACCCGTGCATACCAATGTGTCATAATCCAGACACCAAGCAAGTGTGCGCCACTGGAGAGCTTATGAAGGACAAGAACACGTGCGTGAAGAAAGAGATGTGTCCATGCCTTAAACCAGATGGTACTGTAGCCCAGGTTAGTGTTTCTCATCTTTAAGCTTGGGTCGTCCATGTCTAAAATAAGTTTGACTATTTGAACCTTTCATTATCAAATTGAACATATCTAATTGTGTATAGAGAATCTAGCATGAGAGCTTAATTATTAAATAAGTTGGCAATTATGATATGATTCCACGGAAGGGTTGCCAGCGAACTTCAAAAGTCAGGGAAATTTAAAGGGAGGAGGTGGGGGGGGGGGTGTATTTTGTTACCGAGAAGTCGTGTATCTGTCGCTATGGCAGTCTTCAAGTTATAGCATTGCAGTATAAAACATGAGATAGTCAAAAATAATAATTGATGTAACATATCTTCCAGTTTGAATTAATGTAATATGGGTGGAATGGCCGGCTGTAGGGGAGTGAGGAGGCTGATAAAATTGCGTCATATTGGTGAAAAATTACATTTGGTCAGGGAAAAGTCAGGCAATTTTAACAAATCTGTTTTCGGCTAGTTCACACTAACTAATTGCTGATATCAGAGACTGATCAGGGTTGTCGAGCAGCTGCGGCTAGTTCACACTAAATAATTGCTGATATCAGAGACTGATCAGTATTGTCGAGTAGCTGATAACAATAACAATCTATTTATCTGCCCTACCCCAGGCCTATGAGACATGGCCCAGTACGACTGAGGACTGTTCTCTGTGCCAGTGTTCCAACAACGAGATCCGATGCAGCAAGTATGATAACTGCTCCGCAATTCAAACCACAACCACCATAGCTCCGCAAATGATCAACGGCAGTTCTCCCACAATTAGTAAGTACATGGAAGCATATACATATATATAGAGGATAGTTGTTGTTTTGGAGTGAATAACATATTTTATTTCATCGAGAAATGAGAAAACATTATATTTTCACAATTGCAAAGCAGTTTTCTCACTTCTCTATGAAATAAAATATGTTATTCACGACAAAACAACAAAGTGTCTTTTTATTTTGAGATTTTACAATCACTTTTTTAGGGAAACTACTGTAGAACAACAAGGGAGGAATTTCAATAACTAAGCTGCTTTACACATTTTTTGTCCGATTACAAACAATAGTCCAAAGATATTCCACTTATACCCAAATAGAACAATTTTTTAAATATATATTGGCAGTAATTTCCTTTCAACTTCATTTCCTTTGAAGAAAAGTAATGCAAGGGATGCAACTACTTTTTATTGTTTTTAAAGTAGTCCTGGCAGCTACTGTGAAAATAAAACTATATTTCACAATGTGAAATAACACTTTTATTTCACTGATAAAATACAGTATTCCATTGCCTATCATACTATAAATATCTACATATCAGTCCAGAGCTGTTGTATCATCTACATATCAGTCCAGAACTGTTGTATCATCTACATATCAGTCCAAAACTGTTGTATCATCTACATATCAGTCCAGAACTGTTGTATCATCTACATAACTGCATAATCATCTTTATTTATATATAGTTACAGTAGTTTTCTGTTCACTCCTTAACCCGCTACATATAAATAAAGGACTGTTCTTCCTTTGAATTCAGACCATTCCATTTATGTGATAAAAGGGTGTTCTGGTGAAAAAGACTGATCAGCAGATGGACATTGCAAATCCCGATCTGAGATTACAATGGACGCAAAAGCTATTATAGTCTTGCTTAGCGGGTTAAGGGTTAATTTGTAGAGACATTTTGTAAAATAATAATACTGTATACCCTCATTCAAATGCCTCAGAGGTGGAGTGTATATGGTAATATAAATTTAAAAAACTGTAAGATTATTAAAATACCATTTGTCTTAGTCTTGTGTTCTATATAACTACCATCACTTCAACGATGATAATTACACAATATATTCTAGGACCAATTATAACCCACACTGACTGTCAATGGACTGCGTGGATCAATGTAGACAGACCCACGGTTGGCAGTGGTGATCTTGAAACCGTGTCTAAGATCAGACAGATCCACCAGTTCTGTGCAGCTCCAGCCATGATCGAGTGCCGAGACGTACACACACACACCCCAGTACAGCACAGTCACCAGAAGGTCACTTGCGACATTGACACTGGACTGAAATGCCTGAATTGGGACAATGGTGCCGATTGTGACGATTACGAAGTCAGATTCTTCTGTTCTTGTTTATGTAAGTAGCTTTAGAACAATTTATGTATACATATTGTAAAGCAGATTTTATTATTTGCACCCTACGCACATATTATTTTCGAACTTATGAAGATAAAGTTATTTGCTCATACATTTACACACAAAAAACTTTATAGAGAAAGCACAAAGTGGATAATTTTGAAACAAACACTGAAAAAACATAACTTTCCTGATCTTCAACCATTTATTGGAATTACCAGAGTATGAGGTCTGTTCATTTCATTTCTATGAGGAGGTATATAAATCCATTGATTTTATCATGTTTCGATTCTCATTTTACAGCAACAACCAAGGCCCCAGGACTTATCTCTGGACAAACACCAACAGCTCAACCAGGTCTTGTCTCTGGACAAACACCAACAGCTCAACCAGGTCTTGTCTCTGGAGAAACACCAACAGCTCAACCAGGACTTGTCTCTGGACAAACTCCAACAGCTGAACCAGGTCTTGTTTCTGGACAAACACCAACAGCTCAACCAGGTCTTGTCTCTGGAGAAACACCAACAGCTCAACCAAATATTGGCCCCGATGGAACACCAACAGCTCAACCAGGTATTGTCTCTGGTGAGACACCAACAGCTCAACCAGGCCTTGTCTCTGGACAGACCCCAACAGCTCAACCAGGCCTTGTCTCTGGACAAACACCAACAGCTCAACCAAACCTTGGCCCTGGTGAAACACCAACAGCTCAACCAGGTCTTGTCTCTGGAGAAACACCAACAGCTCAACCAAATATTGGCCCCGATGGAACACCAACAGCTCAACCAGGTCTTGTCTCTGGTGAGACACCAACAGCTCAACCAGGCCTTGTCTCTGGACAGACCCCAACAGCTCAACCAGGCCTTGTCTCTGGACAAACACCAACAGCTCAACCAAACCTTGGCCCTGGTGAAACACCAACAGCTCAACCAGGTCTTGTTTCTGGACAAACACCAACAGCTCAACCAAACCTTGGCACAGGTGAAACACCAACAGCTCAACCAGGCCTTGTCTCTGGACAAACACCAACAGCTCAACCAGGTCTTGTTTCTGGACAAACACCAACAGCTCAACCAAATATTGGCCCCGGTGGAACACCAACAGCTCAACCAGGTCTTGTCTCTGGTGAGACACCAACAGCTCAACCAGGACTTGTCTCTGGACAAACACCAACAGCTCAACCAGGTCTTGTTTCTGGACAAACACCAACAGCTCAACCACACCTTGGCCCAGGTGAGACACCAACAGCTCAACCAGGTCTTATCTCAGGACAGACACCAACAGCTCAACCAGGTCTTGTCTCTGGACAAACACCAACAGCTCAACCGAATCTTGGCACAGGTGAAACACCAACAGCTCAACCAGGCCTCATCTCTGGACAAACACCAACAGCTCAACCAAACCTTGGCACAGGTGGAACACCAACAGCTCAACCAGGTCTTATCTCTGGACAAACACCAACAGCTCAACCAGGTCTTGTCTCTGGACAAACACCAACAGCTCAACCAGGTCTTGTTTCTGGACAAACACCAACAGCTCAACCAAATCTTGGCACAGGTGAAACACCAACAGCTCAACCAGGCCTCATCTCTGGACAAACACCAACAGCTGGTCCAACATTATGTGGATGGACACCATGGATGGACAACCACAAACCTGATGATTTCTCCGGAGAGTCTGAAACATTTTCTGATTTGAGGACTGGTTATCAATTCTGCCATGACGGGGATATCCAGGGCATTGAGTGCAGGGTCAAGGATTCGCATATGATGATTAACCAGACAGATCAAGTCAATGTCATGTGTGATATAGCTTCTGGAGGGCTGATGTGCTTTAGCTTTGACCAGCCAAGTGGAATGTGCTTGGATTATGAAATACGGGTATTCTGTGAACCAAAGGGTTATGATTGTTCCTCACCAACAGCCCAACCAGGTCTTATCTCAGGACAGACACCAACAGCTCAACCAGGTCTTGTATCAGGACAAACACCAACAGCTCAACCAAGTCTTATCTCTGGACAAACACCAACAGCTGAACCAAATCTTGGCACAGGTGAAACACCAACAGCTCAACCAGGTCTCATCTCTGGACAAACACCAACAGCTCAACCAAATCTTGTCTCTGGACAAACACCAACAGCAGCACCAAATATGGTATTATATTTTTTGTCCAATTCCTAATTTCCCTTCTATGTTACACATGATATTTAAAACATTTAAAAATGGCATTTTAAAGCTTAATGTTTATTAAATTAAGGTGAGATCGGTTCAGATCATATTGAAAACCTCGTAGTAATTAACTTATATAGTATATTGTATCTACATAAATGTTAAACACCTTGTTTGAGCTAGTTTTCACCGTGCATATTGAAATTCCTTCATGTATGCATCTCAAAGCATGTGTCGTCATTGACACTGAAGAATGTCAGTTAGTGAATTGAAGTTTAAACCGTCTCTGATATTAGTAACAGTTTGATAAATACTAATAATACTTTTAAATAGTACTTTTCTGTAAGAAGATTAGTCACTATTATAAAACATTTAACTCATTCAAACTGGAAGTCTGCTCTGTTTCATTCCACTAGCGGCAGACCCTTCCTTCTGACAATTGCATTTTGTATAATCAATAAAGGTGTGTAGAGGTGGACGCCACTGATACTGGAATAAAACACTTTGTGATGAAAAATCTTAAGTTTTAAATATCTCTCCTTTAATTTTTTTTTCGAAACATGGTTTAAGGTAAAATTTGAGACAATAAAATTGCGCCTTATGGTAGACTCACAAGCGAACTAAAACATCAACGGTACTGCAGCATACTGCTGGTACTGCAATTCCAGCAATGATTCAGTATTAAGGAAGTGTCTGCACAGTCATCTGCTATGAGAGAGTCGTTATCAGTCATCAACTCTGTTATGGTAAACTTTGTGTTTATAATGACAGCATGTATATAATTGGTCCAGTTTATTGACAGTGTGTAGATGGCTGGTCCGAATGGATTAACCGTGACAACTCTACTATTGTTAACTTAAACTTTGCGTTTGTATTGACAGTGTGTAGATGGCTGGTCCGAGTGGATTAACCGTGGCAACTCTACTATTGTTAACTTAAACTTTGCGTTTGTATTGCCAGTATGTAGATGGCTGGTCCGAGTGGATTAACCGTGACAACTCTATTATTGTTAACTTAAACTTTGCATTTGTATGGACAGTGTGTAGATGGCTGGTCCGAGTGGATTAACCGTGACACTCCACCCAGTGACGGCAAGGAAGTGGAATCTATGTCACCAGCAGAGTTGACGGCTTTCTGCGGAGCTGGCAAGATTACGGCTATCGAGTGTGTCACAACGGACGGCATACCCAGTTACAGTACCGGGGAGGTATGGCCAATTGTTTTGTTTCGGGTTAAGCCATGTGTGTAGCATGAATAGGAATTACCAGGACCAACAACTGCATTAGGTCATCCTGAAATTAGGGTCAGAATATGCTTATTGTTAACATTAATGGAGATGATAGAGACTTTGTGTCAAATATTTGTGTATAATATTACTGTCAAATATGCATTAAATCCCCCGATGTACCCAGCTGTAAATAGAAACAGCCGATTATAAATGTACGCTTCTTTAAAAGGCATGCTGACTTTTTAACTCTTGTGTTTACGTAAACATTACATGTGCTATAAATAAACCATTTGGATCTGCACACTTTCTGTGTTGTGCTTAGCACCAGCGCAGCATGTAGGGGATACAGAATAATTATTACACAAATATTTATTCAGCATAGTGTGTACAGTTTAATTGTATTCGGTTTATTTGTTAGCCTAATTCTCTAAGTTATAACGCTTTCGTGCAAAGGACTACAAATATTTATTTTTGGCTCGGTTTAATTTTCTTCTTTGTCAACGTAAACAAAAATTTGTTCAGCTAACAAATTACTCGGTGGCTGTAGTATGCCATTCCTTGTATGTATACAAATTAAAGAATAAAACCTGTACAATTTTAATAAATTAGAGTTTGGCTAGAGTTATTTCCCTGTATGGAAATCCAGTATTTTGAAAGTAATTTAATTGCTTGAAGAACTTCATAAAGCAAAATTGCTGTGTTCCTTAAAATGCAGACAAATGAACAATAGGGTTAGTGTGAATTTTTGCTATTTTCAGGTTATGGAATGCTTGCTGGAAAAGGGTCTGGTTTGTAACGATGCTGACAACTTCCCAATGCCTTGCAGTGATTACAAAGTCCGATACTCGTGCAAGTGTGCAGGTGAGTTGAGTTTAAACATTTAATAAACATACACGCAAGCGATGTTTTACGGCCGGAGATGAAAATGCTGAATTGGAAGCCTGTGTCTCAAAATAAAACATAAAATAAATAAATAAAAATAGATTTGATGAATTATATACGTAATAAATTTATAAATTCCTGTATCATTTTGCGCTTAAATTCATGAAAATTGTCTACTGTATGTTGATGATTTTACTGCACTATTTCTTCCTTACTGTCTTGGTCCAGATGAAACACCAACAACTCAAATAGGTCTTGTCTCTGACGAAACACCAACAGCTCAACCAGGTCTTGTCTCTGGCCAAACACCAACAGCTCAACCAGGTCTTGTCTCAGGACAAACGCCAACAGCTCAACCAAGTCTTATCTCTGGACAAACACCAACAGCTGAACCGAATCTTGGCACAGGTGAAACACCAACAGCTCAACCAGGTCTCATCTCTGGACAAACACCAACAGCTGAACCAAATCTTGTCTCTGGACAAACACCAACAGCAGCACCAAATATGGTATTATATCTTTTTGTCCAATTCCTAATTTCCCTTCTATGTTACACATGATATTTAAAACATTTAAAAATGGCATTGTAAAGGCCTCATTATCAGCTTAATGTTTATCAAATTAAGGTGAGATCGGTTAAAATCATATTGAAAACCTCGTAGTAATTAACTTATATAGTATTTTTGCGTTTGTATTGACAGTGTGTAGATGGCTGGTCCGAGTGGATTAACCATTACAACTCTATTATTGTTAACTTAAACTTTGCGTTTGTATTGACAGTGTGTAGATGGCTGGTCCGAGTGGATTAACCGTGACAACTCTATTATTGTTAACTTAAACTGTGCATTTGTATTGACAGTGTGTAGATGGCTGGTCCAAGTGGATTAACCGTGACACTCCACCCAGTGACGGTAAGGAAGTGGAATCTATGTCATCAGCAGAGTTGACGGCATTCTGCGGAGCTGGCAAGATTACGGCTATCGAGTGTGTCACAACGGACGGCATACCCAGCTACAGTACCGGGGAGGTATGGCCAGTTGTTTTATTTCGGGTTAAGCCATGTTGTTGTTGATCAGATGTACCTACCAGGACCAACAACTGCATTAGGTCATCCCGAAATTAAAGTCAGAATATGCTTATTGGTAACATTAATGGAGATGATAGAGACTTTGTGTCAAGTATTTGTGTATAATATTACTGCCAAATTTGCATTAAATCCCCACGATGTACCCAGCTGTAAATAGAAAACTCGATTAGAAATATACCCTTCTTTAAAAAGGCATGCTGACTTTTTAACTATTGTGTTTACGTAAACATTACATGTGCTATAAATAAACCATTTGGATCTGCACACTTTCTGTGTTGTGCTTAGCACCAGCGCAGCATGTAGGGGATACAGAGTAATTATTACACAAATATTTATATAGCATAGTGTGTACAGTTTAATTGTATTCGGTTTCTTTGTTAGCCTAATTCTCTAAGCTGTAACGCTTTCAGGTGCTTTGTCAGCTGTTTCAGTTTATGTCTTTATAAGCATATTCCGCCTTTACTTTCGTGCAAAGGACTAAAAGTATTTATGTTTTTACGCGGTTTAATTTTCTTCTTTGTCAGCATAACAAAGTGTTCAGCTAACAAATTACTCGGTGGCTGTAATATGCCATTCTTTGTATGTATACAAATTAAAGAATAAAACCTGTACAATTTTAATAAATTAGAGTTTGGCTAGAGTTATTTCCTTTTATGGAAATCCAGTATTTTGAAAGTAATTTAATTGCTTGTAGAACTTCTATTGCATTAAACGCTCACTAGTACATCAAAATAGTTTCAAATATAGAAATAAAGCAAAATTGCTGTGTTCCTGAAAATGCAGACAAATATCTGCTTGAACAATAGGGTTAGTGTGAATTTTGCTATTTCCAGGTTATGGAATGCTTGCTGGAAAAGGGTCTGGTTTGTAACGATGCTGACAACTTCCCAATGCCTTGCAGTGATTACAAAGTCCGATACTCGTGCAAGTGTGCAGGTGAGTTGAGTTTAAACATTTAATGAACATGCACGCAAGCTATGTTTTACGGCCGGAGATGAAAATGCTGAATTGAAAGCCTGTGTCTCAAAATAAAACAAAAAATAAATAAATAAAAATAGATTTGATGAATTATATACGTAATAAATTTATAAATTCCTGTATAAATTCCTGTATCATTTTGCGCTTAAATTTATGAAAATTGCCTACTGTATGTTGATGATTTTACTGCACTATTTCTTCCTTACTGAATACATATACAGAATGTGTTCATATTGACTATTTTTCTGTTACAGCTACTGTCGCACCTCCCACCACGACAGTGATGGCAACACCAAACATCAACGTTACCTTCCCAGGTAAGCCATTCATATATGCTTTCATTTAATCATAATCAGTTGTTCAATGTCACCTCTTCTTCCAGAATAGTCTCTACAGACAGCTGATTTTCCCACTACAATCTCTTAAAGAATAAATTTCATATTTTCACCTTTGCTGATGAAACACATCCAACATGAAGTTATAACTTGAAGGGTTTCTTGTCAACTCTGAATACTTCAGGTGTTCTTCACCCTTCATGTAAATCACAGACCCAATAACAATTATTGTTGTGTCTGTGATGAATATTTAAAAAAAAAATATTAAGGCTATTATATATATGTAGCGGGTTAAGGGGTAACTACTAAAGTTTCGTAGGACCTCCATCTTTCAAGGCACACCACAGTGGACTATTTTACAATAGAGATGGGTTTAAATAATATTCTAGATTTTGTTCTCTCTAGTTGCATGCCAAGAGCCGATGGGTATGAAGAATGGTCATATCCGAGAAGAAATGATCACGGCTTCCTCGTCTCGAGACGGCAACGTGAACCCGCACAACGCCCGCCTCGACAGCACTGGTGGCTGGATGCCCAACACAAACGACATGAACCAGTTCCTGCAAGTCAACTTCCTGGCTCCACGTCTTCTCACGGGAGTTATCACTCAGGGCAGGGCCAACGTGCCGTCATACGTGACATCTTACAAGGTGTACTACTCCACAGACGGCTTCCAGTGGACACCATACCAGGACCAAGGAAAAGATAAGGTATTTAATAGTACACCTATTACCCCCATATATGTATACCCCTTTTAGTCTATTCCATTAAAACATTTGGGACCCCAGGAAGGTATTTTTCAAATTAAACAACCACCCATAGATGCAAAATTGAGTTTAAAGTAGCTATCCCGCCAACAACAGTCAAATTTTGTACACCATTTCTAAACCTACTGACGACGAGGTATATATATAATTTACCTATTTTGAGAATCCAAACTCCA
Source organism: Cyrtodaria siliqua (assembly GCA_037043455.1). Lineage (NCBI taxonomy): Eukaryota > Metazoa > Mollusca > Bivalvia > Adapedonta > Hiatellidae > Cyrtodaria > Cyrtodaria siliqua. Next base: position 477,238 of record JAWPHD010000083.1, on the reverse strand, counting down.
TAGACGCAAATAAATGGCTTTAACCAGCCAGACAAAACTAAAGCGTCGAATTAAGAGCTTCAAACTGATAATTCATTTTACGCGTATTCAATCACGGGTATTTTAAGAATCGGTGAATAACCTATACTTTTAATTGACACATATACATTATTATAACACCTGGAAATAGTTTTGATAAACAATTTTGTTGTGTAATTTTGTCGTTATTTGTTAGTTTCTTTCAAGACCCAAATTTTATAAAATAGGGTTCACCGATAGATGTTTACCAAATTGCCTTCCTGGGGCCCGGGTATGTTTTAGTGGAGAGCCCTCAGCCACTTTTTCTAACTTATAACTGGATTAATTAATTTTCTTCTAAAAAGTCAACTTGAATAGCAACAGTTGTCCTCTCCCACCACCTGCTTCTCCATGAATGACTACAGCATAAATTCAGTGTTCATGTAATGTTGTTTTACAGGATATATCTGATGGCATGTTGACGAATAAAATAAGTTCATATAATTATATCCTTTTTTTTATTATCTCAGACATTTACTGGAAACACTGACGCGAATACCAAAGTGACCAGCTGGTTTGAACATCCAATCAGAGCCCAGTATATCCGTATCGTACCGCAGACGTGGCAGGGAGTGATAGCAATGCGTGCAGAAATACTCGGCTGTTACGAAAACTACCCAAGTAAGTACTGTCTAGCGGAATGATTGCAGACATAATTATGTTTTAAATGAATTTGCTATAGGGCTTATTTTATGGATTAATGTGTTTATTTAATAGAACCCTAATATAATTTGAATTATAGTTCAGAAGGCTGAAAAAAAACTAACATAAAAATTCTACATTTACTTTAAACAGAATTATTAAAAATGTGTTATAAAAATAATATTGTTCATTGTGTATGTATTAACAGAGATTCTTACTTTAAATTCATAGCGGAAGCCCCACCCTTGACGCCGAACCCCCACCCAACTGTTCATCCCGGTACAGTCGCACATAATACACCACAGATTGGTAAGTACTCCTCTACTTGGGCCGCGTGGTGACAATATGTCACATGGCGACCATCTGTCACCTGACAATAATCCATAACATGACAACCATCAATGAAACCATCCATCACATGGCAACCATCTTTCAGATTTTGGTCTGTCAGGACGGCTTTTGAAACTCAGTGGATAAAGCATTGCGCCTAGCTCCAGACCTCTGTATCGCATGTGTTGGCTGGCGGAGGCATGTCTGATCGGAAATCCTTCATCTCATCTACCTCTGAGATTGCTGTCCCAATATAGCCTAATATGAAGTGTTAATGTGATGTATAACGTCATTTCAGTTGTCCTTTCTGCTGGCACAATGTGAACTTGATTTCTGCTTGGTAACAGCATATATCTGCGGATAAAGATATACCATTTCAACATACTCAACACAACTTATAATGTAACGCGTCTGATTTTCCTTGCGTAAACATTGGATACTATTGGCTAATAAAACATGTACTACAATTGATTTTCTTTTGTTTTTATTATTATTGTCCTTTGAAGAAAACAAAATTAATCATGTATTGCATAAATGTGAAATAACATTAAATTTTGTTGAGTATATAATAAATGAAACTTAACACAATGACTGGTATATGCCCATGTTCATGATTTTGATGTCTGTTTGTTAGTTTTCATTTTTCTTTTAATTCATCATTTGATGAAAAATATCAATTGTAATATATAAATATATAATAAAACGATGACCATGTTTATATCGAATATAGAAATGTTGTAAATAACCTTCACCTGTTATACAATTTGCAGCTGACAGCTGTATAGAGTGGGATAACTGGGTCAATGAAGGTCACATCACCCTGACCTCTGGTGGTGACACGGAAGCAATCACTGATGTGCAGGCCGCTTCACACCATTGCTCCAATCCAGTCAAGATTGAATGTGTCAGGGCCAGCGATGAGCTGCCATACACTCAAACAGGTCAAAAGGTCAAATGTAACCTATGGGATGGTCTTGTATGCTTCAACGCTGACAATGCACCGTTATGTTACGACTACAAGGTCAGACTTGGATGCCTGAAACATACTCCAGAATGTGGTAAGATTTTTAACAAAACATTCGATTTCATGTTCAACTTTTATATTCTATAAATGTATGTATGTCCATATGTGTGTATGTTTAACTTTTGAACCACATTGTAACTGATGGGGAGGAATAATGTTTCAACGATGCCAACATCTCATTGAACAACCCTCACAACGATGTCATCATCTCATTTAACAACCCTCACAACGATGCCATCATCTCACTGAACAACCCTCAAAAAGGCTTTTGTCATTTAGCTTTATTCTAATTTGATATAGCATCTGTGTGCCTTTTCTTTAATACTCAATGGCCCTGCATTGTCAAAACATCATTCCTGTTTAATTGAATTACCCTGTTTTTGAATGACCATGTTGATCCATGTTGCATAATCTATCAAAGTTAAAAATAAATTTAACTGCATTCTAATTTTCTGAATGATTTGAAATGTATTCGACAAGAGCCATACTAAATCACATATTAATCAATATTTATAATGAGGAAGGCACCCATGAACATAAATTAATATTCGAGAATTGCAAACTAAACTGATTGCTAATAGACTCTCACTTCATGTTGAGTCTTTTTTGAATGATCCTCACATACACTGTTATCCAGTACCTCTCACTATGTTGAGTCCTTTTTGACTTACCCTCACATACACTGTTATCCAGTACCTCTCACTTCATGTTGAGTCCTTTTTGACTGACTCTCACATACACTGTTATCCAGTACCTCTCACTTCATGTTGAGTCCTTTTTGACTGACTCTCACATACACTGTTATCCAGTACCTCTCACTTCATGTTGAGTCCTTTTTGACTGACTCTCACATACACTGTTATCCAGTACCTCTCACTATGTTGAGTCCTGTTTGACTGACCCTCACATACACTGTTATCCAATACCTCTCACTATGTGGAGTCCTTTTTGACTGACCCTCACATACACTGTTATCCAGTACCTCTCACTTCATGTTGAGTCCTTTTTGACTGACTCTCACATACACTGTTATCCAGTACCTCTCACTATGTGGAGTCCTTTTTGACTGACCCTCACATACACTGTTATCCAGTACCAAGTTGGTTGTTTGCTTATTGAAGGACTCTCGGTACACTAATAGTAGTAGTTGATCTATTACCAAGGGTATTGGATATTTCTTGAATGACCATCTCGCATACTTTGTACTTCAGTATCAAGTTATTGTTGTACTTATTGACTACCCCTCATCCACACTATATAGCCCAGTACCAATTTATTGTTGTACGTATTGACTATCCATCATCCCAACTATGTACCCCAGTACCAAGTTATTGTTGTACTTGTTGACTACCCCTCATGTTCATTGTACTTCAGTACCGCATTATTGTTGTACTTATTGACTATCCCTCATTCTCACTGTATACCACAGTATCAAGTTATTGTTATACTTATTGACTTACCCTCATGTTCACTATGTTCTTCAGTACCAAGCGCCACCACACCTCCCCAAGCAGAGCACCAGTCTACAATGCCAGTTACCGGTACATACCACAGCCTGCTGTGTTTCGAGGGCATGGACACATCCGCCTGCCCTGCCCAGGGATGTGTTGACGGAACCTACTGCAACGGTCTTCAGTGTGTCACCAAAAACGAGTGTCCGTGTATGGTGGAAGGCAAAATCGTCAGGGTAAGATAGTGTAAGATGATTGATAGTGTTGCCAGGGGAACGGTTATTTTTTTTAAAAACTGGGAATTTAGGACATTCTTCAATAAAATAAGGGTGAACTTTTGTGTGAATAAAGGACTGTTCTGACGTTTAGGAGTAAGCGCAAAGTAAGGTATTGCTCCTATTGGAAAATGCAGAAATAAAATCCAAAAATTAAACTTCTGCAGACTGTATTTCAAAATGAGCAACTAATGATGCCTTACTCAGACTGTGACCTCAAATGAACCACTGATTTTACTTTCCTATACAATTTTGCTGATATTATCCCAAATAACTCTTGATTGTTTGCTGTTGTTTTTTTTGTTTGTTTTTAATGCAATTATTATACCTTATCCTTACAGCCTGGTAACTTTATGGAGAACAAGAATTGTGACACGTGCCAGTGTATCGCAGGGGAGATAATGTGTAAACCAAAGAGCTGTCCACCTTGTGCGGCCGTATGTGTTTTCTTTTAAACTTTTAATTTAAAAAAGCATAAAGTTCACTTCATTATTGGGTTTACTTTTATATCTTCATTAATAAAGGAATATATTTAGAGTTTCTTAATTCAGTTATTTCATACAAATACAAATGATCTGAACAATTTTAATTCACCTTGAATATATAGACTCGATAGTTTGACAGTGAACCATCTTTAATACAACAATTTTTTTATTAATTGCAATCTTACTTACACAAGATGCTCTGGATTTTCCCAACAAAATGGCCTGTTGGAAAACCCTGTAGGAAAGGGCATGTAGGGTTTCACATTTCTTAAGTTCCTACAAGTGAACATTAAGTTGGGTTTATCTTTTAACGTTATTGTACCACAAACAGTGAAGAAAAATAAACAACTGTAAACAATATCCTACCTCTTTAAGTTATACAGAAGCTCGCGGTAAAGTAATAAAGTATGGTCTCATTGAGTTGGTAGTTTTAAATATCAGGATGTGTGTAGCCCAGCCCCATCGAGATGTTTTTAAATAAATCAGAGATATGAGGCCAGACTCCATTTGTTTTGTAGCATGTCCATTCCATATTTCTGCCATACTTCTGGTAGTTAATCTACACCAGCTATTTTGACAAAGGTTATTTTCAATGAAATTATTTACACTTGTGCAAATACAAAGGAAATTTCAGTGACCATTCTATAAAATATTTGTTGTTCACTCCTCTATCCAAAATCAAACATGTTTGACAGGTTGATAGATTTTCAGTTGTTCAAATAAAATTCAATTTATGGTCCTTCTGCATTTAGGGTTACACCCAGAGTCTGGACAAATCCAAATGCGAGTGTGGTTGTGCCACATGTGCTGTAGGCGAGTATCGCTGCAGTAACGGAAATTGTATCCCACAATCCCTCAGATGTGATGGCATTATTGACTGCATAGATGACGAAGTGGGATGTGGTGAGTTTTTATTGGGTATTTTATGAATGCTGTGCAGGACTGGGTTATCAAGTATGATGGGTGGCTCTGACGGTTAGAAAAGTGACTTGTTTTCAAAATACGAAAACAAAAAAGTAAATAGTTGAATGAACGACCAAAATTGGGTGTATTTACTATTTATTAAAACCGGTGTTTCGATCATACAATGACCTTTATCAGCTTAACGAATATCAAAAACTCCATCATTGAAGTACTAAAATTCAGTAGTTTTGGCCTTGTCCTTCAATCCGTCCATTATTTTTGCTCATAGTCTCAAAATGCTTTCACGAATTACTTTCATATTTTGTTGATTACTGCGACCACAAGGTCAAGGTCACACACTTGGAAGTTTTGCATTTAGCCAGGGCATTAGTCAAATGTCCGACATTTTTAATGTTTGTATATATAAATTATCCATTAAACAGCAAAAGAATTTACACCATATGTAAGGTTTTATTTAGATTATTATATAGCTGTATTATCTGTCTAAAACAACAAGAACAGCATGATGTTTTGTAATATTGAAAACTTAAAACGGTAACTGATATTTATGTGAAAAATGAATGCAAATTTGAATATGAAATGATCAGTGCTATTGCCTTTGACTGCAGTGTCGACGCCAATGTTCACCCCGCCCATGTTCAACACTGCCACCCCAACTGCCCAGCCCATCATCGGTACAGGCCAACCAGTGACCAAACCACATGGTGGTGATCAACATACAACCCAGGCGCCAGGTATTTCACATTTTCTTATTTATTTTACTTTAAAAGCTTTGATGTGATGATTGTTCAATTCTTATTTATAAGGTAATACAACTATTTTTACATAATTTAACATGAAATGAGCAGTTTGTAAAATAATTGGACCAACAACAACCATTACTAAAACCTAATCCAAACCTTTCAAAAAATCTTCTCAAGATCAGCTGACAATAGTAAGAGTGTTTAATGATGTCATGTTCCGGTTTTTATTACAGTGGTCTGCACAAGTCACTGGTCCGGCTGGTTGAACCGTGACAATCCTGGAGAGGGAGATGGTGACAGAGAATCCATGACAGAGGCGGAGCAACACTCATTCTGTAGTGCAGGCAAAGTCACAGGCATAGAGTGCATAACATCCGATGGTAAGTAGCCACAATAGTAATTACATTTTGTAACCATCAAAGCAAACTTGACAAAAACACCTACAGTACTGGAATAAAAGATGTATTGTACCATAGAAGAAAATTGAAGATAGAGTTTCTTTAAGCTTTGTTCAAAAATGTTTATTTTACATACTTTCTACCACCGTTTGTTTTAAAGTCCCTATCCCGCCATCAACAAGCAAATTTTACAACAGATGTTAACCGTTTCAAAACCTACTGATGACGAGTTACATGTATAACTTACATATTGTGAGAATCCAAACTCTATAGACACAATAAAAATGGTTTTATCCAGCTAGGCCAAACCACTGGAGCATTGAATTAAGAGTTACCAACTCATACTTCATTTTATGCATATTCAAACATGGGTATTTTAAGAACCTGTGAATAAACCTATACTTTTAATTGACACATATACATTATTATATGATCTGAACACTTGGATAAAATGTTGATAGTTCTGTAGCTTAATTTTGCCGTTATTTGGAAGTTAGTTTCTTTAAAATGCTTATAATCATAAGTCAACTTGTGACCAGGTGTTTATGCCGTCTCTATGACCCTTGTGACCAGGTGTATAAGCAGTCTCTATGACCCTTGTGACCAGGTGTATATGCAGTCTCTATGACCCTTGTGACCAGGTGTATCTGCAGTCTCTATGACGAGGTGTATATGCAGTCTCTATGACCCTTGTGACCAGGTGTATCTGCAGTCTCTATGACCAGGTGTATCTGCAGTCTCTATGACCAGGTGTATCTGCAGTCTCTATGACCAGGTGTATCTGCAGTTTCTATGACCAGGTGTATCTGCAGTCACTATGACCAGGTGTATATGCATTCTCTATGACCAGTTAACTTGTGACCAGGTGTATCTGCAGTCTCTATGACCAGATGTATCTGCAGTCTCTATGACCAGGTGTATATGCAGTCTCTATGACCAGGTGTATATGCAGTTTCTATGACCAGTCAACATGTGACCAGGTGTATATGCAGTCTCTATGACCCTTGCTGCATCTATTGATGCGAAGAATATACAGGTTGTCAAAATAAAGCTAAAAAAACACTCAAGACAATACTCTTCTTTGTTTCTGTTCAGGAATACCTTCATACAGCACAGGGGAGATAATGCAGTGTTCGATCGAGGGCGGCTTCGTCTGTCTCAATGACGACAACTTCCCGATGCCGTGCAGCGACTACAAAGTCAGATACTTCTGTACTTGTGATGGTGAGTAGGAAGTCATGATTTTCTTGTTATTTATGTAGCATCTTCATGTAGTTCTGGCTAATATACCATTACATGGCAACTGGCTTATACCTCAGTATTTATGTAGCATCTTCATGTAGTTCTGGCTAATATACCATCACATGGCAACTGGTTTATATACAGACCTGACGCAATATAGAAAATGAACATATCGCATAGGGTCAGGCCCACCTACATACCAAGTTTCGAAGAAATATCCTATACGCTATAGGAGATAGATACTTTTCAAAAACAAAACTTAAGGCCTCTTTTTTTTAATAACTTGGTTTACGGATTTTTTCTGGAAAAATTACGTCAGGAGGTCGAAATAAAAATAAAAATAAAATTACTCGGGGGAAATTGAGAGAAAAAATTACAAGCAAAATGTTGACGTTTTAAGTCAAAAAGGGGGAGAGAATCAAAAATCGAACATCACTTTTCGTAGATCCCTATCGAAATCCATGTTTAATAGCATACTTTAGATAACCGAGCATGTCTAACTTGAATGAATGACAACAAATGCAGGATACAACGAACGAATACAGCGGGGAAAACTTGCTTGGAATTCTAGTCCTTGACACGAGTGGGAAAAAAAAAATTAAAAAAAAATAATAACAAAACAAAAGTGAAAAGTACAATTTTTGTTTTTCCAAAATGGGAAAAATTAGACTCGGCGGATCCGTAAACCAAGTTATTAAAAAAAGAGGCCTAAATCAAAAACTTTAACCCTGACAAAAATTGTTCTTTTGTCTTTAAAGTCAAGGTCAAGAACACTGGCGGGACTTTTGTCAGAGTTTCAGGTCTTACGCAAGTTAATGTGCATACCAAGAAAAAAAAAAGCAAGTGTTGATGATGCCACCGCGTTTGGGTCTTTGTCTTCGTCTTCACATGTGATCACTGATTAAACCGAGACAAAAGCACAAAGTTTAACGATGGACTTAGATCATACGTTGTCTCATTTACATATTCAGGATAATAATCATTTCAGTTACGCCCACTCTGCATCCACAACATGGACACACCGAAACACCAACCATGGCACCACCTGCAGGAACAACACAGAAACCAGCTGCTGGTAAGATTCTAAATAATTTGTTTTTCTTTATAAATTCATTTGGATTCTTTATATTGTAATTTTGATTTGTAATTTTAAAAAACTCAGCCGTGACATTTTTCTTCAGCTGTTTTTAAATAAATTCAGAATTACCTATTAATAGAAACTAACATTCTTGTAAACAGTCAAGAAGTGCCGCTGGTTGTACTGATGTCATAAACTGAATTGAAATGTCAAACATCTTTTCCAGTGCTCCAGATAAGCTCTCTCACCAAAGGGTATTTCAAGTTTAAACAATAATTTTCATGGTTTTGTTTCACTTTCTTTTACAATTTGCCAACAACGGTAAATGTTCAATGCTGGTTTTACTCTGATTTACTTTTTTAATGTTTTTTTACTTGCTGATTTCCCAATATTTAATGCCCAAAAACTCTGATTATACAAGTATTAGTATTATAAATTGTGCATGATTTGGACATAAATCACAGTTTGAAACTGAGCATGCTTAGATCATTATTAACACCTCTCTGTCACTGTTTCTTCAGGTTCCTCCGCTACAGTACCGGCCGTGTTGACAGTGGCGCCAGTTATGTGCAAAGACCGATGGTCCGACTGGAGCAACACAGACAATCCTGGGACCGGGGACGGCGACAACGAGGTAAATCACATTGAACCCTTCCTTTATGTGCACTGTTTGTGTAGTTGTCACCTAACATTGCACCCTTCGTCTCCCGTGTCTCCGAGCATGTTAACGAACCATAGGAACATACAAGTTCCCAGATTCCTTTGTATCTTTCCCCTCTCTCTGGGGCGGTTATAACCTTTTTCTGTGTTGATGTCAATTAGTGTAACCGAGTGTACATTTCCGTTAATGTCAATTAGTGTAACCGAGTGTACATTTCAGATTGCATTTGTTTACTATCAGGCGTCTTCTAATTGTTCAGCTGAAGTGCATTGGGCATGCCCGAGCCAATCATAAAAATGTAAATCGCCTGGTAAAGGCAGGGCAAAGATTATATATCGGGCATAAATACACTCAGTAATACACTCAGTACATTTAAAAACGCAACACTTAATATCTTTTGAATTTTTAGACTGGAATCTAAGTCCTCGTTTAAAATGTGTTTTAACTGAAAGAGATAGAGCAAATCATATGCAAATGTTCATCGCCATATGTTATGTACTTACATAAAATACAATCTTGATTTGAACAAAAAACATCGGACTAAAAATAATCGAAAAGCAAAAATGTTGCGTTTTTAAATGTACTGAGTATACTTCATTACCAAATAAGAGTGAAACACGTGAAACACGTTTCTTCGTTTCTTTTAGGAATACTCATAGCGATGTTTACATGAAAGTACAGTGTTATTGAGTAATTAATATTTTATATTCAAATCATGTAGCTGTAGGTAGAGCCTCTTTAAATTTTATTTACAGATTTGGACACAGACTCAGTTGAACACATTCTGCGGAAACGGCAAGGTGACTTCCATTGAGTGTGAGACTGACACGGGCATTCCGTCATACAGCGCAGGGGAGATAATGCAGTGTTCGATTGAGGGCGGCTCCGTCTGTCTCAATGACGACAACTTCCCGATGCCGTGCAGCGACTACAAGATCAGATACTTCTGTAAATGTGATGGTAAGTCCTGTACTATGTTATAAATATTTGATGATAATGAGTCTTCTTGAATATTTTTTAGTTTTCTTCAGTGTCCTGAAGTTTTATTCCTAGTGATTCATTTACTTGAAATGTGTTCCTCATTGTAATCATTAGCATCTGCATTGCTCGATTGTTTTCCTGCAGAACAATACATACAACAAAAATCAAATCATGCATTTTTTTTTATTAGCATTTAAGCCATAAACCTGCCAGATTTGTCCACTGGAACTATTTGTATCCATGACCATTTCAGTAACACCGTCTCTTGGTCCACAACTGGGTCACACAGAGACTCCGACCATGGCGCCACCAGTAGGAAGCACAAAACGACCATTTGGAGGTAATGTAATGATTATGGATTGTTTTATATTCCAAAAGAAAATAAAGATGCAATTTACTATCAAGGATCATCCCAAAAGAAACATGTTTGCCATTGCTCTATCTGATAGGTTAAGTGTATGGTGGAGTAATGGTGGTCTTCTCACTGTCAGTTATAATGGAGTGGTGAATAGTTCCTCTCTCCTCGCTATCAGTTAAAATGGAGTGGTGGATAGTTCCTCTCTTCTCTCTATCCGTTATAATGGAGTGGTGGATAGTTTCTTTCTTCTCACTATCAGTTATAATGGAGTGGTGAATAGTTCCTCTCCTCACTATCAGTTATAATGGAGTGGTGAATAGTTCCTCTCCTCACTATCAGTTATAATGGAGTGGTGAATAGTTCCTCTCCTAACTATCAGTTATAATGGAGTGGTGAATAGTTCCTCTCCTCACTATCAGTTATAATGGATTGATGGATAGTTCCTCTCTTCTCACTATCAGTTATAATGGAGTGGTGAATAGTTCCTCTCCTCACTATCAGTTATAATGGAGTGGTGAATAGTTCCTCTCCTCACTATCAGTTATTATTACATCCAAGATTTTACCTGTATAATAATCAGAATAAAATTGATATTTACAAAGTTTGTTGTTCAGACGCTTGATTTTGAAAAGTATTATTTTATGTATCTGGACTTTTTCTTCATTGTCGTGTTCACCAAAACGCAGAAGTTTGTATATATGTTTATATTTTATATTTTTCAATATTAAAAATATTTTGACAGTTAAGATGTCTAAATATACTTAAATATGACTTACGATGAGTGTTATCCATATTGTCACAGATTCCGGAGTGTCTACTGCTGTATCGGTCGGCACAACCGGGATGCCACAACCGCAGTGCCAGAGCCGGTGGTCGACCTGGACCAACACCGACAGTCCTGCAATTGGTGACGGAGATCGAGAGGTGAGTCTGCGTCAGCTGGAGGCAGTAGTGGTCTTAGTCAACTAGCTATGGAGATCGCCTGTGTGAATAGTCTTAGGATAAATCAAGTATCAGTGCAAATGGTTTTGGTTAATAAGGCTGATGCCAATTAAATAATCTTTTGGGCAGAGAGACACTCACATTGTCTAGTATATACAAATATATACAAATATATTCGATGCAGTAGGAGAAATTTCTCACCGACAGAAAAAGTTATAATTTCAGAACATTTGCAAAAAGAGATTTTGTCGCCTTTTTGACCTAGCTTAATACTTCTAAAATTACCTTATTTCGATCTTATGAACAATAATAGTAATTCAGTATTCTCTGGCATTGAAACCGGATTATGTTTTTGAAATATATATTTTTGCAGTTATTCAACAGTTGGTTTTGTTAGTGACAAATTTAACGATTTGAGATCTTGCAACTTTGTTTTTTCCCAGTACTCAGTTGTGCTTATTCACGAAGAATAAATTAAGTCTTTACTTTGCATCATGTTGGTTCAGTGAGATTTTGAAGTGTCTTATTTGTGTAAACATTTTGTGTGTCAGATGTGGAGCCATGCACAGCAGACAGCATTCTGCGGGAATGGCAAAGTGACTGGTATTGAGTGTCAGACTGACACGGGCATTCCGTCATACAGCGCAGGGGAGATAATGCAGTGTACGATCGAGGGCGGCTCCGTCTGTCTCAATGATGACAACTTCCCGATGCCGTGCAGCGACTACAAGATCAGATACTTCTGTACTTGTGCAGGTTGGTGTTCAGATTTGATACATTACAAGTTACTACAGAGTGCTCATATAGTGCAATGTGTAGCATTCTTGCTTCTCACCAAGGCAACCACTGTTCCGTAACTGGGCCGTGTTTATTTGATGTTACTATGGTAACCAACTTAGTGTTTCCTGGTTTCCAAGGTTTCCTCCCACATCCAGAACACAATCTTCCACATCATCAGCAGTGATTTGTTTTAGTTTAAAAATGTGATCGTGATACGTCAAAACTTTGATGTTTTCAACTAGCTTACAGTTGCACAAACATGTATCACTCAGCTTAGTTGTGACAAGTCCAGCTTGTATTAAAACGTGGTCTTAATCTTGTCCTAAGGACTATATTTGTCCAAGTGAAGGGAAAATAATGACCTCCTTAATGCAGGTTCATTTTTGAGAGACAGCGGATTTTAGTCAAATGACATCTAATTTGGACTGATCCCTAAATACAAGTGACCACTTAAGTTTGATTTTAAAATATAATTTTCTAAACATGCCAACATTGCACTTAGCAATCATTTAGGCTTGTGCGCTGTAAGCAATACAGTTATAGAAACAATCTGTGCATGTCTTCACCAACAGTCTTCTTCTATTGATACTAATATCCTATTTTACCATTAATAAATTGCATCATTTAGTTTTCCATTCAATATGTTGAACATTAATGTTTCTACTTGACAGAGCCAACCCCAGGACCAGCAGTCGGACATACGGAGACACCTACAGCAGAACCATCCAAGAGTCCTCTCATCACACAGACACCAACTCAACGTAAGCATCGTGCCCTTGTTGTGGTCTTGATAACAGTTGTATATAAACCCATACATCACTCATAATAACTGGTCAATTTTTTGTTACAACTTGTGTCATATGACAGTTTACCTGAATCAAATGTTTGGTTTGTTTTTAACTTATTTATTTTACATCGATTGCGAAACAAGTTCTTGCAACTTATATTAATCACTCTCGATGGCTGCCTTGGTAGGACCAGTACTAAGCAATGTGGACTAGTTACCTTGCTCGAGAATAAATGGCATCGCCATGGTGAGGATTGATCCATGACCTTTTAGTCTAGAGTTGGGCACTATAACCACTGGACTGTGCACTCCATTGAATGGTTAAAGCTGTGTTTTTCTGTTATTGTCATGTTCAGATACCTTTGCTTGTATTTTCCATTTTATCGTTTTGTTGTTTTGGCTATATTGTATAGCATCTTTATCGAAGGTGGTCTTTGTTACTGCAGTTGATGAGTATACATTTAAGTTGCAATGCATCAAGCTACATTTATAAACAGCAAAAACCATGATGATATTGGGATATAAATAAAGGACACCAAATGTCAAAGAGAAATGCTGCAATCATTCTAGAAACAAAGGTAACAACGAGTTGTCTGTAATTTCAGAGTTGACCACACGCGCCCCAGTGATGTGTGTTGATCGCTGGACACTGTGGTCTAACCGTGACTCGCCCAACACTGGAGAAGGTGATATAGAGTTCATGCCCGTATCAGAGCTGGACAAGATCTGCGCCAATGGGATGATAACGAGGATCGAGTGTGTGACAACAGATGATATACCCTCATACAGGTACAAACTAATTGATTATTTTTGTCAATTGTGTACCTTTTGTCCATTATAACAAATTCATTATCAGATGGTTTGTTGTAGAGTTTTTAGGCATGACTTTTTTTAACCGGATTGCGTGACAAATCCAGGCTTATAGTTTGGCGATGTCAGTCTGCCCGTCCGTCCGTCCGTTTATGTGTTTTGCTTAAAGATTTTGTTTTTCCTCATTTCTCAAAAACGAATTGTCGAAAAACTTTGAAACTTGTCGCACATGTGCATTAACATCACACAATGTTATGTGACAATAACCATAACTCTGTCTTGTGTTTTACCTGAATTATCTACTCTTTTTATTTAGATTTGTCAGTTAAAATGTTGAATTAGCTATCTATTGGTGCTTTACTTGTTTAATTTTCATTTAACTGAAAAATAATACAGTCTGGTTAAAGTAAGTGAATCATGATCCAACATTAAGGGTATTATGTTTTCATGATATCGTGATATATATTGAAACTATTATTTACGTTTTATTACAGCCCTAATAAATGTACACAAACAGTTGTTATATAATCTGTAAGCTGTCATACTGTTGTAGCCATATGTTCATGCATTGCTCAGATACAGTGTAGTTAATATCGCTCCCGTTTTCAGCGCTGGTGAGATAATGTCGTGTACCATTGAGGGTGGAGCTGTGTGTATGAATATGGACAATTTCCCGATGCCGTGCAGTGATTACAAAGTCAGATATTTCTGCAAATGTGACGGTATGTATTCTACGATTATATAATAATGATAATGCAAATATAATGTGTAATTTGGTTTAAAACAATGGAATATATATAATATAATATATATTAGCCTTGCTAAAATAATAATGACATTTTCTTTCGCAAAGACACATTGAGTAACAAATCAAATCAGTAGATCAGGTTGTTCATGATATTTCTTATGCAAATTACAATATTCTTAAGTCATAATTCAAAGAACATTCCAACAAGAAATGGTTTTCTGTCTCAACATCATCATTACAGTATGTACAAATATGCCTTCCATCTTCAAAAAAGTAAACAGTTGATGATGATTTTAAAGGGACACGTGGCAATCATGAAGTTTTTATCAAGCATTGAAATCAGTGCCTCGATATATTTTTTATCTAGTATCATTTTGACTTTAAACCTGCTTGCCTATAATTAAATACAATTTTGAGTTTTCCTTTTTTCGTATTATTCTACCATAAGTTTAAATAATATTGATGCAATATAATCAGAAGATAATATGCAAAAACAATTTGCTTTATACTATTCTTATAATTAAAATTAATGACTGAACAAATGCAAGTTATGTAGAAAAACTAACGGGATGCCATGAGTTTTTCAAACATCAGATGCCATGTGTACCTTTAAAGACAAATAAGCAGCTCTAAAGTTTGTGTATCGTAAGTTGCAGGCTGATCAGGCTTTACATTGTCTGGCTGCTGATCAGTCATTTCCCCTTTGTCGCATAAATGGAATGGTCTTTAATCAAAGAAAGAACAGTTCCTTACATATATGTAGCGGGTTAAGGGTTAATTTTGTGAAATTAAAAATATTCCTCTATTTGCATTGCAGAAGTGCCGACAGCTCAACCGCCAGCGATAACTGGCCAGACGCCGACAGGTGCCCCGCCAATGGTTACTACAATTGGTCTAGGTACATGTCATACCGCACAATTCTATACCAAATTTCATTTATTTCGAAAACAACCTGAATAGAATAATGTTGAGAAATGCATAGTTCAGGAAAAGGACAAATTTCACTGAAATTTGCAGCGATTTTACCATTTTGAAGGCAGTTAAAGAAAATCTCATTTTATTGTGTATGTGTGTATGCTGTGAAAAAAAGGAAAGAAACAAGATAATTTCTTATTAAAAGTATTCCACTGAACTTCGTTCTTTATTTGCTCAGGTGAAACACAATATGCTGTGGTGATTCAGGTGAAACACAATATGCTGTGGTGAAACACAACATGCTGTGGTGAAACACAATATGCTGTGGTGAAACACAATATGCTGTGGTGATTCAGGTGAAACACAATATGCTGTGGTGATTCAGGTGAAACACAATATGCTGTGGTGATTCAGGTGAAACACAACATGCTGTGGGGTGATTCAGGTGAAACACAATATGCTGTGGTGAAACACAACATGCTGTGGTGAAACACAATATGCTGTGGTGAAACACAATATGCTGTGGTGATTCAGGTGAAACACAATATGCTGTGGTGATTCAGGTGAAACACAATATGCTGTGGTGATTCAGGTGAAACACAACATGCTGTGGGGTGATTCAGGTGAAACACAATATGCTGTGGTGATGCATAAAGTTGCAAATAAATGTGTCTGTGCAACTCAAGCTATCTTTGTTTTTTAATTATTATTTATTTAAGATTTGTCAGGGTTACAAAACATCTAATTGTTGCTAACTTCTTAAAAACAAACATGGACGATCATTATGCAGAATGAAGTAGAAAACCTTAGAATCATTTGAGCTTGTGATTTGCATTATAATAATGTCATGCTTTTTTTTTAAAAAATCGATGTATGTGGATGTTATGCTACAGTGAATATAAGGCTGTAACAATTACAACTCATTACCATTAGTGTCCCTCTTTATTTCATTTTTAATCAACCAATTGTTATTTACAGCGCCACCTACAATCCCTAGTATCCACGGACACGCTACTCCTGTGCCTAGCAACTGTGTTTCCTCACGCTGGTCTAAATGGATTGACCGTGACCTTCCTGAAACTGGTGATGGAGACCTGGAGGCGCTTTCTCCAACGGAAATGGCGGTGTTCTGTGCCGGCGGACGTGTATCCCAGATCGAGTGCGCCACAACCGACGACATTCCATCATACAGCAGCGGCGAGATTCTGTCATGCTCGATCAACAACGGACTCGAGTGTTTGAACAACAACAACTTCCCCATCACCTGCAGCAACTACAAAGTCCGATACTACTGTGACTGTGGCAGTTAGTTGTCATTTATATCTTTTGTAACATAATTACATTAACCTTAATATCAAGTTTGTTTTCTTATTTTCACCCTGTTTACAAGTTTATATATTTGTTTCTCTTTGTATGCATGCCACTTGTTTAATTCATTCTTTAGATATCACAAAGTGATATTTTTATATAAAAAAAATGGCAGGAAAAAAGAAAATGAGAAGGGTAATCATATATATGACTGTAGCAGAGTTTAGCAATATAATAACAAATTACAGACGAATAAATGCTCCATATTTTATTCCAGCCCCACCGATGGTTGACCATCACCAAACAACAACACGGGGTCCACAAGCAATGCACTTCTCTACAGTAGCGGGTAAATATATTGGTTCACTTGTACCAGAAGTGTGTTGAAAAATCGCATAGTTTAGTTTATATAATAACAGTCAAAGGTGGTTTTGTGAACTACTTTTCATTTATGGGGGATTTCTGAATTTTAATAATGATTACTTGACTCAGTGATTAATTGACTCAAGAAATACTGAATAACACATAGAAGTTGTCGGCGATGTTACACAATTATCACATTCATGAGAGGTTGATAGTAAGAATGTTCACCCTGGGGATATCATTATCATCCGAGGCGATATTTTATTATACAGAGATCCTCTCAGGCCAATAAGATTCATTTTCAGTACAGATTTCACTTTGCTGGATTTTTTTCTTTCTTTCAAAAACAACTTGTTTTCAAATGCTATGACAGTTATATCATTGGATTGGAAATAACTAAACTAAGAAAATGAGTGGTAGTTTATTAAAATTAGTAAGGTATTTTTAAGTTATGACGAGATAAAAATAAAAATGTCCACATAATTAGCCTATGACTTTTCCGAAACAGTACGCACTGCAACACGCACCAGAGCTGCGCATGCGATAAGTGTTTTACTATCACCATGCACTATCACCCTTGCGTTAGATAGTAAAAAAGTACACATTCTTATCTATGAGGATTTCGCATGGGCATTTTATAAAGAAAGATTACACTTCTCTCTCTCTCTTCATCACTGTGTTCATCATGACTAGATAATTGTCACAATAATACCTGTCACAGTTGAAATGTTAAAATAGCTATCCCGCCAACAGTCAAATTTTACAAAATATGTACACCGTTTTTATACCTCCAGACAAGGTATATATATATATATATATATATATATATTTATATATATATATATGCTTTATATAGATGGGGAAAAAAACATTTATACATTGCTACAGTTTATAAAAACCCAAGCGCTTTCGGCTTACGCCTTCGTCAGGGGTACACAAACACGAAAATAACAAATACGAAACAAAAAACACTAAAATACACGGCAGTTTAAATAAAACTATTTAAAATGGCAATGTTGTATATATATATAGCATATATTTTAAGAATCCAAACTCTATAGACACAATATTAACGGCTTTAACCATCCTGACCAAACCCTAAAACTGGAGCAACTCATAATTCATTTTACGTATATTCATTCACGGGTATTTTAAGAATGTATTGGGATATACGCACGAGTTCTTTGGCATATTAATATTGCGCAACTTTAGGAGCGCAATATGTATACGCAGAAGAACGAGTGCATATATCCTAATACAAAGCTTAAAAACCTTTTTATTACAAACGTATTTTTAATATATAAACAAATAATTCGAATAAAACAATAGGTTTTAACATTTAATTTTCATCAAAAAATATTTATTTAAAACTTATCGTTACATCGTTGGAATTTTCACCACGTGACATACTTTCTTTGACGTGCACAGAAAATTGCACCATAACACAACCAATATGACTACTACACGTCAATATGAGCGAATATTGAAGTTTCCTGTTACATTGAAAGTAAAGTGAGTTTTTAAGTGTGTATGCAGTAAACATTTGTATACGGCCTAAACACATGGATAGAGTTTTGATTAATTGGTTAGTAGTATAATTTTGCCGATATTTGGCGGGTTAGTGCCTTTTATAATACATGGATACTGTTTTGAGAAATATTTTTACGTATATTTCAGTGACTGCCGCAGTATGCATACCAGAGAACTGTCCGCTGATGTCACGACCAATGGTGAAGCAGGGAGAAGTTGTGCGCATTGTCTCAGATGACCTGGGCTGTTGTACCAGATTCGAGGTGTTCTGTAAGCCGGAGACATGTACCCCACCCACTCTGACTTGTCCACAACCCATGATGGTACAACCAGTCAATATACACGACTGCTGTGCTACATACAGATGCAGTAAGTGTTTGCTCATATTTCTCCCTTCTCTCATCTTCTCCTTTATCTTTTCTCTCCTCTCTCCTTCTTTTCACTCTCTTTCTGCTGCCCTCTGCCAAAATACATACATTTTTAGTAGCAGTATTAGTGACTGTCGATGTATGGCATTGTCTTTTTTCACTTTCTGTCTCTGATACAAGCTGCCAAAATATGTGACACATGTTTGTCTGCCTATCTGTCCACACATCTGTCTCATTTTCTCCCAATCTGTTACCCTCTGCCAAGATACATGACTACGTTGCAACATATTGTAGCAGTATTAGCGAATGTCGATATCTGTCCGATACAACTTGCCAAAATATGTGACACCTGTTCATCTGTCTATTTGTACACATGTCCCTTTCATTATCTCTCTTTCTCTCTGTTTCTCTCATTTACACTCTGCAAATAAACAAGACTGCTCTGAAACATACAGATGCAGTAAGAAGAAAAGCATGTTTTTTTATACTTTGAAAAATTAACGTGTTTCATTATAGCTATATCAAACCAATTCATCTTGTCCTCCCGTTGTGTATTTCATGTCCACACCATTAAGGCTGTCCTTAATAGCAGGTTAATGGGTGATTTACCCTCTTACTTTGGTTAACTGACTGTGATTTACCCTCTTACTTTGGTTAACTGACTCTCTTACTTTGGTTAACTGACTGTGATTTACCCTCTTACTTTGGTTAACTGACTGCCCACTTTTACCAGTCCTCAATACAATAACGGAATAAATATAAATTGCCCACCTACTTTTAAAACCTTCCCTGTAACTCAAAAACAAAAGGAAAGCCCTGAACATATGTCAAAGCACAAGAAATGTTCAAAATTCCCTCTGTTAGACAACGATGTTGGGTGCTGTTAGTGGTTAGAATAGATCCCACCCTCACCTCACCCTCTTCCTCTCTCTCTCACTTCTCTCTTCAATAAGACTATTTTTACTAAAGAAACATACTTGCATAATTTCAGTGTGTCCGCCATCATGCCCACAAATGAAGCAACCTCACTGCGAAGCAGTAAGTTCTTACATATTTTATTATTAAATCATTTTATACAAAAATTAACCTTATTCATCAACAAAGTAGCTGTCACGCCAACAACAGCCAAACTTTACATCATATGTACATCGTTTCTAAACCTACTGTATATGTAACTTATTTATAATATAACTTTATAAAACATATTTTGAGAATCCAAGCTCTATAGACACAGTATAAACGGTTTTAATCAGTCGCCCAACCCTGAAACTGGAGTGTTACCAAACTCGTAATTCATTTTACGCATTATTCAGTCAAGGGTATTTTAGAACCGGTATAAACCGTTATTTTTAATCGGCACTTATACATTATAATATGACCTTAACACCTGGGCAGAGTTTTGATACAAGCTTTTGTAGTGTAATTTTGATGTTATTTGGCTGGTTAGTTTCTTTAATTACAACTTATGTACTTTCGGTTATATTTGATTTTTTAAGTTCTTTGCTCTTTGTAATGTTTTTAAATTATGTTTTTGTTTTACAGGGAATGCAGGTGATAGAAGTGACAGCAGTGTGTAACTGCACCCAGTATGCTTGCTGTAAGTGTCCAATATTGGTTTGTTATATAGATGCACCCCATCATGATATTGGTTTGTTATATAGATGCACCCCATCATGATATTGGTTTGTTATATAGATGCACCCCCATCATGATATTGGTTTGTTATATAGATGCACCCCCGTCATGATATTAATAAACACAAGGATTAAGAAAGCTCTTGATTTCCAGTGCAACTTGTTTGAACATGTGTCTAATGACAAGATCTTGGTGGAACTATTTCAAGTTATGGATATGTAGGATTAACCAATAGACTAACAGCTTCTGTCAAGCTTTTAATCCATAGTGTAGTGGCCTCGACAGCTCGGGGGATAAGGCTCTCGGTGGATAAAGCCCTGTGCTTTAGAGCTGCAAACCTCCGACTTGCCTTGGTTAGAGTCCTGACAGTGGCATCTCCATCCTTCATCTTATTCTTTTCCAAGGTTTCTGTCTCAATATGACTTTCATGTGTTAAACGGACATAAACCCATTTCATTTAACCTTGAATTACATCTTCCCTCTGGTTCTTTAATGTTGAGTGCGGATCATGTTATTGTTGTCCACTGTATTAACTTATATGATGTATGTTTGTATATTTGCAGCCAAACCCACACCCACACCATCACCAGCCCCCACAACGTGCAAGTACAAGGCCAGCATGTCTGTCATGAACGGTACCAGCGTGCCTAATGCAAATCCTCTTGAACACGTCTACCAGGTATGACTTCATTCTTCAAAACACAGCCAATGAGGTCTCTTATAACTAGCTAGTGTTTGTATTATATACTGATGAATCTACAAGGTCATCGGTTAATCTAGAATCTACAAGGTCATCGGTTAACCTCGAATCTACAAGGTCATCGGTTAACCTAGAATCTACAAGGTTATTAGGTTGAGTTAGCCCTAAACCACAGGGTCATTGGTTAACGTCGAATCTATAAGGTCATTGATTGGTTAACCTAGAATATACAAGCAGGGCATGACAATTTCACTTGTCCGCTCGCCATGACGAGTGCTCATTGATGCAGGATGAGAAGTACGGTAATCCAGATAAATTCTTTAAAATTTTAACAGTTTAACCATTTAAATATTATGAAGATCAGCAACTCTAGCCCCGTACAATGTCAGAATCTACAAGGTCATTGATTGGTTAACCTATAATCTACAAGGTCATTGATTGGTAGAATCTACAAGGTCATTGATTGGTTAACCTAGAATCTACAAGGTCATTGATTGGTAGAATCTACAAGGTCATTGATTGGTAGATTCTACAAGGTCATTGATTGATTAACCTAGAACTACGAATCTACAGCTGTCTTACAGAAATTTTCCTTAAGCAAAGTGACATTAGTGGATAAGCAAGGTTTGCATGCGGATAAATTGAAGTTCCCAATATCCTTCTGTCTGGGGATCATTGCAGAATTCTAATGTTTTAGTTTATGCAAAATATTCATTAAATAACATTCATTGTCATTTTACCATTTTATAGTTGGATTGGAATTATTATCTTCATTCTGTAGGACCTTTTTGTATTCGCCTTTGTACAACAATATGCATAGGTGCCAGTAGGTTGATACCACATTGGTGCCAGTAGGTTGATACCACACGAGTGCCAGTAGGTTGATACCAGATACAGCAGTATGCATGGGTGCCAGTAGGTTGATACCACATGGGTGCCAGTAGGTTGATACCAGATACAGCGACTTAAAGCAAGCAAACTAGTAATTGAATTTGCTTCATTTAAGAGGCCTCAATGGATATGTTCATGTCAACCTCTAAAAATAAAGGAGTTTAATTATCCATTAATTTGCTTTTGATTTAATTATAACTTATTATGGTGGTTTATTTATCACCTTGAAGGTTGGAGACTCCTGGACAGATGGTCTGTGTAGGACATGCATGTGTGAGGAGAGGTCAAACATTGCTGAAATATCATGCCACGAGGAAACGTGCCCACCATGCTCTACTGTAAGCTTCTGTTGTTGTTTTTTCATTTTATAACTTAATTTATGATCATTATCCCCGTAATACAACTGTTTATTGTAGATATTTTCCGGAGTCCCTGCATTCAAACAATTATATACTTAGTTTACAGATGTCTGTCTGTGGAATTACAAACTTTTCAGAATGATTTGTTATCTTAACATGTAAGAATAAAAGTTTTTGTAAAAACTATCATATAATTACATATCCGTTAAATGTGGCAGCTCACTGTCATTATTCTCATTGTATCTGGAAATTATGTGAGACCTATAGTTTTCTCATTCCTGTAATTATGTGAGACTTTAGTTTTCTCATTCCTGTAATTATGTGAGACCTTTAGTTTTCTCATTCCTGTAATTATGTGAGACTATAGTTTTCTCATTCCTGTAATTATGTGAGACTATTGTTTTCTCATTCTTGTAATTATGTGAGACTATAGTTTTCTCATTCCTGTAATTATGTGAGACTATAGTTTTTCTCATTCCTGTAATTATGTGAGACTATAGTTTTCTCATTCCTGTAATTATGTGAGACCTATAGTTATCTCATTCCTGTAATAATTGAGACGTTTTCTCATTCCTTTAATTATGGGAGACCTACAGTTTTCTTTTTCCTGTAATTATGTGAGACCTATAAAGATAACCATATAATATTCTGTTTTATATTTTGTAGGGTTATCAGAGATTGGCCACTGCAGGACAGTGTTGTGGAGAATGTCACCCAGTTGGATGTGTTGTCAATGGGACAGTCTACCACGTAAGTCATGTGATTTATGTGTGCACTATGTCCTAAGGTTTACAGTCGCTCAGTCGTATACATTTGCGCAGTAAGTTGGGTCATGTCGAGACTTTCTTTTAGGTTTGAACGATTTTAACTCTGAAGGATCGAACGCTATGTTTTTATTTAAACCGGGTTAGGCCATCAGCGAAAAAAAACTATAATTTGTTGATGAATCGTTAAATAACAGTTTCTTTAGACCAATAAGGGTTCATCTAACACTGATTGTTACATCTTGTTTGTAGGATGGGGATGACATTGTCACCAAGAGGAAGTGTTATACCAAACAGTGTAACTACGACTCGTCACTCGACATGTACATCATATCCGAGACACAACAGCAATGTCTCAGCTACGACAAACTACCAACATGCAAACATGTAAGTTTCTGAGTTTACATCCCGACACATAACATAAAGTACTGATCGAGGGCTCAGCGCGACACTGTGGTATCTTCTTGACTCATATGTGGTTACAACTGTATTGCGTTGAATCCTGGATTTATTTTACATTGATTATGAAATTATGATTATGAATCTACACAACTGATACAAATCACTCTCCATGGCACGGATGACAACGTTAGCATTTTCTGTTGTTGGAGAAAACACGAGAACTCTACACATTGCACTGTCAGTAAAAATATCAGTAATTAATCAATGGAAATGCAGAATACAAAAAAATAAATCTCATTATTGCTGTAATCATAGTCTTGATATGCAGATTAAATAGTCTTACAATTTAAAATACATGACAATTTTTCTTAGCTTTCTGAATTTTTGTACTTCCATAGTGGTACATATTTCGCATGATTTTATTCCGACAATATAAAATGATAATCTAAAAAATAAAAATAAATCTAGTTTACTATGAACATTCGGGAGATATCGCAACTAATGGCAGTAGAATTGATACTTACATGTTGTATCTTGTCATATCTCTGTTCCAGAATGAATCATCTTTCGACAGTACGGGTTGCTGTATGAAGTGTATCCCTTCATGTAAGTATCAGTATTTAATCATTTCGGTGGAGAACACCATGTTTGTGTAATAGAATCAAAATGGTATTTTAATCAGTGAAAATACTATTGATTTTTAAAGTTACTATTAAAATTACAAATAATATTTAGAGAAATGTCAAACTAAATAAAAAATATTCTTTTGTCTTGATTTCATGGAGAAGGTTGATGTTGTATAAATTTCATTTGTGATTTTCACCTGCGACTAAAAAGTTTCTGTTTCGTCTGTTTATCTTCTCCATAAGCAAACTTATTAAAACTGTCGACTAACGTGACAATTTGAAAATTTAGTCCTTGAAAACCGTATAACCACTTTCAAGTCACTAACATGATTTTGCAAGTCTGGTTCAATATAGTAAACACTAAATTATTTTACTTGGCAGCAGTTTTGAATGTTATGTAGTCATTTAGCTGCTTATAGTGTTTTATACTAAATGGATCTCCTGACACCCCATATTATATTTTAAATATATTTTTTATTTTCAAAATACGGGTACATTTCCAGCATTACTGCACAACAATTTTGTTCATTTTTTTTTCGAATGAGCTATTTTCAAGCTTGGTACACATGCACCTCATTTTTTTTCATTAAAATGACAGATGTTGATTTAAATCTATTGAAATTCAAAATGTTAAAGTAAAGTGCGTTAGAAGTTCCTATTAGTATATAAAAGCTGCCACCTGGACTAATCATCAGTACTGTATTGTTCTCAACAGTGGACAACATCACCCTGAGTAGCACGTGCCAAACATGCTCTCCCCGCCTTGTGTTCGGCCAACCGGAACAGAGCATCAGTTATTTCAAGCTCATGGACAACATGGAGCTGTGCCAGAATCTCGAATCCATCCCCGAACTCAGAGAATGTTCCGGTTTCTGTAATTCTAAATCGTCGTACAGTCACGTGATGCGAGGATTCACCAACAACTGCAATTGCTGCCAAGCCACCAGCACGAGCTCCAAGCTTATAACTCTCACGTGCGCTAGCGGACGCACGATTAGCAAGAACTACCTTATTCCGTCCACCTGCGGCTGCAGTGCGTGCACCGATGGCAAATAAAGGGAGATAAGAAGTGGTGTGGATTTACAAACTTTACGTTCATGGACATTATGTTGTACTTGTTGTTATAAAATGTAATCATGTTATTTATTTGTGTCCTTCCTTATCATTTTAAAAGCTACATTTATCAATAATGTTTATACCCATAACTAAATGTGTTGAGTACAAAACGTTACCTTTGACATTTGGAAGAGTGTTGGCATTTACTTTACAATTCAGTATGTTTTTAGAAATGGGATCTAGCTATTTCACAGACGCCAATAGAATATTGAATTTATCAAGATTATCAAATATCAAAATGTAAATAAATTAGAAATAATGTCATTACAGTGTGAAGAAAGCAGTGTTTATCAGAGAACAGTTCATCAAAGTCTGTCGAAACAGAAACAGAAAAGTTTTATAATACCACTGTAAAATATACAAAATGAGTGGAAAAGAAAGAGTAGTGAGTTACTTAGTTTGTTGATGAATACGCAACCTTGACCTGACAATTACAAGAATGGAGTAACTTGATCAAATAACATTTATAGTTTATATAATGATGACTTCTGTTTATATTTGTAACATTGGGTTAACTTTTTCTGCACGCATTTTAACATGATAAGGAATAAAGCAATTTACTGTGATATTCTGATATGTCTTCTTTTTTATAACCCACACACATACAGCGGCATCGCTAGACATAACCCAACATAACCCACACACATACAGCGTTAACAGGTTCTTAAAATACCTTGATTGAATATGTGTAAAATGAATTATGAGTTGGTAAATAATTTGACGCTATGTTTTTGGGGTTAGGCCCAGCTGGTTAATATATATATACAACTTCGACCGTAGGTTTAGAAACAGTGTACATATAATGTAACACGAGGCTGTTATCGGCGGGATAGCTACATTAAGTGAACGTCATGACATGTAGTTTGTCATATTGATTTTGATGTTGAGGCTTCCAAGACGGATGTTATTTGTACAGACATTGATATTAAACTTCCGGAAAAATCAAAGATGAGCACCATGTAAAAATGGACACAAGTCTGTGATCGTTCCTCCTTCTAGCACCATGTACATGGAGCACCATGTACATGGATACAAGTATGTGATCATTCCTCCTTGAAGCACCATGTAAATGGATACAAGTATGTGACTGTTCCTCCTTGTAGCACCATGTACATAGATAGAATTATGTGATCGTTCCTCCTTGTACCATCATGTACATGGATACAAGTGTGTGATTGTTCCTCCTTGAAGCACCATGTACATGGATACAAGTTTGTGATCGTTCCTTCTTGTAGCACCATGTACATGGATAAAAGTATGTGATCGTTCTTCCTTGTAGCACCATGTACATGGATATAAGTTTGTGATTGTTCCTCCTTGTAGCACCATGTACATGGATACGAGTTTGTGGTCGTTTCTCCTTGTAGCACCATGTAAATGGATACAAGTTCCTTGTCGTTCCTCATTGTAGCACCATTTAATTGGATACGAGTTTGTGATCGTTCCTCCTTGTAGCACCATGTAAATGGATACGAGTTTGTGGTCGTTCCTCCTTGTAGCACCATGTAAATGGATACGAGTTTGTGATTGTTCCTCCTTGTAGCACCATGTAAATGGATACGAGTTTGTGATCGTTTCTCCTTGTAGCACCATGTATATGGATACGAGTTTGTGATCGTTCCTCCTTGTAGCACCATGTAAATGGATACGAGTTTGTGGTCGTTCCTCCTTGTAGCACCATGTAAATGGATACGAGTTTGTGATTGTTCCTCCTTGTAGCACCATGTAAATGGATACGAGTTTGTGATCGTTTCTCCTTGTAGCACCATGTATATGGATACGAGTTTGTGATCGTCCTCCTTGTAGCACCATGTACATGGATACTATTTTGTGATCGTTCCTCCTTGTAGCACCATGTACATGGATACGAGTTTGTGGTCGTTTCCCCTTGTAGCACAATGTAAATGGATACGAGTTTGTGATCGTTCCTTCTTGTAGCACCATGTACATGGATAAAAGTATGTGATCGTTCTTCCTTGTAGCACCATGTAAATGGATACGAGTTTGTGGTCGTTCCTCCTTGTAGCACCATGTAAATGGATACGAGTTTGTGATTGTTCCTCCTTGTAGCACCATGTAAATGGATACGAGTTTGTGATCGTTTCTCCTTGTAGCACCATGTATATGGATACGAGTTTGTGATCGCCCTCCTTGTAGCACCATGTACATGGATACTATTTTGTGATCGTTCCTCCTTGTAGCACCATGTACATGGATACGAGTTTGTGGTCGTTTCCCCTTGTAGCACCATGTAAATGGATACGAGTTTGTGATCGTTCCTCCTTGTAACACCATGTAAATGGTACGAGTTTGTGATCGTTCCTCCTTGTAGCACCATGTACATGGATACAAGTTTGTGATCGTTCCTCCTTGTAGCACCATGTAAATGGATACAAAATGATATATTGGGTCCTATAGAAACCACAGCGTCCGAACGCAATGGCATCGTAGGTCCGCACTCTACTGCAAACAAGGACTTGAAACTACAATGAAAGAGACAAAAAAACAACAGAAAGGGTGGTGAAGGCAGGGTTGCCGACTTGGAACGGTCAGTAGGCAATAAGGCCTACTGGTTAGCTTGAATCGATTTTATATGCGCACAATCCTCGCTATTATCCTGTCTTCAGCGCCCAAATAGACAAGACAGTGTAAACAAAACTACATCCCATCAAAAGGAAATCTCTAACAATAAAGTCGACATCCAGAGAAATCAACTAAAGATATACATACAAAATAATAAACATCTCAGGATGTATCAGTTTGTGGTCGTGATCGTTCCTCCTTGTAGCACCATGTAAATGGATACTAGGTTATAATCGTTCCTCTTTGTAGCACCATGTAAATGGATACGAGTTTGTGATCGTTCCTCCTTCTAACACCATGTACATGGATACGAGTTTGTGATCGTTCCTCCTTGTACCACCATGTAAATGGATACGAGTTTGTGATCGTTCCTCCATGTAGCACCATGTACATGGATACAAGTTTGTGATGGTTTCTCCTTGTAGCACCATGTAAATGGATACAAGTTTGTTGTCGTTCCTCATTGTAACACCATGTAAATGGATACGAGTTTGTGGTCGTTCCTCCTTGTAGAACCATGTAAATGGATACGAGTTTGTGATTGTTCCTCCTTGTAGCACCATGTATATTGATACGAGTTTGTGATCGTCCTCCTTGTAGCACCATGTACATGGATACGTGTTTGTGATCGTTCCTCCTTGTAGCACCATGTACATGGATACGAGTTTGTGATCGTTCCTCCTTGTAGCACCATGTACATGGATACTATTTTGTGATCGTTCCTCCTTGTAGCACCATGTACATGGATACGAGTTTGTGATCGTTCCTCCTTCTAACACCATGTACATGGATACGAGTTTGTGATCGTTCCTCCTTGTACCACCATGTAAATGGATACGAGTTTGTGATCGTTCCTCCTTGTAGCACCATGTAAATGGATACGAGTTTGTGATCGTTCCTCCTTGTAGCACCATGTAAATGGATACAAGTTTGTTGTCGTTCCTCATTGTAACACCATGTAAATGGATACGAGTTTGTGGTCGTTCCTCCTTGTAGAACCATGTAAATGGATACGAGTTTGTGATTGTTCCTTCTTGTAGCACCATGTATATTGATACGAGTTTGTGATCGTCCTCCTTGTAGCACCATGTACATGGATACGTGTTTGTGATCGTTCCTCCTTGTAGCACCATATACATGGATACGAGTTTGTGATCGTTCCTCCTTGTAGCACCATGTACATGGATACTATTTTGTGATCGTTCCTCCTTGTAGCACCATGTACATGGATACGAGTTTGTGATCGTTCCTCCTTCTAACACCATGTACATGGATACGAGTTTGTGATCGTTCCTCCTTGTACCACCATGTAAATGGATACGAGTTTGTGATCGTTCCTCCTTGTACCACCATGTAAATGGATACGAGTTTGTGATCGTTCCTCCATGTAGCACCATGTACATGGATACAAGTTTGTGATGGTTTCTCCTTGTAGCACCATGTAAATGGATACGAGGTTGTGATCGTTCCTCCTTGTAGCACCATGTAAATGGATACGAGTTTGTGATCGTTCCTCCTTCTAATACCATGTACATGGATACGAGTTTATGATCGTTGCTCCTTGTAGCACCATGTAAATGGATACGAGTTTGTGATCGTTCCTCCTTGTAGCACCATGTACATGGATACAAGTTTGTGATCGTTCCTCCTTGTAGCACCATGTAAATGGATACAAGTTTGTGGTCGTGATCGTTCCTCCTTGTAGCACAACGTAAATGGATACGAGGTTGTGATCGTTCCTCCTTGTAGCACCATGTAAATGGATACGAGTTTGTGATCGTTCCTCCTTGTAACACCATGTACATGGATTTAAGTTTGTGTTCGTTCCTCCTTGTAGCACCATGTCAATGGATACGAGTTTGTGGTCCTTCCTCCTTGTAGCACCATGTAAATGGATACGAGTATGTAATCGTTCCTCCTTGTAGCACCCTATACATGGATACATGTTTGTGGTCGTTCCTCCTCGTAGCACCATGTAAATGGATACAAGTTTGTGATTGTTCCTCCTTGTAGCACCATGTACATGGATACAAGTTTGTGGTCGTTCCTCCTTGTAGCACTATGTAAATGGATACAAGTTTGTGGTCGTTACTCCTTGTAGCACCATGTAAATGGATACAAGTTTGTGCTCGTTCCTCCTTGTAGCATCATGTACATGGATACAAGTTTGTGGTCGTTCCTCCTTGTAGCACCATGTACCTGGATACAAGGTTGTGGTCGTTCCTCCTTGTAGCACCATGTAAATGGATACAAGTTTGTGGTGGTTCCTCCTTGTAGGATCATTTACATGGATACAAGTTTGTGATCGTTCCTCCTTGTAGGACCATGTACATGGATACAAGTTTGTGATCGTTTCTCCTTGTAGCACCATGTAAATGGATACAAGTTTGTGACCGTTCCTCCTTGTAGCACCATGTACATGGATACAAGTTGGTGATCGTTCCTCCTTGTAGCACCATATAAATGGATACAAGTTTGTGATCGTTCCTCATTGTAACACCATGTACATGATACAAGTTTGAGATCGTTCCTCCTTGTAGCACCATGTATATGGATACGAGTTTGTGATCATTCCTCCTTGTGGCACCATGTACATGGATACAAGTTTGTGATCGTTCCTCCCTGTTGCACCATGTACATGGATACAAGTTTGTGGTCGTTCCTCCTTGTAGCACAATGTACATGGATACAAGTTTGTGATCGTTCCTCCCTGTTGCACCATGTACATGGATACAAGTTTTGATCGTTCCTCATTGTAGCACCATGTACATGGATACAAGTTTGTGATAGTTTCTCCCTGTTGCACCATGTACATGGATACAAGTTTGTGATCGTTCCTCCTTGTAGCACCATGTAAATGGATACAAGTTTGTGGTCGTGATCGTTCCTTCTTGTAGCACCATGTAAATGGATACGAGTTTGTGATCGTTCCTCCTTGTAGCACCATGTAAATGGATACGGGTATGTGATCGTTCCTCCGAGTAGCACCCTATACATGGATACAAGTTTGTGATCGTTCCTCATTGTAACACCATGTACATGATACAAGTTTGAGATCGTTCCTCCTTGTAGCACCATGTATATGGATACGAGTTTGTGATCATTCCTCCTTGTGGCACCATGTACATGTATCCATTTACATGGTCGTGATCGTTCCTTCTTGTAGCACCATGTAAATGGATACGAGTTTGTGATCGTTCCTCCTTGTAGCACCATGTAAATGGATACGGGTATGTGATCGTTCCTCCGAGTAGTACCCTATACATGGATACATGTTTGTAGTCGTTCCTTCTTGTAGCACCATGTAAATGGATACAAGTTTGTGATCGTTCCTCCTTGTAGCACCATGTAAATGGATACAAGTTTGTGGTCGTTCCTCCTTGTAGCACCATGTAAATGGATACTAGTTTGTGGTCGTTACTCCTTGTAGCACCATGTACATGGATACAAGTTTGTGGTCGTTCCTCCTTGTAGCATCATGTACATGGATACAAGTTTGTGGTCGTTCCTCCTTGTAGCATCATGTACATGGAAACAAGTTTGTGGTCGTTCTTCCTTGTAGCACCATGTAAATGGATACACGTTTGCGATCGTTCCTCCTTGTAGCACCATGTACATGGATACAAGTTTGTGATCGTTCCTCCCTGTTGCACCATGTACATGGATACATGTTTGTGATCGTTCCTCCATGTAGCACCATGTAAATGGATACAAGTTTGTGATCGTTCCTCCCTGTTGCACCATGTACATGGATATAAGTTTGTGATCATTCCTCCTTGTAGCACCATGTACATGGATACACGTTTGTGATCGTTCCTCAGTGTAGCACCATGTACACAGATACACGTTTGTGATCGTTCCTCCTTGTAGCACCATGTACATGGCTACAAGTTTGTGATCGTTCCTCCTTGTAGCACCATGTACATAGATACAAGTTTGTGATCGTTCCTCCTTGTAGTGCCATATATATGGATACGAGTTTGTGATCATTCCTCCTTGTAGCACCATGTAAATGGATACAAGTTACTTGTCGTTCCTCATTGTAGCACCATGTAATTGGATACGCGTTTGTGATCGTTCCTCCTTGTAGCACCATGTAAATGGATACTAGTTTGTGGTCGTTCCTCCTTGTAGCACCATGTAAATGGATACGAGTTTGTGATTGTTCCTCCTTGTAGCACCATGTAAATGGATACGAGTTTGTGATCGTTTCTCCTTGTAGCACCATGTATATGGATACGAGTTTGTGATCGTCCTCCTTGTAGCACCATGTACATGGATACTATTTTGTGATCGTTCCTCCTTGTAGCACCATGTACATGGATACGAGTTTGTGGTCGTTTCCCCTTGTAGCACCATGTCAATGGATACGAGTTTGTGATCGTTCCTCCTTGTAACACCATGTAAATGGATACGAGTTTGTGATCGTTCCTCCTTGTAGCACCATGTACATGGATACAAGTTTGTGATCGTTCCTCCTTGTAGCACCATGTAAATGGATGCAAGTTTGTGGTCGTGATCGTTCCTTCTTGTAGCACCATGTAAATGGATACGAGTTTGTGATCTTCCTCCTTGTAGCACCATGTAAATGGATACGGGTATGTGATCGTTCCTCCGAGTAGCACCCTATACATGGATACATGTTTGTGGTCGTTCCTTCTTGTAGCACCATGTAAATGGATACAAGTTTATGATCGTTCCTCCTTGTAGCACCATGTAAATGGATACAAGTTTGTGGTCGTTCCTCCTTGTAGCACCATGTAAATGGATACTAGTTTGTGGTCGTTACTCCTTGTAGCACCATGTACATGGATACAAGTTTGTGGTCGTTCCTCCTTGTAGCATCATGTACATGGATACAAGTTTGTGGTCGTTCCTCCTTGTAGCACCATGTACATGGAAACAAGTTTGTGGTCGTTCCTCCTTGTAGCACCATGTAAATGGATACACGTTTGCGATCGTTCCTCCTTGTAGCACCATGTACATGGATACAAGTTTGTGATCGTTCCTCCATGTAGCACCATGTAAATGGATACAGGTTTGTGATCGTTCCTCCCTGTTGCACCATGTACATGGATATAAGTTTGTGATCATTCCTCCTTGTAGCACCATGTACATGGATACACGTTTGTGATCGTTCCTCCTTGTAGCACCATGTACACAGATACACGTTTGTGATCGTTCCTCCTTGTAGCACCATGTACATGGCTACAAGTTTGTGATCGTTCCTCCTTGTAGCACCATGTACATAGATACAAGTTTGTGATCGTTCCTCCTTGTAGCACCATATATATGGATACGAGTTTGTGATCATTCCTCCTTGTAGCACCATGTAAATGGATACAAGTTTCTGATCGTTCCTCCCTGTAGCACCATGTACATGGATACACGTTTTGATCGTTCCTCATTGTAGCACCATGTACATGGATACAAGTTTGTGATAGTTTCTCCCTGTTGCACCATGTACATGGATAAAAGTTTGTGATCGTTCCTCCTTGTAGCACCATGTACATGGATACAAGTTTGTGATCGTTCCTCCCTGTTGCACCATGTACATGGATACAAGTTTGTGATCGTTCCTCCTTGTAGCACCATGTACATGGATTCAAGTTTGTGATCGTTCCTCCTTGTTGCACCATGTACATGGATACAAGTTTTTTATCGTTCCTCCTTGTAGCACCATGTACATGGATACAAGTTTGCGATAGTTCCTCCCTGTTGCACCATGTACATGGATACAAGTTTGTGAACGTTCCTCCTTGTAGCACCATGTACATTGATACATGTTTGGGATCGTTCCTCCCTGTTGCACCAAGTACATGGATAGAAGTTTGCGATCGTTCCTCCCTGTTGCACCATGTACATGGATACATGTTTGTGACCGTTCCTCCTCTAGAACCTTAATTAATATTAATACAGGATCCTTACTTACGATGTAGATGATGAATTAAAGAATAATGAGTTAAATTGCAGAGATAAAATAAGAGTTTCCGTACCCAACTCATTTTCTTTGAGATATTGAAACATGCCCTTTGCTAAAGTAATATTTATGTTGATCCAGCATCCAAGATAGTGGCCATGCATCCAAGATGGTGGCCATGCAGGTATTCATACGGTAAAGTGACCCGCACATGTTATTGGCTCTATGTGAAATTCATGTTGAAATGGCTTTTAAGATGGCCGCTAGCAGTAGGATTATCGCAAATGATTTCTAATATCTTAAGTAACAGGACTGAGACTATCAAAAGCGCCTATATCGCCCCACTGGCTACATGTAAATAAAATGGAGTTGTAGTATGATCGGTGAAATTGTCTTTGATGAAAACATAGCATTAAATCATGTAATTTTGGATAAATAAAGAGGTGACGCTTAACCATAGCCTAACGTTAGATAAATGAAAGTTAAGAGTACGGACAGGCTCATTAAGTACACCATACTACAAAAAAGATGAGTGTCTCAGCTCGTTGGTTATTTAAAAATCTTCACGGGCTACGCCCATCTCCGTGACAAAATGTTACTTGTACAAACAATTAAACATTCATTTTACACATTTACATAAAAAATCATTTCAATTATTATGGACGGAACAAACATTTGGCCATCAAGGGCAGTAATTATGTAACACATGCTCGATCCATCAAGGGCAGTAATTATGTAACACATGCTCGATCCATCAAGGGCAGTAATTATGTAACACATGCTCGATCCATCAAGGGCAGTAACTATGTAACACATGCTCAATCCATCAAGGGCAGTAATAATGTAACACTTGCTCGATCCATCAAGGGCAGTAATTATGTAACACATGCTCGATCCATCAAGGGCAGTAATTATGTAACACATGCTCGATCCATCAAGGGCAGTAATTATGTAACACATGCTCGATCCATCAAGGATTATGTAACACATGCTCGATCCATCAAGGGCAGTAATTATGTAACACATGCTCGATCCATCAAGGGCAGTAATTATGTAACACATGCTCGATCCATCAAGGGCAGTAATTATGTAACACATGCTCGATCCATCAAGGGCAGTAACTATGTAACACATGCTCGATCCATCAAGGGCAGTAATTATGTAACACATGCTCGATCCATCAAGGGCAGTAATTATGTAACACATGCTCGATCCATCAAGGGCAGTAACTATGTAACACATGCTCGATCCATCAAGGGCAGTAATTATGTAACACATGCTCGATCCATCAAGGGCAGTAATTATGTAACACATGCTCGATTTTGCTCTCAAACTATATTAAGATCCTATTGAAACAAAACTTCAAATCAAATTTGGTAAATATCAGAAGCTGCTTCATAAAGTTATTGTGCAGACAAGCTGAAACTTCCTTATTTTGACATAATCAAGGGATATAACTCCACAATACATCATCAATTTGGCTAATTGTCAGTCATCCTTATTGAAACAAAGTGGATCTCAGAAGTTTTTATGTATTCCTAAGTTTGACATAATCAAGGCCAATAACTCTGTAACACAGGCAGCAAGTCAAGGCCAGTAACTGTGTATCACAGGCAGCAAGGCCGATAACTCTGTATCACAGGCATCAATGCCGATAACTTTGTAGCACAGGCAGCAAGGCCGATAACTCTGTAGCACAGGCAGCAAACCGATAACTCTGTATCACAGGCAGCAAGGCCGATAACTCTGTAGCACAGGCAGCAAGGCCAGTAACTTTGTATCACAGGCAGCAAGGCCGATAACTCTGTAGCACAGAAAGCAAGACCGATAACTCTGTATCACAGGCAGCAAGGCCGATAACTCAGTATCACAGGCAGCAAGGCCGATAACTCTGTATCACAGGCAGCAAGGTCAGTAACTCTATATCACAGGCAGCAAGGCCGTTAACTCTGTATCACAGGCAGCAAGGCCGATAACTCTGTATCACATGCAGCAAGGCCGACAACTCTGTAGCACAGGCAGCAAGGCCGATAACTCTGTATCACAGGCAACAAGGTCGGTAACTCTGTAGCACAGGCAGCAAGGCCGATAACTCTGTATCACAGGCAACAAGGTCGGTAACTCTGTATCACAGGCAGCAAGGCCGATAACTCTGTATCACAGGCAGCAAGGCCAGTACCTCTGTATCACAGGAAGCAAGGTCAGTAACTCTGTATCACAGGCAGCAAGGCCGATAACTCTGTAGCACAGGCAGCAAGGCCGACAACTCTGTAGCACAGGCAGCAAGGCCGATAACTCGGTATCACAGGCAGCAAGGCCGGTAACTCTGTATCACAGGCAGCAAGGCCGATAACTCTGTATCACAGGCAGCATGGCCAGTAACTCTGTATCACAGGCAGCAAGGCCGATAACGCTGTATCACAGGCAGCAAGGCCGATAACTCTGTGGCACAGGCAGCAAGGCCGATAACTCTGTATCACAGGCAGCAAGTTTGCACATTTGAGATCTCATTGACACAAACCTTAAAAAAGCAAATTTGGTGAAAACCAGGAACCATTTACTTAAGTTATTGTGTTACTGTTAGCGGACTGGCGAAGGATGGATGCAAGACAAATTGCAGACAAAGTTGACAAGCTTAAAACAAAACTTGAACCGTTTTTTTAAGGTAAATAAGGAGCAATAATTTAGTTAAAATAAAATAATGAGTTATAGAAACTGGCTCTGTGATGTCTTTCTTATAATACCAAAGACATGTGTGAAGTTTCAAGCCATTATGTGAAGTTGTTTCCAAAATGCAAGCTTACATACGAAACGTTTAACCGATGTTTTCTTAATTTAAAATGAGCCATATTTTTTGTGTCGTCTACGTAGCATGGCAGACACTTAAGGATCACTTTGTCCATTGTCCATCATTCGTCGTCGTATTTTACACTGTAACCTGCAACCTAACTTGAAAAATAGTTGACCTATGTCCATAAAACGTTGCACACATCTTCATCTTACCTCAAGAGTACATCGCCAGCCAAAAGTCTATACGTTGAAGAGAATGACCATCACTGTCTCATAGACGGGACAAATTAGCCCTTCAATATGCCATTAAATTAAAATATCTTTTTGATCGAAAACCGAAGGCCATTCGACCATTTGGTCTTCGTATTAAACCAAAATTAAGAGACACTGAAATCGACCAAATTTGATTTGCCATGTACAAAGTACCACAAATTCCACCGTGGACTTTGGAAACACCAACAATTATTTTCGATGTTTGTAATAGTAACAAATCCAGTACAGACCCTACTGTCTTTCAAAGCAAATTTAATGAAATTAAATCGAAATACAGTAACTTTCAACATATATATATACACAGATGGTTCTAAAGATGGAGATAAAGTAACTGCAGCAGCTGTTGTTCACAAACACAGCATAAAGAGCCGCCTGCCTGACAAGGCCTCTATCTTTTCAGCTGAACTTAAGGCAATTGAACTTGCCTTAAATTATATTCAGGAATCTGATGATGACCATTTTGTAATCTTTTCTGATTCCCTTACATCTCTTCAAGCACTGGATAATATGAAACATGATAACCCAGTTGTGCTTCCACTTTTAGAAAAGTACAATTCTCTTATAGTTGATAATGTTATTATTTTCTGCTGGCTTCCAAACCATGTAGGAATACGTGGTAATGATAGAGCTGACAGTGCTGCTAAAGCAGCATTACGTTTACATATATCTAATGCCAAATTACCTTATACTGATTTTAAAAGTTGTATTAACACATATATTCGTAACTCTTGGCAAGCCGCTTGGGATTTGTCAGTTAACAATAAACTCCATTCAATTAAACCGTTACTAGGAGAATGGCGTTCTTCTAGTAGACCCATTCGTCGAGAGGAAGTTGTCCTAGCCCGGTGTAGGATAGGGCATACACGTTATACTCATTCATATTTATTGCAAGGTGAGCAATTACAAGAATGTATACCCTGCTTTGCACCGTTAACGGTCAAACACATCTTGTTGGAATGTGTAGACTTTGATCATATGCGTCAGGTACTACAATGTTACCGAGTTATTTAATACTATAGATTTTAGTCTTGTTTTAGATTTCCTGAAGGAAGTCAGACTATATAAATCATTATAATATGTTCTTGTATATATTTACTTCTTTATATACCCGTTGTCGGGCATTTGTTGATTTACATGTATAGTTTATATTACTACCATATCATCCCTTATTTGTAAATAGTTTTATCTTTATATATTTACATTAATTTTTAATTAATCCTTCATTTCTTCATCTTTCATCAATTTTTGCGCACAATATGACCTATTTATGTGTCGACGTGCCGTAAAACATCATTCATTCATTCATTCTTCCCTCAAGAAATGTTGTCATACATGTCCAGTAACTCTGACTTTCATTTTGGGAGAGGTATGCCCCTTTTCACAAAACGTTAACCTGCAACCTAACCAAGCTCATATATGGCTGAAATAAGCACATGGCAGGCAACACAAGTGTTCTGTGGAAGACCCTTTCAGTGTTAAATTGAAAGCAGGAGTAATAGAACCTGTCTCCAAGATGTTGTCTAATGGTGCCAAATACATGTATCAAGTCTCAATCCATTATCAATTTATGTAGACATCAGCTTACATACAAAACTTTTCTTTTCGTATTAAAATCGGGAATTCAAGAATTCCATAATACATTTATTTTAGTTCCTGCTGATAAAGCAGCTAATAATGTAATTAGTGTTTAACGCCTACATTAAGTCAATATTTTATCTCTGGAACTCGGTAGCACTCATTCGTATACTCCAGTTCAATCTACTGAGTATGATGTTGTTTCCATACATATCACCCGATCCACTACTTTCAAGGCTAGGGTAGACGAAAAGCAGAACAAACTGCCGACTATTTACTGGATTACTAAATTACATAAAGATCCGTATAAGGCCCGCTTTATTTCGAATTCTAGTGCTTGCATCATCACAAACATCTCCAAACGTTTAACTTCCTGTCTTACTGCCGTTAAAGATCACGTTAAAGACATCACACCAGAATCAAAAGATCATGGACATTTTACAGCTAGAGATGATCACAAACTTGTTAATCCTCTACTGTGGAAAATATTTATTGAGGCCCTGACATAATTTTATATAAGACAACAATGTGCAATATTTCTTACAATTGCTAAATGTTCATTTTACTGTTTGGAATAGAAACATTTAAATATGACAGATTAAAAAGGTAAAATCTGCAAATTCAATTTATTTTATTATAACAAATATGTATAGACTGAAATAATGCACAATAAAAAACATTACAATCATGACAAAATATCCTTTCTAGTCCCACATATGTCCCATGTATGGTATTTTCTCAGATAAAAATTATGAGCCAAGTCGTATTATCATAACAGACCCTTTTGCAAAACAGCTTTTATTAGGCCATCCTTAAAAAAATATTTGTTTGCTGTGCTCCGACCCTGAATTTTTTAAGTGGGTAGATAGGTAGGTAGGTCTATTTTTTTTTTTATTTTTTTTTTTTGCCACAGTCCTTGTTAAGCATTTTTACAAATAATAATTTCCTATCTCAATGTATTATAATGCAGTCTGTGGGAAAAAAAAGTTAAGCATTTTTACAAATCATTATTTCCTATCTCAATGTATTATAATGCAGTCTGTGGAAAAAAAAAATCATAAAAAAAAAAATACAAAAAAAAAAAAAATCAAAAAAAAATCGAAAAGGCTAAAAAAAAAATCGGTCGCTGCCGTTTTAGACGGTCGGTCGGAGCACAGAAAACAAACACTTTTTTAAGGATGGCCTTATCGATAATCAAAACTTTTGACGTTTACAAAACTCCCCATAATTACATTTTCAGTATGGACTCTTATTTAGTGGAATCTTTTAATAACACACTAAACATTTTTCACGACAAAAGGATAGGTTCTTGCGGTCATATACAGTACATTTTAAAAACAAACTTGGCTGTGTGTCATTTGAATGAAAACAATAGTTTGGACAACGCACGTCGATCATCCTATGGATACCGAAATCGAATTTGGTTAAGATGGGTCAGTTTATTGTTCAAAGACTGTATTTGGAGACCATTTTAGAAGACCCAATTAATGTAAGTTTACACATAATTATTATTAAATTAAGAATATAATATATGTTGTCTTAAACTTAACCACAATCAATACTAAAAATATTGAAATTAAATCATGCTGGTACTGTTACACTTAAAATTTGGAAATAATTAAATCGGATTTAAAATTGTTTGTAGTACATATCAATCTCCAATTTTGCATGAAATTCTCCTACTTGTCACAATGCATGAAAAAAACAATCATAATTATGCCCCCACTATTTATGTAGGATGGATTAGGCTGGTGTGATGTCTTTAAACAATATTGGGCTATGTGTTTATAAATAAATATATTTGTTTTTTTTGTTTTTGTTTTTTTGTTGTTGTTTTTTTTGATAATTTTATTCAGACACTTGTGTACATACATACATGATATAAATACGTGTAAATGCATACATGATATAAATACAAACACATTTTAGGCAAAAATTGCATATAAGAATACATTCGATGAAACTAGATTGAGAAGAACAGACATGGAATGAAATCTGTACAAACTAAAGTAACATTAATATATACCTGTAAAGCATCAGTATTAAACGGTGGAATAAACGTTGTGAATGTTATGGTTTAATTGTTAAAGATATTATTCACAGTGTTCGTTTTGATAGCATTAGATTTCTTTTTAGGGTACATAAACAATGAGAATATTTCAAGGTGTTTGTATCTCTTCAAACGCTCAATAAAAACGTTATAATTTGGGAGACATTGTTTCAGTTTACAGGAGTAGACATAACTTTTAAAAATGAGAAGACAAATATTAATTATCGAGTGTATGACGTTTTCATTCTGTTCAACATATAGGAGGATTTCCTGGGGTTTTATTTTCACATCAATACCACATTGATTCTTGATTTGTTAAAAAAAAACGTAAAAGTACGTTTTTTGGATACATACATTCATAAAATAAATGTAAAACAGTTTCTTTTGAGTTGTTACAAAACGTACAAGTTCTGTTTCGGACATTTTGCACTGATAAAGTTTGGCATTGGTAAACAAAATACGATGAAATATTTTGAACTGCAGGCTCTGCAGATAGGTATCATCTGTTATTTTAAAATTTTGTTCGTGTAAAATTTCCCAGTCCTCAGTTTGTAAGGCTATTCCAAGTTTTTTATTCCATTTTTGCTGGGATTTGTTAGGTGTTTCTGCAATGTTTTTTTAAGAATTCTTGATTAAAAGTAAAGTAAACCTTTTTTGTTGCCTTTAATTTGTTGATATTTTTATTTATAGGATGTTCAATTCTAGTTTCATGTTTAATACTTGTTTTCCATGTATTTGGAATTGCATTGAGTAGACCATAGTATATAGTAAATGGAATCCGTATGTCATATTTATCTGAACATTCTGTATAGGACAACAAGTTACACTGTTCAATAACAATGTCATTTATAAAGAACACACCCTTTTGACAAAAATCTTTAACAATATTTAAATCCCAGGTTAAAGCAATATTTGAGTTATAAAATAAAGGTTCTGATAACATTTCAATTACGTTTTAATACATTCACAGTCTAAACAAGGCCATGAATGCATTACATTTTTCCAAAAACTATTTTGATAGTTTGCTATTTTATTAATTCCATCTTTATGGAGATATCCACCAAACTCGTCTAGATCATTTAGCACAAGTGTTTTCCACGGTGAGAATATTTCAGGATCTAAAAGTTTTTTAACCCATACTAGTTTCAGTGACTGGCTTAGTGATTTTATATGTGGAAACTTAAGACCACCGTTTTTTATTGAATTTATTATAACCGTTCGTTTAATCTTATCCATTTTCCCCGACCATAAGAAATTAAGTAAAATATTTTGAAATTCTTGGAAAATGTGATCTGGGGGGTCAGGAAGGACAGTTAAGCAGTCAATTATGATGGGAAGTGCAAGCGTTTTGATAACTGTTGTTTTGCCAATAAGCGTAAGATTTCTAAAAGACCAGTCGTTTAAGAGATTTGTCATTTTATTAAGTTTATCATGATAATTATTTATAAAATAGTTGTCTTTATCTAAGTTTTAAGTTATTCCTAGAATTTTAAAATCTCCTTTATAATTCCAGATCACTGGTTGATCAGTATGAAGTTTTTCGCGACAACCTTTTCTTGCTCCTATCCAAATAATTTGGGTTTTGTCGAAATTTACTTTTAAACCGGAGGTAAAATTTGTCCACTGTTTGAAGGGCAGTATTTAATGAGTTTTCATCATCCTCTAGAAAAAGAGAGGAATCATCGGCATATTGGTTTAATAAATATTCAGAGTCTCTTACACGTATACCATTTATATCGGGGTGATATTTCAAAGCAGCACTTAAAAATTCATCACATATTATAAAAATATACGGAGAAAGAGGATCGCCTTGTCGAACACCACTTTGGATTGAAAAAAAAATCTGAACAATGTCCATTATTCAGTACGCAACTAGATACATTATTATAAATAGTGTAAAACCAGTTTAAAATTGAATCTCCAAGATTAAGGAAACGTAAACATTTTTCTATAAATTCCCATTCTAAAGAATCAAAAGCTTTTTCAAAGTCTAGTAAAGCAAGAAGTCCGGGTATATTTTCTTCATCACATTTTAAAATAAGGTCAGATATTAGTCGTGTTAAATCACCCATTTGTCGTCCCTTTAAAAACCCTGTTTGACTTTCCGATATTAGTTTTGGGAGTATTGATTTAATTCGATTGGCAATAGCTGAGGATGCAATTTTCCCATCCACATTTATAAGCGAAATAGATCTCCAGTTTTTTAAATGCAGTTTCGATTTACCTTCCTTAGGAAGACAAGTGATTACACTTTGCCTTTGAGTCACTGATAACGACTTGAAATCGTATCGTTGATTCAAAATTCTAACCATAAACATACAAATATCTTTCCAAAAGTATTTGTAAAATTCAGCTGTAAAGCCACCTAAACCTGGAGATTTATCATTTTTCATATTTTTTTAAAGCAATTAAACATTCATTTACGCTAAGAAGTTCCTCTAACGAGTCGCGTT
The DNA here is from genome assembly GCA_037043455.1 of Cyrtodaria siliqua. Lineage (NCBI taxonomy): Eukaryota > Metazoa > Mollusca > Bivalvia > Adapedonta > Hiatellidae > Cyrtodaria > Cyrtodaria siliqua. Next base: position 433,901 of record JAWPHD010000083.1, on the reverse strand, counting down.
CTTCTTCATTTAACTTGTTTATAAAAAGGATTTCTTGTATCAAAAAATAAACCTTCGTTTTCCTGTGATAAGGGTATTAGAGGTTTAGAGCTGTAGAGAGTTTAATAAAATTGTTTCTGCTCTTTAAGTATTTCTTTTAAGTCTGTTGTTTCATTTCCATCCCTTTTTATAATTTTTGGTATTAATTTTTCTGTGTATTGCCTTTTTTCTAAATTGCAGAAGTATTTCGTAGATTTTTCCCCTTCTACTTTCCATTTCGCATTTGTTCTTAAAATAATTCCCCTTATTCTTTCATCCCGGTTTGTTTTTAGCTCTATGTGTAATTGATTAATTTCATTTTTAATAGAATTGTCCCCATTGTCTAATAAAACATATAATTGTTTAAGTTTAGTTTCTATTTCTATTTCTTTCTTATTTTTCACTCGTTTTAAAAAGGAAGCAAAAGATATGGTGTTGCTCCTAATCATAAGTTAAAGCGTTTCCCAAAATAGTTGATCATCTATATTAAATCGTATTTCTTGTTCATCAGTTAAATTGTTCACTTTATATTGACTGGTTTATTGTTTCAGAAATAGTTTGTTTGACAACATTTACAAATTCGGCATTTGTTAATAAGCTGTTATTAAATTTCCATGTACCCCGGCCCCGTTGTTGATCAATAAATAATAAGTGCACAGAAATGGCTGAGTGGTCAGATTTATAACTAATATTAATTGAACATTTCTGGACGCAATCTTGAAAGTCAGACGAGACAAGGAAATAGTCTAAGCGTGCCATTTTATTAAAGGGGCCCCTCCAAGTGTACCTTTTGCTGTTGATATTACTAATTCTCCAGATGTCATGTAGATCTAAAAGTTCCATAATGCTTAAAATTGTTTCATTTCATTTTAAGTTATTTTTGTGTTTATAGTTGTATGTATCTATCTCGTAATTTAATGGCACGTTCCAATCGCCACCGATAATAAAAGAAGTATTACCGAAACTTTCAACAACATTAAAAAAGATCCTGAAAAAATTGAGGTTTGTCTGCATTTGGTTCATAAACTACAGCAATAGTCATCCTTTGCTCTTGTATTGTAACATCTAATACTATAAAATTCCCCAAAGGATCGATAAAATCATTATTTACAGCATAACTAAATGTATTTTTAAAGAGAATAGCCGTACCTCTACTTGAGCTAGAGAATGAGGAAAATTTTGCATCAAAGCCCCATTCGGTTTTCCATTTGTTTTCTATTTCTTTTGTTGAGTGTGTGTCAACAAGTAAAGTAATATCATATCTATCACCTACACCTTGAAAATATGTCTCTCCTCTTTAATTGATCTGAGTACAAACCCCTACAGTTTAAACTTCCACATTTTATATTACTCATTTATAATATCTTACATAGTTTAAAATAGCATAATTTGTAAAGATTTCATGCATGTTGAACTATATTTAATGTAAACAATGTAACATGTGTTCAATCTGTTGCTCATAATTGTTGAGCTTCTACATGTATAATGTAATTGATGAATTTTCATTGAACAAAGAGTAAATTCTAAAACATAGTGTACACAACAAAGTCCGTTTTTTCTAATATGGTAACAACATTTTCTCCTCTGCATATCACACTTTGTAATCGTTCGTACTTTGGCTGTGTTAAAATCAGTGACTGAGCCATGAATATGTCGCATAATTTTAAATATTTGGATCAAAATGTTAACAAGGTAGGTCCTAAAATGTTAATACTATCAGGCTTAGTTTAGATCAAATCAAAAATTTGGTTAGTATAATATCTATGTTTCTAGCTGGCACTACAGTGCCTATTGATCTATATTTGTCTAGCCGTTTTGAAAAAAAATATCTATATCGGACAAACAAAATCGTATTGATATTTAAAGGCATTATGTCTACACAACATTACTATAGCATTACTAATACCCGATATCAGCTAAATTTTATTTGTGTTGCATATAAAAATTGTTCAAATAAATATACTATGATATCAAACTGCCAAAATGCTCCATAGCGAATACACCAACGAAAAAACATATTTATTTGTCTGTTTGCAAGCCCCACTTTTTTAAATAAATAATGATGCAAGTTTATTTACATTAATTTGATCGTGTGTTATAAATTTGCAATTTCAATTCAGAATAAAATCATGTTTTTGTATAGAAATATGTAGCAACAAAATACCGTTAACAAGTTTCGGCCAATACTGTTATAGGTAATCCCGGAGCTCTGCGTTAACAATGCGGCTCCCGTACATATATTCATCAAATACCAACGTCGCCAAAACTTTTGGAGACTTACACACTGTTAAGGATGGTTTGTAAAGTCAGAAATATAATGCTTAATGGAAACCTGAAAGTCACAGGATTTATTTAAAAGTGACAATGAACAGAATCTATAAAGGAACATCATTAATCAATGCAAATTGAATACACTATCGTGGAGTGAGAAGATATGAAAGTCCAAATTCGGGTAGCAGATCAAGTGTAACAAAGTGCTGTACCACCTGAGGACAAAAGTAAATCAGAACATTGAGAAGTTTCTTCGTTGTCAACAACCACCTACATTTTAATCAATTACAGATATGCAAATTACACAGTCACGTGATCATTTCGGTGCTATATAAGGTGACGTTCCGTCAAGAACGAGCAGCGTTAAAAAATAAATATTTTCGTGAGAGAAAAATAACGCCTCAGACCTTTATTTTGTTTATGTGTGGTGTTCATATAATTGTTTCAGTCTGAGGATTTCATTAACGAACTTTTGTAAGTCGGAGGAATGGCACCAGGTGCCTTTAGAACAAGAGCAGCGTGGATCGCGGCGCTGCTCTTTGCGATTGCTCTTGTTGATGCAAGGTAGGTGTTTTAAAAGCAAATTTTTTTTATAAAAAAGAGTATGATAATGGACCTATGGAAACGGCCGAAAACGACACATACGAAATATTGCAGTCTCGGTTTGTATAAACTATTTCGGCTTGCTGAATTTTGCACACACACAAATCTGTTTTAAAACTGAGCAGTTAAAATAATTACAATAATAGCTGGCACATGCTGCCTGTACGATGGTTATGAGCTAGTCTCCCTGAATATATAAGTTCTGTGTTTGCTTACTTGTACTTACATTACTAACTAGCACATACTGCATGCAAGATGGTAACGAGCTAGTCCTTCTGAATAAAGAGGTCATGTGACGGCTGCTTACTTACATTGCTAGCCGGCACATACTGCCTATAAGATGGTTATGAGCTAGTCTCTTTGAATAAAGAAGTTATGTGACGGCTTACTTACATTGCTAGCCGGCACATACTGCCTATAATATGGTTATGAGCTAGTCTCTTTGAATAAAGAAGTTATGTGACGGCCTACTTACATTGCTAGCCGGCACATACTGCCTATAATATGGTTATGAGCTATTCTCTTTGAATAAAGAAGTTATGTGACGGCTTACTTACATTGCTAGCCAGCACATACTGCCTATAAGATGGTTATGAGCTAGTCTCTCTGAATAAAGAAGTTACGTGGCGGCTTACTTACATTGCTAGCCGGCACATACTGCCTATAAGATGGTTATGAGCTAGTCTCTCTGAATAAAGAAGTTCTGTGACGGCTTACTTACATTGCTAGCCGGCACATACTGCATATAATATGGGAATGGGCTAGTCTCTCTGAATAAATAAGTTCTTTGCTCGTTAATCTTGTTGACGTAGTCAAGTGGTGTAAGCGTTCATGTTGATGTAATTTAAATTAAAGCAAAGTCGTTGCTTTTTTATGGTGATTTTTCTTCATAGTATTATAATAAAATTGATTAACAATAAGCAACATTTGAAATATAAAAGGTTGACATGTATTAACACATTATACTCTGATTTTAGCACGACACAAGGGCTGTCTAGGCTTTCATTGTTTATATTCATTTATACATGATCATCTTTGTGTTATATTTGTATTGCATATTAATGCTGCCTAGTTTGTCAGAGGATATAGCCTGACGAGTCATTTATACTATTGGCTAAATCATATATACGTGATCAGCTTATATGTTACAACATCCAATGGTCATGTTTTACGTTAAATGGACACGCGGCAATCTTGAGGTGTTTGAAATGGGTGTCTCGATTTACATATCCAGTATCATTTTTACTTTTACTCTGTTTACATTTAAATAAATCAAATTTTGCGTATTCACTGTTTTGTCTTATTATACTGTACGTTTTAATACATTAATGTTGCAATAATATCAAAAAGTAATAATATGCAAAAACAAATTGCTTAATACTATTCTTATAATTAATATTAATGATTGAACAAATGCCGAAAAACTAGCGGGAAGCAGTGAGTTTAAAAAAAATAAAGATTGCCGGATGTCCCTTTAAAACATATCATACGAAAAAGAAACATATGGCAAGTCATGGGGTGTGTTAATTGGGATTTTAATTTATGAAAACGTTGCTGAAATAATTATCTTCGGTATGTTTTAAAAAATGCTATAATATGTCATTCCTCACGATTTAAGCAACGGGGTTTCCTATGCCTTTTTTTTTATAGACGAATGAAGGTGCGGTGACATTTACACTTTACAATGCATTGACTCAGTGTGACTTTTGTTTGCCAACCAAAAGCCTTTAGTCATTTTTTAAACGGGTAAATAACGGGTACAAATAACGTGTACAAATAACGGGTAAGTTTGTTTTATTTGAACACTTACTTAATACTGTATATATTGATATTTAAATATTTATTTAATTATTTTAACATTTCAGGGCCGCACGAAAGAAGCGACAAGCATTTGGTAGGTTTTCCGTTTGACATTGATAAACATTTTAAACAGACTTGGTTGATGTTAGACAATCTTCTGAATTTGAACGTCATCTAAATAACATTTTTGTTTTAGGTACTGAATATATATGACATTTTTAACACAGAATAATTATGAATTATGTCGTATTATTTCTCATTGTTTGAGATACATAATTTATTGCAAAAAAAAGTTGCGATTCCTTCCGACAGGAAAATCAGATTTGTTCTGTATAAGGTTCTTGATTCCGAGTATGCAAAACCTTGGATGTTGTTTTTTTTAAATCTAATTAAAAAAAAAACGATTCACATTCCAAGTGGTCACGTTACTTATGCAAGACTTGGTTCAACCCACGCACTCTGTGCTTGTATATCCACACGTTGCTTGTATACCGGAGATATGTTGTATACCGGAGATATGAGTACGCGAAATATTGCGGTCAAATGATAAATAGTTCGATATGTGTATGTACATAAACAAAACGATCATGGCGAATAAAAGAATGTGCGTGATAAATTGCCATTATTGTCAAAAATATTGATGGTAATACTAATAATGAAAATAATTTAGATGAAAAATGCGACACAAACAGCAGCTTCCGGTTCTTGATTCCTTAGAAACTAGTTCCTTATATTAATCTCGTCGTTTAAATATTAATGTTAATTTTCATTGCATGTTGTTAAAGCACACATAGACGCCTCTGGGTATTTCACAGGTTCCTTGACCAGTTGCATAACGCTGTTAAAATCTATTTTATTCCTCTTTTTATTTATTTATTTTTTTAGTGGTTTTTTTTGTATGTGTTGTAATTATTTAAAAATGGAAGTGATAATCTTTAACCGCGAACATCATTAGTGCTTATATATAATATATATATAATGTACGTATAATGTATATAACGTATATATATATAATGTATATACAATGTATATATAATGTATATATAATGTATAATGTATATATAATGTATAATATATATATAATGTATATATAATGTATAATGTATAATGTATATATAATGTATATATAATGTATAATATATATATAATGTATATATAATGTATAATGTATAATGTATATATAATGTATATATAATGTATATATAATGTATATATATAACTCTTTTTGAAAAGGCACCTGTTGGTATCATTGCATTGATATGAATAAGACTATATTATAATATTTTTGGCAATACAAAGGTGCTTGCGAATTTTAAACCGAGTGTGGCTCTTGGTTGTCTTATTTATATAAGTATAGATTACTTGCTATTATTATATAATGTATATATAATGTATATATAATGTAATGCTAATAAAACATGTATTTTTCATCTGACATATTTTGCTCAAATTTTAAACACGTTCTTTAAATCGGTGACTGAATGTAATCCGATTATGATGAGTTTTCATACGATTTGTAGTCAAAACTGCACATTCCCGTTAAAAGATATACTGGGGTACTTACATGCAGGTTTCGTTTAATGTAGATAGGGTCAATTAGTGGATTTACTGAAATCAAGCCTTTTACTGGCATTGTGTATATTCTCTCTGCAATTAACTTGAAAATAAAAAGCTTTGAAAATAAACTTATTAAAAAATAAGTTTGCGTATATAATACGAGTAATAGGGAAATGTGTTTGTTTACGCATACATTTATAAACATAGATCCACTCAACCGGACGTAAACTAACACATATAACCTATGTATGAACTTCGTAATGTCTATGTATATTGTCATTCCATTTAATTTTTTTCAGACCCATTTTCGGATTTAATAAACAACCCCGGAGCCAACGGTATGTAATTGTTTTTAATTTACAATTTACAAATATGATTACGAATACAAATGAAAAATATTATTACGCTGTGTTTGTATTTTGTATTTTGGTTTAAACAAGTGATATGTTAATGCTGTACACACCATAACAACACATATTAATTATTAGAATGGAAACGAATTGATTAAATCATCCTTTTTGCTAAACAGTAATTAATTTATTATCATATCAAGAGATTTATCATGTTTATATGGATTGGCAATGACAGTGTCTACCATTGTGTCTATTTCTTGAAAATCCTTCCTCCAAAAAGTGCACGGTAAAAATTTCAGTATTCACATGACCTGACGTATTTCACCATCCAGGTAACTTAGTGTAATAGATTCGAACTCCGTAACTCAGGATCTAGTTATCGCACCGTTTCAATTGATTTGTCTGAAACTGACGGTGGGGTGTCAGAATTAAACAAATTGAAACTGCCTTAAACCTGGCTAAAGCGCCGTGAGATCAGTGATATAGCTTTGAATGGATTTGTCAGCAATGGAAGGATATGAGGAGATTATAGTCAATGTGGTATATGAAAGCCCGTGATTAGGTGTTAGGTAACGCGTAAAGCACTTGTGGTAACGTTTTAACACATTGAATTGATATACCAGATATTATAGCAAAACATCTCATATTTCGTTGTGTATTTTTGTTTGTTAAAACTTAAAGGTGATTTAAATCTGCCTGACTTGCATACATTGAAATACAACTTAATACAATTATTCTTCGGTGTTAACTTTATATATATTATTGGTGAAATATAATCAAAAAATAGTAATATGCAAAACCAATATGGGTGTTTAACTATTCAAATAAATATTATGAATGATTTGCAAATATCCTCAATTTGTGTAGAAACGTGGCGAGTTTTAAACAAATGAAGATTGTCGAGTGTCTATATCTGGTAGCGGTATCACATACAATTCCTAAAGTTTTACTTAAAAACTTAACTAAGAAAAACTTAGCTGAAATGTGTTTTATCGTCATACATTAGATATCTCTTAGCTAGCTTAGAATATTTCTCCCCGCACCACTCAGCCGCCCTCCCCCACACTCCCCCAATTTTAATTAAATTTAAGTGTTGACTCAGCGAAACTGGTTTTATCGAACAATTTTTCATTACATAAAACAGTTCTTAGAACAAACACTTATAGTTAAGGTTTGATGTGATTATCTAGATCTAAGTAGATACTTAAACCGGCGCCTGGTAACATTTAGCATTACAGAAATGCATACATTATAATTGAACGTTTTGCATTTTGTCTGAAAATATTATCAAATATTAACTTTGAAACTATGTACTAACACTAATAAAGACTCTAATCTCTTGACTGTGTGTATTGTTTCTTTTAGGTGGCAATCTATGCCAGCCCCTTCCAGCGCCAGCACATGGTACGATTGCGTGCGGATCAGGCTTCCCGTTCTAGTAAGTGTTGTGTTGTATTCAGTGTTCTGCAGTAACTAATTGACTGATAGCGTTCTGGTTATGTTTAACGGCTTATCAACTCATCGTTTGGGTTATTTAGAGCCGCCCCAGAGAGAGGGGGAGGATACATAGGAATCCAGGAACTCTGCCCTACACCTACGATCGACTATATTATTTAACTTACGGATGGCGGGAGGAGTACAGTACTTTCTACACAGGAAAAGTGTGTGATCTGCCTCCACCACAAAAAATCGACCGTCATGTATAACCTTACATGTGTTGACAATGACGTAAAACACCATACAAGCAAACAAATTGTTTAACCTGCTCGGTGATTAGACTCCGATACAAGGGACCGCCATGGTTAACGTCCCCATCCGAATGTGTCTTTGTGTTTAGTCTAGTAGGTCCTTGTATAGCAACTGTATGTACTACTGTCCTTGTATAGTAACTGTATGTACTACTGTCCTTGTATAGTAACTGTATGTACTACTGTCCTTGTATAGTAACTGTATGTACTACTGTCCTTGTATAGTAACTGTATGTACTACTGTCCTTGTATGGTAACTGTATGTACTACATGTATAGTTACTGTATGTACTACTGTCCTTGTATAGTAACTGTATGTACTACTGTCCTTGTATAGTAACTGTATGTACTACTGTCCTTGTAAGTAACTGTATGTACTACTGTCCTTGTATAGTAACAGTATGTACTACTGTCCTTGTATAGTAACTCTATGTACTACTGTCCTTGTGTAGTAACTGTATGTACTACTGTCCTTGTATAGTAACTGTATGTACTACTGTCCTTGTATAGTAACTGTATGTACTACTGTCCTTGTATAGTAACTGTATGTACTACTGTCCTTGTATAGTAACTGTATGTACTACTGTCCTTGTATAGTAACAGTATGATCTACTGTCCTTGTATAGTAACTGTATGTACTACTGTCCTTGTATAGTAACTGTATGTACTACTGTCCTTGTATAGTAACTGTATGTACTACTGTCCTTGTATAGTAACTGTATGTACTACTGTCCTTGTGTAGTAACTGTATGTACTACTGTCCTTGTGTAGTAACTGTATGTACTACTGTCCTTGTATAGTAACTGTATGTACTACTGTCCTTGTATAGTAACTGTATGTACTACTGTCCTTGTATAGTAACTGTATGTACTACTGTCCTTGTATAGTAACTGTATGTACTACTGTCCTTGTATAGTAACTGTATGTACTACTGTCCTTGTATAGTAACTGTATGTACTACATGTATAGTTACTGTATGTACTACTGTCCTTGTATAGTAACTGTATGTACTACTGTCCTTGTATAGTAACTGTATGTACTACTGTCCTTGTATAGTTACTGTATGTACTACTGTCCTTGTATAGTAACTGTATGTACTACTGTCCTTGTATAGTAACTGTATGTACTACATGTATAGTTACTGTATGTACTACTGTCCTTGTATAGTAACTCTATGTACTACTGTCCTTGTATAGTAACTGTATGTACTACTGTCCTTGTATAGTAACTGTATGTACTACATGTATAGTTACTGTATGTACTACTGTCCTTGTATAGTAACTCTATGTACTACTGTTCTTGTATAGTTACTGTATGTACTACTGTCCTTGTATAGTAACTGTATGTACTACTGTCCTTGTATAGTAACTGTATGTACTACTGTCCTTGTATAGTAACTGTATGTACTACTGTCCTTGTATAGTAACTGTATGTACTACTGTCCTTGTATAGTAACTGTATGTACTACTGTCCTTGTATAGTAACTGTATGTACTACTGTCCTTGTATAGTAACTGTACGTACTACTGTCCTTGTATAGTTACTGTATGTACTACTGTCCTTGTATAGTAACTGTATGTACTACTGTCCTTGTATAGTAACTGTATGTACTACTGTCCTTGTATAGTAACTGTATGTACTACTGTCCTTGTATAGTAACTGTATGTACTACTGTCCTTGTATAGTTACTGTATGTACTACTGTCCTTGTATAGTAACTGTATGTACTACTGTCCTTGTATAGTAACTGTATGTACTACTGTCCTTGTATAGTAACTGTATGTACTACTGTCCTTGTATAGTTACTGTATGTACTACTGTCCTTGTATAGTAACTGTATGTACTACTGTATAGTAATTGTATGTACTACTGTCCTTGTATAGTAACTGTATGTACTACTGTCCTTGTATAGTAACTGTATGTACTACTGTCCTTGTATAGTAACTGTATGTATTACTGTCCTTGTATAGTAACTGTATGTACTACTGTCCTTGTATAGTAACTGTATGTACTACTTTCCTTGTATAGTAACTGTATGTACTACTGTCCTTGTATAGTAACTGTATGTACTACTGTCCTTGTATAGTAACTGTATGTACTACTGTCCTTGTATAGTAACTGTATGTACTACTGTCCTTGTATAGTTACTGTATGTACTACTGTCCTTGTATAGTAACTGTATGTACTACTGTCCTTGTATAGTAACTGTATGTACTACTGTCCTTGTATAGTAACTGTATGTACTACTGTCCTTGTATAGTTACTGTATGTACTACTGTCCTTGTGTAGTAACTGTATGTACTACTGTCCTTGTATAGTAACTGTATGTACTACTGTCCTTGTATAGTTACTGTATGTACTACTGTCCTTGTATAGTAACTGTATGTACTACTGTCCTTGTATAGTAACTGTATGTACTACTGTCCTTGTATAGTAACTGTATGTACTACTGTCCTTGTATAGTTACTGTATGTACTACTGTCCTTGTATAGTAACTGTATGTACTACTGTCCTTCTATAGTAACTGTATGTACTACTGTCCTTGTATAGTAACTGTATGTACTACTGTCCTTGTATAGTTACTGTATGTACTACTGTCCTTGTATAGTAACTGTATGTACTACTGTCCTTGTATAGTAACTGTATGTACTACTGTCCTTGTATAGTAACTGTATGTACTACTGTCCTTGTATAGTAACTGTATGTACTACTGTCCTTGTATAGTAACTGTATGTACTACTGTCCTTGTATAGTAACTGTATGTACTACTGTCCTTGTATAGTTACTGTATGTACTACTGTCCTTCTATAGTAACTGTATGTACTACTGTGTTTCTAATCACTATAGGCATTCTGTATAGCCAAAAGGCCTAATAAATGTAGCCTAAAATATAAACTCTGTTTTACCAGTTCTTGTACTGCGTCATGTGACCAAGGATGGAAGTTTCCCACGGGAATGGTCTCGGACAAGCGGGAATGCGACCAGATGTTCGGTGAATGGTTTGACCCACCTGGAAAGGATATTCCTGATTGCGTCCGTAAGTAAAACATACAACTTCATTATGGTCGTCATTCGTATCCAGTCAAAACGTCCCATTGTCAAAACTTGCCTCTCTTTTTCTTTTTTTTATTGAAATTAGTATTGCTTTAAATTCATATTCAGTTAAGAACTAAACATATTAATATAAACTGTACCTAAATATTTTGTTTTACATTAAAACTCGTCCCCTCTAACCCAGAGACATTCAACATAAGTATTATAAACTATTGTGTTAATTAAACTAAACTGAACTTAGATCGGAATGAAATGAATGTTAGTTATTAACTTCAAACATTTAGTCATATCTTCCAACACAACCAAATACCATACTATCATATCTTCCAACACAACCAAATACCATACTATCATATCTTCCAACACAACCAAATACCATACTATCATATCTTCCAACACAACCAAATACCATACTATCGAAACTTAAAATGGAAAGCGTACATGCATGAATGGAAAAAGTACATGCATGAATGGAAAAATATGCATGAATGGAAAAAGTACATGACTGCATGGGAAAAGTACATGCATGAATGGAAAAAGTACATGCATGAATGAAAAAGTACATGCATTAATGGAAAAGTACATGCATGAATGGAAAAAGTACCTGCATACATTGAAAACGTAACTGCATGAATGAAAAAAAAAATGCAGGGATGGAAAAAGTGCATGCGTGCATGAATGGAAACAAGTACATGCATGAATGGAAAACGTACATGCATGAATATGTCCACATGTGTGATTATTAGTTATCCAGAGACGTTCTAACACACTTCTTAAATAGTTGTTTGGTCATATTATATTTGTTCACCAAGTGATCATGGTGATTATAAAAACTAAATGACGTGTGCAGCGTGGCATACGGGAGGGAGGGGGAGAGGGGAGCAGCGGGGGAGGGTTGGTTGCGTGGGATGCGTGTTATGATCAATCTTTAAGTAGTTTGAGGGGAAATTTTACATGCATGCGGTTCTCATCACAAGCGTACGTCTATGTGACTTAGATTAACAAGAAAACGGCGGCAGACTTTTTATTTTTTTTTGGAGCATTGGCAGTTAACTTGCTGTACTGTAAAGTAGGACTTCGGACTGTGGCACATATTCTGGCAATCATTCAATGTTGCTGCAAGGCTAACAAATAAAGAGCCTGCTATCCACTACTAATCTAGTGACTTTAGTCTTCATTATTTATCATTCATTTCCAGCTGTGTGCAATCCTGATTGTCAGAACGGTGGAACATGCCTGCTACCCGACACTTGCGCATGTACAAACGGCTTCATGGGCGGACAGTGCCAGTATCGTAAGTATCAACAGACAATGTGCATGGATATTTATTTTGAAATCGCTTATTGCCACAACATATTGGTTATACTGACATTTACCGGCGGGGGCGTAGCTGGCCAATTTTAAGTTGTAGGCCCAATCAGTTGAGCACAATAAGAAGATGTTATGGTATATCGGGGCACAGTCCTCAGCTTTAAAAAATAAATAAACGCAAAAATGCAATCTAATCAGTTCTGGGGGATTTTTTGGGGGAATAAGCACAACTCACAAATCATCTGGGGAAACATTGTAGGCCTGGGCCTGCAGTGCCTATAACTCAGGCTATAAGCAGCTACACAACTGATCGATATATGTCGGGTCCCTTGAAGATAAAGATTTGTTAAAAACCAATGGCAATACGGAAAAACTTAATATTGGCATGATTTCATTCTAAACAAATTGTTTACTGTTCTTGTTTTAAATGCTAAACAAAAATTAGGAACAAGCTTGATTATTACTTTTTACTCATAGAGTATAGACTTTGTAGTGAAACACAAAGTTTGAGGTGAGATTAAAATGCTTGTGAACTAGTATTCTCACACATATTGACAATCTTATTAAAAACAATGGTTGGTCTCAGTCTGGATTTCTGGCATGAGGTTACAGTACCTTCATATAATCAAAAAAGATATTTCTAAATTTAGCTGACAGTAACTGCGCCAGTCCTGCAGACCCACAAAATGGCAAGGTCACATGTAACAAGGATACTTCAGGGGCAGTATGCACTGCCACGTGCAATCAGGGATTCAAACCACTGTGGGCGATCTCACCTTCATACAAATGCACACCTGATGGTCAATGGTTACCACCACTGTCCGAGATCCCAAACTGTGTCGCAGGTAAGCACGTTCTTCTATACATATTTCCCTTCTGCATTTTTCTTCCCTTTCTTTTCATTCTTTTCTCTTTATTTGAGTTGATGCCTAATTCGTTATAGTGCCGCGTACCACATACTACAATAGGTAATACAATATGTACATACTTATTGTGTCTTAAGTACTTCAGCAGTGTGTTTTATAGATAGACCAAGGCCTAGGGGGCTGCCGCGTCTATTTATACTACTCTCATGTGAACTCCCCATCTATCGCGTACATGCACTGTCTCCCAAAGGGTGACACAACCTCCACTGTCTCCCAAAGGGTGACACAACCTCGATTGTCTCCCAAAGGGGGACACAACCTCCACTGTCTCCCAAAGGGGGGCACAACCTGTAAGATCATTTCCTAGGCTGATCATAAGATGCCAAAACTGAAACAAATCAGGCTAATAAACTAATAAACCATGAGGGCAGGCTAATAAATAAATAAATAGATAACTATTTTGAAATGAAATAAAGGAATAGTGGATGTGAGTTGTTAAATGGCTTGGCATCCACTTTGTGTTGTCGAACTGCTTTAACAGGGATTTGTTTACTTAATCAAAGCTTCATAGTACAGTTTGTAATTTATTTTTTCTTATCTACAAAGGTGTAATGATTATGTTGTAAATCATAATGGTGTAGATTATAATGACAAGTTTCTCTGGTTGGGATCATAACAAATTTAGGGATTCATTATTGTAATCAGTTTTATTACCCGCCTGATAAAATGACGGAATTAAAATCACTGCTATCACACTAGTGTGTGATATATAATAGATAGAGTATGGGCTCATCGAGTTGGTTGATTTAAACATCAAGGTGGTCGAGGACTCAAGGTGTTTAAATCGGCCAACTCGATGAGATCATACTCTATTATATATCACACACTAGGGGGATAGGATCGATTTTAATTCCATCAGCTTATTTTGTTTTGTAGCATATCCATTTCATCTGTCTGTCATATACTATACTTCCGATAACTGGTAGTTAGAGTACACCAGTCCTTCTGACAGGTGATATTTTCAATTAATTGGTTTACAATTGTGCAAATACAAAGGAAAGCGACCATGCTACAATATAGTTTACTGCTCTCATGTGAACTCTCCCAAAGGGGTGCACTGTCTCCCAAAGGCGGACACAACCTCTAAGATCACATATCAAATCTCTTATTAAAGTCAGTTAAACTCAAATCAGATATTGATGAAGTTTACACTCTTGTACATTTCAGTGCAGTTATTTATTAAATGATGAACTTTGTGTGTGCATTTTTAGACTCTTGATATAAGGTTATTTTGATATTAAAGGCATCTAACAGATAAGTTATATCAACGAATCTGAAATTGGTTGAAATTGTTTGAATTCTAAAAATATTCTTTCAAACATTTAAAAGTCAATGAATAAAAAACTCTCTTATTTTAGCAAGGCATTCCTTTAAAATCTTTTCCTAACATGAATTGGGGACTGGAAAACATAATACAAATTAGATCCGACTCAACACTAATCCATGTGATACCTTGCTTATCATTTACTGTTTGATACGTTATTTCTTTCTCTAAAATCCACAGCCATTAATGCCACTCTGGAAATTCACTGTTTGATACTTTATTTATTTCTCTAGAATCCAGTCATTAATGCCACTCTGGAAATTCACTGTTTGATACTTTATTTAGTTCTCTAGAATCCAGTCATTAATGCCACTCTGGAAATTCACTGTTTGATACTTTATTTATTTCTCTAGAATCCACAGTCATTAATGCCACTCTGGAAATTCACTGTTTGATACTTTATTTAGTTCTCTAGAATCCAGCCATTAGTGCCACTCTGGAAATTCACTGTTTGATACTTTATTTATTTCTCTAGAATCCAGTCATTAATGCCACTCTGGAAATCCACTGTTTGATACTTTATTATTTCTCTAGAATCCGCAGTCATTAATGCCACTCACGTGCCGGTGAGTACGACCCATCCCACTACAGGAAGTGCCAGATGTGTTGCGTGGGGTCAGGACCATTATCGTACATTTGACAACAAGGTTTACCACTACAAGGGTTCCTGTCAATACGTCCTCGTCAAAGACGCTGCTGCCAACTCGTTCCACATTCATGTTCAGAACGACAAAAACTGCATTGCTGGTCACCGCTGCAAGCGAGAGTTGGAAATTTACCTTGGAAATGAGGTCATATCTCTCCAGAGAGATGCCAACGGTCCAAGTGTTAACTGGAACGGTGCAGCAATTTCGATACCTAGCAACCAAGGTGGAGTGATTTTCGAGAAGGTCAGCCATTATATAATTGTTCGCAGTAGTCTGGGGTTCGAGGTGCGCTGGGATGGATACGAGATGATATTTGTGACGGTGACAGATGATCTCAAGGGTAAAACTCAGGGTCTCTGTGGTACATTTGATGGTGACCAGACAAATGACTTCACAACGGACATCGGTAATGTCGTCACAGAGCCGGCCACCTTTGCCAGTACATGGAAGAGATCCTTAGCTGGTGGTAGGTGGTAGTTTCACTTTCTCTTCTACTTCACTATGTTCATCAAACAAACCAGACAAATGACCACCGTAATACAATATTATTATATTTTGTAATAATTGTGTAAAACATGATCAGTTATAGAATTTTTGAGAATTATCTCCTTTTATTCTCTCACATAAGTTTTAGTAGCCTATTTTTTGTGGTATAATAATGTGATAACTAAAGTGTGAGATTTTATAGAATTGTAAACTCCCACACCTTTTAGTTTGTAAACTGTTATATATAAATACATTTGATCCTACTCAGAACAAAACACTTTCAGTAAAATTATCTGCTTGTACATTACAACGTTTATCTGACATCAGATGTGAATCCTTTATAAAAGTAACTACCGGTATTATACTAAGCACAATTATTTAATAGTTAATATATCCTCAGTGCATCAGCTTTAATTAATACACCGTAATACAATATTATTATATTTTCGGTAAAACATGATCAGTTATAGAATTTTTGGGAATTATCTCCTTTTATTCTCTCACATCAGATTTAGTAGCCTATTTTTTGTGGTATAATAGGTATATGTATATCACCTCTAATTACCGACTGACTGGCAACCCTGCAAGATCAACAATACATATGAGAATAACATCAATGTATGACTTTTATTGTTCAGGTATTTTTTAATGGACACACTGGACATTGACCTGACATTCATATGGAGCCTTTTTAAACTGACACATTTTTTCCTTCAGAGACCTGCCCAGACACCCAGCAATATGGATGTAGCAGCGCCACCCCCCAGGTTATAAGTACAGCCACGACAGCGTGTGATGGACTGATGGCTTCAGAGTTCGCGACCTGTCATCATGTAAGTAGTAAACAACTAAGCAAAATGGACCTTACATGTTTTTATTACTTAAACTTATTCTTTCGCCACATTAAACTACTTCTCCTGCTTGCTATATTTGTGAACAATATTGAAGAAATCAAATTGATTGACAACACATTTTGTCTGCAATAAAAAGCAAACAAAAATATCAGCTAAAAAAGGTGTTATCTTTATTTATTAAATTTCTTTTTTTACGTTTGCAACAATCAAATTGTAACCAAATTGTAAACATTTTCAAACATAGTACATTTGTAAGAATGTGTCGGTAAAACCGTCAGTTTCTGTGACGAGCATAATATGACCCAAAATGAAATAAGAAGCTTTTAATTTATACTTAAATTTATTCTTTAGCCAAATCATATGAATTTTTTTACTTTTACTGTTTGTGTGAAGAAACTTCTTATTTTAAAAATACTTGTAAATTTGTTCAATGAAGTTTTGTTAATTGACAGGCGGTTGACCCCGCCCCATACATATCCGCCTGCAAGGAGGACTGCTGTGCTAATACGGGACAAGATTGCAGATGCAGCAGTTTTGAGGCATACTCACGCGCATGTCTTGAAGCAAAAATACCGATCACATGGAGATCAGCTCAACTCTGTCGTAAGTATTGCATTTGTTGTATTTCTTTTTTAACATTCGTGCACATTAAAACGCACATGAAGCCTGTTTTGTTCAAAAACAATAACAAATATCTGGGGGTTTCTTTTTATGCATAACGGTTATAGAAAGCCATTGACAAATTGATATGAAGGAATTATTTTAAAATTTGTTTTTTTTATATTAAAAACAAATTCTGATAAAACACAATTGATCGGTTTTTAAAATACTAATTTGCAAAGTTTTTGGTTAACAAATGTTCCATTTATTCTCCCTGTCGGATATTACCCATGACAACAGTGTTAAAATAATGATTGACAAATCTTTACTTACAGCTGTGCAATGCCCTTCCAATCAGGTACACAAAGAATGTGGAAGTATGTGCCAGAAGACGTGTACGTCGCCAGCAGCCAGTTGCGAGGACAACTCGTGCATTGACGGATGTTTCTGTCCTGATGGCTTGGTGTTGCTCGATGACACGTGCATCGTTCAGAGCCAGTGCCCGTGCACTCTGAATGGAAAAGAGTATAAAAGTGGCGACGTGGTCAACAAGGAATGTAATAAATGGTGAGACAGAGTTCATATAAATCAGACTATGTTTGACACCAAGCAATCTTTCTATACTTCTACTGTATATTAAGTTTAAAGGCTAAAGAATTTACCGGTATCTCAAATGCATTCAATTTTTGTTTGTTTCATACTTGATTCTTAGATTTCAGCAAATTTGCATTTGTCTGTATATTAAAAGCTATAGTGACAAAAACCTGATTGATTTGTCTTCCAATGAAGATTCGTCACAAATCAACTTAATGAACCATTTAAACAAAGTATAGTTTTCATGTATTGGTCTGAATTTTTGATCCAGAACATTATAACTTATATTTCTATAGTACCTGTCTGAACGGTGCGTGGCAGTGTACCACCAAACGTTGTGAAGCTACATGTTCAGCCACAGGCGACCCCCATTACATGACCTTTGACGGCATGCGTTACGACTTCATGGGCCAGTGCTCATACTACATGATCTACGACCCCCACTTCGACATCATCACGGACAACATTAAGTGTGGGCACGGCGAGGCCTCCTGCACCAAGAGTATCACCATCAACATCGACGGGCACCAGATTAAGATGGATCACAATCACCAGCTGTATGTTGATGGCACGGAGATCACATCCCTGCCCTACGAGGGCAACGGTATCAAAATCTACATGGTGTCCTCCCTGTTCATGAAGGCTGAGTTGTCAAACGGTATCACCGTACTCTGGGATGGACGTACAAGGGCCTACATAACTGCCCCACCAGCGTTTATTAACAAGACAATGGGTAAGCTAACTAAAAAATTATTTGACTGCCACAATAAAGGGGCTGAGAGCAGTTTGAAGAATTATGGATGTCCAAATATAAATTTAAAAAAACGTCAGTATGCTCAGGTTTTATAAATAACTGTGCGTAGGTCCACATGGTTAATTAGAAAACTTGCATAATCCAGACCGACCACGCGGACCTGTGCACATTTCTTTATGAAACGTCAGCATATTATCACGTTTTTTTTGCATGTTTTTGTTTTTAATACATCATACCAGTAACTATTAATTCATATGGGGCTTCAAATCTTTGAAGAGTAGCAGAAAACATTTTTATTAAAGAAATATGTAAAACTGATACAAAAATGCAAAAACAAATGTAATTTTAAAAAGGAAAAGGAAAGAATACTATTAAAATATGCTGCGTTTATCATATATTAAACAGAAAAAAAAAAGTCAAGAAAAATTATTGATTTATAAATTAGGCTGGGCTATAAAAGGACATTCAACTCGCCCCAGTCCCCTTACAAGTCTCTTCAGTTCTATTAAGAGGATATATATCACACGGGCTACGTGTTATCGGTATAAAATGATCACCTAAATTAAGAGGTTGTGTTTAACAGGTTAATAGAGGGCATTTGTATAAGGGGCCATTTTAGTTAAAACTTATTTTATTACAAGCAAAATTGTCAGGATTTGAATATATTCAACTGCGTACAGGGCTCCTCTCCTGATGGAGACCACATGTATTAAATGTGACAGTCACCATGCTTGTGTTATAACAAAATGAAAAATATTTGCAAATTATAAGCTTTTCATTTTGAGTTTATTTAAACTGCAATGTTTGATTAATTAAACACTAAAATATCATTTAGCATTTTAACTTTAAAGAAATATATAATATAATAATGATTGTGAATGCATTTTGATTTGGTATTTTTTTATTCAAAGAATGTTTTTTAAATGAATCATTTTAGGTTTGTGTGGAACCTACGATTTTAAACAGCTGAATGACTTCAAGACAAAGGAGGGTGACATAGAGACCAACACAAACGCCTTCGGTAATCGTTGGAAGACAGTTCCCACGTGTAAAGATGTCAGTCTAAATGCGTCGTCAAATCCATGCGAGGAAAACGCAAACCGGAAGAACCAGTCTGCCCAATACTGTGGCTACTTGAAAAGTGATATATTCAAACGTAAGTGAAAACAGAATACATATAGAACCCTTTCGAAAAATATTTGTTTGCTGTTTTCCCAACCCAGGATTTCATAAATGGGTAGGTAGGCAGCAACCAAACAATTTGTTAAGGTCAACCTCATTGATGAATAGACGTGCAGTAAATGTGGAAAGTTCTGATCTCTTCATTTTTACACCATATTAAAAGACAGATACCTTTTTAATACATTCTAATTGTAACATAATTGTAATCATTTGGAGGAGATTTTTAAGGAAGGCGTAATCAAAGGCAATACAACACTGTTTTTTTCCACACTCAAATCTGTTCTAAACAAAAAACCTTATTACAAACATCTCTTACATTATCTGGAATGAAGTTTAAAAACAATTTTGATGATAAAATCTCTCGAAGTATGAAACATTTTTCTCAAATGATAAAGAAATAATGATAAAGACTACATCTGGTGAGAATCTGGATACATGTTTCAGCGTGCCATGATCTTGTTGACGTGGAAGCCTTCTACAAGGACTGCATGTTTGACATGTGTGCCTGTACCGAGAACCTCCGCGACTGCCTCTGTCCCATGGTGGGAGAGTACGCCTCTCAGTGCGCTGCTAAGGGCGTGGAGATACGATGGAGAATGATGATCGATGAATGTCGTAAGTAGGCTCTAATCTGTAGCTGCAGGAATGTCTACAAGGATATTGTGATTATCTGTGTCTGTCTTGTCTGTTTGTCCGGCCGTCCATCTGGTCTGTCTGTCTGTTTTTATTTTTGAAAAGTACAATTAGGGCCAATGGTGTTGGTCTGATATCTTTAAACTGCTGATCGACATTTTGGCCCATTTTATTAGGGTTTCCTTAACTTCGCCTTCTTGTTTGTCTGTTTGCGTGTTTGTTTCTGTGTTTTGTGGTTTACTGTCCTCCTTGAATGCTACTTTCCCTGTCCGATCTTTTTATATTTCTCTTCTTGAGCTGTTTCAAAAGCACTTGGTAAATTTTTATCAAAGTTCATGAATCATTCTTACTTCCAAATTTTCCAATAATTTTAAAATATGATGACTTCAGTATGGTAATGTGACTAAAATTCATAATAGTTCCTGCCAGCAAATGTGGTAAAGTTCAAATATATTATCGGAAACATACAACAATATAATGTCTAATGTGTGCATATATTCGTTACTATATATAAATAATACCCATACTTCCCATGTGTCAGATGTGCCTTGTGTCGGAGGACAGGAGTATCAGGTGTGTCCCAACGAGTGCACCCGAACCTGTAACAACATCGCCAATGATCCAGGCTGTGTCCAGTCCTCCCAGTGTGCCGAGGGCTGCGGCTGTCCAGTCAACCAGACCCTTAACGACAACGGCGACTGTGTTCAAATTAACCAGTGTCCCTGCAAATTCTCCGGTCAGGAATTTACTGCCAATTCCAAGGTGGAGCGCGGGGACCTTATATGGTAAGTTTAGAAGTTTATACGAAGGCTTATTTGTTACACATGTTGTTCTGCTAATTCTATAGAATTATTATTAAAAGTGACTTTTATGTTTTCTTTCTTATATAATGACATAATTGAACACAAAAGATACAATCACTAAACTGCATGTACAAAAATCTTTAGCTAGAACCTTTTATTGTTGATATAATTTCTAACTCATTGTTATAATTTGCTTATAATTCCAAGTACGCTAATCGCACAATGTCAATGTATAATTTGACCATATTAAATGTTTTATATTGTAATTTAGCACCTGCCTGAATGCGCGATGGACTTGTGGCGCGAAACCCAGCATAGACGTCCACATTGCTGGCACAAAACCCATCTGTCCTCCCAACCAAGAATACTCCACGTGCATTTCTGATTGTCCCGCCACATGCTTAAACATGCATAATGCAACTGCAGCCACGTGCAACACTACCACATGCGTAGATGGGTGTGTCTGCCAGTCGGGATATGTGAAGGAAGGTACGTGTACAGAATCCTTGCTTCTACATGCAACAGACAAAATTAATTGAAAACAGTAATACAACCTTCTGTTTTAGGAAGTTAAAACTGATGTTAATGATATAATTAGGCCAACTCAAATGCTACAGTCTATCCACATGGCATATACAAGAACCAGAGAATTCTATCCAATATAAAGAGTTGAGTGATCTGGATTTCTCTGCCTCCTCTCCTCTTCTCCTGGGGCAGCTGTAAATAAAATGTTGATGAGCCCTCAAACAAAACAATTCATAAATAAAGTACATTTAAACTTGGACATTTTTCATAAATATTTAACAGGTAAAATTTAAAAAAAAAGAAGAAAAAAGGTTGAAATTGTCTTAGACCAAACGAATATTGCATACCATTCATTTTTGGATTTCAATTATAAACAGAGTGCTTGAAAACACAGGTTTAAAGTTGAATAAAGCTAGTGGTTTAACTGGCACTTCCTTAACATATATGTCGCCTCTTGGATATAGTGCCTTAGATGCCATCCTACAAGTTTTCTGCCATCCTATGAGTTTTCTCTGATATTTGATTGCAGGAAAAGACTGTATCTTAATGGGCGACTGTCCATGTTATCACGGCGGCGTGGCTTACAAGGAGGGAGAAAAGTTCAGCATGGACTGTAATGAGTGGTAAGTGAGATAAATTATTGTATACTGATGGGCGACTGTCTGTGTTGTCACGAAGGTGAGGCATGCAGTGATGCATGGGCATATCATTGAAAGGGTGTTACACATTTTTTATAGGAATACAACCTACCATAACTTTGTTTTCATATTCTCTTAGTCTTTTGTGTTAAGTAGTGAAGGATGAAAACAGTTAAAAAATATGTCTGCATTTGCAGGTAACCTGTATGAAAAACCATTATTTGAAATTCAATGTTAGAAAAAGAGGCCATTATTTCTCCATGTAGGGTTTGAACTGTATACTATTTCCCATTACAGTACATGCAGAAGTCGCCTGTGGGTCTGCGATCAGAAGGACTGCCCAGCCGTGTGTAGTGCATATGGAGACTCACATTACACAACTTTCGACGGAAAGTCGTACGAGTTCCAAGGCAACTGTGACTATGTGTTTGCCAAGTCCACAGACGAGAGCCCCATCAAATTCGAGATCACGACAGAGAATATCCCATGTGGCACAACAGGAACGACATGTACTAAGTCCATCTCATTCAGTATTGGAGAGCCAAGTGAGTTGTTTATCTGTTGAATACTCCATGACTAATGCAAGTACATGTATGAGTATTGGTTGCGTATGTATGAGTACTTCCAGGTTGATAGCTAGCTTGCTTAATAATCCAGTGAGTTTGATACCAGATCAGACAATTTGTGAATGAACTTTTTTTAAGTATTTTCAACTTCAACAGTCAATTGTATGACCCAAAACTGAGATCCTCACATGCAATCAAATGGTTATACCTGGGCTGTTATTTGACAGACTATAATTTTGTTCTCATTATCTTGTGTTTTTGTTGGACCAAAAGTTACACAGTGTTTAGTTGGCCATAAAAAATATGTTAGTCAAACATAATGACAGGACAACTGATTTGTCAACAGCAGAATTATTTTTGTAAACAATTAGAATGCACAAGACATTCTTGATCAATTAGAGTACATAACACATTCTTAACCAATACTAATACGCAAGACATTCTTGACCAATCAGAATACACAAGACATTCTTGACCAATCAGAATACACAAGACATTCTTGACCAATCTGAATACTTAAGACATTCTTGACCAATCAGAATACACAAGACGTTCTTGACCAATCAGAATACTTAAGACATTCTTGACCAATCAGAAGCTTAAGACATTCCTGACCAATCAGAATACACAGGAAGTTTGTTTTCAGGCACAGCCAACTTCTTCAGGATACAGCTAATAAAAGGAAAACCTGTTGTTGTGGAAGCTGGTTCCCCTTTCGAGGTTCGAGAGGTTGGAAATTTCATCACCATCACAACACCACAAGGCATAACCCTGGAGTGGGACAAGGGAACCAGACTCTACCTGAAACTGAGAACTGAACATCAAAATCATGTATGAGAAAAAACTTTGTTGGTATCATAAAAAGTACAGTTTAAAATCTGGGGCAATTGGGGAAAAGCTTTTATATCATTAATATGAACTTTAGCGGTGTTGGTATAACACACACAAACAGATACTGAATTTTGCAATTCTGTATTCAATGATTGTGTCATAGAATTTTTGAAAATCAAAAATGGTTTATATTTTTATTGTATTACCCTACTAACCTACATTTCTGCGGAAACAATTCGGTAGAACAATTAATTAAACAATACTGCCCTAATGAATATGTTGCATAAAGACATATAATGAATGCATTAATATGCTACTACTTTGACTAATACACTATACTTATGCAGTATTGTTAATATTGTGGCAGGTTGTTGGTTTATGTGGCAACTTCAACGGGAACCAGAAGGATGACTTCACGACTCCCCAGGGCGGCCCACCCGCTAGCAGGCCTACAGCATTTGCTGACAGCTGGAAGGTACTGTATAGTTCTACCTGTAACACCTATGCTACTGAAAAGCTGAGTTCCAAAACTGTGACACAATGGACCATTGTTCAAAATACTTGTGATGGCATCTTGCAGATTTTAAAAAAATTATCAGCCTTGTCTAGAGACGTTTTATAAAATAAATATTTTGAAAACTGTTAGTTTATATAACAGGTGGTGAAAAAATCGTTCCTCAACCGGGACGCGAACCCAGGGTCTCCGGTTTACCGTACCAGCACTCTAACCATTGAGCTATTGAGGACGTACGGTTAGGAATCAACTATTCACCATTTACCTGTACCCGGTTGCATACACCCCCACCAGAATGAAATTCGTCCATGAAGTTCTATATATACAGGAGAACCACTGCTGGTTATATACAGGAGAACCACTGCTGGTTATATACAGGAGAACCACTGCTGGTTTACTCATGATGCTCAGGGACGAGCCCCCAAATATAACAGGTGGTGAAAAAATCGTTCCTCGACAACGACTCGAACCCAGAGTCTCTGGTTTATCGTACCAGCACTCTAACCACTGAGCTATCGAGGACATACGTTTAGGAATCGATTATTCACCATTTACTTGTACCCGGTTACATTTAGTTAAAGTCGCTTCTTGAGACAGGAATGGATTCATAGGAATATGGGATAATTGATGTTTCTTTTAGTTCTGCATTTGGCCTTAAAGCCTCCCTGCAATGGCTGATGCGTTATATGACTTGCTGCATCAATATACCTCCTCACAGTGAAGCTGTAATATTGTGTATTTGTAGGTGCATGCTTTCTGTGGCAACTCCATGGAGATCATTGACACGTGTGAGGCCAATACAGACAGACGACCGTGGGCCCAGAGGGAGTGTAGTATGATCTCCTCAAAGGTGTTTGCCCAATGTCATGCAGTGGTGCCGTATCAACCATTCATGGACAGGTGATTATTTGGGACAACGATAACTAACCATTGTGCTTTTGCATCTCAGCATTTTTTTTAACCATTGTGTTTTTGCATCTCAGCTATAAAAAAATCAAGACGAGGAAAAATATTTTGTCATAAAATAATCAGGAAAATAAACGTTCAGTTACATAAAACGGCCATTAAGCATTTATTGATATATTTAATTAATATGGAATGCATGTGCAATTATTATTCTCAAAGGGTTGAACGAAACAACCATAAATTGGGAGAAAAAGAGATATGGAAATTGTTGAATGCAACAAACAATAAAAAATATGCCGACTCAGTTTAATTCAGTTTGCTTTATGAATTCCCAATTGTTAAAAAATCTGGAAGTCTCAAAAGCTGAATTGTTTTGCCAGCATTTCTAATTAACATTTCTACTCCTTTCCAGATGCATATTTGACTCGTGCGCTTGTGACACGGGCGGTGATTGTGAATGTCTGTGCACAGCTGTAGCAGCTTACGCCCATCAATGTGCCATGAGCGGGGTACCCGTACACTGGAGGTCCGAGGAAGTTTGTCGTAAGTTATCTTTCCATGCATTCTTCTTTAATGTTCTATTAATAGCTTCAAGAAATAAAGTAAATTCTGGTATAGTTATTACTGTATTTGGACCAAGACCGATGGAGGAACTTTAAACCTTGGTATTACATCCACAGATTTAGTAAAAACTCAATATTTCTTGTGATTACATACAATTTCATACAGAAAATAATTCATTAAGTATCAAAGAAAATTGTTTTCAACAATTTTAAAATACGTGTGAAGAAGTTTATTGTTATACATTTCAGATTTGAACTATTAAACTCTTAAACAGTATTAAAAATACATTTGTAAACAATATAATAAAATACTTTAATGTTTTATAATTCTCTAACTGTAAGATTTGTGTCAGTAAAGTTCAGTTGCCTGTCAGCTCTGCATATTTAGCAGTTTAGTCGACACAGATTTATATACATCATTGTGATTCTATTACAGCCATCATGTGCGAAAACTGTGAGAAGTACAACCCGTGTATCTCCATCTGTCCACGTAAGACATGTGACAACAGGCTGGTGTACGACACGCTGACCAAGGACTGCGGACAGGAGACCTGCGTAGAAGGCTGCGACATTGAACCCTGCCCAACTGGTAAATATGCATCATTTTGTAATAACTATACATGCAGTTATTTTGGTGCCAAAATAGTTCACTAAAAAGCTAGTAGTTACCATATTATGTTGTGATGGTTTCAGAAAGGATAAATATTTATTACACTCAATAATGACAAATAACAAGAATGAAAGATTGTGTTGTATGTTTGCTATAAAACCATTATAGAAATTCAAGGACCACTCTGGGCATCGCCAGTGGTGCCAAATGGAACAAAAATATTAAAGTGGCTTTAAGTTTGGTTCGCAAGATAAAAAAAGAGTACGATAATGGACCTTTGGAAACGGCCGAGCACGACACATACGAAATATTGCAGTCTCGGTTTGATTGAGACTGTTCATGAGTGGTAGTGAAATATGCCTGAGGGTTATTCCATTAAAACATACATGTGACCACAGGAAGAAAATTAAACATCCACCCGTAGATGAAAAAATTAGTTTTAAGAACCAGATTTCAGAAAATAAGGTTCACCCATAGATGTTTATTGCCTTTCGTGCGTCCCGTGTATGTTTTAATGGTCCATAGTCCTAATTGGATTTCTGGTTTAAGAAAACACTTTTGTACATGCTTGTTTAGTTTTGAGAATGTGTTACTTTAATGTCGCCAGTAACGAACATTTGCACTTCCCCAATATCCAGGCCAAGTATACGAAAGTAACAAGGAGCCGCTGAAATGTATCCCAGAAGCCTTCTGCAACACCTCGTGCATCACGGTCAATGGCAAGGACTATAAGGAAGGGGAGAGAATCCTTGATGAAACTGTGTGCAGAATGGACTGCGAAGTCTGGTGTGTATATAGTGTTTTGTGTGTTAGTTCTGTCATTTTGGTTTTGTCAAGATAGTTTTTATGCAGCTGCCTCTGTTTAATGTTTCTTTAGTTTTGACTCCATGGGTTGTTATATGGATTCAACCCTTAACCCGTTACA
This sequence comes from Cyrtodaria siliqua, assembly GCA_037043455.1. Taxonomy (NCBI): domain Eukaryota; kingdom Metazoa; phylum Mollusca; class Bivalvia; order Adapedonta; family Hiatellidae; genus Cyrtodaria; species Cyrtodaria siliqua. The sequence continues at coordinate 406,308 of JAWPHD010000083.1, read as the reverse complement.
TATATATAATGTACTGTTCTTTCTTCGAATTAAGCCCATTCCATTTATGTGACAAAGGAGTGTTTTGGGGAAATGACTAATCAGCAGCTTGACATTGTAAACCCTGATCAGCCTGCGAGTTAATCTGAACACATAAGGAATATGTGAATATTGTTGCACTAATCCGTTTTTCACAATTCCGTTTTTCCCCCTCCTTTTCTGTAAACGTAAAGATCTGTTAACAAATATGTTTCTGGATTTCTTTGTAAGATCAAGAGTGAAGGTATATCATGATTTGAGACGCTGAGGAGTTATATCCCCTTTTCGGAATGTTTAATATAATGATTTGAAAACGGTGGAATTTATAAAGCTTTCACCAGATTAAGGTGGATGTTGATAGATAACCAAGAAAATGAAGTTAAGATGAACATATTGTTTTTGCACACTTGGCAGATTTATTTTATAGGAGTTATCTTTTCTTGTCTCAAATTTAGATGGAGTAAGAGAGTTATCTTTTCTTGTCTCAAATTCAGATGAAGAAAGAGTTATATTTCCTCGTCTCAAATTCAGATGAAGTAAGAGTTATCTTTTCTTGTCTCAAATTCAGATGAAGTAGAGTTTATCTTTTCTTGTCTTGCATTTACATCAGATTCAGATGAAAGTTATGGAAAGCGAAAGCATGAAATAAAACGTAGAAGAAAAAGGGTGCAGCTTTAAGTTTTTCTTTCCATTCAGATTTTGTTTGATGACGTGTGTTTTGTTTATGTGTATGCATTCATATATTTTTAGCTACTGTGACGGTGGCGTGATCAAGAGGACGGGCGTTTGTACCGGAACTGTTCCCACATTCAGCACCGTCTCCACAACCACAGTCAAACCCATGATGCTGACTGGCGCTCCGACCATACCCACATCCACGCTGGCCCCCATGTGCGTACAGGACGGCCCTACAAACTGGATGAGTGTGTCAACTCCCACTCCGTACAACCAGGGCGATATTGAATCCATTCAGTCACTGCGACAACAGTACACATTCTGTGAAGCTAGTCAGATGACTGCCATCGAATGTCGAGTCGTTGGAACGAAGCGTTCGTCTGCAGCATCGGGCCAGAGTGTTTTCTGTGATTTGAAAAACGGACTTAAATGTTACCATAGCGACCAGGCGAATGGCGAGCAATGTCTTAACTTCGAAGTGAGGATAACATGCTCATGTGGTAAGTAATCGTGGAGAAAGGGACGATAAAGATTTCTGACACGTTTTTGGACACGGACATTGTAGGACTTTATAGTATTTAGAATAATGTTGCGGCGTGTGGTTTGATGACGTGTGGTTTGATTCCATATTTAATATTCAGGGAAAAAATCAGTAGTTTTTTTGTATTTCGGTATTTTTCTTTTTAATAGTTTATTATTTTTAGTGGTTTTGTTTTATATTCAAGATTTTGTTTCAGTATTTTTGCAGTATTTATATAGTTTTAAAATGCTCCCAAAAGGGAGAGCATGTAGTTGTCGCTTTGTCCCTCTGTATGGACACGTGTCCCCGTCCGGATATCTTGTCTGGAACATAACTCAAAAACTACTAATGGGACCACAATGAAACTTCACACAATGATAAAGGTCAACGAGAGAAAGTGCAGAGTGCAAGAACCGTAATTATATCTTCATTCAAATTAGAGAAAGTTTATACTTACAATTCTTGTCCGGAGCATAACTCAAAAACTACTAATAGGATTGCATTGAAACTTCACACAATCTTAGAGGGCAACAAGAGGAAGTGCATAGCATAATAACCATAACTATATTTTCATTCCAATTAGAGATAGTGACCGTTATAATGTTATACTTACAATTATTGTCCAGAGCACAACTCAAAAACTACTAATAGGACTGCAATGAAACTTCACACAATGATAGAGGGCAATAATAGGAAGTGCAGAGCACAATAACCATAACTATCTTCTTTAAAACATTGCCCTTTGTAATTGTATACTTATGAATTTGTCTGGAGCATAACTCAAAAACTACTAATTGGACTGCAATAAAACTTCACACAATGATCGAGGGCAATGAGAGGAAGTACAGAGCTCAAGAACCATAACTCTATCTTTATTCAAATAGGAGTTAAAGCCCTTTGCAATTTTATACTGATAATTATTGTCCAGAGCATAACTCGAAAACTACCAATGACACTGCAAATTGAATACTGCTGGGTGATAAACGGCCATATGATAAGTTGAGGATACGTATTGGGGAGCATCCATCATTCTATTGATTTTCTTATAGTCTTAATTGTTGCTGATTTTTTGTTTATATTTGGGCATTTTCATGTGTATTTTTTATTTTTAAACTTTTATCAATATTGTTTACATTTGCTTTGATATTGGAATAGAAATCAGGACTTTTGTTTAGATATTTTTATTTTTTGTGCTTGATATTTTTAACTAGAACATAGAGTATGTGTTGTTTTGTTTTTTTTCAATATTTGATGTGACGTGGCTACCTCTGGTTTTCTTTGTTTTTTTAAACAGATTGTGTACCTAACAGCTTGTAACAACTCATTTTAAGTTACTGCTCTGTGAATGGTAAATTTCATATAATTCTCATTATTTTTGATTTTCAACAATACAAAATGGTCAACATGTCTCCACCTTCTATATAAAAAGGACCCCAAAAACGAAACAAGAAAAAACAAATCAATCAGTTACCTTAAACAAGATTTTCTAGAAACAGTAAGGTCTGATAGTACCAAATGATTTAAAATGACATTGGGCCAAAAAAAATGTTCGTTTATGGTCTCCCTATTTTTTTAGGTCCTAAACCTTCTTTTGTGGCTCCCGAAAAAATAAATTAAAAAAAAGATTTTTGAAGTTTAAAGGGTTTGGACCACCCATATTATGTTCAAGAAACATTCTTTTGATGTTCTTCATGTGAATTTATAACAGAAAGGAATATTTTAAACAAAAACAGAATATTAAAAACAAAAATCCTACCTACCCTAAGTTGTTAGGAACAAGACCAGAAACAGATCTTTTATTTTGGCCTTAGAATATTAACATTTATTTGATGTTTGTTATGGTTGCTTAAGGAATTTACCATAGGAATAATAGAACAATATTTGCCAGACATACACTGTGCAATCAAAAAGAGGTTTGGGTTTAGTTCTGCTGGTTGCCAAAGATGATACTTTCCCATTTGTTCGTAGTTTCATAGAATGACATCATCTATTAAAAGCTTTTGTTTTTTAATTTCATTTCGCATGATACTAATGTTGTTTTTTTTGAGGTCATATGATTTACAGTATGGCTATCACGGCTAATCATAGTTACATAGATACTCAGGGAAATAAAAATATAACTATAACCACCTTGTCAGTTGAGTTAAAACTTAGTCATTTTGTTTTGGTTGCTGAAAGATGTCCTCTTAGATTTTTTGATTTTTTTTGTTACTTTGCATCATCCAATATGGCTACCATTTATAAAAATAGATGAAAATTATGGAAATTTCAGATTGCATCTCGAGCAATATTTAATGTTTTGTTTTTTCTTTGCTTTTTTTGCAACCTTCTGTTTTTCAAATAAGCCATTTAAAGTTATAAAATTCATATATAGATGAATTTCGATAAAATTTTAGCTTACTATGAAAGTTTTGTTATATATATAACAGAGTTATGTCCCCTTCACGGCTGACAAAATGTAAGTTAACTCTAAAGCGCAAGTAAATATGATTGGATATTAAACTGTCCTGTTCATGCTAAATTAAAAATTAAAAGCTGCAAAACAACTAGAAACAGCTCTTTCGGTCCTTTAGCCTTTCTGTTCAAGTTAATGTGAACTGTTTTTATGTGCATATTTGTTGTTGACATTTTTGTATTATATTTTTTGTAGACATACAACTACCTCTTATTTTTTCACAATTTAAAGAAAACTTTACAATACTGTATATTATTTTAGGTGTAATTTAGTGTTTGTGTTTGTAATTTAGTTTGATTTTATAATTTCGATGTTGATTTGAGTGCTGTCTATTAAAAGAAAAGTCAATTCAGTATACTAACCCTTAACCCGCCACATATATATAATGGACTGTTCTAAGTTCTTTGAATTCAGACCATTCCATTTATGAGACAAAGGGGGAAATGTTTTGGGGGGAAATGAGTGATCAGCAGGAGGACATTGTAAACCCTGATCAGCCTGCAAGTTAAATTACACGCAGGCTGGTCTGGGTCTACAATGGACGCAAAGGCTATTATAGTCGTGCTTAACGGGTTAAGGGCTAGGATAATACATGTTGTAAACATTTATAATTTACATGATTCTGTTTGGTTGGCTAGATATTAAATAAAAACATATTTCTTCAGCATTCTGGTCTCATCTTGTTGCTTTCTTCCAAGGGTGAACCTTCACAATTGTTTTCTCAGTCGATCATTTTACATTTTGATGCTTTTACACTAGAATTTGAATAGTGATTTGTTTCTTCAGTTATTTGCAGAACTGGTGTAAAATCTTAAATGTGTTTGAATATATATGTATATATAAATGTATATACATGTACATACATATATGTGTGTGTGTGTTTTGATACACACGAGAGAATTTTGTGTTATCACTTGTGTGTTGTCTCTAACACTAGTGTGTTTTGTCTCTAACAATTGTGTGTTTTGTCTCTAACACTAGTGTGTTTTGTCTCTGACACTAGTGTGTTTTGTCTGTAACACTAGTGTGTTTTGTTTCTAACACTAGTGTGTTTTGTCTCTAACACTAGTGTGTTTTGTCTCTAACACTAGTGTGTTTTGTCTCTACACTAGTGTGTTTTGTCTCTAGCACTAGTGTGTTTTGTCTCTACCACTCATGTGTTTGTCTCTACCACTCATGTGTTTGTCTCTAACACTGGTGAATTTGAATTAACACTACTGTATATTCTTTCTTGAAAGCAAGTTTGTAGTTCAGTGTGAAAATAGTTTGGAGGTTCCCCTGGTAAGAAATTGACGAGGAGCGGACACTATATGTTGGATAGGGGAGATTAAAAATCATTGACATCATTCATGCATTAAACAAAATCACTAAGATGCAAACATTATTTCAGAAAGCTAATTTAAAAAAAATAAAAATAAATGTTATTATAAAATTTAATAGATTGAATAATAAAAGATAGAAAGTAAATGCAATCTTAACTCAGTGATATTTTGAGAATTGCAATACGTGCAAATATTTCTAGATTATTCTAAGGTAAGATTTATTTGAAGTTAAGTTTTCTTAACATCTGATTTAGTTAAATCATTAATTTTTACATTTTTGATTTAGAATACATTTTTCAAAAACAAAATTAAAACACATTTTACGCTTATTAATTCGCAAATATTTTATTTTTCATCAAAATGTCTGTATTTTCCAGCTCTCCCCATCAAAACAACTCTGGCTCCCGGCATGTTACCAGGGGGATCTCCAACAGCACGTCCCCTGCCCCTGGGCACCGGATCCCCAGACCTGACCCCCCCTACCGTGGCTACAGTACCATATGAGATTGCACAACACCAGTGTAAGGAACCAGGCTGGACCAACTGGATGAACTTTTATAACCCCAGTAATGGCGACGAGATTGAATTCTTACCAAAAATGATCGATACTTACAAATTTTGCAAAGACGATCAGGTGGCGTATATTCAGTGTCGCCAAGTGTCAAATGGTGCTAGCTACGACATGGCTGCTGACAGAAAGACAATCTGTAATACAAAGGCTGGGTTTGCCTGCTATAGTTCGCTTGAAGCAGACGGCAGCTGTGAGGACTATGAAATCAGAGTGTTCTGTCAGTGTGTACAGTCTGGTAAGTTGCGCTTATACATAATATGTAATTATAGGTACTAAATGCAGGAGACACATCTTTAGGAAGGTTATAATGGGACAGAATATATGCCTTACTTTTCACTAGCTTCAGAATAAGTTTTCATATGTTTAAAAGCCGGAATGATGAAGATGCCAAGTTTGAAACCTCTCACTGCTGTGGGTTCAAATCCCACTGGGAGCTCCACTTGTAACAAAGTGTTGAATTTTGCCTGAAATATACAGTACTACTCAGGAAAAAGTGAGTGGTTTGCCTTACCACTGAATCGACCGTCATGTTTAGCCTAAAATGTGCTGGAAATTATGTAATAAAACACGATTCAGCCATTCCATATCTTTAAATAGTTTCCATAGGCTTAAATATTCAGTAAATAAGATGGGGTGGTCTGACTACCATAAAAAAATCAACCGTCATGTATGGCCTAACATGTGCTGAAAATGACACAAAACACCGATCAAACAAATACCAAATGGCATATCATAATTGGTCTCTTACCACATGTGGTCTCTTAATACATCTGCATTTTAATTTAAACAAATCGACAAGGAACTAAAATGGTGATTTCGCTAAACAGGTGGTCTCGTTATAGTCATGGTCTCTTGAGCAAGTATAATATATAGATATGTCTTACAATCTGTGAGATACAGTCTGTCCCCAATAATGCAGTCATGTTATACACTTGCACCCTCTCTTACAGTGTGTGATAAGCAGATGCTCAGTGATGTACAGTCTGTGCCCAACACTCAGTTCACGGCTTCATCCTCCGCCGACGGAGTGTCCCCCTCAGACGCTCGCCTGGACTCGATAAGCGGATGGCAGCCACATGCAGATGATACATCACCATGGTTACAAGTTAACCTCATGGAACCCGTGAATGTGACGGGCATCATCACACAAGGATTAAATGTAACCTTAAATTCATACCATTTTATGTTTTTCGCATAATGCCAAAAGAGGATACAAGGAAGATATACAAACACTTAAAGTTAAGTTACATACGTATATCAGCCTTGTTTGTATTGGAGGTACAGAGTAATGCTTACATGCCAGATATTACGGTTTATTATTTATAAGAGTTACCAACTCATAATTCATTTTACGCATATTCAATCACGTGTAATTTAAGAAGCCGTGAAAAATACTATTGTTTATATCAGCACATATACATTATTACATAGATAGAGTTTTGGTAAACGTTTTTTAGTGTAATTTGTGCCGTTATTTGGAGGGTTAGTTTCTTTAAGGACTTATGTGCCATTACAAAAGCTCTGAATTGATTTATGAACACGATTTCTTATTTCTTTTGTAGCCATTTCCATTCTTTGCAAAAAATTACATGGACCGAGAATTAACTTTCATACCCCATCCAACCTTTGCTTCAAGAAACGAAAACGGGGTTGGCTGGGGTATGAAATAAAACCTTAATTTCATCTTAAAAAGTTTGCATATTGTAAAATTGAAACATGTAATAGGAAATAGGTTATCACATTTTTTCAGCAAAAATGTTTTTAAACATGTTTTATTGTCGAAATATACTAATATAAGCTTCCCCATCACTTAATGGTATTAAGGAGGGACCATGTAATGCTATTCTGTATTTTACTATTTAAACTTTTACTTTAGGCTGCCCCTGCCTGGACAAAGCACTACACCATCTCCTACAGTGTGGATTGTACCACATTCCAGGACTTGGTTAGACAAGATGGCAGACCTGAGGTAACTCAAAACTTTTATCAAATATTGGGTATTAACTCAAACATTTATATATATATATTTATCTTTTTATATTGTAAAGCACTTTTATCAAGTACATGTTTAGCCATTTAGTTTTGATTCTCGTTCAGAACAGCAAAATAATTCCTACAGTGGACCTACACTAACCTACAGCACCATTGCATTTTGGTCTTTGGTCCTGTATTTCCGAAAGAACCATCTGTCTACTTTACTGAAAAAAATAAAACATAATGAATTCCAAATTTTGTATTATAGAAATATCTAATAAATCTCTCTTATATAACCAAATGTTCTACAACTATTGTGCACGTGCAGGTGTTTGAAGGCAACATGGACTCGGCATATGAAGTAAAGCACGTGTTTATTGAACAGTTCTTGGCAAGTTGTGTACGTGTCCACCCCACTGAAGGCAGTGATATCACTGTCTCGCCGGCCCTTCGTCTAGATTTGCTGGGATGTAGAACATACGGTATGTGCATTCATGAATCACCCACAGTTTGTAGATACCGAAATATAGAATGAGTCAGAGAAGCAGTGTCGGGTAAGTTAGTCCAGTTTGGAGAGAATCAACGGTAGTCTGAGGGTCCCAGGTGGTAGTCTGAGGGTCCCAGGTGATAGTCTGAGGGTCCCAGGTTCAACCGCTGTCCAATTTCACATTTTCTATCCCTGCGACATTTGGTGACCCATTTGGTGACCCACGAAAGTACAGAAGGCATTTACATGAAACTTCACACAAGTATTAATCACAACGAGAAGGTCGCGCGCAATAATCAAGTACGTACCTCAATGATCAAGGTAACGCTGAGGTCAAGGGTCAAATTCAAGAGCATTTGTCACTTACTGGTGACATTTCTTGTTCTACCTGCAATCAACATCGCTGTATTATATAATCTGGGTTTTTTTTGGAAGTGAAAGAATGAATAGTCTTACTGCGGGTCAGTACATAAGGAGATTGTACTTTGTGAGAAGGGATGATAAACTAAACACTGAACAAAATTGATAAGTATCAACTTTTGTGTCTTAACTAATTTTCTTATTTTAAATATATTTTAGAAGAGATATATGATAAGTATTTTGTTTTGACCCATAGTTTGTAAAACATTTACTTTTTGTTTAAATTGTTACATCTTTTGAGAGTGCGTGGTCCAGTGGTAGAGCGCCGAACTCCAGATCGAGAGGCAACGTTATTTATCCTTGAGCAAGATAATTAATCGACATTGCTTAGTACTGGTTCTACCCAGGAAGCCATCGAGAGTGATTAATCTAAGTTGCAATAACTTGTTTCGTAATCGATGTAAAATAAATATGTTTAAACTAAAGTTACCCTCCCTTTATATGAAAACATGAAATGTACTGATAAAACACATAACATGAGTCAAAGATCGCTTAAAGATATACAATTCTTAAAATTGGTATGAAATAATAGGAAAAAACATAAACATTTGACCCATTACCGCAGATTTTCCGTCTATAAAAAAAATGAAATATGGATAATCTTAAATTACCTCCCTTTACATTGAATATTGTTTGAAATTCAAGTAACTGTAATTCAGCGTTAACATTAAATATTTCGAAAATTTCTGTTGCAAACGCATTTGTAATGTTAATGCTAGTAAAACATGATGTCAAAATAATTATAACTGGCATATTTTAGAATTAGGAACATCGAAAGCTTCACTAATTCGAAGTACTTCATAAAATCCTATATACCCAGTTGTATAACTGTTATAACTTATTTCTATGAAAACACATTGACTTAAAAGTTTTAAAATATGTTCATGCAATCAGAGTAGCCGATTTACACTCATTATTTTGCATTTTAACCGTATCTCTAATCAAACACAAAATACACAAAACAATGAGAATATTATTGACATATTCTTAGGTTGATACTTAGCAATTTGGTTTAGTATACATTTCTTTGTGAAATCAGTTGAGAAAAACAATTGACAGCTAAAAGTTAATTTTGATAGGGAGTTTTTTAAATGAAAAGTTTGGAGAATTATGAAAATTACAAAAAATTAGAGACAATTAAAAAACTGTAGTGTTTGAGATTTAATATGGAGTTTTCTGCTTCCTCTGCAATAAGAAATTGTATAACTGAAAAGCATCTTGGGCTCTAAAATCAAGTTCATGTATTTAGCTTTAGCTCACTTGAATCAAAGTGAGCTATTAGGATCACAGGAAAAACTGAAAAAAATAAAATGCTCTAACAATTGTAATGGCTGCGATGTTTGTGCATGTGACATACACATGTGGTGCTATACTACATTTATATCTACCATAATCCTGGTATCACTGTTAGCCCTACCTTTGGGCTCTTTTATGTTACCCAATTATGTTGCAAGTGTTTCCAATGTGACAAGGACATAAGCCGAGTGATTCAAGGCCATTTGGATCTTTGCCTCTAGTTACTACTTAAAACCCTAGGATGCATAAATTATTATTTATGTAGGTACTTTTTAAATAATGTCAGCAAATGCTTAAGGGCTTCCGCTCAAATGGCTGCCTTAACAAATACCCATATAACTTAGTGTTCCTGTTTTATACACACTAATTGCAAGTTTAAAGACATCTAAAATATTTACGTTTGTGTTTCCAGTTCCACCTTCCTATCTGACGACAGTAAAGTTACCACCACCACATACAAACACACAAGGACTTGTCACTGGAGAAACAACAACAGCATTCCCAGAACTTGTCTCTGGACAAACACCAACAGCTCAACCAGGTCTTGTCTCTGGACAAACACCAACAGCTCAACCAGGTCTTGTCTCTGGACAAACACCAACAGCTCAACCACATCTTGGTCCAGGTGAAACACCAACAGCTCAACCAGGTCTTGTCTCTGGACAAACACCAACAGCTGAACCACATCTTGGCCCAGGTGAAACACCAACAGCTCAACCAGGTCTTGTCTCTGGGCAAACACCAACAGCACAACCAGGTCTTGTCTCTGGACAAACACCAACAGCTCAACCAGGTCTTGTCTCTGGACAAACACCAACAGCTGAACCACACCTTGGCCCAGGTGAAACACCAACAGCTCAACCAGGTCTTGTCTCTGGACAAACACCCACAGCTCAACCAGGTCTTGTCTCTGGACAAACACCCACGGCTCAACCAAACATTGGCCCAGGTGAAACACCAACAGCTCAACCAGGCCTTGTCTCTGGACAAACACCAACAGCTCAACCAGGTCTCGTCTCAGGACAAACACCAACAGCTCAACCAGGTCTTGTTCCTGGACAAACACCTACAGCTGAGCCAGGAATGAATACTGGTTCCCCAATAACCAAAGTCCAAGATGGCTTTGGGACCAAGACCACCACAGTTTCCAGCTCTCAGACAACCTCGATACCATACACTTGCAAACCGGGCTGGTCTGACTTCATGAACATTGATACTCCTATGACCCAAAAGTCCTGGGAAACCAATGGCCCTGGTGACTATGAAGCAATTGCTGAACTTAGAAATTACTACAGCTTCTGTGCCAACCCCACAGGAATCAAGTGTCAAACCTCCATGCAGAAATTGCCACCCGCCATGTGGATGGATCAGAACGTGGGATGTGACCTAACAACTGGGCTACATTGTCTCGATGCCGATCAAGGGGGCTTCAACTGTGAAGATTATGAAGTCAGCGTTCATTGTGATTGTGCTAGTGAGTATTTTGTTTTTCTTTCCTTATTTGCAATTGCTAATATATCCATTAACTCAATTGTGTATTTTTGTTTTAAAGATAGATTAATATATGTACAGGCTATTTTCAAATCCATTTTATTTTCATCAATAAATGTTCTGTTACCGTATTCGTCAACATATTACGAGCACTTCTTTACCCCGACTTTGGGCTTGCAGAAATGTTGCGCATTATCTAAGCAACTAACTGTTTACTCTTTTTTTCCAGCTTAAATCGAGCAAAAAATGTAGAAGACCAGATCATGTAAAACCGCTGTTTACCAGCGAGTATAAATCGAACAGAAGTTGGCCGGTTCTTATTTTCTGCACAAACTATGAAGCATTTGATATATTTACTTTTATTACAAAATAAAATTACGATTCATTTTGTGTTTTGTTGATCATTTACGAAGAAATACGATAAAAACAAATAGCTGGTTAATGGTTTCTGTAATATTATACTTTCAAAAAGTTGAATTTTATTAAATGTCTGACCTGTGTTTTATCATTTTTCTGATACAGCGACCCCTACCATGCCACCCACTTCCATAACTGGAGTTACTGGAATACCCTTCCCTCCGAAACCAGCCTGTGGATGGACATCGTTTATGAACAGTTACCAGCGCAAACCTTCCAGCACTGGCGATTACGAGACTATACATAATCTACATATGCTGCATCAGTTCTGTGAATTCCCTGCACGCATTGAATGTAGGGACGTGGCATCACAAAAGGACTTCACTCTGATTGGTCAGGCTGGTGTAACGTGTGATGTCAACCATGGCTTGGTATGCGAGGATAAGGGACAAATTGGAAGAGTTTGTAACGATTATGAAGTACGAGTCTATTGTACAGATGCTTGTTCTTCTTCAGCTGCGCCAAATCCGATTTCTGGACAAACACCAACAGCTCAACCAGGTCTTGTTTCTGGACAAACACCAACAGCTGAACCAGGCCTTGGTCCAGGTGAAACACCAACAGCTCAACCAGGTCTTGTCTCCGGACAAACACCAACAGCTCAACCAGGTCTTGTCTCTGGACAAACACCAACAGCTCAACCAGGTTTTGTCTCTGGACAAACACCAACAGCTCAACCACATCTTGGCCCAGGTGAAACACCAACAGCTCAACCAGGTCTTGTCTCTGGACAAACACCCACGGCTCAACCAGGTCTTGTCTCTGGACAAACACCAACAGCTCAACCACATCTTGGCCCAGGTGAAACACCAACAGCACAACCAGGTCTTGTCTCTGGACAAACACCCACAGCTCAACCAGGTATTGTCTCTGGACAAACACCGACTGCTCAACCAGGTCTTGGCCCAGGTGAAACACCTACAGCCCAACCAGGTCTCATCTCTGGACAAACACCAACAGCTGAACCAGGTCTTATATCTGGACAAACACCAACAGCTCAACCAGGTCTTGTCTCTGGACAAACACCAACAGCCCAACCAAATCTTGGCCCAGGTGAAACACCAACAGCTCAACCAGGTCTTGTCTCTGGACAAATACCAACAGCTCAACCAGGTCTTGTCTCTGGACAAACACCAACAGCTCAACCACATCTTGGCCCAGGTGAAACACCAACAGCTCAACCAGGTCTTGTCTCTGGACAAACACCCACAGCCCAACCAGGTCTTTTGCCAGGTGAAACACCAACAGCTCAACCAGGACTTGTCTCTGGACAAACACCAACAGCTCAACCAAATCTTGGCCCAGGCGAAACACCAACAGCTCAACCAGGCCTTGTCTCTGGGCAAACACCAACAGCTCAACCAGGTCTTGTCTCTGGACAAACACCAACAGCTCAACCAAATCTTGGCCCAGGCGAAACACCAACAGCTCAACCAGGTCTTGTCTCTGGACGAACACCAACAGCTCAACCAGGTCTTGTCTCTGGAAAAACACCAACAGCTCAACCAGGTCTTGTTTCTGGACAAACACCAACAGCTCAACCAGGCCTTGGTCCAGGTGAAACACCAACAGCTCAACCAGGTCTTGTCTCTGGACAAACACCAACAGCTCAACCAGGTCTTGTCTCTGGCCAAACACCAACAGCTCAACCAGGTCTTGTGTCTGGACAAACACCAACAGCTCAACCAAGCCTTGGCCCAGGTGAAACACCAACAGCTCAACCAGGTCTTGTCTCTGGACAAACTCCAACAGCTCAACCAGGTCTTGCCTCTGGACAGACACCAACAGCTCAACCAAATCTTGGCCCAGGTGAAACACCAACAGCCCAACCAGGTCTTGTCTCTGGACAAACACCAACATCTCAACCAGGTCTTGTCTCTGGACAAACACCAACAGCTCAGCCAAATCTTGGCCCAGGTGAAACACCAACAGCACAACCTGGTCTTGTCTCTGGACAAACACCAACAGCTCAACCAGGTCTCATTTCTGGACAAACACCAACAGCTCAACCTAGCCTTGGCCCAGGTGAAACACCAACAGCTCAACCAGGTCTTGTCTCTGGACAAACACCAACAGCTCAACCAGGTCTTGTCTCTGGACAAACACCAACAGCTCAACCAAGCCTTGGCCCAGGTGAGACACCAACAGCTCAACCAGGTCTTGTCTCTGGACAAACACCAACAGCTCAACCACATATTGGCCCAGGTGAAACACCCACGGCTCAACCAGGTCTTGTCTCTGGACAAACACCAACAGCTCAACCAAATCTTGGCCCAGGAGAAACACCAACAGCTCAACCAGGTCTTGTTTCTGGACAAACACCAACAGCTCAACCAGGGCTTGTATCTGGACAAACACCAACAGCAGCACCATTATGTAAAGATGGGTGGACTGTTTGGATTAACACTTACAACCCATCAAAGCCAGGTGGTGACTTTGAATCATATAGGAGCATACCAGGTTAGTGGAAATATGTGATAGGTCTAACCATTTCAGAGAAAGAGCATTTTTATAATTGACAGTGCAGTCCCTTCTTTTTTGCTTTGAGAAGAACACTAAAATAAATCTAAAAGGATCTGTTTTGACAGAAATAGAAAACTTTTGGTGTTTGCTATCTAGATCATCTTTGCGCTTACGTTTTTTGTAGGAGCGTAATTCTAAATTGAATGTTGAGTAATTTGCAAGCTTCTGAAAATGACGTGGGCCAACAGAAAGATCTCTTTAAATGCTGACAAGAATGCTATTTAACAATAGGGTTTTGTAAAATTTTACACATTGTTCAAATATGTAAAAATCCTTTTAAATAGCGATATAACCCATATTTTTTGTTTGAGGCGCACCTGTTTTTAGTATTGTATGCAACATTCTGAATTGTATTTATAATTTGATCAAAGAAATAAATACACATATTTCGTCATATTTAAATTGTTTTTGATCAGTCAAATATTTAACATATAAGTATGACAAAAATTGTGTTTTGTGTCATCTGAGGGCCTTCAAATAGCTGAACTTTATTATTTCCACCATTTCTACAGACACTCGCAGTACTCAACCATTTATTTTAGACACTTAAGTTAAACCATGTCTGCACCTTTATCTGTTTTGTTTGGCTTAACAGTTTCCAGTGTCCTCTTCGTGCTTTCACATGAGACAAAGTTTATGTGCTTTCTACGACAATTACACAAATAAAAAGAAAACTGTTAGTTTTCCTGATATTGTGTTAAATGTTTGTCGAGATTAAACAGTGACCTATTGTCTTATATAATTATTGAAATGAGCCAAATTGTGCCGTAATTTAAATAAAAGCTTGAAATGGCAATAGATGAAAGATGGTAAATGCATTGTGACTATTTACTTATTAACACAGGCTTCCCAGGCACATGTGATGAAGTAATCACGGCAGACTGTGCAATAGCCTCTACCGGTCAGAACTACGAGCAATCTGGACAGGATGTCATCTGTGACAGAAATGGACTCTCCTGCGAAGATGGACCCAGGCAGAAATGTTTGGACTACAAAGTCCGGTTCTATTGTTCATGTAAGTGGCCATTAATTAGTTCATTAATACACTTTACGATGTTTGATCAACATCTACCGTATAATCCCTAATAAACGCCTCAGGGGCGTAACATTTTTGAACAGGGGGCGTTTATTTGAGACCAAAAATACATAATTTAACTTTTAAATCAGACCTTATTTAATGGTTTTCTTTACCAAGAAAACCAAAGTCAGTATGTCAATCAATCAATTGCATCAGATTTTAAGTTTTCTAGTGATCAATTGTGTGTGTTCCATTGTGAATGAAACAAATTAACTTGCATCTTTTGGTAAGTTTTAAAAAATTTAATTCTGAAAAAATGGTGGGCATTTATTAGGGGATGGAGGTTTATTAGGGATTATATGGTATTTTTTGCAAGGATGTATTTATAAAATATTATATTCACATCTACATTGTATGCTTGTAAACTAGGGTGCAGTTGGTTGCACATGAAAAACAATGGTATTAGAATAAAGTAAAATAGAAAGAATGAAAATCAGATGGAAATTATTGATCAGGCTTCTTAACAAGTTCACAAAGTGGCATGTTTGCTTTATTATTCTGTTCATTTCAATTTGCCTAAATCTTTCAGAAAGTAAAAACAAGTTATATTTTTATGAAAATCAAGCACATTAATCTAAATAAGAACAAAACGGTATCTTACGGTTGGACATCCAACAAGTTATATTGGTTTTACATATAGATAGAAAACTCTAATTTAGTATTTGTGTTACAATGGCGTTTGTTAGTGCAATTATATAGTTTTAAAGGCAATTGTAACAATAACTTCACTAAACTCAGGTAACAGTTTTGAATTAGTAGAATTAAGTTATAATAAAATATACATTTAATAGGTCACCGAACAACTGTCTCCGCAGAAATACCAACAGCTCAACCAGGTCTTTTGCCAGGTGAAACACCAACAGCTCAACCAGGTCTTGTCTCTGGACAAACACCAACAGCTCAACCAGGTCTTGTCTCTGGACAAACACCAACAGCTCAACCAGGTCTTGTCTCTGGACAAACACCGACAGCTCAACCAGGTCTTCTGCCAGGTGAAACACCAACAGCTCAACCAGGTCTTGTCTCTGGACAAACACCAACAGCTAAACCAGGTCTTTTGCCAGGTGAAACACCAACAGCTCAACCAGGTCTTTTGCCAGGTGAAACACCAACAGCTCAACCAGGTCTTGTCTCTGGACAAACACCAACAGCTCAACCAGGTCTTTTGCCAGGTGAAACACCAACAGCTCAACCAGGTCTTGTCTCTGGGCAAACGCCAACAGCTCAACCAGGTCTTTTGCCAGGTGAAACACCAACAGCTCAACCAGGTCTTGTCTCTGGACAAACACCAACAGCTCAACCAGGTATTTTGCCCGGTGAAACACCAACAGCTCAGCCAGGTCTTGTCTCTGGACAAACACCAACAGCTCAACCAGGTCTTTTGCCAGGTGAAACTCCAACAGCCCAACCAGGTCTTGTCTCTGGACAAACACCAACAGCTCAACCAGGTCTTTTGCCAGGTGAAACACCAACAGCTCAACCAGGTCTTGTCTCTGGACAAACACCAACAGCTCAACCACATCTTGGCCCAGGTGAAACACCAACAGCCCAGCCACCACTTGTCAGTGGTCAAACACCCAGTATCCAGATAACTCCTGGCACGGGTCAATATGTTTGTAACCATGGATGGACGCAGATGATGAGCACAAGCTCTCCCTCAATTAACGGAGATGATATTGAACTTGTAACAAATCTTCGAAATAAGTACAGTTTTTGCGACACCAGCAATATTGTATCAGTCCGATGCACAGGCTTGATCAGTGAGAAGACATCTACTGAGATGGGGGAGAAAGCAGTGTGCGACAAAACACATGGATTCATCTGTTACGGCAAGAACCAGAAGGATGGAAAATGTGAGGATTATGCTGTGCAGTTTTACTGCGACTGCACGCAATGTGAGTAAATATGACATTTTCTTGAGCTTTTGTTGTCATGTTTAATGTTGCCTCTAGTAATACCTGTATCTTGTATTGAGGATTATTTAAAACAATGGTATATAAGCTGTATTGTTACTTTGACTGTATTCTGTATTGTTAATGTGCAATCATTTTAAAGCCTATAATTCGTAATCCATAATCACCAATGCTCTCGATGTTGCGTATGCTGAAATATGTGATAAGTTCACATTTGTAAACCTTCTCAATTCTCACCGCTGCAGGTTCGAATGCCACCATCTTACAAAGCCTGAAATGTGATGAAAAATGATGTTAAACACCAAACAAACACATTATTCTGTGTTAAGGCAAAAACTTCCCATTACATACCATTAATACTCAAGTTGGTTGTGTTGGGAAATGTCAGATGAAAATGATGGTTGTACTTAGCCATAGAATTGTGCTGTACCCGAACAAATGATGTAACATCTCAATTTGTATAATTGCATTTCAGCCACAGTAAGTCCTCAATCCCTCACAACGACCCTTGAACCACCCATTTTCTCTGGAGGAACACCCACGCTGCGTCCGCCAGGCTTCAGCCAGGTCACTCCAACTGCTCGCCCACCTTTGTTCCCGGGCGAGACTCCGACACCCCGCCCATATTGTGACATTCCGATGGGAGTTGCCAATCCACTGGTGGTGTCAGAAAGCCAGCTGTCCGCATCAACGGCCTTCAACTTCAGTTTTGAGGCATCCAACGGCCGTCTAAATGGACACGCTGATGGAAACTCTGGTGGCGCTTGGGTACCAAGGTAAAAAATATGGCAGACCTACAAATAAATTACTAATTTTAAAAACATATATATTCTTAGGGCTATTCCATTAAAACATACACGGGACCCCAGGAAGGCACAGGAAGGCACTGTTGAAATTGAAAATCCAACCATAGATTCAAAAATGAGTTTGAAGAACCATATTTTGGGAAATAGGGTTAGGCATAACAGAAAACTTATCTTTAATTCAATGAGCTATATTCCTATAAACAGTGCATTTGTATTTGACTTAAGAAATTTGGCAATTTCTCTTTTTTTCAGAACATAACATAGGTGCCTCCATGTTGTTGTAATATTAAACTAATTTGATTACAAATTTCAGATATTCAGATAATAAGCAATGGATTCAGATTGACTTTGGAAATCCAGAGCAAATTGCCGGGATTGTAACACAGGGTCGACAAGACCTACCTCAGTGGGTGGAGTCATTCACCATGGCAACCAGCCTCGATGGCAACCATTGGTACCATTATGCCGACCAGAATGCAGCTAAGTCGCCCACAACTTTCTCTGGCAACTTTGACCAAAACACTCCTGTTCGTTCCATGCTGGATAGACAAATTGATGCAAGATATGTCAGAATTTATCCAAAATCTTGGCACAGCGCCATTGCCATGAGGTTTGAAGTGCTTTCCTGTTACGGTCCAGTGGCGTTGCAGACGACACTTGTGCCACCATTTGTGAGTGGTGGGACACCGACCGCCATGCCGCCAATCTTGCCTGGTGGAACGCCAACAGCTCAACCACTGATTGGTTCTCAACAAACTCCCACAGCTGCACCAGGTGTGTGTTACTCTGGTTTGGTTTCTACCATATCTCATTAGCTATTTACTATCCTCAAGCAATGAGTACTACTATAAATTTGTTATTAAATCTGATGTTTACCGTAAGTGGTTGACATGTTTTATCTGTTTGGAAATCGAGGCTCCATGATGCTTGGGTTATGATGAGAAGATGTTATCTTATGTTGAGGTAATAATGGGTACAAAACTGTGGTTACAAAACTAGTCTATACCTTTTATGGGAATTCTGTTTTAATATGTCTACCTGTTCTTGCGTTTATTTAATAGTTGTACAACAATTGACCAATGATAATGAGCATTGTATAACAGCTGACCATGTTTGTTTAAGTCTGTCTGGAGCCTATGGGAATAGATAACTCTCTGATGGTGCAGGACAAGCAAATCACAGCCAGCTCGGAACTGAGCACTGCATTCCGTGCCGCTGCTGGACGTTTGTACAACTCATTTGGAGGATGGTCACCAAGGTAGACAAAAAACATAAACAATTATATTATCAAATTCCATAAAATCTGTAAAATTAATTTTAGTTTTTATACCTCCGCTTTCACAAGACTGTACATAACGTCTTGACGCATCGCGTAACACATTTTTATTACTTGCATTCGTCAAACAGTTTTGAATGGGTTGTTTCCAAACTTTATATACACATAACAACTGATGACCTTATGCCCCTCTACATCTGCCTATTTTATTACAGAATTATGGCCTATTCTTTGACTTAGAATTTATTCATCACCTTCAGCGATAGTTCCAGTTGGTTATGACATAAGTATTTAGGGTTCATATGTACTGTCTACTTGATTTAAATACCGGTATTTGGTTATGTAGGATTTTATTAAACCCAACAAACAAGATAAAATTTCTAACTGGGATTTATTGAGTTTGTTAGTTGTTACTTGTTAGTAACACAGTGCAGGAGTCATTTTGTTGTAACGGTTGTTGAATGTAAAACTTACCACGCACTTGAGCAGTAGTTTAAACAGTAATTTAGACTGATGTTTATATAATTATATATTTATGTACTTCCAGCACAAACACAGGTAAACAATGGATACAAGTGGATTTCCTTACTCCAAAGATTATATCTGGCATCTTGACACAGGGTCTGCCCGATACAGAGAAATTTTCGTCCAAATTCTACATCTCGACCAGTCTGGATGGCTTCTCCTTCAGTCCTTATTCTGAAACTACCGGCGGACCGCCAAAGATATTTGACGGCAACAGCGACAGAGAGTCCATCGTGAAAAACATGCTGAGCAGACATGTTGAGGCGAGATACGTCAGGATAACTGTCATTGAAGGAGGACCAGGAGGAATTGGCATGAGATTTAATCTGATTGGCTGTTACAGGTATGTTTGGGTATTGCTGTATTCTGATTAGTTAATACACTGTCAGGTGGTTTGATGGCAAGATATTTAATCTGACTGGCTGTTACAGGTATGTTTGGGTATTGCTGTTATCTGATTGATTAATACATTGGTTAATACACAGTTGGTTTGATGGAATGAGATTTAATCTGATTGGCTGTTACAGGTAAGTTTGGGTATTGCTGTAATCTGATTGTTTAATACGAAGTCAAGTGGTTTGATTCTGAAGAGTTGATATATTGATGGGTAATGTGATGCCTTTCAGTTAGCAGTAGATTTCTCATTACGTGGTGCCGCCATAATTCCATTAAGTGATGGGAAAGTTTATTTTATAACAGATAGTTTGACAATAAAACATGTTTAAAACCTTTTTTTACTAAAAAAACGCGATAACCTGTTTAAATTATCTATTAAATGTTTTAAATTTACAATATACAAACTTTTTAAGTCGAAGTTAAGGTTTTATTAAATACCCCAGCCAAACACGTTTTCGCTTCTTGGAGAAAGGGTCCGATGGGGTATGAAAGTTAATACTCGGACCATGTAATGTTCAACAACAGACATTTGTCTGCATGGGCTTGAAACCCACAGTTGATGACAGAAGGGTCACTATCATTTGATATTTCTTCCCCTCGGAGGTTTGAATAAAACCGAACATGTATTAAATAGAAAATAAAACTTCATTTAACATCAGTAATGATCGACCGTCAGCATGCAAATCTTGTTTCGATTTGTAGTTCTGTTCCAACCGCCCAACCTGGTATAGGGGTGACAGCCACACCAACAGCTGTCCCAGGGTTAGGGAACACACTGACGCCCACAGCTGTCCCTGGGATAGGGCAGACACTGACGCCCACAGCAGAGCCCGGTGTCGGTATTACAGGCATACCTACAGCCATGCCACCACTAGTTACCCAGCTTATACCAGGTACGTTTTTATTTAATTACAGATTTGGGGAGGGCTTTAAAAAAAAGGTTACCTGCCAATTTCAGTGTTTTTAATAGTGTTTAAACCTTAATAAACTAAAGGTGTACACATTAATGCATTTTCTCCTGCTCATCTTGTTATTGATGATGATAACTTGTCAGACATAAATTTCAAAAAATGCCACTATATAAAGTTAACTAGTGCTTCTCCTAATTTCTTTCTGAAATATCTAAACAACAAATTCAACAGCCATCGGCATTCCTTTTTAGAGAAAAACTCTTAATTTTGTGTCCACTAAATAGTGTTTGTAATATTCACCAATACAATTTCATTTCTAAATAATAATTATGCTGAACGTGTATGTTGTGTCATATGTTATACATTTTGGTAATTTATTGTTATATACCCTTATATTTTCCGCGCAGTTTTGTTTGGTGGGAATGTTATATTGTATTTGTCTATGTAGAACCCTTCTTATACATATTGTGTATAGTGTTGGCCCTGTCACCCCTATTAACTGGCTTTAGGATGAGCCAAAAATAAGAAGAATAGAGGACCAATTTACAATTGCAGATATAAAATAATTCTTCAGGCTATTCCATTAAAACCTATCCTTGACCCCAGGAAGGCATTTTAATTAACATCTATGGATGAACTATACTTTAAGAAATTCGGTTAATGTGATAGCCCTTACATTTAATTTGTGTATACTACATAACTTAACCCTTAGCCTGCTAAGGGCGACTGCAATAGCATTTGCATCCATTGTAAACCCAGATCAGCCTGCTAGTAACTTGTAACATAAATAGAATGGTCTAAATTTAAAATTAGGACAGTCCATTATACATTCTTAGCGGGCTAAGGGCTAATGCATGGATACAATATTTCCAGTTTGTCAGATTCCGATGGGAGTTGGCAGCCACGAGGTGGTAGAGAAGTCTCAGATCACGGCTTCCTCTCACTTGGATGAGGGGCACTCCTCCGACAAAGGGAGACTTCTCAACCTGAAACAACCGCTGTCCTGGACTGCTGGGTAATTTCACCGTTCCGCACAGAAAATCAACCTCAAGATTAAAAATATTACTTTTATTTTTATAAATTTATCTGTACATATTTGACAATAGACTGTGTTAACTGTCTCATTTGTTATACGAATCAACACAACTGTAAAGAAACTAAACCGCCAAATTTCACTACAAAACTGTTCTTCCAAACTCTACCTATGTGTACCAATTAAAAGTCTAAATTTATTCAAGGGTACTTAAAATACCAGTAACTGAATATGCATAAAATGAATTAAGAGTTGGTATTTAAACTCATAATTCGACGCTTCGGCAAGGATAGCAATAGGGTGATGTTTTGCCGGTTAAGGTGTTCATATTTGCGATTCGCAACATATGTAAGTTACATATATACATTATAGTTAATAGGCTTCGAAGGCTTAGAAACAATGTACATATTTTGTAAATGTTGTTAAACGTAAAAGATATTAAACGTAACTGCACTTTAAGCTATAATCTATTATATTTGATGTATTTGCATCTAGATATTTATGTTTTTAATATGTTTCAGGCCAACTGACTCTAAACCTTGGATACAGGTGGATTTCCTTGAAGCAAAAACCATATCCGGTATAATCACCACCGGTAACGGTAGGCTGCCAGAATGGGTCACCTCGTACCAAGTCTTCACCAGCTTTGACGGCAAGGAATTCTCTCCTTACACTGATTTACCTAATGGCTTGACACCAAAGAACTTTACCGGAAACACCGACCAAACAACCGAAGTGAAAAACTTGTTCAACCGGAATATTTACGGTAGATATGTGAGAATCTATCCTCAGTCGTCCCATGGCGCATTTTCCATGACTTTCGAGGTTCTTGGATGTAACCCAACTGAACCACTTCCTACGACAACAATAGCACCTAATTTAGTATCGGGTCAAACACCAACCGCTGAACCATCTCTTGTATCTGGACAGACACCAACAGCTGAACCATCTCTTGTATCGGGTCAAACACCAACAGCTGAACCATCTCTTGTATCGGGTCAAACACCAACAGCTGAACCACCTCTTGTATCGGGTCAAACACCAACAGCTGAACCATCTCTTGTATCGGGTCAAACACCAACAGCTGAACCACCTCTTGTATCGGGACAGAGAGCAACTGCACATCCGACAACTGCCGTATTTGGACATCCAACAGCAGTCCCACCATTCCCTGGATTCGAGGCTCCACCAACTGGTAGGTTTCTAGTTTCTTATGTACGATCGCATCTGTCACTCAGCTTACACTGTAATCCTGTATTGAAAAAACATTTATTACCAGGGATCATTAACAATAGCATAAATATATATAAATAATGCTTGAAAAGTCCTTAAAGTACCTGATTTATAAATTTGGATGTTATATCCTACTTTCTTTGATTAAAAAAAATTATTGTCATCTGCCTCTAATAATTACCTATAATGGTCAGGTAATCCCAATGCAATTACACTCCCAATATAATGGTCAGGCCTTTTCAAAACATTCGGTCCCAATACAATGGTTGGGCTTTCCTAATACAATTACAGTCCCCAGACAGATACATATTTGACTGCTGCTATTATGTTACAGTATGTTTGACGCCTATGGGACTGGAGAATGGACACATTGTCGGGAACGTGCAGATCACCGCCTCGTCATTCCAGTCCGCATATAAGTCACCAGAGCACGGCCGTATCTTTGGTGATTCTGCCTGGGCCCCAAGGTAATTGGACAAATCTTCATAATTATCTGCGATTGTTTTAAAGAAACTAATATTAACACTACATGACGTCTGAATTGACTGCATTAATTAAATGCCGTAATAATTTTATCCTAAGATATGCTTCAGTTTGCCTCAATTTCTAAATAAAGACCTGTGTTCCAATTTTAAGACATTGTGGTGGACCTGTGGAAGTTGGATTGATGTATTGCCACCTATTAACCTTATACTGTTGTTTTCTGTTATGTTTCCTTTATATGAACTGAGGAAATAAAATAGAATATGGTATTCACCCCAACGCAGGTCTCTAATTGCTTTCTTACATGATTTGATAAGTTAAAGTAACGTTAATTTCAGTCCTGATGATAAGAAGCCTTGGATTCAGGTGGACTTCTTACAGGCGAAACTTCTGACCGGTATAATAACACAGGGAGAGAATGGTGGCCAGCGCTGGCTCACACAGTACACGGTCTCGACCAGTCTGGATGGCAAAACTTTCACGGATTACTCGAGTAGACCTGGTACCAACATAACTAGGGTCTTCAATGGCAACAAGGACAATTTGTTCCCAGTGCGACATCTGTTTACCAGAAACGTCACGGCACAGTATATCCGTATATACCCGGTAGCGTGGCACGGAAGCTCCCCAGCGACGAGATTTAACATTCTTGGCTGCAATCCAGATATTCCTCAGACGCCCGTTATTACAACTCTGGCCCCAGAAGCCAGCACGACGCTAGCCCCCAACGCATCGTTTGGTTCTCCGACAACACCATCAGGGACTGTTATGGGAAGTACAACATCTGTATATGGCCATCTGGTCACCATTCCTGGGCTCCCAATGATTCCACCTTCATGTAAGCAACAACCTTTATTTAATAACAAGAATATATTAAAACCTGGTTGAGAGATGACTGTAATAAAATATCTCTGTCAATAAGACCAAACTAATCAAACAGACCAAAAAGACAGAATCTGATATTTTTAAAAGACTACCTGTCCACATTTTTCTGAAAGAAAGGGGTGGACAGAATATAATATTCTAAGCATTTCAATGCATAATTTCTACAACATTTCAAACATTTGCATAAACATTGCCTTGTTTAACTCTTTGTTTGCCTTTCAAAATTTGTGATAATTCATACATGCTGTTTCAATTTCAGTTTAACAGCCATATGCACTTGTTTTGCTTTTAAATAATTACTTTAAACATTTTTATTGCTTTTTATTTTTACTTAGGTGGCAAGAAGTTGGGTCACAATTTATTACTACATAATTTATGATCTTTTTCATTAAAATCCACACCATAATAAAATGCTTTTTATTGCCCATACCGGTGAAATAATGGATTGTATATTTTGAATAAAATCTTATTTCCCTCATTGTTTGTATTTTACCTAAGTAAGATGAAGACAGTAAGATGTAAACATATTTTAACAGCAGTGTATAATATAGTAAACAAACGTATGTTGGTTTGTCCTGAATATGGAAGTGAGAAAACTATTTTCACTTGTTCTCACTCGGAAATATTTTTTTCACTTCTCATTAAAAATTTATCCTATATTCACCAAAAAATATCCTGTATATATGATTTGTAGCATGGTAGGTGACATTTTCTTTGATGAATGCAAAGTATTAAATCGTTTAATTTAGGGTAGCTAAAGGGGCGTGGCTATACCGTAAAACATCTACCAGATATAGAATTTAGAGTACGGTCACGCTGACGTCACAGTGATACTAAGTACACCATGCTACTAAAAAGATAGAGCCTGTCTCAGCTCGTTGATTATTTAAACACCTCGATTGGCTATGCCAATCTCGGTGTTTAAATAAGCCAACTCGATGAGACCAGACTCTATTTATTACTTGTCTCATTCGTGACATCTTATTGCAGTGTGTGACCTTCCACTGGGCATAGAGAACCATCTGATGATTGTTCAACATATATATATATGATTTGTCTTATTTGCGCCATATTATTGCAGTGTGTGACCTTCCACTGGGCATAGAGAACCATCTGGTGATTGCAGACCAGCAGCTGAGCGCATCTTCTGCCAGGGATATCGTCCACGGCCCCGAGAGAGGTCGTCTATACTCCGACAAGGACGGCAGTTACTCCGGAGGATGGGTTCCCAAGTAAGTAGGTTCTGTGTTTGTTCTGTCTTATGTTCATGAACGGGAAGAACGAGTGAACATGTCTACATCTTGTCTTATTGGAGGTGAAGTATTTGAATTAGTAACATAAAAATACCAAATATTCTGTTTATATATATTGTGTTTATTTAATAGTAGATATAAAAGTCGAACACGAAATGTAGCATCTAAGGACCACAGCCCACCAAAGCACCAAAGGTCAACCTGTTTGTCCAACATATTGTATACCACAACATGGTGCATTTCAAGTCAAAACATAAATCATGTGAATCATGTTCCTCAATCAACATGTGAAGCTAGACATACATACATTTTGCATACTACTGGAAAAAAAAGAAGGTATTTCTCTAAAATGCATGGAAAAGTAAATCCTAGTCTTCATTTCAGGGAAAACAACTTGAAGCAGTACATCCAGGTCGACTTCCTCGCGCCATACTACATCGGCGGAGTTGTGACCCAGGGATTGGTTGATGCACCACAGTGGGTCACCAAGTACGAGGTTTACTACAGCACCGACGGCAAGCACTACATGACCATTCCCAAGTCCTCTCTCGACTCCTCGCCGATGGTATTTACTGGTAACACTGATCAGCACACACCCGTTACACATCAGTTCACCCTCATCTCCGCTAGATGGATCAGGTAAAATATTACTTCCCACTAGGGTCATTATTTTTGATAATTCGTTCTACGAACCCTTCTTCAACAAAACGAAATTAGAGTTTCATTTTTCCATTAGGAATTTGACAGTTTATTGTGTTTTATTTACCTCCACCCAGAGTTTAATCGAACATTTCATTATTTTCTTTTCCAACGCAATAGATAATAGCTTTTCAAAAAGAATAATTATTTTCCTCCTCCTGCAGCAATTATCTGTATTGATGGTTCGTAATACCAATAATAAAAAATAATGGCCTAAACTATAGTTTAAATTGATCAACTTTACGATTTACTAATTGCATGTGCCCATCATTCTTGATGAATTGTATTGTCTTTACACTACTCAACTTTTATTATCGGTCACGCAGGTTTTTTGAAAATAACACGAATACTAAAAACTGGAAATAACCGAATCACACAAATATTTTATCAACAAGGTTTTAGTCCAATCAAGGCAGATTAAGTTTTATAAATCGCTAGCGATATTTGTTAAACGACGCCAGTTAAAATTTCAAATGAAAATATGAATTATTAAAAAATATATAATTCTTTGAAAAGTGACGGATTATAAAAGTTGAGTAGTGTACTTACTCACCTCTATAACTTAAGAGCTGCTGTTGATGTCCTTATAAAGTTGTAATGTTTTCAATAATTAATTCATTTGTAATCTCTTTGTCTTTAATTTTACCTTGTTAAAGTATTGCTTAAATGGACACATGGTAATCATGCTTTTTTTAAAAACTTTAGGCATCCAGTTAGTTTTTCAACATAACTTGCATTTGTTGAATCATTAATATTAATTATAATAATAGTATAAAGCAAATTCTATTTTGTATATTACTGTTTATTATATTGCACCAATAATATATTTGAAGCTATGTTAGAATAAAAAGAATAAATGTAAACTCTAAATTTTATTTAAATTACATACAAGCAGTTTAAAGTCAAAATGACATTGAATTGATAAATGGAGATTCTTATTTTAATGATGAATACAACTTCAAGATTGCCGGTTAATTGCAACATGAATATCATTGAGTTATCTTGTATTAATTAGTATTGTGTTAACAAACCGGAATTATTGTGTCATGTGAGAATTACATTCGTTTTAGAATCCACCCGGTAGAATGGCACGATGGTATTGGCCTCAGATTTAACATGCTTGGTTGTATGTCTCCATCACGAACTCCAATAAGTACCACAGCACCAACACCTACACCTACGTCTGGTGCCACCCAGACAACAGGATCGCCCTTGGTAACAGTGACCGCCACGACTTGCGCATACTGGACACCATGGGTCAGCGCCAACAAACCTGACATGGTCGGAGAATACGAGACGGCATGGGATCTAAGAAACCTTGTCAGCTTCTGTGATATGAAATCAGTCACCATGACAGAATGCCGAACCACCGGAACCCATATTCCTTACGATCAAGCGGGTGAAGAGAATGTCGTCTGCAACAATGAGATAAAGGGTTTAGTTTGCTTTGCCCAAAATCAGACAGATGGGAGTTGTTTGGATTATGAGATCCGTGTTTTCTGTGACGAATGCGCCTCAGTTTCACACGCCCTTCAGACTGCTGCACCAACTGCCGCACCAGAAATGTGTAAACCAAAATGGCTGTCATGGGTAAATAAAATGACACCAACAACTGATATAGACTATATTGAGCATGAGTTTATGTCTCAGGAGAAGCTTCAGGAATTATGTGTCAATGGCAAAATCACCAGAATTGAATGCGAAACCACTTCTGGTATTCCACAATACAGTGCTGGCTCTGTTGGAACAACCTGCAATATATTGAGTGGAATGACTTGCAGAAATTCAGACAACTATCCAATAGCTTGTGAAGATTTCAAAGTGCGATACTATTGCGACTGTGCACCAACAGCTGAACCAGGCCTTGTCTCCGGACAAACACCAACAGCTCAACCAGGTCTTGTCTCTGGACAGACACCAACAGCTCAACCAGGCCTTGTCTCTGGACAAACACCAACAATTCAACCAAATAGAGGCCCAGTTGGAACACCAACAGCTCAACCAGGTCTTGTCTCTGGAGAGACACCAACAGCTCAACCAGGTCTTGTCTCTGGACAGACACCAACAGCTCAACCAGGCCTTGTCTCTGGACAAACACCAACAGCTCAACCAAATATTGGCCAAGGTGGAACACCAACAGCTCAACCAGGTCTTGTCTCTGGAGAGACACCAACAGCTCAACCAGGTCTTGCCTCTGGACAAACACCAACAGCCCAACCAGGTCTTGTCTCAGGACAAACACCAACAGCTCAACCAACTATTGGCCCAGGTGGAACACCAACAGCTCAACCAGGTCTTGTTTCTGGACAAACACCAACAGCTCAACCAGGTCTTGTCTCCGGACAAACACCAACAGCTCAACCAGGTCTTGTCTCTGGACAAACACCAACAGCTCAACCAAATATTGGCCCAGGTGGAACACCAACAGCTCAACCAGGTCTTGTTTCTGGACAAACACCAACAGCCCAACCAGGTTTTGTCTCTGGACAAACACCAACAGCCCAACCAGGTCTTATCTCTGGACAAACACCAACAGCCCAAACAGGTCTTGTCTCCGGACAAACACCAACAGCTCAACCAGGTCTTGGCCCAGATGAAACACCAACAGCCCAACCAGGTCTTGTCTCTGGACAGACACCAACAGCTCAACCAGGTCTTGTCTCTGGACAAACACCAACAGCTCAACCAAATGTTGGCCCAGGTGGAACTCCAACAGCTCAACCAGTTCTTGTTTCTGGACAAACACCAACAGCCCAACCAGGTTTTGTTTCTGGACAAACACCAACAGCTCAACCAAACCTTGGCACGGGTGAAACACCAACAGCTCAACCAGGTCTTGTCTCTGGACAGACACCAACAGCTGGACCAGGTCTTGTCTCTGGACAAACACCAACAGCTCAACCAGGCCTTATCTCTGGACAAACACCAACAGCTCAACCAAATCTTGGCCCAGGTGAAACACCAACAGCTCAACCAGGCCTTGTCTCTGGAGAGACACCAACAGCTCAACCAGGTCTTGTCTCTGGACAAACACCAACAGCTCAACCAGGTCTTGTTTCTGGACAAACACCAACAGCCCAGCCAGGTCTTGTCTATGGGCAAACACCAACAGCTCAACCAGGCCTTGTCTCTGGACAAACACCAACAGCTCAACCAAATCTTGGCCCAGGTGAAACACCAACAGCTCAACCAGGCCTTATCTCTGGAGAGACACCAACAGCTCAACCAGGTCTTGTCTCTGGACAAACACCAACAGCTCAACCAGGTCTTGTTTCTGGACAGACACCAACAGCCCAGCCAAATCTTGGCCCAGGTGAAACACCAACAGCTCAACCAGGCCTTGTTTCTGGAGAGACACCAACAGCTCAACCAGGTCTTGTCTCTGGAGAGACACCAACAGCTCAACCAGGCCTTGTCTCTGGACAAACACCAACAGCTCAACCAAATCTTGGCCCAGGTGAAACACCAACAGCTCAACCAGGCCTTATCTCTGGAGAGACACCAACAGCTCAACCAGGTCTTGTCTCTGGACAAACACCAACAGCTCAACCAGGTCTTGTTTCTGGACAGACACCAACAGCCCAGCCAAATCTTGGCCCAGGTGAAACACCAACAGCTCAACCAGGCCTTGTTTCTGGAGAGACACCAACAGCTCAACCAGGTCTTGTCTCTGGAGAGACACCAACAGCTCAACCAGGCCTTGTCTCTGGACAAACACCAACAGCTCAACCAGGCCTCGTTTCTGGACAAACACCAACAGCTCAACCTACTCCTGGTCCAGGTGAAACACCAACAGCTCAACCAGGCCTTGTCTCTGGTCAAACCCCAACAGCTCAACCAGGTCTTGTCTCTGGACAAACACCAACAGCTCAACCAGGTCTTGTCTCTGGACAAGCACCAACAGCTCAACCAGGTCTTGTCTCTGGAGAGACACCAACAGCTCAACCAGGCCTTGTCTCTGGACAAACACCAACAGCCCAACCAAATCTTGGTCCAGGTGAAACACCGACAGCTCAACCAGGCCTCGTCTCTGGTCAAACACCAACAGCTCAACCAGGTCTTGTCTCCGGACAAACACCAACAGCTCAACCAGGTCTTCTGTCTGGACAAACACCAACAGCTCAACCAGGTCTTGTCTCTGGACAAACACCAACAGCCCAACCAGGTCTTTTCTCTGGAGAGACACCAACAGCTCAACCAAATCTTGGCCCAGGTGAAACACCAACAGCTCAACCAGGCCTCATCTCTGGACAAACACCAACAGCTCAACCAAATATTGGCCCAGGTGAAACACCAACAGCTCAACCAGGCCTCATCTCTGGACAAACACCAACAGCTCAACCAGGTCTTGTCTCTGGACAAACACCAACAGCCCAACCAGGTCTTGTCTCTGGAGAGACACCAACAGCTCAACCAAATCTTGGCCCAGGTGAAACACCAACAGCTCAACCAGGCCTCATCTCTGGACAAACACCAACAGCTCAACCAAATATTGGCCCAAGTGAAACACCAACAGCTCAACCAGGCCTCATCTCTGGACAAACACCAACAGCTCAACCAGGTCTTGTCTCTGGTCAAACACCAACAGCTCAACCAGGCCTTGTCTCTGGACAATCACCAACAGCTCAACCAGGTCTTGTCTCTGGACAAACACCAACAGCTCAACCAAATATTGGCCCAGGTGGAACACCAACAGCTCAACCAGGCCTTGTCTCTGGGCAAACACCAACAGCTCAACCAAATCTTGTTTCTGGACAAACACCAACAGCTCAACCAAGTCTTGGCCCGGGTGAAACACCAACAGCAGCACCAACTACTTGCTATACCAATACAAAATGGTCAGATTGGATAAACAGGCATGAAATCACGAGCAATACAGACAATGAAAAAGAAAGTATGACTGCAGCAGAGAAAATGTCTTTCTGTGGCTCAGGAAAACTTCTGAGCGTTGAGTGTCAGACAATTGACAGGATACCTAGCTACAGCGCTGGAGACCTCGGTGTAACATGTGACCTTGTAAATGGGGTATCCTGCAATGGCATGGACAACTTCCCTGTCGGATGTCAGGACTACATGATACGCTATCAGTGCCAGGAAGAGATCTGTGGATGTAAGTGGTTTAGAATCATAACAAAATTACATTTTTAGTCTAATAAAATTTCATTTAAATTATTTTTTACTGAAGTAATATATGAAGTTAAGTATACTTTACTACTTTCATTATAACCCATCGCCAACAAGTTGGAAGGGGGCATATTCTTTAGCAGGGGCATACTAATTTGAGCTTGTCTGCCCATCCATCCATCTTTAGACACATCTTATATGTTTAACTCCATAATTTTTAAGTAGATTGTTTCAACATTTGGCATGCTGACTATGTACGACGTGAAGATGTGGGCGAAGAAAATGATTTGATAATATTTTACATGAGTTGTGGTTTGCAGTTTTTGACATACTACCCATTCCAGACTGTTTTCATATGATTGAGTATGAAGTGAATGTGATCATAAAGGAAGGTTTTCGATAGAAAAATATTGATAATCTAACATGGCATTTTATACAGATATGTAATCAATACTTTGACCTTTATTCCCCACAGCACCCACATCCAGTGCACCAGGTTTACAGTCAACAGGTACAGTTGGACCAAACCTGTTCAGCAATCAGACTCCCACTGGTGCACCAGCTGTTGTAACCACGGAAACACCAACAATGGCCCCAACAACCGTCTGTGTTACAGCCACCAGGTGGAGTAGCTGGATCAATAGAGACAAGCCAGCAACTGGAGATGGGGATCATGAGGTCAGAGATTATTTGTAGAATATAAAATTCAAAATTTCTGATTAAAAGAACAACAAATAATTTCCTTTGAACAAATTCAAGGATAACTAGACTCCAACTAAAACATTATTTAAATGTAAAACTTTGAATTGGATTAAATTCACATGACTTAATGTATTTGATAGTGAATACATAATAACCACAAAACACACACACATACAGATAGATATTATACAAATTTATAAGTAACAGCCGTATTTCAAGAAACGTACAGGGCAATGCGACTCGTAACAATCCATAATGGCTCAGTTATACAGATAGACATTGGTGACTGATAACATACAGGAACATACACACGAACCATAATTATTACAGAGTGGGAAATGATTGATTCAAATGTATTTTATTATCCTTTCTTGTTTAGATAATGACACCAGACGAGAAGCAACAATTCTGCGGGAAAGGCTCTATCGTGACAGTCGAATGTCAGACTGCGGACGGAACAGCATATGCGGACAGTGGCGACATTGTAGACTGTAACATGGATCAAGGCGCTGTCTGTGACAACTTCAACAATTTCCCGATGAATTGTCAGGATTACATGATCCGTTATCAGTGCGAGGAGACCACATGTCACGGTAACTACAAGTTGATATACATCTAGCTACTACCCCATATATCTGCCATAATTATGCCTGATGTCCCAAAGTTACACAAATGTAGTGTTAATCATTTCTGTACCTGACTTTTCCATCCATTTGTCTTATTCATCTATATTTGAAAGTCAGTTTACATTGCAGATTCTTTTTTGTGATTTATTTCTTTTATTCCATGTAAGACATAATACAATGTTATACAAAAGTTGTTCAGGTATCAATACAAACTATATGATTTTGAAACTTAACACATTATATGGTTACTATAAATAACAGAACATTAATACAATGTCTTACAGGTAATCTTTTAAGTGTGAATATAAAAAAGATAAAGACGAATTAAAGAAAGTAAAAAAGGAGAAAAGATAAGAGAAATAGAGGTTTACAGATGAGAAGCTGTATGCATATATTTTTCTTATTTTTATTTTACATGTTACCCCATTTAATTTCGTGTGACCTAAGTTTGTTTTTGTTTATTGCAATAATTCCTTCTATTTGCTTGGTTTTTTGTAAGTATGGTATGAATGCTGCAATACTGGGAACTGTTCTCGTGTATTTATTTTTAAAAATAAAATATTTAGCAAGTAAAATTATACAGTTTAGTAAGTTAAATTTTGATGAGTTGTATAACCCGAACATTGCAGATTCTTGCACCAGTAACCTTTTATAAAACTTGGTTAAATATCTGTTCAATATGGCTGCCTTCACTACTGATGAAATATACATCATGCTGTTTTACTATCAAAAGAATTCCAGGGCACATCCATTTTCCTTGCACACATATGTAAGTTTGCAGTAGATTTTGATAGATACAGAAAACACAATCACTGTTAGAAACAGATATCATTATACTACATCATTTGTAACTTTTATCCTAATAATTAATACACATATTTTTAGCCATATTGAGTAGGAAATCCAGGTTTATAATTTGGCAAGTTCCGTCTGTCCGTCTACAAGTTTTGATGTTTTGCTTAAAGTTTTTGTTTTTCTTCATTTCTCGGAAACAAATTGTCGGAAAACTTTGAAACTTGGCACACGTGTTTGTTATCATTGCACAATGTTATATGAAAAGAACCATAACTCTGTCATGTATTTTACCTGAATAATCTAGGCCCGTAGCTAGAGGCACGCCGATGCAGTTGCCTCGGTATAATTTTGGGAATGTACCGAACATTTAACCAAGTATGCATTTTAATGGAATACAAAATAAACTCAATTAAATCATCTTAACTTTAATTGTCTAACTTAAAACTGAAAAATCTGACCCGGGAATGCACTCAGATGCAGGAAATGGCATGTAGAAATTGTATTTCCGGGCGTGGAGGGTGAGTGGGATTGGGGGCAGGTCCCAAAAGCCCGCTAGGATGGATTGACCTGTTAAACTTCAGGCCTGGCTATGGACCTGTAATCCCCCTTTTTTACTTAGAATTTCAGTTAAAATGTGGAATTGGAAGTCCGGCGTTCGCACCACTATTGGTGCTTCAATTGTTAGAGAATTCAATATATGACGCATTTTAAAATGAAAATGGTATTTTTAAAAACAACTTAGATTTACATGATCCATGTAACACCATGGCCTTGATAATCACATCACAAAGATATATTATCATGACATTTCATAATAATACACATAAATACTTATATATATATATTCCTCCTTATAATACTCTTTGTTGTTGTTTATTTGTAGGACCCACATTCTCCACCACACGTGCACCACTTCTTGTCAGTGGACAAACACCAACAGCTCGACCAGATCTTCCATCAGGTGTAACACCAACTTTAATAGGAGCAGGGCTTATGCCTGGACAAACGCCGACAGCACAACCACACCTTGTCTCAGGACAAACACCAACAGCTCAGCCAAGTCTTGGTACAGATGAAACCCCTACAGCCATGCCTCCATTTGGAGATAACGGCAGCGGAAAAAACACCAACGGCTAATCCTATTCTCATCACTGGCAGCATACCGACAGCCGCACCACTGGTATGCGAGTCGATCAAGCGCTGGTCAATGTGGATCGACAGAAACACAGTTGTTGGCACTGGTGGTGATCGTGAGACCATGACACCGGAAGAGCTGAAACGTTTCTGTGGTCGAGGTAGCATTGCAGCTGTCGAGTGTGAGACTATTGAAGGAATGCCGTCAGACAAGACTGGAGATATCGTAGAGTGTGACATTGAGAAGGGCTTCACATGTGATGAGTTTGCAAACTTCCCGATCGGATGCAGGGACTATAGGATGAGATACCAGTGTGTGGAACAAATCTGCCAAAGTAAGTATCTTCTACATACACACAGATACCAGTGTGTGTAAACATCTGCCACTGTAAATCTCTCCAACATTCACACAGATACCAGTGTGTGTAAACATCTGCCACTGTAAGTCTCCAACATACACACACATACCAGTGTGTGTAAACATCTGCCACTGTAGGTCTCTCCAAAATACAGATACCAGTGTAGGGAACACATCTGCCACAGTAAGTCTCTCCTACACACACACAAATACCAGTGTAGGGAGCACATCTGTCACAGTAGTAAGTATCTCCTACATACACACAAATACCAGTGTGTGGAACACATCTGTCACAGTAAGTATCTCCTACATACACACAAATACCAGTGTGTGGAACACATCTGTCACAGTAAATATCTCCAACATACACACAGATACGAGTGTGTGGAACAAACCTGTCAAAGTAATCTCTCCTACATGCACACAGATCATGCACGCAGATACTAGTGTGTGGAACAAACCTGACAAAGTAATCTCTCCTACATGCACACAGATACCAGTGTGTGTGTGAACATCTGACTCAAGTCCCTCCTACATACACACAGATAACAGTGTGTGGAACACATCTGCTACAGTAAGTCTCTCCTACATGCACACAGATACCAGTGTGTGTGTAAACAAGTGACTCAAGTCTCTCCTCCTACATACACACAGATACCAGTGTGTGGAACACATCTGCTACAGTAAGTCTCTCCTACATGCACACAGATACCAGTGTGTGTGTAAACATCTGACTCAAGTATCTCCTACATATACACAGATACCAGTGTGTGGAACACATCTGCCACTGTTAGTTCCTCCAACATACAGATACCAGCATGAAGAACACATCTGCAACAGTAAGTCCTACATACACACAGACACCAGTGTAGAAAAACATATTGCAGTCTTCTACGATTGTTTATGTATTTATTGCTTTTCTAAAATTTCTGTTAATTAATTACAGCACCAACGGCCCAGCCAAATCTCATCTCTGGACAAACACCAACAGCCCAACCAGGTCTTGTCTCTGGACAAACACCAACAGCTCAACCAGGTCTTGCCTCTGGACAAACACCAACAGCTCAACCAGGTCTAGTCTCTGGACAAACACCGACAGCTCAACCAAATCTCGGCACAGGTGAAACACCAACAGCTCAACCAGGTCTTGCCTCTGGACAAACACCAACAGCTCAACCAGGTCTTGTCTCTGGACAAACACCAACAGCTCAACCAGGTCTTATCTCTGGACAAACACCAACAGCTCAACCAGGTCTTGTCTCTGGACAAACACCAACAGCTCAACCAAACCTTGGCCCAGGTGAAACACCAACAGCTCAACCAGGTCTTGTTTCTGGACAAACACCAACAGCTCAACCCAACCTTGGCCCAGGTGAGACACCAACAGCTCAACCAGGCCTCATCTCTGGACAAACACCAACAGCCCAACCAAACCTTGGCACAGGTGAAACACCAACAGCTCAACCAGGGCTTGTCTCTGGACAAACACCAACAGCTCAACCAAGTCTTGGCCCAGGTGAAACCCCAACAGCTCAACCAGGCCTTATCTCTGGACAAACACCAACAGCTCAACCAGGTCTTGTCTCTGGACAAACACCAACAGCTCAACCAAACCTTGGCCCAGGTGAAACACCAACAGCTCAACCAGGTCTTGTTTCTGGACAAACACCAACAGCTCAACCAGTTCTTGTTTCTGGACAAACACCAACAGCTCAACCAAACCTTGGCCCAGGTGAGACACCAACAGCTCAACCAGGCCTCATCTCTGGACAAACACCAACAGCTCAACCAGGTCTTGTCTCTGGACAAACTCCAACAGCTCAACCAGGCCTTGTCTCAGGACAAACACCAACAGCTCAACCAAATCTTGGCCCCGGTGAAACACCAACAGCGCAACCAGGCCTTGTCTCTGGACAAACACCAACAGCTCAACCAGGTCTTGTCTCTGGACAAACTCCAACAGCTCAACCAGGCCTTGTCTCTGGACAAACACCAACAGCTCAACCAAACCTAGGCCCCGGTGAAACACCAACAGCTCAACCAGGCCTTGTCTCTGGACAAACACCAACAGCTCAACCAGGTCTTGTATCTGGACAAACACCAACAGCTCAACCAACTCTTGTGTCTGGACAAACACCAACAGCTGTAACCAAATGTACGCGAAGCCACTGGGGTCGCTGGATTAATCGTGACAATCCTTCCATGGGTGATGGTGACTATGAAGCCTTGACATCCTCAGAGCTTGCAATCTTCTGTACTGGTGGATCTGTAACCTCCATAGAGTGTGTGACAGACGCTGGTATCCCATCATATAGTTCTGGAGAGCGAGTCACGTGCACCGTCAGTGATGGCCTCACATGCAGGAATTCGGATAATCTTCCTGTCCCGTGCTCAGATTACAAAGTGAGATACTTCTGCCAGTGTCAAGGTAGGAAGAAATAATAGTTTAGCATTTTTGTATGGAATTCACAACCTCAGTCCCTATTGATCAACAAAAAAAAAATGCAGGGTTGCCAGTGACCTTACAAATCAGGGAATTGGTTTGTGTTTTTCAAGGTTAGGGAATTTTTGGAGAATTTTGAAAAAGTCAGGGTTAAAATAATAATAATTTTGTTGAGAATTTGTGTAACATGGCTATGGCAGTCATCTAGTTTAAGAGTAAATAATCATTTACAATTGTCAGGGGATTTTGAAAAATGGTCAGAGAATTTCGAAATTTCTAAAAAGCCAGGAAGAATATTAATGTTTTTTGTCGAGAATTTGTGTATCATAGCTTTGGCAGTCTTCTAGTTATAGAGTTAATAATCATTTACACCGTTCTCTTGATTTTGTAAAGCTTTATAAAGCTGTTTCAGCAGATTAAATTGCGACAAACTGGTCAGAAAACAACAATATTGGTCATCATGGGTGATAAGACAGTAAGTCTCATCAATTGATGTGCTGGCACCCTGCCATTTCAAAGAAAATAATTCTTCTAAAATATCAAATCCAAGAAGTTTTTACACAGAAATCACGAACATAAATGATTTCTTATCTTAAGTTGTTCTGAACCATGTTCTTTCTTTTATTTGTAGAATATGATTCTAGCAATACTTGGTAAAACAAACATGAAATCTGTTTCAATAATTTTTATGACCTTCAGGGCACAACAATTCCACTCGTCTGCTCGCCATGACGAGTGCTCATTGATGCAGGACGAGTAGAAATTCTTTAAAAACATCAATTTGACTATTCAAATATTACGAAGGATGAGTAACTCAGAAACAAATTTTCCTGCCCTGACCTTATTGTTACTGGTTTACAATGCCAGATCATTTTACAATATGAAACATACTGTTCAAGTAAACATTGAATAAATCTTATTTTTTAACCTCGTTTGGGGCTATTTTCTCTTAGTCTTAAATCTTGCATATTTCAAACAGACCAAACAACGTCCCGAGTAACACCAGCAGTCAGTACGCTGGTACCCCCCTTCATTGAACCCCTGCAACCAACACTGCACATGACATGTGGCTGGTCCCCCTGGCTCAATAGTGACAGACCAAACTTTGGCACTAATGATGTAGGAGACCTGGAAACCATTGCTGGACTCAAGACCAAGTTCGGTTTATGTAAGAATATCTTGGACATACAGTGTCGTGTGGCAAACTCCGACACAACTGCTGCAGCGGCCGGTCAAACAGAGGTCATGTGTGATGTCACAAATGGTCTTAGATGTTACAACAGGTAAAATATAATTAATGATATTAAAATTTAGACATCAGTTTAACACTGACCTTTTCTTTGAAATTGTTTGCCCTGTGGACTGGAGCAATATTATGCAATAGGCTCGGATGACAAATTTTGTTATTAGGTCGGCACTTCTCTAACGTGAGTTCGAGCTTTTCCTGTATTTGATCTTTATAGACTTTACAGGTTAATTCCTTGACCTTTTGGAATAACAATTTGCATAGAACCTTCTATTCAATTTGAATTATTTTGAATTTATATGGTCTTCTTAAATGTCTAGCTGCAAATATTCTATTACCATTCTTTGGGGGCTCATAGTGATAAACCCATTTCTTTCCACCCATAATAATGTTCGTAAATTGACTTTTGGTATAACTTGGGAACATTTTAAGCAGTTCTCTAACCTGTTTCACACAAGCGGCCTTTTCCCCCATCTGTTGTTGAGTGCTGAGGAAAAGGCAGTGTGTGTGAAACATCCATCAACCACATTTTCAGTTTCAATACAACAATTAGAATGTTGTGAACTGCGGACAGTGACCACCCAGTAAGTTGACTAAGCAGCCTCGCGTATATGGGGACTATTTTCTATGACAAACTAACTTGTTGCCATTTTTTATGCCCGGAATGGGCCTCATCTTTGAGGATCTCTTTACTCTCTGAGAATTTATGAATGTGCTTTATGACACTGTATTACTGCCAATCTCTGCTAAGAATTTATGAATGTGCTTTATGACACTTCAATACTGCCAATCTCGGCTGAGAATTTATTAATGTGCTTTAAGACACTGTATTACTGCCAATCTCGGCTGAGAATTTATGAATGTGTTTTATGATACTTCAATACTGCCAGTCTCGGCTGAGAATTTATGAATGTGCTTTAAGACACTTTATTACTGCCAATCTCGGCTGAGAATTTATGAATGTGCTTTAAGACACTACATTACTGCCAATCTCGGCTGAGAATTTATGAATGTGCTTTAACACACTTTATTACTGCCAATCTCGGCTGAGAATTTATAAATGTGCTTTATGACACTTTAATACTGCCAATCACGGCTGAGAATTTATGAATGTGCTTTATGACACTTTATTACTGCCAATCTCGGCTGAGGATTTATGCATGTGCTTTATGACACTTCAATACTGCCAGTCTCGGCTGAGAATTTATGAATATGCTTTAAGACTCTTTATTACTGCCAATCTCGGCTGAGAATTTATTAATGTGCTTTATGACACTTCAGTACTGCCAATCTCGGCTGAGAATATATGAATGTGCTTTATGACACTTTATTACTGCCAATCTCGGCTGAGAATTTATGAATGTGCTTTAAGACACTTCATTACTGCCAATCTCGGCTGAGAATTTATAAATGTGCTTTATGACACTTCATTACTGCCAATCTCGGCTGAGAATTTATGAATGTGCTTTAAGACACTTCATTACTGCCAATCTCGGTTGAGAATTTATGAATGTGCCTTATGACACTTAAGTACTGCCAGTCTCAGCTGAGATTTTATGAATGTGCTTTAAGACACTTTATTATCTGCCAATCTCGGCTGAGAATTTATTAATGTGCTTTAAGACACTTTATTACTGCCAATCTTGGCTGAGAATTTATGAATGTGCTTTAAGACACTTCATTACTGCAAATCTCGGCAGAGAATCATAACTTCCGCTGCGGGTTCGAAATGAGGAAGTGTCGATTCTTACGGATGGCAGGAGGTGTACAGTACTGGTTCTACCCAGGAAAAGTGGATGGTCTGCCTCCACCACAAAAAAATCAACCGTCATATATAACCTTACATGTGTTGAAAATGACGTAAAACACCATACAAATAAACAAATTATGAATAACTTAAAGTGGTTGCACAATGTATAACTGTGCATGGAAGGAGAAGATGTACACAAGTACAGAAGGGTTATGTATATAATATCAGACTAACAATTCGTCACCTCAGAGGTAAATGCGCTATTAGTATATGAAAAATGAAGGCACATAGCACGTTTCAATTTTTGATAAATACTTGAGATATTGATGTCTTGAAAGCCCTGATATTTGTTTTTAGGGACCAGCCCAGCGGTAGGTGCTACGATTACGAAGTTAGTGTGTTGTGTTGGAGCCCGGAATGTACGGCCACTCCTAACATGGGTTCTACACTGGTCCCAGGAATGGGCGGAACTGGAACTCCTATGCTCATAACAGGTTACATTTTACTATCCTTATAGTGTTGTTTAATTCTTGGTTAATTTTTTTTTAAAAATGGAGACATGTTTATGTGTACATCAGGGATAGGCAATACTATTTGGCAGTAAACTATGATTCAACCATGAACCTCCAATGTCGGTCCGTCCGTTTACGCGTTTTGAAGTTTTTGGTCAAAGTTTTTGTTTTACTTCAGTTCTCAAAAACAAATTGTCGGAAAGTTTGAACTTGGCACACTTGTTCATTATCATTACGCCATATTGTATGACAAGAACCATAAGGGGGATAATGTCATGATTATCCCCCTTTTATTATTTAGAATTTTCAGTTAAAATGTTGAATTCACAATCTAGCATTCGCACAACTATTGGTGCTTCACTTGTTTTCTATCTACACCTCATCTAACTTGTTTATTTACCACATAACTTCAGTAACAGCCAACACTACTTATACAGGAGTGGTAATTAGTAACCCATAACCCGCTAAGCACGACTAGAATAGCCTCGCAGGCTGATCAGGGTTTACAATGTCCGGCTGCTGATCAGTCATTCCCCCAAGACACTCCGTTGTCTCATAAATGGAATGGTCTTAATTCAAAGAAGAACAGTTCATTATATATATGTAGGGGGTAAGGGTTAAAGTGTACACATTAGATGATATTAATTTCTGTCTTCATAATTATTAGCATACCCTATCAATATTATGCAAAAGTGTATATTGTTATTTATGTGTACATTATTATATTTCATTTTTTTTCCTAACAGCTGTGTGTCCCCCTGGCCAGGTGTGGGAGTCGTGTACCTTCAAGTGCGCTGATCTGTGTGAAGGGTATGCCCAGAGCACGGGACTTTGTAACACAGACAACCCGTGCGTACCAATGTGTCATAATCCAGACACCAAGCAAGTGTGCGCCACTGGAGAGCTTATGAAAGACAAGAACACGTGCGTGAAGAAAGAGATGTGTCCATGTCTAAAACCAGATGGTACTGTAGCCCAGGTGAGTGTCTCATCTTTAAGCTTGGGTCGTCCATGTCTTCTAAAATAAGTTTGACTATTTAAACCTTTCATTATCAAATTGAACACATCTAACTGTGTATAGAGAATCTAGCATGAGAGTTTAAATATTAAATAAGTTGGCAAGTATGATATGATGCCACGGCAGTATTGCCAGCGACCTTGGAAAGTCGGGGAAATTTGAAGGGGGGAGGGGGAGGTGGTGGGGGGCGAATTGTCGAGAAATCGTATTTTGTTACCAAAAATCGTGTATCTGTGGCTATGGCAGTCTTCAAGTTATTTCATTGCAGTATAAAACATGAGACTGTCAAAAAAAAATATTTTTTATACATAATAATTGATTTAACATATCTTCCAATTTGAATTAAAATAATATGGGTGGAATGGCCGACTGTAGGGGAGTGAGGAGACTGATAAAATTGCGTCATATTGGTGAAAAATTACATTTGGTCAGGGAAAAGTCAGGGAATTTTAAAAAATCTGTTTTCGGATAGTTCACATTAACTAATCGCTGATATCAGAGACTGATCAGGGTTGTCGAGCAGCTGCGGCTAGTTCACACTAAATAATTGCTGATATCAGAGACTGATCAGGATTGTCGAGTAGCTGAGTTAGCTCTCATAATCCAGTCAAAGTTTAGATGGTACAGCACATCCCAGTTTGGATTTTTTCTGAAAATATATGAGCTTATTTCTGGCAGTATGCCTCCTTTTTGTGTTGCGCAAATAACAATCTATTTATCTGCCCTACCCAAGGCCTATGAGACATGGCCCAGTACGACTGAGGACTGTTCTCTGTGCCAGTGTTCCAACAACGAGATCCGATGCAGCAAGTATGATAACTGCTCCGCCATTCAAACCACAACCACCATAGCTCCACCAATGATCAACGGCACAATTAGTAAGTACATGGAAGCATATACATATATATATAGAGAGGATAGTTGTTGTTTTGGAGTGAATAACATATTTTATTTCATCGAGAAATGCGAAAACTTTATATTTTCACAATTGCGAAGCAGTTTTCTTACTTCTCGATGAAATAAAATATGTTTTTCACGACAAAACAACAAAGTGTCTTTTTATTTTGAGATTTTACAAACATTTTTTTAGAGAAACTACTGTAGAACATCAAGGGAGGAATTTCAATAACTAAGCTGCTTTACACATTTTTTGTCCGATTACAGACAATAGTCAAAAGATATTTCACTTATACCCAAACAGAACAATTTTTTAAATATATATTGGCAGTCATTTCCTTTGAAAAGAAGTAATGCAAGGGGAGCAACTGTTTTTTTATTGTTTTTAAAGTAGTCCTGCAGCTACTGTGAAAATAAAACTATCTTTCACAATGTGAAATAACACTTTTATTTCACTGATAAAATACAGTATTTCATTGCCTATCATACTATAAATATCTACATATCAGTACAGAACTGTTGTATCATCTACATATCAGTCCAGAACAGTTGTATCATCTACATATCAGTCCAGAACTGTTGTATCATCTACATATCAGTCCAGCACTAACTGTTGTATCATCTAGATATCAGTCCAGAACTGTTGTATCATCTACATATAAGTCCAGAACTGTTGTATCATCTACATATAAGTCCAGAACTGTTGTATCATCTACATATCTGTCCAGAACTGTTGTATCATCTACATATCAGTCCAGAACTGCAGAATCATCTTTATTTATATATAGTTACAGTAGTTTTCTGTTCACTCCTTAACCCGCTACATATAAATAATGGACTGTTCTTTCTTTGAATTCAGAACGTTCCATTTATGTGATAAAGGGGTGATCTGGTGAAAAAGACTGATCCGCAGATGGACATTGCAAACCCTGATCTGAGTTTACGATGGACGCAAAAGCTATTATAGTCTTGCTTGGCGGGTTAAGGGTTAATTTGTAGAGACATTTTGTCAAATAATAATACTGTATACCCTCATTCAAATGCCTCAGGGGCATTGCTGGGCAGGGGGCAAGGGGGTGAGGGGGGTGTATATAGTAATATAAATTTAAAAAGCAGTAAGATTATTAAAATACCATTTGTCTTAGTCATGTGTTCTATATA
Source organism: Cyrtodaria siliqua (assembly GCA_037043455.1). Classification (NCBI taxonomy): domain Eukaryota; kingdom Metazoa; phylum Mollusca; class Bivalvia; order Adapedonta; family Hiatellidae; genus Cyrtodaria; species Cyrtodaria siliqua. Next base: position 361,882 of record JAWPHD010000083.1, on the reverse strand, counting down.
ACTCCAACACTTTAACGTTGATAATTACACAATTTATTCTAGGACCAATTATAACCCACACTGACTGTCAATGGACTGCGTGGATCAACGTAGACAGACCCACGGTTGGCAGTGGTGATCTTGAAACCCTGTCTAAGATCAGACAGATCCACCAGTTCTGTGCAGCTCCAGCCATGATCGAGTGCCGAGACGTACACACACACACCCCAGTACAGCACAGTCACCAGACGGTCACTTGCGACCTTGACACTGGATTGAAATGCCTGAATTGGGATAATGGTGCCGATTGTGACGATTACGAAGTCAGATTCTTCTGTTCTTGTTTATGTAAGTAGCTTTAGAACAATTTATGTATAAATATTTTAAAGCAGATTTTATTATTTGCACCCTACGCACATATTATTTTCGAACTTATGAAGATAAAATTATTAGCTCATACATTAACAGACAAAAAACTTTATAGAGAAAGCACAAAGTTGATGATTTTGAAACAAACACTGAAAAAAGAAAATTTTCCTGATCTTCAACCATTTGTTTGAATTACCAGAGTATGTGTTCTGTTCATTTCATTTCTATGAGGAGTTATATAAATCCATTGATTTTATCATGTTTCGGTTCTCATTTTACAGCAACAACCAAGGCCCCAGGCCTTGTCTCTGGACAAACACCAACAGCTCAACCAGGTCTTGTCTCTGGACAAACACCAACAGCTCAACCAGGTCTTGTCTCTGGAGAAACACCAACAGCTCAACCAGGCCTTGTCTCTGGACAAACTCCAACAGCTGAACCAGGTCTTGTTTCTGGACAAACACCAACAGCTCAACCAGGTCTTGTCTCTGGAGAAACACCAACAGCTCAACCAGGCCTTGTCTCTGGACAAACTCCAACAGCTCAACCAAATATTGGCCCCGATGGAACACCAACAGCTCAACCAGGTCTTGTCTCTGGTGAGACACCAACAGCTCAACCAGGCCTTGTCTCTGGACAGACCCCAACAGCTCAACCAGGCCTTGTCTCTGGACAAACACCAACAGCTCAACCAAACCTTGGCCCTGGAGAAACACCAACAGCTCAACCAGGTCTTGTTTCTGGACAAACACCAACAGCTCAACCAAACCTTGGCACAGGTGAAACACCAACAGCTCAACCAGGCCTTGTCTCTGGACAAACACCAACAGCTCAACCAGGTCTTGTTTCTGGACAAACACCAACAGCTCAACCACATATTGGCCCCGGTGGAACACCAACAGCTCAACCAGGTCTTGTCTCTGGTGAGACACCAACAGCTCAACCAGGACTTGTGTCTGGACAAACACCAACAGCTCAACCAGGTCTTGTTTCTGGACAAACACCAACAGCTCTACCAAACCTTGGCCCAGGTGAGACACCAACAGCTCAACCAGGTCTTATCTCAGGACAGACACCAACAGCTCAACCAGGTCTTGTCTCTGGACAAACACCAACAGCTCAACCGACTCTTGGCACAGGTGAAACACCAACAGCTCAACCAGGCCTCATCTCTGGACAAACACCAACAGCTCAACCAAACCTTGGCACAGGTGGAACACCAACAGCTCAACCAGGTCTTGTCTCTGGACAAACACCAACAGCTCAACCAGGTCTTGTTTCTGGACAAACACCAACAGCTCAACCAAATCTTGGCACAGGTGAAACACCAACAGCTCAACCAGGCCTCATCTCTGGACAAACACCAACAGCTGGTCCAACATTATGTGGATGGACACCATGGATGGACAACCACAAACCTGATGATTTCTCCGGAGAGTCTGAAACATTTTCTGATTTGAGGACTGGTTATCAATTCTGCCATAACGGGGATATCCAGGGCATTGAGTGCAGGGTCAAGGATTCGCATATGATGATTAACCAGACAGATCAAGTCAATGTCATGTGTGATATAGCTTCTGGAGGGCTGATGTGCTTTAGCTTTGACCAGCCAAGTGGAATGTGCTTGGATTATGAAATACGGGTATTCTGTGAACCAAAGGGTTATGATTGTTCCTCACCAACAGCCCAACCAGGTCTTATCTCAGGACAGACACCAACAGCTCAACCAGGTCTTGTATCAGGACAAACACCAACAGCTCAACCAAGTCTTATCTCTGGACAAACACCAACTGCTGAACCAAATCTTGGCACAGGTGAAACACCAACAGCTCAACCAGGTCTCATCTCTGGACAAACACCAACAGCTCAACCAAATCTTGTCTCTGGACAAACACCAACAGCAGCCCCAAATATGGTATTATATTTTTTGTCCAATTCCTAATTTCCCTTCTATGTTACACATGATATTTAAAACATTTAAAAATGGCATTTTAAAGCTTAATGTTTATTAAATTAAGGTGAGATCGGTTCAGATCATATTGAAAACCTCGTAGTAATTAACTTATATAGTATATTGTATCTACATAAATGTTAAACACCTTGTTTGAGCTAGTTTTCACCGTGCATATTGAAATTCCTTCATGTATGCATCTCAAGGCATGTGTCGTCATTGACACTGAAGAATGTCAGTTAGTGAATTGGAGTTTAAACCGTCTCTGATATTAGTAACAGTTTGATAAATACTAATAATGCTTTTAAATAGTACTTTTCTGTAAGAAGATCAGTCACTATTATAAAACATTTAACTCATTCAAAATGAAAGTCTGCTCTGTTTCATTCTACTAGCGGCAGACCCTTCCTTCTGACAATTGCATTTTGTATAATCAATAAAGGTGTGTAGAGGTGGACGCCACTGATACTGGAATAAAACACTTTGTGATGAAAAATCTTAAGTTTTAAATATCTCTCCTTTAATTTTTTTTTCGAAACATGGTTTATGGTAAAATTTGAGACAATAAAATTGCGCCTTATGGTAGACTCACAAGCGAACTAAAACATCAACGGTACTGCAGCATACTGCTGGTACTGCAATTCCAGCAATGATTCAGTATTAAGGAAAAGTCTGCACAGTCATCTGCTATGAGAGAGTCGTTATCAGTCATCAACTCTGTTATGGTAAACTTTGTGTTTATAATGACAGCGTGTATATAATTGGTCCAGTTAATTGACAGTGTGTAGATGGCTGGTCCGAATGGATTAACCGTGACAACTCTACTATTGTTAACTTAAACTTTGCGTTTGTATTGACAGTATGTAGATGGCTGGTCCGAGTGGATTAACCGTGGCAACTCTACTATTGTTAACTTAAACTTTGCGTTTGTATTGCCAGTATGTAGATGGCTGGTCCGAGTGGATTAACCGTGACAACTCTATTATTGTTAACTTAAACTTTGCGTTTGTATGGACAGTGTGTAGATGGCTGGTCCGAGTGGATTAACCGTGACACTCCACCCAGTGACGGCAAGGAAGTGGAATCTATGTCACCAGCAGAGTTGACGGCTTTCTGCGGAGCTGGCAAGATTACGGCTATCGAGTGTGTCACAACGGACGGCATACCCAGTTACAGTACCGGGGAGGTATGGCCAATTGTTTTGTTTGGGGTTAAGCACTGTGTGTAGCATGAATAGGAATTACCAGGACAAACAACTGCATTAGGTCATCCTGAAATTAGGGTCAGAATATGCTTATTGTTAACATTAATGGAGATGATAGAGACTTTGTGTCAAATATTTGTGTATAATATTACTGTCAAATATGCATTAAATCCCCCGATGTACCCAGCTGTAAATAGAAACAACCGATTATAAATGTACGCTTCTTTAAAAGGCATGCTGACCTTTTAACTCTTGTGTTTACGTAAACATTACATGTGCTATAAATAAACCATTTGGATCTGCACACTTTCTGTGTTGTGCTTAGCACCAGCGCAGCATGTAGGGGATACAGAGTAATTATTACACAAATATTTATTCAGCATAGTGTGTACAGTTTATTTGTATTCGGTTTATTTGTTAGCCTAATTCTCTAAGTTGTAACGCTTTCGTGCAAAGGACTACAAATATTTATTTTTGGCTCGGTTTAATTTTCTTCTTTGTCAACATAAACAAAAAATTGTTCAGCTAACAAATTACTCGGTGGCTGTAGTATGCCATTCCTTGTATGTATACAAATTAAAGAATACAACCTGTACAATTTTAATAAATTAGAGTTTGGCTGGAGTTATTTCCCTGTATGAAATCCAGTATTTTGAAAGTAATTTAATTGCTTGAAGAACTTCATAAAGCAAAATTGCTGTGTTCCTTAAAATGCAGACAAATGAACAATAGGGTTAGTGTGAATTTTTGCTATTTCCAGGTTATGGAATGCTTGCTGGAAAAGGGTCTGGTTTGTAACGATGCTGACAACTTCCCAATGCCTTGCAGTGATTACAAAGTCCGATACTCGTGCAAGTGTGCAGGTGAGTTGAGTTTAAACATTTAATGAACATACACGCAAGCGATGTTTTACGGCCGGAGATGAAAATGCTGAATTGGAAGCCTGTGTCTCAAAATAAAACAAAAAATAAATAAACAAAAATAGATTTGATGAATTATATACGTAATAAATTTATAAATTCCTGTATCATTTTGCGCTTAAATTCATGGAAATTGTCTACTGTATGTTGATGATTTTACTGCACTATTTCTTCCTTACTGTATTGGTCCAGATGAAACACCAACCGCTCAAATAGGTCTTGTCTCTGACGTGACACCAACAGCTCAACCAGGTCTTGTCTCTGGCCAAACACCAACAGCTCAACCAGGTCTTGTCTCAGGACAAACGCCAACAGCTCAACCAAGTCTTATCTCTGGACAGACACCAACAGCTGAACCGAATCTTGGCACAGGTGAAACACCAACAGCTCAACCAGGTCTCATCTCTGGAAAAACACCAACAGCTCAACCAAATCTTGTCTCTGGACAAACACCAACAGCAGCACCAAATATGGTATTATATCTTTTTGTCCAATTCCTAATTTCCCTTCTATGTTACACATGATATTTAAAACATTTAAAATTGGCATTGTAAAGGCCTCATTATCAGCCTAATGTTTATCAAATTAAGGTGAGATCGGTTCAAATCATAATGAAAACCTCGTAGTAATTAACTTATATAGTATATTTGCGTTTGTATTGACAGTGTGTAGATGGCTGGTCCGAGTGGATTAACAATTACAACTCTATTATTGTTAACTTAAACTTTGCGTTTATATTGACAGTGTGTTAATGGCTGGTCCGAGTGGATTAACCGTGACAACTCTATTATTGTTAACTTAAACTGTGCATTTGTATTGACAGTGTGTAGATGGCTGGTCCGAATGGATTAACCGTGACACTCCACCCAGTGACGGTAAGGAAGTGGAATCTATGTCACCAGCAGAGTTGACGGCTTTCTGCGGAGCTGGCAAGATTACGGCTATCGAGTGTGTCACAACGGACGGCATACCCAGCTACAGTACCGGGGAGGTATGGCCAGTTGTTTTATTTCGGGTTAAGCCATGTTGTTGTTGATCAGATGTACCTACCAGGACCAACAACTGCATTAGGTCATTCCGAAATTTAAGTCAGAATATGCTTATTGTTAACATTAATGGAGATGATAGAGACTTTGTGTCAAGTATTTGTGTATAATATTACTGTCAAATTTGCATTAAATCCCCCCGATGTACCCAGCTGTAAATAGAAAACCCGATTATAAATGTACGCTTCTTTAAAAAGGCATGCTAACTTTTAACTCTTGTGTTTACGTAAACATTACATGTGCTATAAATAAACCATTTGGATCTGCACACTTTCTGTGTTGTGCTTAGCACCAGCGCAGCATGTAGGGGATACAGAGTAATTATTACACAAATATTAATATAGCATACTGTGTACAGTTTAATTGTATTCGGTTTATTTGTTAGCCTAATTCTCTAAGCTGTAACGCTTTCAGGTGCTTTGTCAGCTGTTTCAGTTTATGTCTTTATAAGCATATTCCGCCTTTAAAGTTACTTTCGTGCAAAGGACTAAAAGTACTTATGTTTTTACTCGGTTTAATTTTCTTCTTTGTCAGCATAAAAATTGTTCAGCTAACAAATTACTCGGTGGCTGTAATATGCCATTCATTGTATGTATACAAATTAAAGAATAAAACCTGTACAATTTTAATAAATTAGAGTTTGGCTAGAGTTATTTCCTTTTATGGAAATCCAGTATTTTGAAAGTAATTTAATTGCTTGTAGAACTTCTATTGCATTGAACGCTCACTAGTACATCAAAATAGTTTCAAATAAAGAAATAAAGCAAAATTGCTGTGTTCCTGAAAATGCAGACAAATATCTGACTTGAACAATAGGGTTAGTGTGAATTTTGCTATTTCCAGGTTATGGAATGCTTGCTAGAAAAGGGTCTGGTTTGTAACGATGCTGACAACTTCCCAATGCCTTGCAGTGATTACAAAGTCCGATACTCGTGCAAGTGTGCAGGTGAGTTGAGTTTAAACATTTAATGAACATGCACGCAAGCGATGTTTTACGGCCGGAGATGAAAATGCTGATTTGAAAGCCTGTGTCTCAAAATAAAACAAAAAATAAATAAATAAAAATAGATTTGATGAATTATATACGTAATAAATTTATAAATTCCTGTATAAATTCCTGTATCATTTTGCGCTTAAATTCATGAAAATTGCCTACTATGTTGATGATTTTACTGCACTATTTCTTCCTTACTGTCAAACCCCTGACTTGACTGACATATACAGAATGTGTTCATATTGACTATTTTTCTGTTACAGCTACTGTCGCACCTCCCACCACGACAGTGATGGCAACACCAAACATCAACGTTACCTTCCCAGGTATGCCATTCATATATGCTTTCATTTAATCATAATCAGTTGTTCAATGTCACCTCTTCTTCCAGAATAGTCTCTACAGACAGCTGATTTTCCCACTACAATCTCTTAAAGAATAAATTTCATATTTTCACCTTTGCTGATGAAACACATCCAACATGAAGTTATAACTTGAAGGGTTTCTTGTCCACTCTGAATACTTCAGGTGTTCTTCACCCTTCATGTAAATCACAGACCCAATAACAATTATTGTTGTGTCTGTGATGAATATTTAAAAAAGATTTATTAAGGCTATTATATATATGTAGCGGGTTAAGGGGTAAATACTAAAGTTTCGTAGGACCTCCATCTTTCAAGGCACACCATAGTGGACTATTTTACAATAGAGATGGGTTTAAATAATATATTAGATTTTGTTCTCTCTAGTTGCATGCCAAGAGCCGATGGGTATGAAGAATGGTCATATCCGAGAAGAAATGATCACGGCTTCCTCGTCTCGAGACGGCAACGTGAACCCGCACAACGCCCGCCTCGACAGCACTGGTGGCTGGATGCCCAACACAAACGACATGAACCAGTTCCTGCAAGTCAACTTCCTGGCTCCACGTCTTCTCACGGGAGTTATCACTCAGGGCAGGGCCAACGTGCCGTCATACGTGACATCTTACAAGGTGTACTACTCCACAGACGGCTTCCAGTGGACACCATACCAGGACCAAGGAAAAGATAAGGTATTTAATAGTACACCTATTACCCCCATATATGTATATCCCTTTTAGTCTATTCCATTAAAACATTTGGGACCCCAGGAAGGTACTTTTGAAATTGAACACCCACCCATAGACGCAAATAAATGGCTTTAACCAGCCAGACAAAACTAAAGCGTCGAATTAAGAGCTTCCAACTGATAATTCATTTTACGCGTATTCAATCACGGGTATTTTAAAAATCTGTGAATAACCTATACTTTTAATTTACACATATACATTATTATAACACCTGGAAATAGTTTTGATAAACAATTTTGTTAGTGAATTTTGTCGTTATTTGTTAGTTTCTTTCAAGACCCAAATTTTATAAAATAGGGTTCACCCATAGATGTTTACCAAATTGCCTTCCTGGGGCTCGGTTATGTTTTAGTGGAGAGCCCTCAGCGTCTTTTTCTAATTTATAACTTGATTAATTAATTTTCTTCTAAAAAGTCAACTTGAATAGCAACAGTTGTCCTATCCCACCACCGGCTTCTCCATGAATGACCACAGCATAAATTCAGTGTTCATGTAATGTTGTTTTACAGGATATATCTGATGGCATGTTGACGATTATAATAAGTTCATATACTTGTATCTTCTTTTTTTTTATTATCTCAGACATTTACTGGAAACACTGACGCGAATACCAAAGTGACCAGCTGGTTTGAACATCCAGTCAGAGCCCAGTATATCCGTATCGTACCGCAGACGTGGCAGGGAGTGATAGCAATGCGTGCAGAAATACTCGGCTGTTACGAAAATTACCCAAGTAAGTACTGTCTAGCGGAATGATTGCAGACATAAGTATGTTTTAAATGAATTTTCTATAGAGCTTATTTTATGGATTAATGTGTTTATTTAATAGAACCCTAATATAATTTGAATTATAGTTCAGAAGGCTGAAAAAAAACTAACATAAAAATTCTACATTTACTTTAAACAGAATTATTAAAAATGTGTTATAAAAATAATATTGTTCATTGTGTATGTATTAACAGAGATTCTTACTTTAAATTCATAGCGGAAGCCCCACCCTTGACGCCGCACCCCCACCCAACTGTTCATCCCGGTACAGTCGCACATAATACACCACAGATTGGTAAGTACTCCTCTACTTGGGCCGCGTGGTGACAATATGTCACATGGCGACCATCTGTCACCTGACAACCATCCATAACATGGCAACCATCAATGAAACCATCCATCACATGGCAACCATCTTTCAGATTTTGGTCTGTCAGGACGGCTTTTGAAACTCAGTGGGTAAAGCATTGCGCCTAGCTCCAGACCTCTGTATCGCATGTGTTGGCTGGCGGAGGCATGTCTGATGGGAAATCCTTCATCTCATCTACCTCTGAGATTGCTGTCCCAATATAGCCTAATATGAAGTGTTAATGTGATGTAAAACGTCATTTCAGTTGTCCTTTCTGTTGGCACAATGTGAACTTGATTTCTGCATGGTAACAGCATATATCTGCGGATAAAGATATACCATTTCAGCTATACTCAACACAACTTATAATGTAACGCGTCTGATTTTCCTTGCGTAAACACTGGATTCTATTGGTTAATAAAACATGTACTACAATTGATTTTCTTTTGTTTTTATTATTATTGTCCTTTGAAGAAAACAAAATTAATCATGTATTGCATAAATGTGAAACAACGTTAAATTGTGTTAAGTATATAATAAATGAAACTTAACACAATGACTGGTATTTGCCCATGTTCATGATTTTGATGTCTGTTTGTTTGTTTTCATTTTTCTTTTATTTCATTATTTGATGAAAAATATCAATTGTAATACATAAATATATAATAAAATGATGACCATGTTTATATCGAATATAGAAATGTTGTAAATAACCTTCACCTTTTATACAATTTGCAGCTGACAGCTGTATAGAGTGGGATAACTGGGTCAATGAAGGTCAAATCACCCTGACCTCTGGTGGTGACACGGAAGCAATCACTGATGTGCAGGCCGCTTCACACCATTGCTCCAATCCAGTCAAGATTGAATGTGTCAGGGCCAGCGATGAGCTGCCATACACCCAAACAGGTCAAAAGGTCAAATGTAACCTATGGGATGGTCTTGTATGCTTCAACGCTGACAATGCACCGTTATGTTACGACTACAAGGTCAGACTTGGATGCCTGAAACATACTCCAGAATGTGGTAAGATTTTGAACAAAACATTCGATTTCATGTTCAACTTTTATATTCTATAAATGTATGTATGTCCATATGTGTGTATGTTTAACTTTTGAACCACATTGTAACTGATGGGGAGGAATAATGTTTCAAATATGCCAACATCTCATTGAACAACCCTCACAACGATGTCATCATCTCATTTAACAACCCTCACAACGATGCCATCGTCTCACTGAACAACCCTCAAAAAGGCTTTTGTAATTTAGCTTTATTTTAATTTGATACAGCATCTGTGTGCCTTTTCTTTAATACTAATGGCCCTGCATTGTCAAAACAGCATTCCTGTTTAATTGAATTACCCTGTTTTTGAATGACCATGTTGATCCATGTTGCATAATCTATCAAAGTTACAAATAAATTTAACTGCATTCTAATTTTCTGAATGATTTGAAATGTATTCGACAAGAGCCATACTAAATCACATATTAATCAATATTTATAATGAGGAAGGCACCCATGAACATAAATTAATATTCGAGAATTGCAAACTAAACTGATTGCTAATAGACTCTCACTTCATGTTGAGTCTTTTTTGAATGATCCTCACATACACTGTTATCCAGTACCTCTCACTATGTTGAGTCCTTTATGACTTACCCTCACATACACTGTTATCCAGTACCTCTCACTTCATGTTGAGTCCTTTTTGACTGACTCTCACATACACTGTTATCCAGTACCTCTCACTTCATGTTGAGTCCTTTTTGACTGACTCTCACATACACTGTTATCCAATACCTCTCACTATGTGGAGTCCTTTTTGACTGACCCTCACATACACTGTTATCCAGTACCTCTCACTTCATGTTGAGTCCTTTTTGACTGACTCTCACATACACTGTTATCCAGTACCTCTCACTATGTGGAGTCCTTTTTGACTGACCCTCACATACACTGTTATCCAGTACCAAGTTGGTTGTTTGCTTATTGAAGGACTCTCGGTACACTAATAGTAGTAGTTGCTCTATTACCAAGGGTATTGGATATTTCTTGAATGACCATCTCGGATACTTTGTACTTCAGTATCAAGTTATTGTTGTACTTATTGACTACCCCTCATCCACACTATATACCCCAGTACCAATTTATTGTTGTACGTATTGACTATCCATCATCCCAACTATGTACCCCAGTACCAAGTTATTGTTGTACTTGTTGACTACCCCTCATGTTCATTGTACTTCAGTACCGCATTATTGTTGTACTTATTGACTATCCCTCATTCTCACTGTATACCACAGTATCAAGTTATTGTTATACTTATTGACTTACCCTCATGTTAACTTTGTTCTTCAGTACCAAGCGCCACCACACCTCCCCAAGCAGAGCACCAGTCTACAATGCCAGTTACCGGTACATACCACAGCCTGCTGTGTTTCGAGGGCATGGACACATCCGCCTGCCCTGCCCAGGGATGTGTTGACGGAACCTACTGCAACGGTCTTCAGTGTGTCACCAAAAACGAGTGTCCGTGTATGGTGGAAGGCAAAATCGTCAGGGTAAGATAGTGTAAGATGGTGGATAGTGTTGCCAGGGGAACGGTTATTTTTTTAAAAACTGGGAATTTAGGACATTCTTCAATAAAATAAGGGTGAACTTTTGTGTGAATAAAGGACTGTTCTGACGTTTAAGAGTAAGCGCAAAGTAAGGTATTGCTCCTATTGGAAAATGCAGAAATAAAATCCAAAAATTAAACTTCTGCAGACTGTATTTCAAAATGAGCAACTAATGATGCCTTACTCAGACTGTGACCTCAAATGAACCACTTATTTCACTTTCCTATACAATTTTGCTGATATTATCACAAATAAACATTTTTAACTCTTGATTGTTTGCTGTTGTTTTTTTGTTTGTTTTTAATGCAATTATTATACCTTATCCTTACAGCCTGGTAACTTTATGGAGAACAAGAATTGTGACACGTGCCAGTGTATCGCAGGGGAGATAATGTGTAAACCAAAGAGCTGTCCACCTTGTGCGGCCGTATGTATTTTCTTTTAAACTTTAAATTTAACAAAGCATAAAGTTGACTTCGTTATTGGGTTTAGTTTTATATCTTCATTAATAAAAGTATATTTTTAGAGTTATTTTCTTTATTCAGTTATATCATACAAATACAAATGGTCTGAACAATTCTAATTCACGTTGAATATATAGACTCGATAGTGTGACAGTGAACCATCATTAATACAACAATTGTTTTTTATTAACTGCAATCTTACTTACACAAGATGCTCTGGAATTTCCCAACAAAATGGCCTGTTGGAAAAACTTGTAGGAAAGGGCATGGTAGGGTTTCACGTTTCTTAAGTTCTTACAAGTGAACATTAAGTTGGGTTTATTGTTTAACGTTATTGTACCACAAACAGTGATTAAGAAAATAATAAAACAACTGTAAACAATATCCTACCTCTTAAGTTATTCAGAAGCTCGCGGTAAAGTAATAGAGTATGGTCTCATTGAGTTGGTTGTTTTGAATATCAAGATGTGTGTAGCCAAGCCCCATCCAGATAATTTTAAATAAATCAGTGAGAGGAGGCCAGACTCCATTTTTTTTTTGTAGCATGTCCATTCCATCTGTCTGCCATACTTCTGGTAGTTATTGTACACCAGCTATTCTGACAGGTGTTATTTTCAATGAAATTATTTACACTTGTGCAAATACTAAGGAAATTTCAGTGACCATGCTATAAAATATTTGTTGATCACTCCTCTATCCAAAATCAAACATGTTTGACAGGTTGATAGATTTTCAGTTGTTCAAATAAAATTCAATTTATGGTCCTTCTGCATTTAGGGTTACACCCAGAGTCTTGACAAATCCAAATGCGAGTGTGGTTGTGCCACATGTGCTGTGGGCGAGTATCGCTGCAGTAACGGAAATTGTATCCCACAATCCCTCAGATGTGATGGCATTATTGACTGCATAGATGACGAAGTTGGATGTGGTGAGTTTTTTTGGGTATTTTATGAATGCTGTGCAGGACTGGGTTATCAAGTATGATGGGTGGTTCTGACGGTTAGAAATGTGACTTGTTTTCAAAATACGAAAATAAAAAAGTAAATAGTTGAATGAACGACCAAAATTGGGTGTATTTACTATTTATTAAAACCGGTGTTTCGATCATACAATGACCTTTATCAGGTTAACGAATATCAAAAATTCCATCATTCCATCAAGTACTAAAATTCAGGAGTAACCAGTCACGTGACATTTTCTAAAAATAGAACACAGAGTTTCTATATGTCATAATAGCATAGATATTTGAAGAGATTTAGTTATTCTTAAAATATCCATAAATGCCATATATATAGAGTATTTTTTTGTTTTCAAACTGTATGATAAAAACCTACTAAATAAATGGCTTGTTTACAAAGGTGGGACATTTGTTTCAAAAATTAGAAAATTAGAGACAGCCTTAATTATAATTTTAGTCTAAAACAATGGTGGCCATCTTGTTTTTGGCGGCCATTTTGAATATTTTAAAGTTGGTCCACTTCTTAAAATGATAGTATGCCCTGCCCTACACATGTGCAAAGTTTGATGCTTTTACCATAAAACCCACACTTTTTTCACCATACGGCTGGACTACCTTGGCTATGTAGAGTTTCACAATAGAAAAAGAGTCAGTTTATCATTATTCAAACTGATGAAAGTAGGATATGGCTGTATAAAAAGAGTGTGCAGTTTTGTGAAATGGAAATTTATATGAAGTATATATTTAAAAACAGTGATAGTGAAATGGAATTTCATGAGAAACCAAAATGAAGTATTATCTAAAAGAAGATCGTAGTGTGAAATGGAAATAATTAAAATAATTATGTTCCATCCGTCCATTATTTTTGCTCATAGTCTCAAAATGCTTTCACGAATTACTTTCATATTTTGTTGATTACTGCGACCACAAGGTCAAGGTCACACACTTGGAAGTTTTGCATTTAGCCAGGGCATTAGTCAAATGTCCGACATTTTTAATGTTTGTATATATAAATTATCCATTAAACAGCAAAAGAATTTACACCATATGTAACGATTTATTTAGATTATTATATAGCTGTATTATCTGTCTAAAACAACAAGAACAGCATGATGTTTTGTAATATTGAAAACTTAAAACAGTAACTGATATTTATGTGAAAAATGAATGCAAATTTGAATATGAAATGATCAGTGCTATTGCCTTTGACTGCAGTGTCGACGCCAATGTTCACCCCGCCCATGTTCAACACTGCCACCCCAACTGCCCAGCCCATAATCGGTACAGGTCAACCAGTGACCAAACCACATGGTGGTGATCAACATACAACCCAGGCGCCAGGTATTTCACATTTTCTTATTTAATTTACTTTAAAAGCTTTGATTTGATGATTGTTCAATTCTTTTGTGAAGGTAATACAACTATTTTTACATAATTTGACATGAAATGAGCAGTTTGTAAAAGAATTGGGCCAACACAACAACCATTACTAAAACCTAATCCAAACCTTTCAAAAAATCTTCTCAAGATCAGCTGACAATAGTAAGAGTGTTTAATGATGTCATTTTCCGGTTGATATTACAGTGGTCTGCACAAGTCACTGGTCCGGCTGGTTGAACCGTGACAATCCTGGAGAGGGAGATGGTGACAGAGAATCCATGACAGGGGCGGAGCAACACTCATTCTGTAGTGCAGGCAAAGTCACAGGCATAGAGTGCATAACATCTGATGGTAAGTAGCCACAATAGTAATTACATTTTGTAACCATCAAAGCAAACTTGAAAAAAACACCTACAGTACTGGAATAAAAGATGTATTGTACCATAGAAGAATATTGAGGATAGAGTTTCTTTAAGCTTTGTTCAAAAATGTTTATTTTACATACTTTCTATCACCGTTTGTTTTAAAGTCCCTATCCCGCCATCAACAAGCAAATTTTACAACAGATGTTAACCGTTTCTAAACCTACTGATGACGAGTTACATGTATAATTTACGTATTGTGAGAATCCAAACTCTATAGACACAATAAAAATGGTTTTATCCAGCTAGGCCAAACCACTGGAGCATTGAATTAAGGGTTACCAACTCATACTTCATTTTATGCATATTCAAACATGGGTATTTTAAGAAACTGTGAATAAACCTATACTTTTAATTGGCACATATACATTATTATATGATCTGAACACTTGGATAACATTTTGATGGTTTTGTAGTTTAATTTTGCCGTTATTTAGAAGTTAGTTTCTTTAAAATGCTTATAATCATAAGTCAACTTGTGACCAGGTGTTTATGCAGTCTCTATGACCCTTGTGACCAGGTGTATAAGCAGTCTCTATGACCCTTGTGACCAGGTGTATAAGCAGTCTCTATGACCCTTGTGACCAGGTGTATATGCAGTCTCTATGACCATTGTGACCAGGTGTATCTGCAGTCTCTACGACCAGGTGTATCTGCAGTCTCTATGACCAGGTGTATCTGCAGTCTCTATGACCAGGTGTATCTGCAGTCTCTATGACCAGGTGTATCTGCAGTCACTATGACCAGGTGTATATGCATTCTCTATGACCAGTCAACTTGTGACCTGGTGTATATGCAGTCTCTATGACCAGGTGTATATGCAGTATCTATGACCAGGTGTATATGCAGTCTCTATGACCGGTCAACATGTGACCAGGTGTATATGCAGTCTCTATGACCCTTGCTGCATCTATTGATGCGAAGAATATACAGGTTGTCAAAAGAAAGCTAAAAAAACACTCAAGCAATACTCTTCTTTGTTTTTGTTCAGGAATACCTTCATACAGCACAGGGGAGATAATGCAGTGTTCGATCGAGGGCGGCTTCGTCTGTCTCAATGACGACAACTTCCCGATGCCGTGCAGCGACTACAAAGTCAGATACTTCTGTACTTGTGATGGTGAGTAGGAAGTCATGATTTTCTAGTTATTTATGTAGCATCTTCATGTAGTTCTGGCTAATATACCATTACATGGTAACTGGCTTATACCTCATGATTTATGTAGCATCTTCATGTAGTTCTGGCTAATATACCATCACATGGCAACTGGCTTATACCTCAGCCAAATGGTTTATTTACAGACCTGACGCAATATAGAAAATGAACATATCGCATAGGGTCAGGCCCACCTACATACCAAGTTTCGAAGAAATATCCTTTACGCTATAGGTGATAGATACTTTTCAAAAACAAAACTTAAGGCCTCTTTTTTCTAATAACTTGGTTTACGGTTTTTTTCTGGAAAAATTACGTCAGGAGGTCGAAATAAAAATAAAAATGAAATTACTCGGGGGAAATTGAGAGAAAAAATTACAAGCAAAATGTTGACGTTTTAAGTCAAAAAGAGGGAGAGAATCAAAAATCGAACATCACTTTTCGTAGATCCCTATCGAAATCCATGTTTAATAGCATACTTTAGATAACCGAGCATGACTAACTTGAATGAATGACAACACATGCAGGATACAACGAACGAATATAGCGGGAAAAACTTGCTTGGAATTCTAGTCCTTGACACGAGTGGGAAAAAAAAAATTTAAAAAAAAATAACAAAAAAAAAAGTGAAAAGTACAATTATTTTTTTTTCCAAAATGTGAAAAAGTAGACTCGGCGGATCCGTAAACCAAGTTATTAAAAAAAGAGGCCTAAATCAAAAACTTTAACCCTGAAAAAAATTGTTCTTTTGTCTTTAAAGTCAAGGTCAAGAACACTGGCAGGACTTTTGTCAGAGGTTCAGGTCTTCCGCAAGTTAATGTGCATACCAAGTAAAAAAAAAAGCAATTGTTGATGATGCCACCGCGTTTGGGTCTTTGTCTTCGTCTTCAGATGTGATCACTGATTAAACCGAGACAAAAGCACAAAGTTTAACGATTGACTTAGATCATACGTTGTCTCATTTACATATTCAGGATAATAATCATTTCAGTTACGCCCACTCTGCATCCACAACATGGACACACCGAAACACCAACCATGGCACCACCTGCAGGAACAACACAGAAACCAGCTGCTGGTAAGATTCTAAATAATTTGTTTTTCTTTATAAATTCATTTGGATTCTTTATATTGTAATTTTGATTTGTAATTTTAAAAAACTCAGCCGTGACATTTTTCTTCAGCTGTTTTTAAATAAATTCAGAATTACCTATTAATAGAAACTAACATTCTTGTAAACAGTCAAGAAGTGCCGCTGGTTGTACTGATGTCATAAACTGAATTGAAATTTCAAACATCTTTTCCAGTGCTCCAGATAAGCTCTCTCACCAAAGGGTATTTCAAGTTTAAACAATAATTTTCATGGTTTTGTTTCACTTTCTTTTACAATTTGCCAACAATGGTAAATGTTCAATACTGGTTTTACTCTGATTTACTTTTTTAATGTTTTTTTACTTGCTGATTTCCCAATATTTAATGCTCAAAAACCCTGATTATACAAGTATTAGTATTATAAATTATGCATGATTTGGACATAAATCACAGTTTGAAACTGAGCATGCTTAGATCATTATTAACCCCTCTCTGTCACTGTTTCTTCAGGTTCCTCCGCTACAGTACCGTCCGTGGTGACAGTGGCGCCTGTTATGTGCAAAGACCGATGGTCCGACTGGAGCAACACAGACAATCCTGGGACCGGGGACGGCGACAACGAAGTAAATCACATTGAACCCTTCCTTTATGTGCACTGTTTGTGTAGTTGTCACCTAACAGTGCACCCTTCGTCTCCCGTGTCTCCGAGCATGTTAACGAACCATAGGAACATACAAGTTCCCAGATTCCTTTGTATCCTTCCCCTCTCTCTGGGGCGGCTGTTATAACCTTTTTCTGTGTTGATGTCAATTAGTGTAACCGAGTGTACATTTCCGTTGATGTCAATTAGTGTAACCGAGTGTACATTTCCGATTGCATTTGTTTACTATCAGGCGTCTTCTAATTGTTCAGCTGAAGTGCATTGGACATGCCCGAGCCAATCATAAAAAATGTAAATCGCCGGGTAAAGGCAGGGCAAAGATTATATATTGGGCATAAATACACTCAGTAATACACTCAGTACATTTAAAAACGCAACACTTAATATCTTTTGAATTTTTAGACTGGAATCTAATTCCTCGTTCAAAATGTGTTTTAACTGAAAGAGATAGAGCAACTCATATGCAAATGTTCATCGCCATATGTTATGTACTTACATAAAATACAATCTTGATTTGAACAAAAAAACATCGGACTAGAAATAATCGAAAAGCAAAAATGTTGCGTTTTTAAATGTACTGAGTATACTTCATTACCAAATAAGAGTGAAACACGTGAAACACGTTTCTTCGTTTCTTTTAGGAATACTCATAGCGATGTTTACATGAAATTACAGTGTTATTGTGTAATTAATGTTTTATATTCAAATCATGTAGCTATAGGTAGAGCCTCTTTAAATTTTATTTACAGATTTGGACACAGACTCAGTTGAACACATTCTGCGGAAACGGCAAGGTGACTTCCATTGAGTGTGAGACTGACACGGGCATTCCGTCATACAGCGCAGGGGAGATAATGCAGTGTTCGATTGAGGGCGGCTCCGTCTGTCTCAATGACGACAACTTCCCGATGCCGTGCAGCGACTACAAGATCAGATACTTCTGTAAATGTGATGGTAAGTCCTGTACTATGTTATAAATATTTGATGATAATGAGTCTTCTTGAATATTTTTTAGTTCTCTTCAGTGTCCTGAAGTTTTATTCCTAGTGATTCATTTACTTGAAATGTGTTCTTCATTGTAATCATTAGCATCTGCATTGCTCGATTGTTTTCCTGCAGAACAATACATACAACAAAAATCAAATCATGCATTTTTATTTATTAATATATAAGCCATAAACCTGCCAGATTTGTCCACTGGAACTATTTGTATCCATGACCATTTCAGTAACACCGTCTCTGGGTCCACAACTGGGTCACACAGAGACTCCGACCATGGCGCCACCAGTAGGAAGCACAAAACGACCATTTGGAGGTAATGTAATGATTATGGATTGTTTTATATTCCAAAAGAAAATAAAGATGCAATTTACTATCAAGGATCATCCCAAAAGAAACATGTTTGCCATTGCTCTATCTGATAGGTTAAGTGTATGGTGGAGTAATGGTGGTCTTCTCACTGTCAGTTATAATGGAGTGGTGAATAGTTCCTCTCTCCTCGCTATCAGTTAAAATGGAGTGGTGGATAGTTCCTCTCTTCTCTCTATCAGTTATAATGGAGTGGTGGATAGTTTCTTTCTTCTCACTATCAGTTATAATGGAGTGGTGAATAGTTCCTCTCCTCACTATCAGTTATAATGGAGTGGTGAATAGTTCCTCTCCTCACTATCATTTATAATGGAGTGGTGAATAGTTCCTCTCCTCACTATCAGTTATAATGGATTGATGGATAGTTCCTCTCTTCTCACTATCAGTTATAATGGAGTGGTGAATAGTTCCTCTCCTCACTATCAGTTATAATGGAGTGGTGAATAGTTCCTCTCCTCACTATCAGTTATTATTACATCCAAGATTTTACCTGTATAATAATCAGAATAAAATTGATATTTACAAAGTTTGTTGTTCAGACGCTTGATTTTGAAAAGTATTATTTTATGTATCTGGACTTTTTCTTCATTGTCGTGTTCACCAAAACGCAGAAGTTTGTATATATGTTTATATTTTATATTTTTCAATATTAAAAATATTTTGACAGTTAAGATGTCTAAATATACTTAAATATGACTTACGATGAGTGTTATCCATATTGTCACAGATTCCGGAGTGTCTACTGCTGTATCGGTCGGCACAACCGGGATGCCACAACCGCAGTGCCAGAGCCGGTGGTCGACCTGGACCAACACCGACAGTCCTGCAATTGGTGACGGAGATCGAGAGGTGAGTCTGCGTCAGCTGGAGGCAGTAGTGGTCTCAGTCAACTAGCTATGGAGATCGCCTGTGTGAATAGTCTTAGGATAAATCAAGTATCAGTGCAAATGGTTTTGGTTAATAAGGCTGATGCCAATTAAATAATCTTTTGGGCAGAGAGACACTCACATTGTCTAGTATATACAAATATATACAAATATATTACAATGCAGTAGGAGAAATTTCTCACCGACAGAAAAAGTTATAATTTCAGAACATTTGCAAAAAGAGATTTTGTCGCCTTTTTGACCTAGCTTAATACTTCTAAAATTACCTTATTTCGATCTTATGAACAATAATAGTAATTCAGTATTCTCTGGCATTGAAACCGGATTATGTTTTTGAAATATATATTTTTGCAGTTATTCAACAGTTGGTTTTGTTAGTGACAAATTTAACGATTTGAGATCTTGCAGCTTTGTTTTTTCCCAGTACTCAGTTGTGCTTATTCACGAAGAATAAATTAAGTCTTTACTTTGCATCATGTTGGTTCAGTGAGATTTTGAAGTGTCTTATTTGTGTAAACATTTTGTGTGTCAGATGTGGAGCCATGCACAGCAGACAGCATTCTGCGGGAATGGCAAAGTGACTGGTATTGAGTGTCAGACTGACACGGGCATTCCGTCATACAGCGCAGGGGAGATAATGCAGTGTACGATCGAGGGCGGCTCCGTCTGTCTCAATGATGACAACTTCCCGATGCCGTGCAGCGACTACAAGATCAGATACTTCTGTACTTGTGCAGGTTGGTGTTCAGATTTGATACATTACAAGTTACTACAGAGTGCTCATATAGTGCAATGTGTAGCATTCTTGCTTCTCACCAAGGCAACCACTGTTCCGTAACTGGGCCGTGTTTATTTGATGTTACTATGGTAACCAACTTAGTGTTTCCTGGTTTCCAAGGTTTCCTCCCACATCCAGAACACAATCTTCCACATCATCAGCAGTGATTTGTTTTAGTTTAAAAATGTGATCGTGATACGTATGACTATAGAGGAAACTAAAGTGATCAAAACTTTGATGTTTTCAACTAGCTTACAGTTGCACAAACATGTATCACTCAGCTTAGTTGTGACAAGTCCAGCTTGTATTAAAACGTGGTCTTAATCTTGTCCTAAGGACTATATTTGTCCAAGTGAAGGGAAAATAATGACCTCCTTAATGCAGGTTCATTTTTGAGAGACAGCGGGTTTTAGTCAAATGACATCTAATTTGGACTGATCCCTAAATACAAGTGACCACTTAAGTTTGATTTTAAAATATAATTTTCTAAACATGTCAACATTGCACTTAGCAATCATTTAGGCTTGTGCGCTGTAAGCAATACAGTTATAGAAACAATCTGTGCATGTCTTCACAAACAGTCTTCTTCTATTGATACTAATATCCTATTTTACCATTAATAAATTGCATCATTTAGTTTTCTATTCAATATGTTGAACATTAATGTTTCTACTTGACAGAGCCAACCCCAGGACCAGCAGTCGGACATACGGAGACACCTACAGCAGAACCATCCAAGAGTCCTCTCATCACACAGACACCAACTCAACGTAAGCATCGTGCCCTTGTTGTGGTCTTGATAACAGTTGAATATAAACCCATACATCACTCATAATAACTGGTCAATTTTTTGTTACAACTTGTGTCATATGACAGTTTACCTGAATCAAATGTTTGGTTTGTTTTAAACTTATTTATTTTACATCGATTGCGAAACAAGTTCTTGCAACTTATATTAATCACTCTCGATGGCTGCCTTGGTAGAACCAGTACTAAGCAATGTGGACTAGTTACCTTGCTCGAGAATAAATGACATCGCCATGGTGAGGATTGATCCATGACCTTTTAGTCTAGAGTTGGGCACTATAACCACTGGACTGTGCACTCCATTGAATGGTTAAAGCTGTGTTTTTCTGTTATTGTCATGTTCAGATACCTTTGCTTGTATTTTCCATTTTATCGTTTTGTTGTTTTGGCTATATTGTATAGCATCTTTATCGAAGGTGGTCTTTGTTACTGCAGTTGATGAGTATACATTTAAGTTGCAATGCATCAAGCTACATTTATAAAACAGCAAAAACCATGATGATATTGGGATATAAATAAAGGACACCAAATGTCAAAGAGAAATGCTGCAATCATTCTAGAAACAAAGGTAACAACGAGTTGTCTGTAATTTCAGAGTTGACCACACGCGCCCCAGTGATGTGTGTTGATCGCTGGACACTGTGGTCTAACCGTGACTCGCCCAACACTGGAGAAGGTGATATAGAGTTCATGCCCGTATCAGAGCTGGACAAGATCTGCGCCAATGGGAAGATAACGAGGATCGAGTGTGTGACAACAGATGATATACCCTCATACAGGTACAAACTAATTGATTATTTTTGTCAGTTGTGTACCTTTTGTCCATTATAACAAATTCATTATCAGATGGTTTGTTGTAGAGTTTTTAGGCATGACTTTTTTTAACCGGATTGCGTGACAAATCCAGGCTTATAGTTTGGCGATGTCAGTCTGCCCGTCCGTCCGTCCGTTTATGTGTTTTGCTTAAAGATTTTGTTTTTCCTCATTTCTCAAAAACGAATTGTCGAAAAACTTTGAAACTTGTCGCACATGTGCATTAACATCACACAATGTTATGTGACAATAACCATAACTCTGTCTTGTGTTTTACCTGAATTATCTACTCTTTTTATTTAGATTTTTCAGTTAAAATGTTGAATTAGCTATCTATTGGTGCTTTACTTGTTTAATTTTCATTTAACTGAAAAATAATACAGTCTGGTTAAAGTAAGTGAATCATGATCCAACATTAAGGGTATTATGTTTTCATGATATCGTGATATATATTGAAACTATTATTTACGTTTTATTACAGCCCTAATAAATTTACACAAACAGTTGTTATATAATCTGTAAGCTGTCATACTGTTGTAGCCATATGTTCATGCATTGCTCAGATACAGTGTAGTTAATATCGCTCCCGTTTTCAGCGCTGGTGAGATAATGTCGTGTACCATTGAGGGTGGAGCTGTGTGTATGAATATGGACAATTTCCCGATGCCGTGCAGTGATTACAAAGTCAGATATTTCTGCAAATGTGACGGTATGTATTCTACGATTATATAATAATGATAATGCAAATATAATGTGTAATTTGGTTTAAAACAATGGAATATATATAATATAATATATATTAGCCTTGCTAAAATAATAATGACATTTTCTTTCGCAAAGACACATTGAGTAACAAATCAAATCAGTAGATCAGGTTGTTCATGATATTTCTTATGCAAATTACAATATTCTTAAGTCATAATTCAAAGAACATTCCAACAAGAAATGGTTTTCTGTCTCAACATCATCATTACAGTATGTACAAATATGCCTTCCATCTTCAAAAAAGTAAACAGTTGATGATGATTTTAAAGGGACACGTGGCAATCATGAAGTTTTTATCAAGCATTGAAATCAGTGCCTCGATATATTTTTTATCTAGTATCATTTTGACTTTAAACCTGCTTGCCTATAATTAAATACAATTTTGAGTTTTCCTTTTTTCGTATTATTCTACCATAAGTTTAAATAATATTGATGCAATATAATCAGAAGATAATATGCAAAAACAATTTGCTTTATACTATTCTTATAATTAAAATTAATGACTGAACAAATGCAAGTTATGTAGAAAAACTAACGGGATGCCATGAGTTTTTCAAACATCAGATTGCCATGTGTACCTTTAAAGACAAATAAGCAGCTCTAAAGTTTGTGTATCGTAAGTTGCAGGCTGATCAGGCTTTACATTGTCTGGCTGCTGATCAGTCATTTCCCCTTTTCGCATAAATGGAATGGTCTTTAATCAAAGAAAGAACAGTTCCTTACATATATGTAGCGGGTTAAGGGTTAATTTTGTGAAATTAAAAATATTCCTCTATTTGCATTGCAGAAGTGCCGACAGCTCAACCGCCAGCGATAACTGGCCAGACGCCGACAGGTGCCCCGCCAATGGTTACTACAATTGGTCTAGGTACATGTCATACCGCACAATTCTATACCAAATTTCATTTATTTCGAAAACAACATGAATAGAATAATGTTGAGAAATGCATAGTTCAGGAAAAGGACAAATTTCACTGAAATTTGCAGCGATTTTACCATTTTGAAGGCAGTTAAAGAAAATCTCATTTTATTGTGTATGTGTGTATGCTGTGAAAAAAAGGAAAGAAACAAGATAATTTCTTATTAAAAGTATTCCACTGAACTTCGTTCTTTATTTGCTCAGGTGAAACACAATATGCTGTGGTGAAACACAATATGCTGTGGTGATTCAGGTGAAACACAATATGCTGTGGTGAAACACAATATGCTGTGGTGAAACACAATATGCTGCGGTGATTCAGGTGAAACACAATATGCTGTGGTGAAACACAATATGCTGTAAACACAATATGCTGTGGTGAAACACAATATGCTGTGGTGATTCAGGTGAAACACAATATGCTGTGGTGATTCAGGTGAAACACAACATGCTGTGGGGTGATTCAGGTGAAACACAATATGCTGTGGTGATGCATAAAGTTGCGAATAAATGTGTGCAACTCAAGCTATCTTTGTTTTTTAATTATTATTTATTTAAGATTTGTCAGGGTTACAAAACATCTAATTGTTGCTAACTTCTTAAAAACAAACATGGACGATCATTATGCAGAATGAAGTAGAAAACCTTAGAATCATTTGAGCTTGTGATTTGCATTATAATAATGTCATGCTTTTTTTTTAAAAACTCAATGTATGTGGATGTTATGCTACAGTGAATATAAGGCTGTAACAATTACAACTCATTACCAATAGTGTCCCTCTTTATTTCATTTTTAATCAACCAATTGTTATTTACAGCGCCACCTACAATCCCTAGTATCCACGGACACGCTACTCCTGTGCCTAGCAACTGTGTTTCCTCACGCTGGTCTAAATGGATTGACCGTGACCTTCCTGAAACTGGTGATGGAGACCTGGAGGCGCTTTCTCCAACGGAAATGGCGGTGTTCTGTGCCGGCGGACGTGTATCCCAGATCGAGTGCGCCACAACCGACGACATTCCATCATACAGCAGCGGCGAGATTCTGTCATGCTCGATCAACAACGGACTCGAGTGTTTGAACAACAACAACTTCCCCATCACCTGCAGCAACTACAAAGTCCGATACTACTGTGACTGTGGCAGTTAGTTGTCATTTATATCTTTTGTAACATAATTACATTAACCTTAATATCAAGTTTGTTTTCTTATTTTCACCCTGTTTACAAGTTTATATATTTGTTTCTCTTTGTATGCATGCCACTTGTTTAATTCATTATTTAGATATCACAATTTTAGAATCACAAAGTGATATTTTTATATAAAAAAAATGGCAGGAAAAAAGAAAATGAGAAGGGTAATCATATATATGACTGTAGCAGAGTTTAGCAATATAATAACAAATTACAGACGAATAAATGCTCCATATTTTATTCCAGCCCCACCGATGGTTGACCATCACCAAACAACAACACGTGGCCCACAAGCAATGCACTTCTCTACAGTAGCGGGTAAATATATTGGTTCACTTGTACCAGAAGTGTGTTGAAAAATCGCATAGTTTAGTTTATATAATAACAGTCAAAGGTGGTTTTGTGAACTACTTTTCATTTATGGGGGATTTCTGAATTTTAATAATGATTACTTGACTCAGTGATTAATTGACTCAAGAAATACTGAATAACACATAGAAGTTGTCGGCGATGTTACACAATTATCACATTCATGAGAGGTTGATAGTAAGAATGTTCACCCTGGGGATATCATTATCATCCGAGGCGATATTTTATTATACAGAGATCCTCTCAGGCCAATAAGATTCATTTTCAGTACAGATTTCACTTTGCTGGATATTTTTCTTTCTTTCAAAAACAACTTGTTTTCAAATGCTATGACAGTTATATCATTGGTTGGAAATAACTAAACTAAGAAAATGAGTGGTAGTTTATTAAAATTAGTAAGGTATTTTTAAGTTATGACGAGATAAAAATAAAAATGTCCACATAATTAGCCTATGACTTTTCCGAAACAGTACGCACTGCAACACGCACCAGAGCTGCGCATGCGATAAGTGTTTTACTATCACCATGCACTATCACCCTTGCGTAAGATAGTAAAAAAGTACACATTCTTATCTATGGGGATTTCGCATGGGCATTTTATAAAGAAAGATTACACTTCTCTCTCTCTTCATCACTGTGTTCATCATGACTAGATAATTGTCACAATAATACCTGTCACAGTTGAAATGTTAAAATAGCTATCCCGCCAACAGTCAAATTTTACAAAATATGTACACCGTTTTTATACCTCCAGACAAGGTATATATATATATATATATATATATATATATATATATATATATATATGCTTTATATAGATGGGGAAAAAAACATTTATACATTGCTACAGTTTATAAAAACCCAAGCGCTTTCGGCTTACGCCTTCGTCAGGGGTACACAAACACGAAAATAACAAATACGAAACAAAAAACACTAAAATACACGGCAGTTTAAATAAAACTCTTTAAAATGGCAATGTTGTATATATATATAGCATATATTTTGAGAATCCAAACTCTATAGACACAATATTAACGGCTTTAACCATCCTGACCAAACCCTAAAACTGGAGCAACTCATAATTCATTTTACGTATATTCATTCACGGTTATTTTAAGAATGTATTGGGATATACGCACGAGTTTTTTGGCATATTAATATTGCGCAACTTTAGGAGCGCAATATGTATACGCAGAAGAACGAGTGCATATATCCTAATACAAAGCTTAAAAACCTTTTTATTACAAACGCATTTTTAATATATAAACAAATAATTAGAATAAAACAATAGGTTTTAACATTTAATTTTCATAAAAAAATATTTATTTAAAACTTATCGTTACATCGTTGGAATTTTCACCACGTGACATACTTTCTTTGACGTGCACAGAAAATTGCACCATTACACAACCAATATGACTACTACACGTCAATATGAGCGAATATTGAAGTTTCCTGTTACATTGAAAGTAAAGTGAGTTTTTAAGTGTGTATGCAGTAAACATTTGTATACGGCCTAAACACCTGGATAGAGTTTTGATTAATTGGTTAGTAGTATAATTTTGCCGATATTTGGCGGGTTAGTGCCTTTTATAATACATGGATACTGTTTTGAGAAATATTTTTACGTATATTTCAGTGACTGCCGCAGTATGCATACCAGAGAACTGTCCGCTGATGTCACGACCAATGGTGAAGCAGGGAGAAGTTGTGCGCATTGTCTCAGATGACCTGGGCTGTTGTACCAGATTCGAGGTGTTCTGTAAGCCGGAGACATGTACCCCACCCACTCTGACTTGTCCACAACCCATGATGGTACAACCAGTCAATATACACGACTGCTGTGCTACATACAGATGCAGTAAGTGTTTGCTCATATTTCTCCCTTCTCTCATCTTCTCCTTTATCTTTTCTCTCCTCTCTCCTTCTTTTCACTCTCTTTCTGCTGCCCTCTGCCAAAATACATACATTTTTAGTAGCAGTATTAGTGACTGTCGATGTATGGCATTGTCTTTTTTCACTTTCTGTCTCTGATACAAGCTGCCAAAATATGTGACACATGTTTGTCTGCCTATCTGTCCACACATCTGTCTCATTTTCTCCCAATCTGTTACCCTCTGCCAAGATACATGACTACGTTGCAACATATTGTAGCAGTATTAGCGAATGTTGATATCTGTCCGATACAACTTGCCAAAATATGTGACACCTGTTCATCTGTCTATTTGTACACATGTCCCTTTCATTATCTCTCTTTCTCTCTGTTTCTCTCATTTACACTCTGCAAATAAACAAGACTGCTCTGCAACATACAGATGCAGTAAGAAGAAAAGCATGTTTTTTTATACTTTGAAAAATTAACGTGTTTCATTATAGCTATATCAAACCAATTCATCTTGTCCTCCCGTTGTGTATTTCATGTCCACACCATTAAGGCTGTCCTTAATAGCAGGTTAATGGGTGATTTACCCTCTTACTTTGGTTAACTGACTGTGATTTACCCTCTTACTTTGGTTAACTGACTCTCTTACTTTGGTTAACTGACTGTGATTTACCCTCTTACTTTGGTTAACTGACTGCCCACTTTTACCAGTCCTCAATACAATAACGGAATAATTATAAATTGCCACCTACTTTTAAAACCTTCCCTGTAACTCAAAAACAAAAGGAAAGCCCTGAACATATGTCAAAGCACAAGAAATGTTCAAAATTCCCTCTGTTAGACAACGATGTTGGGTGCTGTTAGTGGTTAGAATAGATCCCACCCTCACCTCACCCTCTTCCTCTCTCTCTCACCTCTCTCTTCAATAAGACTATTTTTACTAAAGAAACATACTTGCATAATTTCAGTGTGTCCGCCATCATGCCCACAAATGAAGCAACCTCACTGCGAAGCAGTAAGTTCTTACATATTTTATTATTAAATCATTTTATACAAAAATTAACCTTATTCATCATCAAAGTAGCTGTCACGCCAACAACAGCCAAACTTTACATCATATGTACATCGTTTCTAAACCTACTGTATATGTAACTTATTTATAATATAACTTTATAAAACATATTTTGAGAATCCAAGCTCTATAGACACAATATAAACGGTTTTAATGTCGCCCAACCCTGAAACTGGAATGTTACCAAACTCACAATTCATTTTACGCATTATTCAGTCAAGGGTATTTTAGAACCGGTATAAACCGTTACTTTTAATCGGCACTTATACATTATAATATGACCTTAACACCTGGGCAGAGTTTTGATAGAAGCTTTTGTAGTGTAATTTTGCTGTTATTTTGCGCGTTAGATTCTTTAATTACAACTTATGTATTTTCAGTTATATTTGATTTTTTATGTTCTTTGCTCTTTGTAATGTTTTTAAATTATGTTTTTGTTTTACAGGGAATGCAGGTGATAGAAGTAACTGCAGTGTGTAACTGCACCCAGTATGCTTGCTGTAAGTGTCCAATATTGGTTTGTTATATTGATGCACCCCATCATGATATTGGTTTGTTATATAGATGCACCCCATCATGATATTGGTTTGTTATAATGATGCACCCCATCATGATATTGGTTTGTTATATAGATGCACCCCATCATGATATTGGTTTGTTATATAGATGCACCCCATCATGATATTGGTTTGTTATATTGATGCACCCCATCATGATATTGGTTTGTTATATAGATGCAACCCATCATGATATTGGTTTGTTATATTGATGCACCCCATCATGATATTAATAAACACAAGGATTAAGAAAGCTCTTGATTTCCAGTGCAACTTGTTTGAACATGTGTCTAATGACAAGATCTTGGTGGAACTATTTCAAGTTATGGATATGTAGGATTAACCAATAGACTAACAGCTTCTGTCAAGCTTTTAATCCATAGTGTAGTGGCCTCGACAGCTCGGGGGATAAGGCTCTCGGTGGATAAAGCCCTGTGCTTTAGAGCTGCAAACCTCCGACTTGCCTTGGTTAGAGTCCTGACAGTGGCATCTCCATCCTTTTTTTATTCTTTTCCAAGGTTTCTGTCCCAATATGACTTTCATGTGTTAAACGGACATAAACCCATTTCATTTAACCTTGAATAACATCTTCACTCTGGTTCTTTAATGTTGAGTGCGGGTCATGTTATTGTTGTCCACTGTATTAACTTATATGATGTATGTTTGTATATTTGCAGCCAAACCCACACCCACACCATCACCAGCCCCCACAACGTGCAAGTACAAGGCCAGCATGTCTGTCATGAACGGTACCAGCGTGCCTAATGCAAATCTTCTTGAACACGTCTATCAGGTATGACTTCATTCTTCAAAACACAGCCAGTGAGGTCTCTTAAAACTAGCTAGTGTTTGTATTATATACTGATGAATCTACAAGGTCATCGGTTAACCAAGAATCTACAAGGTCATCGGTTAACCTAGAATCTACAAGGTTATTAGGTTGAGTTAGCCCTAAACCACAGGGTCATTGGTCAACGTCGAATCTATAAGGTCATTGATTGGTTAACCTAGAATATACAAGCAGGGCATGACAATTTCACTTGTCCGCTCGCCATGACGAGTGCTCATTGATGCAGGATGAGAAGTACGGTAATCCAGATAAATTCTTTAAAATTTTAACAGTTTGACCATTTAAATATTATGAAGATCAGTAACTCTAGCCCCGTACAATGTCAGAATCTACAAGGTCATTGATTGGTTAACCTAGAACCTACAAGGTCATTGATTGGTAGAATCTACAAGGTCATTGATTGGTAGAATATACAAGGTCATTGATTGATTAACCTAGAACTACGAATCTACAGCTGTCTTACAGAAATTTTCCTTAAGCAAAGTGACATTAGTGGATAAGCAAGGTTTGCATGCGGATAAATTGAAGTTCCCAATATCCTTCTGTCTGGGGATCATTGCAGAATTCTAACGTTTTAGTTTATGCAAAATATTCATTAAATAACATTCATTGTCACTTTACCATTTATAGTTGGATTGGAATTATTATCTTCATTCTGTAGGACCTTTTTGTATTCGCCTTTGTACAACAATATGCATGGGTGCCAATAGGTTGATACCACATGGGTGCCAGTAGGTTGATACCACATGGGTGCCAGTAGGTTGATACCACATGGGTGCCAGTAGGTTGATACCGCATGGTTGCCAGTAGGTTGATACCACATGGGTGCCAGTAGGTTGATACCGCATGGTTGCCAGTAGGTTGATACCACATGGGTGCCAGTAGGTTGATACCACATGGGTGCCAGTAGGTTGATACCAGATACAGCGACTTAAAGCATGCAAACTAGTAATTGAATTTGCTTCATTTAAGAGGCCTCAATGGATATTTTCATGTCAACCTCTAAAAATAAAGGAGTTTAATTATCCATTCATTTGCTTTTGATTTAATTATAACTTATTATGGTGGTTTATTTATCACCTTGAAGGTTGGAGACTCCTGGACAGATGGTCTGTGTAGGACATGCATGTGTGAGGAGAGGTCAAACATTGCTGAGATATCGTGCCACGAGGAAACGTGCCCACCATGCTCTACTGTAAGCTTCTGTTGTTGTTTTTTCATTTTATAACTTAATCTATGATCATTATCCCCGTAATACAACTGTTTATTGTAGATATTTTCGGAGTCCCTGCATTCAAACAATTATATACTTAGTTTACAGATGTCTGTCTGTGGAATTACAAACTTTTCAGAATGATTTGTTATCTTAACATGTAAGAATAAAAGTTTTTGTAAAAACTGTCATATAAGTACATATCCGTTAAATGTGGCAGCTCACTGTCGTTATTCTCATTGTATCTGGAAATTATGTGAGACCTATAGTTTTCTCATTCCTGTAATTATGTGAGACTATAGTTTTCTCATTCCTTTAATTATGTGAGACCTATAGTTTTCTCATTCCTGTAATTATGTGAGACTATAGTTTTCTCATTCCTGTAATTATGTGAGACTATTGTTTTCTCATTCTTGTAATTATGTGAGACTATAGTTTTCTCATTCCTGTAATTATGTGAGACTATAGTTTTCTCATTCCTGTAATTATGTGAGACTATAGTTTTCTCATTCCTGTAATTATGTGAGACCTATAGTTATCTCATTCCTGTAATTATTTGAGACGTTTTCTCATTCCTGTAATTATGGGAGACCTACAGTTTTCTCATTCCTGTAATTATGTGAGACCTATAAAGATAACCATATAATATTCTGTTTTATATTTTGTAGGGTTATCAGAGATTGACCACTGCAGGACAGTGTTGTGGAGAATGTCACCCAGTTGGATGTGTTGTCAATGGGACAGTCTACCACGTAAGTCATATGATTTATGTGTGCACTATGTCCTAAGGTTTACAGTCCCTCAGTCTTATACATGTGTGCAGTAAGTTGGGTCATGGTGCCAAGACTTTCTTTTAGGTTTGAACGATTTTAACTCTGAAGGATCGAACGCTATGTTTTTATTTAAACCGGGTTAGGCCATCAGCGAAAAAAACTATAATTTGTTGATGAATCGTTAAATAACAGTTTCTTTAGACCAATAAGGGTTCATCTAACACTGATTGTTACATCTTGTTTGTAGGATGGGGATGACATTGTCACCAAGAGGAAGTGTTATACCAAACAGTGTAACTACGACTCGTCACTCGACATGTACATCATATCCGAGACACAACAGCAATGTCTCAGCTACGACAAACTACCAACATGCAAACATGTAAGTTTCTGAGTTTACATCCCGACACATAATATAAAGTACTGATCGAGGGTTCAGCGCGACACTGTGGTATCTTCTTGACTCATATGTTGTTACAACTGTATTGCGTTGAATCCTGGATTTATTTTACATTGATTATGAAATTATGATTATGAAGCTACACAACTGATACAAATCACTCTCCATGGCACGGATGACAACGTTAGCATTTTCTGTTATTGGAGAAAACACGAGAACTCTACACATTGCACTGTCAGTAAAAATATCAGTAATTAATCAATGGAAATGCAGAATACAAAAAAATAAATCTCATTATTGCTGTAATCATAGTCTTGATATGCAGATTAAATAGTCTTACAATTTAAAATACATGACAATTTTTCTTAGCTTTCTGAATTTTTGTACTTCCATAGTGGTACATATTTCGCATGATTTTATTCCGACAATATAAAATGATAATCTCAAAAATAAAAATAAATCTAGTTTACTATGAATATTCGGGAGATATCGCAACTAATGGCAGTAGAATTGATACTTACATGTTGTAGCTTGTCATATCTCTGTTCCAGAATGAATCATCTTTCGACAGTACGGGTTGCTGTATGAAGTGTATCCCTTCATGTAAGTATCAGTATTTAATCATTTCGGTGGAGAACACCATGTTTGTGTAATAGAATCAAAATGGTATTTTAATCAGTGAAAATACTATTGATTTTTAAAGTTACTATTAAAATTACAAATAATATTTAGAGAAATGTCAAACTAAATAAAAAATATTCTTTTGTCTTGATTTCATGGAGAAGGTTGATGTTGTATAAATTTCATTTGTGATTTTCACCTGCGACTAAAAAGTTTCTGTTTCGTCTGTTTATCTTCTCCATAAGCAAACTTATTAAAACTGTCGACTAACGTGACAATTTGAAAATTTAGTCCTTGAAAACCGTATAACCACTTTCAAGTCACTAACATGATTTTGCAAGTCTGGTTCAATATAGTGAACACTAACTTATTTTACTTGGCAGCAGTTTTGAATGTTATGTAGTCATTTAGCTGCTTATAGTGTTTTATACTAAATGGATCTCCTGACACCCCATATTATATTTTAAATATATTTTTTATTTTCAAAATACGGGTACACATGCACCTCATTTTTTTTATTAAAATGACAGATGTTGATTTAAATCTATTGAAATTCAAAATGTTAAAGTAAAGTGCGTTAGAAGTTCCTATTAGTATATAAAAGCTGCCACCTGGACTAATCATCAGTACTGTATTGTTCTCAACAGTGGACAACATCACCCTGAGTAGCACGTGCCAAACATGCTCTCCCCGCCTTGTGTTCGGCCAACCGGAACAGAGCATCAGTTATTTCAAGCTCATGGACAACATGGAGCTGTGCCAGAATCTCGAATCCATCCCCGAACTCAGAGAATGTTCCGGTTTCTGTAATTCTAAATCGTCGTACAGTCACGTGATGCGAGGATTCACCAACAACTGCAATTGCTGCCAAGCCACCAGCACGAGCTCCAAGCTTATAACTCTCACGTGCGCTAGCGGACGCACGATTAGCAAGAACTACCTTATTCCGTCCACCTGCGGCTGCAGTGCGTGCACCGATGGCAAATAAAGGGAGATAAGAAGTGGTGTGGATTTACAAACTTTACGTTCATGGACATTATGTTGTACTTGTTGTTATAAAATGTAATCATGTTATTTATTTGTGTCCTTCCTTATCATTTTAAAAGCTACATTTATCAATAATGTTTATACCCATAACTAAATGTGTTTAGTACAAAACGTTACCTTTGACATTTGGAAGAGTGTTGGCATTTGCTTTACAATTCAGTACGTTTTTAGAAATGGGATCTAGCTATTTCACAGACGCCAATAGAATATTGAATTTATCAAGATTATCAAATATCAAAATGTAAATTAGAAATAATGTCATTACAGTGTGAAGAAAGCAGTGTTTATCAGAGAACAGTTCATCAAAGTCTGTCGAAACAGAAACAGAAAAGGTTTATAATACCACTGTAAAATATACAAAATGAGTGGAAAAGAAAGAGTAGTGAGTTACTTAGTTTGTTGATGAATACGCAACCTTGACCTGACAATTACAAGAATGGAGTTACTTGATAAAATAACATTTATAGTTTATATAATGATGACTTCTGTTTATATTTGTAACATTGGGTTAACTTTTTCTGCACGCATTTTATCATGATAAGGAATAAAGCAATTTACTGTGATATTCTGATATGTCTTCTTTTTTATAACCCACACACATTCAGCGGTATCGCTAGACATAACCCAACATAACCCACACACATACAGCGTTAACAGGTTCTTAAAATACCTTGATTGAATATGTGTAAAATGAATTATGAGTTGGTAAATAATTTGACGCTATGTTTTTGGGGTTAGGCCCAGCTGGTTAATATATATATACCTCTTCGACCGTAGGTTTAGAAACAGTGTACATATAATGTGACACGAGGCTGTTATCGGCGGGATAGCTACATTAAGTGAACGTCATGACATGTAGTTTGTCATATTGATTTTGATGTTGAGGCTTCCAAGACGGATGTTACTTGTACAGACATTGATATTAAACTTCCGGAAAAATCAAAGATGAGCACAAATGGACACAAGTCTGTGATCGTTCCTCCTTCTAGCACCATGTACATGGAGCACCATGTACATGGATACAAGTATGTGACTGTTCCTCCTTGTAGCACCATGTACATATAGTTCTTGAGCTGGCTGTAGACCCCCCTCCCCCCCCAGGGGGAATTTTGTAGGGTATGATTTTCTGAAAGAACATACATTAAGCTTCAAAATGAGAAATGTGTGCCATCTGAGCGTTGGGGCTTTAGTGAGTTTTGGGGGAAAACGTTGCGTTTTTAGACGAAAATCGCCAAAATCTGGAATTATTTTTTAGAAAAAGAATGGAATATGTTAGAACCAATTTGAATAGATGGAATCTTTCTCGGAACGCATCTCTACATGTCCCACTATATAATTTATGGATCCGATACTTAAATATTGAGATTTTTGGTAAAAATGTTAAAAAATTGAATAAAATCGCTGATTTCTGTAATACATTGGGGGTATTTAATTAAAAATTAGAAATATATCTAATACAATAGAAAAAAGAAATATTGTAACCTTTTTGGGCAGGGCAAGGTCCAGTGGTTAAAAAGAAAAAAGTTCCAAACCGCATGATGTTTGGAAATGCCTTAATTTTGGGGCGAAAAATGTGTATTTTTGTCAAAAATCGCCGGAATCTGGAATTATTTTTTTAAAATTAGTTTCAACATAAACTGATCAAATTGAAGCAATAAAATGTTGTACAGCATATATATTCAAGTTTTTCCTGGCATCATATATAACATATGTGCTCAAATATTGGCATTTTAGGGCAAAATGTTGGAAAAAATGACAAAACTCACTGATTTCTGTAATCCATTTTGTGTATTGGGTTAAAATTTAGAAAAAAAAAATTTAACACAATAGAATAAAGACATATTGTAACATTTTGGATAAACAAAGGTCCAGTAATTAAGTAGAAAAAATTCATGAACCATATGATGTTTAAAATATTGCCTTAATTTTCAGACGAAAAATGTGTATTTCCGTAAAAAATCAACGGAATCTCCAATTATCTTTTGAAAATAGTTTGAACATAAACTTATCAAATTGAAGCAATAAAATGTTGCACACTACATATCCAAGTCATTTATTGTATCAGATATAATATATATGCTCGAGTATTTATATTTTAGGGCAAAATGTTGAAAAAATGACTAAAATCGCCGATTTCTGTAATGCATTGAGGTATTGGGAAACAATTAAAAGTGCATAGAAATAATGGGAAAAAAAATATTGTAACATTTTTGCAGTCCAATGTGCAATAATATACCAGAAAACCCATCAGAAGATGGTAAATGCTGCTTTATTTTGTTGGAGGAAAATGTGTTAATAAAACATAAACGAAATCTGGATTGTTTTCTTCAAAAAGTAATTTAAACATACATGTTACAACGACATATCGACAGATGAGAGAAAAAAGTGCCGTCTTTCTTCTATGGAACATTCCTATTCTCACCTGGCGATATTGCCATTGACCCATCATATGTTTCCAAGGAGTGCATGGCATGCTGACATTTTATTTGCTCAAACAAGCCTGCTCTAGCTGATACCTTATGAGAATTTGTTAAAAAATGGCATGACAGAACCTCCCGAACAATACAACACATCATTTACTAGTTTTTGAGCTGGCTGTAGACACCCCCCCTCCTCCCGAACTCAGGTAGCCCTCCCCCTTATACGGTCTAGCGACCGAGTGCCACGCCGTTGAGTCACAAAACCTGTGGGTCGGCCCAGCGGCCATCGGCATTGGGTCGCTCAAGGCTATTTCTCTCTGTATAACTATACTGTATATAGCTCTAGGTTCTATGTTCGAGACCCGAACTCGGGAAGCCATCCCACTGAAACGACCTAGGGATTGAGTGCCACGCATAGCGAGAACCATTGCCGCCGGCTGACCACCGTTCCCGTTGGGTCACAATACCTTTGGGTAGGCCCAGCGGCCGTCGGCTGCGGGTCGTTCAAAGCTATGTACTATATAGCTCTATCTGGCATGTTTGAGACACGAACTCAGGCAGCCTTCCCCCTGATACGACCTAGGGACCGAGTGCCACGCGTAGCGAGGACTGTTGCCGACGGCTGGCCACTGGTCCCGTTGTGTCATAAAATATGTGGGTCGGCCGAGCGGCTACCGGCCGAAGGTCGTTAAACGCTATTTCCCTCTATTTAACTGTATATAACTCTATGTTACATGTTCAAGACTCGAACTCGGGTAGCCCACACCTTGATAAGACCTAGGGACCATGTACCACGCATAGCAGGGACCTTTGCCGACTGTAAAAAGCTCTAGGTGAGTTACGAGGTTCGAGACCCGAACTCGGGTAGCCTCCCCACTGATACAGCCTAGCGATTGAATGCTACGCGTTGCCGGGACCTTTGCCAATGGCTGCCCACTAGTCCCGTTGCGTTGTGTCACCCAATCTGTGTCGGCCCAGCGGCCGTCGGCCGAAGGTTGTTCAACGCCATATCCTTCTATATAACTGTATATAGCTCTATGTGCCATGTTCGAGACTCGAACTCGGGTAGCCCTCACCCTGATAAGGCCTAGACACCATGTACCACGCATAGCGGGGACCTTTGCCAACGACTGGCCACCAGTCCCGTTGTGTCATAAAATATGTGGATCGTTCCAGCGGCCATCAGCTGATGTTTACTCAATGCTATTTCCCTCTATACATACATAACTATACTGTATAAATCTCTAGGTAAGTTACGAGGTTCGAGACCCGAACTCGGGTAGCATCCCCCCTGATACAGCCTAGCGATTGAATGCCACGCGTTGCCGGGACCTTTGCTGCCCACTAGTCCCGTTGTGTCACCCAATCTGTGTCAGCCCAGCGGCCATCGGCCGAAGGTTGTTCAACACTATATCCTTCTATATAACTGTATATAGCTCTATGTGCCATGTTCGAAACTCGAACTCGGGTAGCCTTTCTCTTAATATGGACTAGCGACCGAGTGCCACATGTACAGGGGACCTTTGCCAACAGCTGGCCACCGGTCCCGTTGTGTCGCAAAATCTGTGGGTCGGCCCAGTGGCCGTACGCAGAGCGTCGCTCAACACTATTTCTCTATTTATTATGTATACTGTATATAGCTCTATGTATCATGTTCAAAATACCGGTAACGTGATAAAGTCCAAGTCGCCAGTTGGTACACGTACATGTTCCAAAATGCTCTACACATAATGGGCTTTCAGAAAAATAGGGTGTACAAAATTCCCCTTGGGGTGAGGGTTACTCCTACTAGCTTACAGTCTATTTTCTATTGTACCAGTATTATATATTTTTCTAGATTTTAACCCCATACCCGCAATGGATTGCAGAAATAGTGATTTTGGTCCTTTTTTCCAACATATTTCAGCAGATATGTTATATATGATGCAAGAAAACACTTGAATATGTATGTTGTGCAACATTATATAACTTCAATTTGATAAGTTTATGTTAAAACTATTTTCAAAAATAATTCCAGATTCCGTCGATTTTTGACAAAAATACACATTTTTCGCCTAAAAAATAAGGCATTTTCAAGCATCATACGGTTCGGGAATTTTTTCTACTTAATTATTGGACCTTTGTCTATCCAAAAATGTTACAATGTGTCCTTATTCAATTGTATTAAATTTGTTTCTATATTTTAACCCAATAACCCAATGGATTACAGAAATCAGTGATTTTTGTCATTTTTTCCAACATTTTGCCCTAAAATGCCAATATTTGAGCACATATGTTATATAATGTGTCAGGAAAAACTTGAATATGTATGCCGTGCAACATTCTATTGCTTCAGTTTGATAAGTTTATGTTCAAACTAATTTCAAAAAATAATTCCAGATTCCGGCGATTTTTGACAAAAATACACATTTTTCGCCCCAAAATTAAGGCATTTCCAAACATCATGCGGTTTGGAACTTTTTTCTACTGAATCACTGGACCTTGCCCTGCCCAAAAAGGTTACAATATTTCTTTTTTCTATTGTATTAGATATTTTTATATTTTTTAGTTAAATATCCCCAATGTATTACAGAAATCAGCGATTTTATTCAATTTTTTAACATTTTTACCCAAAATCTCAATATTTAAGCATCGGATCCACAAATTATATTTTGGGACACGTAGAGATGCGTTCCGAGAAAGATTCCATCAATTCAAATTGGTTCTAATATATTTTATTATTTTCTAAAAAATAATTCCAGATTTCGGCGATTTTTGTCTAAAAACGCAATGTTTTCCCCCAAAACTCACTAAAGCCCCAACGCTCAGATGGCACACATGTCTCATTTTGAAACTTACTGTATGTTCTTTCAGAAAATCATACCCTACAAAATTCCCCCTGGGGGGGGAGGGTTTCTCCTACTAGCTCACAGCCTAATAGATACAAGTATGTGATCGTTCCTCCTTGTACCATCATGTACATGGATACAAGTGTGTGATTGTTCCTCCTTGAAGCACCATGTACATGGATACAAGTTTGTGATCGTTCCTTCTTGTAGCACCATGTACATGGATACAAGTATGTGATAGTTCTTCCTTGTAGCACCATGTACATGGATACAGGTTTTTGATCGTTCCTCCTTGTAGCACCATGTACATGGATACGAGTTTGTGGTCGTTTCTCCTTGTAGCACCATGTAAATGGATACAAGTTCCTTGTCGTTCCTCATTGTAGCACCATGTAATTGGATACGAGTTTGTGATCGTTCCTCCTTGTAGCACCATGTAAATGGATACGAGTTTGTGGTCGTTCCTCCTTGTAGCACCATGTAAATGGATACGAGTTTGTGATTGTTCCTCCTTGTAGCACCATGTAAATGGATACGAGTTTGTGATCGTTTCTCCTTGTAGCACCATGTATATGGATACGAGTTTGTGATCGTCCTCCTTGTAGCACCATGTACATGGATACTATTTTGTGATCTTTCCTCCTTGTAGCACCATGTACATGGATACGAGTTTGTGGTCGTTTCCCCTTGTAGCACCATGTAAATGGATACGAGTTTGTGATCGTTCCTCCTTGTAACACCATGTAAATGGATACGAGTTTGTGATCGTTCCTCCTTGTAGCACCATGTACATGGATACAAGTTTGTGATCGTTCCTCCTTGTAGCACCATGTAAATGGATACAAAATGATATATTGGGTCCTATAGAAACCACAGCGTCCGAACGCAATGGCATTGTAGGTCCGCACTCTACTGCAAACAAGGACTTGAAACTACAATGAAAGAGACAAAAAAACAACAGAAAGGGTGGTGAAGACAGGGTTGCCGACTTGGAACGGTCAGTAGGCAATAAGGCCTACTGGTTAGCTTGAATCGATTTGATATGCGCACAATCCTCGATATTATCCTGTCTTCAGCGCCCAAAAAGACAAGACAGTGTAAACAAAACTACATCCCATCAAAAGGAAATCTCTAACAATAAAGTCGACATCCAAAGAAATCAACTAAAGATATACATACAAAATAATAAACATCTCAGGATGTATCAGTTTGTGGTCGTGATCGTTCCTCCTTGTAGCACCATGTAAATGGATACTAGGTTATGATCGTGCCTCTTTGTAGCACCATGTAAATGGATACGAGTTTGTGATCGTTCCTCCTTCTAACACCATGTACATGGATTCGAGTTTGTGATCGTTCCTCCTTGCACCACCATGTAAATGGATACGAGTTTTTGATCGTTCCTCCTTGTAGCACCATGTACATGGATACAAGTTTGTGATCGTTTCTCCTTGTAGCACCATGTAAATGGATACAAGTTTGTTGTCGTTCCTCATTGTAACACCATGTAAATGGATACGAGTTTGTGGTCGTTCCTCCTTGTAGAACCATGTAAATGGATACGAGTTTGTGATTGTTCCTCCTTGTAGCACCATGTAAATGGATACGAGTTTGTGATCGTTCCTCATTGTAACACCATGTAAATGGATACGAGTTTGTGGTCGTTCCTCCTTGTAGAACCATGTAAATGGATACGAGTTTGTGATTGTTCCTCCTTGTAGAACCATGTAAATGGATACGAGTTTGTGATTGTTCCTCCTTGTAGCACCATGTAAATGGATACGAGTTTGTGGTCGTTCCTCCTTGTAGCACCATGTAAATGGATACGAGTTTGTGATCGTTCCTCCTTGTAGCACCATGTAAATGGATACGAGTTTGTGATCGTCCTCCTTGTACCACCATGTAAATGGATACGAGTTTGTGATCGTCCTCCTTGTAGCACCATGTACATGGATACGAGTTTGTGATCGTTCCTCCTTGTAGCACCATGTACATGGATACTATTTGGTGATCGTTCCTCCTTGTAGCACCATGTACATGGATACGAGTTTGTGGTCGTTTCTCCTTGTAGCACCATGTAAATGGATACGAGTTTGTGATCATTCCTCCTTGCAACACCATGTAAATGGATACGAGTTTGTGATCGTTCCTCCTTGTAGCAGCATGTACATGGATACAAGTTTGTGATCGTTCCTCCTTGTAGCACCATGTAAATGGATACAAAATGATATAAACGGTCCTATAGAAACCACAGCGTCCGAACGCAATGGCATCGTAGGTCCGCACTCTACTGCAAACAAGGACTTGAAACTAAAATGAAAGAGACAAAAAACAACAGAAAGGGTGGTGAAGACAGGGTTGCCGACTTGGAACGGTCAGTAGGCAATAAGGCCTACTGGATAGCTTTAATCGATTTTATATGCGCACAATCCTCGCAATTATCCTGTCTTCAGCGCCCAAATAGACAAGACAGTGTAAACAAAACTACATCCCATCAAAAGGAAATCTCTAAAAATAAAGTCGACATCCAGAGAAACCAACTAAAGATATACATACAAAATAATAAACATCTCAGTATGTATCCGTTTGTGGTCGTGATCGTTCCTCCTTGTAGCACCATGTCAACGGATACGAGGTTTTGATCGTTCCTCCTTGTAGCAC
Source organism: Cyrtodaria siliqua (assembly GCA_037043455.1). Classification (NCBI taxonomy): domain Eukaryota; kingdom Metazoa; phylum Mollusca; class Bivalvia; order Adapedonta; family Hiatellidae; genus Cyrtodaria; species Cyrtodaria siliqua. The sequence goes on along the minus strand of JAWPHD010000083.1, from coordinate 320,214 downwards.
CATGTAAATGGATACGAGTTTGTGATCGTTCCTCCTTCTAATACCATGTAAATGGATACGAGTTTATGATCGTTGCTCCTTGTAGCACCATGTAAATGGATACGAGTTTGTGATCATTCCTCCTTGTAGCACCATGTACATGGATACAAGTTTGTGATCGTTCCTCCTTGTAACACAATGTAAATGGATACAAGTTTGTGGTCGTGATCGTTCCTCCTTGTAGCACAATGTAAATGGATACGAGGGTGTGATCGTTCCTCCTTGTAGCACCATGTAAATGGATACGAGTTTGTGATCGTTCCTCCTTGTAGCACCATGTACATGGATTTAAGTTTGTGTTCGTTCCTCCTTGTAGCACCATGTCAATGGATACGAGTTTGTGGTCCTTCCTCCTTGTAGCACCATGTAAATGGATACGAGTATGTAATCGTTCCTCCTTGTAGCACCCTATACATGGATACATGTTTGTGGTCCTTCCTCCTTGTAGCACCATGTAAATGGATACGAGTATGTAATCGTTCCTCCTTGTAGCACCCTATACATGGATACATGTTTGTGGTCGTTCCTCCTTGTAGCACCATGTAAATGGATACAAGTTTGTGATCGTTCCTCCTTGTAGCACCATGTACATGGATACAAGTTTGTGGTCGTTCCTCCTTGTAGCACCATGTAAATGGATACAAGTTTGTGGTCGTTACTCCTTGTAGCACCATGTAAATGGAGACAAGTTTGTGGTCGTTCCTCCTTGTAGCATCATGTACATGGATACAAGTTTGTGGTCGTTCCTCCTTGTAGCACCATGTACATGGATACAATTTTGTGGTCGTTCCTCCTTGTAGCACCATGTACATGGAAACAAGTTTGTGGTCGTTCCTCCTTGTAGCACCATGTAAATGGATACAAGTTTATGGTCTTCCTCCTTGTAGCACCATGTAAATGGATACGAGTATGTAATCGTTCCTCCTTGTAGCACCCTGGACATGGATACATGTTTGTGGTCCTTCCTCCTTGTAGCACCATGTAAATGGATACGAGTATGTAATCGTTCCTCCTTGTAGCACCCTATACATGGATACATGTTTGTGGTCGTTCCTCCTTGTAGCACCATGTAAATGGATACAAGTTTGTGATCGTTCCTCCTTGTAGCACCATATAAATGGATACAAGTTTGTGATCGTTCCTCATTGTAACATCATGTACATGATACAAGTTTGAGATCGTTCCTCCTTGTAGCACCATGTATATGGATACGAGTTTGTGATCATTCCTCCTTGTGGCACCATGTACATGGATACAAGTTTGTGATCGTTCCTCCCTGTTGCACCATGCACATGGATACAAGTTTGTGGTCGTTCCTCCTTGTAGCACAATGTACATGGATACAAGTTTGTGATCGTTCCTCACTGTTGCACCATGTACATGGATACAAGTTTTGATCATTCCTCATTGTAGCACCATGTACATGGATACAAGTTTGTGATAGTTTCTCCCTGTTGCACCATGTACATGGATACAAGTTTGTGATCGTTCCTCCTTGTAGCACCATGTAGATGGATACACGTTTGTGGTCGTGATCGTTCCTCCTTGTAGCACAATGTAAATGGATACGAGGATGTGATCGTTCCTTCTTGTAGCACCATGTAAATGGATACGAGTTTGAGATCGTTCCTCCTTGTAGCACCATGTAAATGGATACGAGTATGTGATCGTTCCTCCTTGTAGCACCCTATACATGGATACATGTTTGTGGTCGTTCCTTCTAGTAGAACCATGTAAATGGATAAAAGTTTATGATCGTTCCTCCCTGTAGCACCATGTAAATGGATACAAGTTTGTGGTCATTTCTCCTTGTAGCACCATGTAAATGGATACAAGTTTGTGGTCATTCCTCCTTGTAGCACCATGTTCATGGAAACAAGTTTGTGGTCGTTCCTCCTTGTAGCACCATGTAAATGGATACACGTTTGCGATCGTTTCTCCTTGTAGCACCATGTACATGGATTCAAGTTTGTGAACTTTCCTCCCTGTTGCACCATGTACTTGGATACAAGTTTGTGATTGTTCCTCCATGTAGCACCATGTAAATGGATACAAGTTTGTGATCGTTCCTCCCTGTTGCACCATGTACATGGATATAAGTTTGTGATCCTTCCTCCTTGTAGCACCATGTACATGGATACACGTTTGTGATCGTTCCTCCGTGTAGCACCATGTACATAGATACACGTTTGTGATCGTTCCTCCTTGTAGCACCCTGTACATGGCTACAAGTTTGTGATCGTTCCTCCTTGTAGCACCATGTACATGGATACAAGTTTGTGATCGTTCCTCCTTGTAGCACCATATATATGGATACGAGTTTGTGATCATTCCTCCTTGTAGCACCATGTAAATGGATACAAGTTTCTGATCGTTCCTCCCTGTTGCACCATGCACATGGATACAAGTGTGTGGTCGTTCCTCCTTGTAGCACCATGTACATGGATACAAGTTTGTGATCGTTCCTCCCTGTAGCACCATGTACATGGATACACGTTTTGATCGTTCCTCATTGTAGCACCATGTACATGGATACAAGTTTGTGATAGTTTCTCCCTGTTGCACCATGTACATGGATACAGGTTTGTGATCGTTCCTCCTTGTAGCACCATGTACATGGATACAAGTTTGTGATCGTTCCTCCCTGTTGCACCATGTACATGGATACAAGTTCGTGATCGTTCCTCCTTGTAGCACCATGTACATGGATACCAGTTTGTGATCGTTCCTCCCTGTTGCACCATGTACATGGATACAAGTTTTTTATCGTTCCTCCTTGTAGCACCATGTACATGGATACAAGTTTGCGATAGTTCCTCCCTGTTGCACCATGTACATGGATACAAGTTGGTGAACGTTCCTCCTTGTAGCACCATGTACATTGATACATGTTTGTGATCGTTCTTCCCTGTTGCACCATGTACATGGATAGAAGTTTGCGATCGTTCCTTCCTGTTGCACCATGTACATGGATACATGTTTGTGACCGTTCCTCCTCTAGAACCTTAATTAATATTAATACAGGATCCTTACTTACGATATAGATGATGAATTAAAGAATAATGAGTTAAATTGCAGAGATAAAATAAGAGTTTCCGTACCCAACTCATTTTCTTTGAGATATTGAAACATGCCCTTTGCTAAAGTAATATTTATGTTGATCCAGCATCCAAGATAGTGGCCATGCATCCAAGATGGTGGCCATGCAGGTATTCATACGGTAAAGTGACCCGCACATGTTATTGGCTCTATGTGAAATTCATGTTGAAATGGCTAGCAGTAGGATTATCGCAAATGATTTCTAATATCTTAAGTAACAGGACTGAGACTATCAAAAGCGCCTATATCGCTCCACTGGCTACATGTCAATAAAATGGATTTGTAGTACGATCGGTGAAAATTTCTTTGATGAAAACATAGCATTAAATCATGTAATTCTGGATAAATAAAGAGGTGACGCTTAACCATACCCTAACGTTAGATAAATGGAAGTTAAGAGTACGGACATGGTCATTAAGTACACAGTACTACAAAAAAAATGAGTGTCTCAGCTCGTTGGTTATTTAAAAATCTTCACGGGCTACGCCCATCTCCGTGTTTAAATAAACCAACTCGCTGAGACCAGACTATTATTTATGTAAGTGACAAAATATTACTTGTACAAACAATTAAACATTCATTTTACTTATTTACATAAAAAATAATTTCAATTATTATGGACGGAACAAACATTTGGCCATCAAGGGCAGTAATAATGTAACACATGCTCGATCCATCAAGGGCAGTAATTATGTAACACATGCTCGATCCATCAAGGGCAGTAATTATGTAACACATGCTAGATCCATCAAGGGCAGTAATTATGTAAGACATGCTCGATCCATCAAGGGCAGTAATTATGTAACACATGCTAGATCCATCAAGGGCAGTAATTATGTAACACATGCTCGATCTATCAAGGGCAGTAATTATGTAACACATGCTCGATCTATCAAGGGCAGTAATTATGTAACACATGCTCGATCCATCAGGGGCAGTAATTATGTCACACATGCTCGATCCATCAAGGGCAGTAATTATGTAACACTTGCTCGATCCATCAAGGGCAGTAATTATGTAAGACATGCTCGATCCATCAAGGGCAGTAATTATGTAACACATGCTAGATCCATCAAGGATTATGTAACATATGCTTTATCCATCAAGGGCAGTAATTATGTAACACATGCTCGATCCATCAAGGGCAGTAATTATGTAACACATGCTCGATCCATCAAGGGCAGTAATAATGTAACACATGCTCGATCCATCAAGGGCAGTAATTATGTAACACATGCTCGATCCATCAAAGGCAGTAATTATGTAACAAATGCTCGATCCATCAAGGGAAGTAACTATGTAACACATGCTCGAGCCATCAAGGTCAGTAATTATGTAACACATGCTCGATCCATCAAGGGCAGTAATTATGTAACACATGCTCGATCCATCTAGGGCAGTAATTATGTAAGACATGCTCGATCCATCAAGGACAGTAATTATGTAACACATGCTCGATCCATCAAGGGCAGTAATTATGTAACACATGCTCGATCCATTAAGGGCAGTAATTATGTAACACATGCTCGATTTTGCTCTCAAACTATTTTAAGATCCTATTGAAACAAAACTTCAAATCAAATTTGGTAAAAATCAGAAGCTGCTTCATAAAGTTATTGTGCAGACAAGCTGAAACTTTCTTATTTTGACATAATCAAGGGGTATAACTCCACAATACATCATCAATTTTGCTAATTGTCAGTCATCCTTATTGAAACAAAGTGGATCTCAGAAGTTTTTATGTATTCCTTAGTTTGACATAATCAAGGCCAATAACTCTGTATCACAGGCAGCAAGTAAAGGCCAGTAACTGTGTATCACAGGCAGCAAGGCCGATAACTCTGTATCACAGGCAGCAAGTCCGTTAACTCTGTAGCACAGGCAGCAAGGCCGATAACTCTGTAGCACAGGCAACAAGGCCGATAACTCTGTATCACAGACAGCAAGGCCGATAACTCTGTAGCACATGCAGCAAGGCCAGTAACTTTGTATCACAGGCAGCAAGGCCGATAACTCTGTAGCACAGGCAGCAAGGCCGATAACTCTGTAGCACAGGCAGCAAGGCCGATAACTCTGTATCACAGGCAGCAAGGCCGATAACTCTGTATCACAGGCAGCAAGGCCGATAACTCTGTATCACAGACAGCAAGGTCAGTAACTCTGTATCACAGGCAGCAAGGCCGATAACTCTGTATACAGCACAGGCAGCAAGGCCGATAACTCTGTATCACAGGCAGCAAGACCGACAACTCTGTAACATAGGCAGCAAGGCCGATAACTCTGTATCACAGGCAGCAAGGCCGGTAACTCTGTATCACAGGCAGCAAGGCCGATAACTCTGTAGCACAGGCAACAAGGCTGATAACTCTGTATCACAGGCAGCAAGTTTGAAATAAACCTTAATAAAACAAATTACAAGTTATTGTGTTACTGTTAGTGGACTGGCGAAGGATGGATGCAAGATAAATTGCAGACAAAGTTGACAATCTTAAAACAAAACTTGAACCGTTTTTTAAGGTAAATAAGGAGCAATAATTTAGTTCAAATAAAATAATAAGTTATAGAACCTGGCTCTGTGGTGTCTTTCTTATACTACCAAAGACATGTGTGAAGTTTCAAGCCAATATGTGAAGTAGTTTCCAAAATGCAAGCTTACATACGAAACATTTAACCGATGTTTTCTTAGTATAAAAGGAGCCATACTTTTTGTGTCGCCTGCGTAGCATGGCAGACACTTAGGGATCACTTTGTCCATCGTCCATCATTCGTCGTCGTATTTTACACTGTAACCTGCAACCTAACTTGAAAAATAGTTGACCTATGTCCATAAAACGTTGCACACATCTTCATCTTACCTCAAGAGTACATCACCAGCCGAAAGTATATACGTTGAAGCGAATGAACCATCACTGTCTCATAGACGGGACAAATTAGCCCTTCAATATGCCATTAAATTAAAATATCTTTTTGATCGAAAACCGAAGGCCATTCGACCATTTGGTCTTCGTATTTAACCAAAATTAAGAGACACTGAAATCGATCTAAATTTGATTGCCATGTACAAAGTAACCACAAATTCCATCGTGGACTTTGGAAACACCAACAATTATTTTCGATGTTTGTAATAGTAACAAATCCAGTACAGACCCTACTGTCTTTCAAAGCAAATTTAATGAAATTAAATCGAAATACAGTAACTTTCAACATATATATATACACAGATGGTTCTAAAGATGGAGATAAAGTAGCTGCAGCTGCTGTTGTTCACAAACACAGCATAAAGAGCCGTTTGCCTGACAAGGCCTTCATCTTTTCAGCTGAACTTAAAGCAATTGAACTTGCCTTAAATTACATTCAGGAATCTGATGATGACCATTTTGTAATCTTTTCTGATTCCCTTACATCTCTTCAAGCACTGGGTAATATGAAACATGATAACCCAGTCATGCTTCCACTTTTAGAAAAGTACAATTCTCTTATAGTTGATAATGTTATTATTTTCTGCTGGCTTCCAAGCCATGTAGGAATACGTGGTAATGATAGAGCTGATAGTGTCGTTTACATATATCTAAGGATAAACAAAGCGTGAAACTTATTATGGTTGTGAAATTTTAATTTCACCTTTTATAGCAAGGTTTTTTAATGGATATTTTTTATGCAATATGTGACGGAAGGCACAGGCAATACACGGTGATTACGTATTAATAGGTAAACTGTGAAATTGTGACGTTTTGGCATTCATAAACATTCATAAACTTAGCCTGGTACGCCAGGTGGATGGGGTATATGCAGATAGAATAGAATATAACAAGTCATTGTTATCGCGCAGAAATCGTCACGGTTGGATAAGCACTGTGTTGTAATATAATTACTGGTGCAAGTGACAGTACTTAATCTGGACAAAATCGGTACACACTGTATGAAATAGGCAGCGCAATCACATTGCGGCATAAACAGCGAGCCTCCTCTAGATAGGAGCAGTTAGCACATCTCACAAGGACATGGGTGTAGATCTGAATACGTGGAGAAGTCGGATCGGTTGCTTCTCGCAGCCTGTGAAAGTAAAAGGCCACCTTAGAACACTCAAGCTGAATTGCATTCCTTTATGCATACGTGTATGTCTATTTCTTCTGCTAGCTGCTCAGGGTGTGGAGACACATCCTGGCCCTCCTAAACAAGACTCAGGCCCTAGTGGTCGCGGACGTGGCGCATATGGTGGAAATACGCGGGGAGCGAATGCGAATGCGAGCAGAGCACTCAGAAGTAGCTCGGCTTCTTCTATAAATGCATCGGCAGCGAACACAGAGAACATAAATCAACCACAAATTAATGCGTGGTTAACTCATCCACCTATTTCACAAAGTCAACATCGCGTAGATGATCGACGATATTCAGACATAGTCACGTCTAGTACTCAACACAACGACGTCCATACTACTAATGTATCAAATGAACTGCTGCCTAGTAACCCTATGTTCGATGTTATGCTCGATATACAAAGAAGTATTCGTCGCATGGAAGGCAAATGTGAAGGATTTGAAAATTCGTTAAGAGACGTGACCGAGTCAAATAAAAAATTGAATGAGAAACAAGATTCGTTGCAACCATCAATGGAAACTATGTCTAAGAATGTTAAGCAACTAGAAGAAAGATTGAGAGTAAGTGAAGATAAATGTGAAAGAGTAGAAGCGCAATCACGCCGAGAGAACTTGAAATGCTTTGGTATCCCAGAAAACAAAAATGAAACTTGGGAAGAAACCGAAGAAAAAGTAAGGCACTATATAAAGACTGATTTAGACTTAAGTGACGAAGACATACGCATTGAGAGAGCACACCGACTACCAGGGAAAGACACCACAAGAGCAGTTATCGTGAAGTTCTCCTTCTTTAAGGACAAAGATAGAGTTCTAAAAGAATATCGCTCAAAAAGGAAGGACCTTACTGAACAGCGTCATAGGAGACCAAATGAAAATTATAATACGGACAATGACGAGCGTAACCCAACTGTAGATAGTGCATTCCGACCTGACATTTATGTTTCTGAAGACTTTCCTAGTAGAGTCTCAAAAGCTAGGTATGACCTCAGACCCTTTCTCAGCAGAGAAATTACAAAAGGAAACAGAGCGTATCTCAGATATGACAAATTAGTAATCAATGGCGAGTCATATGTGTACGACTCAGAAAGCAACGACATTATAATCTTGTATAAATAGGACACTGGTCAAGGTCTTAATACAAATACTGTAGAAAACAACATAGATATCAACATTCTATCTTGGAACATTCAAGGGTTATTAAAATATACAAGTAATAATGATTTTTTAAGTTATTTGAAACAATTTGATATTTGTGCACTTAATGACGTTGTAGATGGATACCGATGTTATAATAATATTAGATTTCAAGATTCTTTATTAAGTAACGTAAACATTACAATGTTTCTTGTTACGTGATACAATGAATAATAGTATATACAACAGTCAGTCATGATAAGTATGTGCATAGACAAGAAGGCAATGAGCAAAACATGATTTATACGGAAAAGATATACAAACAGATATTGTACGTGAGGTTGTACTAAGTACATTGAAAAAAATAATAGAACAATGCAAAGTGTATGTATGTACATATATACATATTGAAATATCATGAAGAACGTTAAAGCATATAGATGTGCAAAATATGGTGTAATATTTACTTTAGGTGAGATTTACAGTACATTTTCATGACGATTAACTATGTTTTGTCGAATAATTGTCGCTTGATATACAAATTTACAAAGTTTTGAGATAACAGAAAAACTAACAGACTGCATTAGCTCAATAAATTTATAAACGCTTGGTCTAACAAAGTAACGTGATTTAATATATTGTTTTCGAATGTCAGTGTATGCTAGACATATACAAATAAAGTGGTATTCGTCTTCTAGATCACCAGAATTGCAAATTAAACAGTAGCGTTGATCATGGTCGATTCTGTTAACACCATAACGACCTGTTTCAATCCGCAGTTGATGCGAAGACATTCTTACCTTAGTAAGTGCAATACGAAATTTCTGTGGTATTTTATCGAGATAATACTCATAATTGAAAGTGGTCTTAAATAGTCTGTATGTACACAAAGATCGACTGTTATTAACAGTAGTATACCATGATTGAACAAATTGATCGATTATTCTTTGCTTGAGCAAAAGATGAAAAGTAAGTAAATTACCACCATCTGGGTTGTTCCATACATCAGAAAAACCGGTATCATTTAACAATGTTTTGACACGAGAAACCCAATTAGTTTGACCCCTATGACAGTCGAATGTTAATGACTTGTACAAATGTTGTAAAATGATATTGTCAGATCTAACAATTTTGCACCAATACTTAACAATACGGACATATCTATTAACATACATACGATATCTACATAACTCACCATATATAGCAGCTTTACAAGTAGATTGTTTTACATGCAACAGAGATTTAAGGAACTTTAGATGAATTCTTTCAATTTCTTTACTTTTACTAAATCCCCATATTTCACAAGCATAATTTAATATAGAGCTAACGAAGGCATCAAATAGCTGACATATTGTACTAGGTTTCAGGGAATAGTTACGTATATTAACAAGTAAATTATTTAGTGCTTTTAAACCTTTACCAGCTAATGTTTCTTGGTTTAAATTATAATTACCTGTATAATTAAAGACAGTACCAAGATAATTGAAATTGTCTACCGTTTCCATTGGTATATTATCGTAAGTCCATTTCTCGTCATTTTTGATTGGACCTCGTTTTCTAAAAACAACAATTTTACTTTTATCAGGATTTACTTGTAGCCCCCAATTACTGCAATAAGAATGTAGAAGATCTAAACTTTTTTGGAGGTCATTGGGTGATTTACCTACTATCACCATGTCATAAAAGAAATATCATCAAGATTTATACCAGAATTAACATCATTCATTAAAAATAGTTCTATATCTTCTAGAAATAGTGAAAATAATATCGGAGACATTACCTCCCCTTGTTTTAAGCCAACCGAGCACTCAAAATAGTCTGAATGTGTTTTACAGCCTCTCACGCGGGCTTTAACTTTAGAATACATATCACGAATTACTCGTAGAAGTTTACCCCTTAAACCTAAATTATACAGTTTATACCAGAGCCCGTTGCGATAAATACTATCAAATGCCTTTTTAAAATCTATGAATGCACACGCTAGGCGACCATTTTCATTAAGGATTTTACTAACAATGGCATTAAGCACAAATATTGCATCAGTAGTAGAGCGATGTTTTCTAAAACCAAATAAATTGAGCATCGCTGATAACATTATTTCCTTCGGCCCAGTCCGACAGCCTTTTATTTAAAATACCAGTAAATATTTTTGAGAAACAGCTAACAAGGGTAATACCTCTATAATTGTTAACGATACTTGGGTCATTTTTCTTAAATAGCGGGACTAAAATACCTTTCATCCATTGCTCTGGGAATAGTCCAGTATTTAAAATACCATTAAAAAAATATACTAGATGTGACAATAGAATATCTGAAGCTTCTATAAAATATTCGTTAAGCAGTTGATCACCTGCAAATGATTTGTTGTTTTTTTCAAATTGTGTATAATAAATTCTATTTCACGCACAGTTATTGGTGCATCTAGCTCATCAAAAATACCATCATCGTCGTCAAAATCGTGATTATTACAGAAAGTCTCCGCACCTTCATTGACAACATCAGGAAGATCCATATTTATAGTAGAAAAATAATTAAAAAACTCCTGCGTACTTATATCACATTGCGAAGATTTCTTTTTCTTTGAAAAATGATTCCAGAAATCTCTAGGTTAGCAATGACGTAGGCGTTCAATATTGTTAATTTTTATACATTCATAACGACGTTTCTTTTTTTTAACAATATTTTTATAAATAATTTTTTCACTACACATTTCTACCCTATTATCATCGCTTTTATGCATATTATATGTATTCATAGCTTTTACATATGTACGTTTAGCGTTAATACATTCAGTATCAAACCATTCGGCTTTATTACATAAAGCACCTTTAACACGTGGTTTATTATATACAATATCATGTTTGCAAAATAATGGCTCAGCAACGCTTTTAATAACATTTGTAAAATTTTCAATACACAAATAGACTTCATTTTTGCTATTAAAATTGGTATTATTTGTAATAGTGTTAAGCGCAGGTAGTTGCGCAATAAGACCACGCCTGAAGTCATCACGCAAGTCATTCTCCCATCGTATTCGTATTCGTTCATAGAAATCATCATCATTTTCGCGAAGTGTATTATTTAGAATATCAAATGAAATAGGAGCGTGGTCCGACCATTCATTAAATGGTTCGACTTTAAAATTGTGTATTATATTAAAATCATGCTCCCGCACTAACAGATAATCTATAACGCTTGAACCGTTAGTACATGCATAAGTATAGCAGCCTGAATTAAAGTCATTACCGCCGAGCCGTCCGTTTGCAAGCCGTAGGCAATTGGACTTACATAGATCTAGGAGTTTAATCCCGTTGTTATTGTGTACCGAGTCCATAGATATCCGGTCGATTGGAACGTCTGAACAGTACATATCGCTGTCAATAAAATCAACAAATCGATCACACACGATATAATCTTTTTTGTCCCCATTACCGACCCTGGCGTTCCAATCGCCCGTTAACAATACTATACCACGTGATTCGTACATAAATATATCAATCTGCAACAAATCAAATAAATCGTCAGTAATAGAATGGTAAGCAGGTGAATTTTCAGGCCATATATAAACGCCTGCTACAAATATATCATCTCTTATATTAAAAAATGTTTTATCGAGCCTCAACCAAACAATCGTGTCAAAATGGTTTTGTACAATATGTATACCCTTGGAAATGCTATTTTTAATGTATAACGCTATACCACCGCTACAACGTTTAGACCGGCGATTTTGAAATTTTCTGTAAAGATTATAACATTTATAACCGTCAATGTCAAACTGTGAGTTTTTACTACCCCATGATTCGTAGAGAAATATGATATCATAATTAGAGAGTTTATTAATAAAATGAATGTCTTCTAATTTGGACCGATTAAGCCCATTAACGTTCCATGAGAGAACAGAAAGTCCACCCTCATCGCGTCGTTAGGTCTCACACCACAATTAATTTTCCCATAGGGTTACTGTACAGCCTTTTCCAACATCTGAGCTTCAAAGCAGGGCAGCAGACATTGTTGTTGGTTTAATATCTTCAGTATAGCCAAGACCAGTAATTTAAAACAATAAAATATATAAGTTAGCCAGGTTGGTTTTTTTTCTCGCTCATGTTTTGTGAACCCTATGGAAAATACAAAATTCATACACTATCTAGCTGAATATGTGGTGCTTCGGTCAAACAATTCTGAAATTTGAATGAAACCTCATATCAACATGGGATTTTCTGTTTCATATGTCTTTTACACTGCAGATGTATGCTAAAGCAAAGAAAAACCTATTTTTCAAATTAAAAATTGCCTAAAATTGAGAAAAAATAGAATTATTTTCTGTTTTACTTTTGTCTCTAGGTCCGTGAGCTTTCAGGGGAGATAATAGAGGTGTGAGACCTGAAGAGAGTAAATATTTTTAGCAACATCATCCATGACATACCATTTAGTAGCTATGTGCAGTACCTATAAAATAAGACCATAAGCATGATTCTATCATATTTACAAGTGAAATGATTCAGGATTATGTGATTGAGAGTAACGCGTGGATTCGACAAGTTCCCGCTGTGAAATAAAAGTCCAAAACATGTTTTCATAATATGTAGCATTTGTGTGATAACTACACCATTTGTGCCTCAATCTTCATGAGATTTTTACCACAATCCCCTTTTGTCATCTGCTATCTTATGATTAAAATAATATTAGTTCATATCATGGTATCAAACATATGTATTCAATGATCAACTGCTGAAATTTGAATAGAAAAATATAATTTCTTTCTGTATCCATGGTAACAAGATAAAAGTCTAAAGTATACCAGTCAATAGCTATGCATGTAGATTCTACATGTCAAATTACCCCCCAAATAAGCTTAGGTCTGAGTATATAAAAAAATATGAAAGTCTGAGTATCACTTGAATTTTGGCGGTATTGTGCCTTTAACATAAAAATACACAAGAAATGCCACCAAAAGTAGTATTTCTGTAATATATCTGCCATTTTTGTCTCAATCTGCATGAAAATTTCCCCAAACATGATCTGTGTCACCTTCTTTCAGGAAATGTAACACAATACATAAATACCCCATATAGAATAAAAAATAATTAAAGCTGTAACTGTAACTGTTTCGGTAAAAAAATAAAAAAATCAAGAAATGCACCTATTTCGACTAGATAACAGAAATAAAATAATGAGAAATTACACATAAACAGAACAGCAACATTATTTGTCTCTGTAATAAATATGGAGAACACCAACAGAAACTCGATAGTTGGAAGATACAACAACAACAACAACAGCAGCAACAACAATCACTTATGTGATCACTGTCCAGTATGGCATACACAGATGTGTTGTTGACAACTATAAATTTGAGACATCAACAATATGGGAGATATCAGATATATCAAATTAGATATCTGCTGTCTCTGTGATATTTCCTTACAGAAACATGTGGCTTCTGACACAATGCACATGTATACACCAGAAAACATCATGTTTTTATTTATCACATGAGTTGTCATGATTACACAGCTGTCAAAAAAGTATACATACATGCACACAAATTGCTCGAAAATGTTATTATGAGATTTATATCAAATACCTGATATGGGTATATACTGGACACAATATGTGCCAAACACATTCTTCATCTGTACCAACAACTAGTTGAAATTGTCTGACAAATCATTACTTTGAAACTAAAACACAAATCAATTGAATCCAGGTGTATAACGGGCTTTTAAAAAAAGACGTCTGTGTGACTATGATGAAAAATTAGCTACTCTTTAGGTCTCACACCACAATTAATTTTCCCATAGGGTTACTGTACAGCCTTTTCCAACATCTGAGCTTCAAAGCAGGGCAGCAGACATTGTTGTTGGTTTAATATCTTCAGTATAGCCAAGACCAGTAATTTAAAACAATAAAATATATAAGTTAGCCAGGTTGGTTTTTTTTCTCGCTCATGTTTTGTGAACCCTATGGAAAAAACAAAATTCATACACTATCTAGCTGAATATGTGGTGCTTCGGTCAAACAATTCTGAAATTTGAATGAAACCTCATATCAACATGGGATTTTCTGTATCATATGTCTTTTACACTGCAGATGTATGCTAAAGCAAAGAAAAACCTATTTTTCAAATTAAAAATTGCCTAAAATTGAGAAAAAATAGAATTATTTTCTGTTTTCCTTTTGTCTCTAGGTCCGTGAGCTTTCAGGGGAGATAATAGAGGTGTGAGACCGTTAATCTCGACCAGCAGGAACTTGTGTGCCGGCGACGTTGCCATCACGGACCGGAACACCGTCTATGTATAAGGTGTCGTAGGCTAACCACGCCTTCTTGTTCTGCCTTTTCGCGGCCTTAAGTGCCGGAATATGAGCCCTCCTGTGCGCAGCAATTTCCGGCGAAAATTGCTCATGCATAAATAAGTCAGTATTTTCCAAGTTTTCACGCTGTCGGCGCACCATTTCACGATCCTTAAAATAGCTAAATTTGGCAACAATCTTGCGGGTTTGTTTGCTTCTCACATCTCACTGACCCATTCGATGCACACGCTCTATATTCATACTGGTGGCCATATCTTGGGCGATTTTTAATTTGTCAACAAAGAACTGACGCAATTGGATCTCCGTCTGCTCTTGCGTTTCGTTGGGAAGTTCCGTTATGTTGCCGAAAATCAAATTATTACGCATGCTTTGTGATTGCACATATAATAAACCGTCCCGCATTTTGGACTGGTCCTTCCGAAAAATCGAAATGTCACTTTGTGCTTGCCTCAAGGCAAATTCTAGATTATCAACACGATCATCAGTGGAAGACACTCTTTCGTCCATTCGTTTATTTTGATCATGTACAAATGACCAAAGTTTTCTCAAATCTAACTCAAAGTTACTGACCTTGGCTTCTAGAGTATCTAGCGTATTAAGTCTCTGATCAACACGGTTGAGTTTGGTTTCGATGCGTTTTAAGGTTCGGGATATGCCTTTTTGAGTCATTTTTTCCAATTAATTCTAAACATACCATGAAAAAAATGGCAAGGTATTATATATCAAAATGATTGGAATTAAAATACGTACAAAATGGACTAAATCTGGAGAGACAATTGTTAATAGGAAATTTGTTATTAATATTCAAAACAGCATTTAGTACACGACATATAATAATACATGTTTTTATTTGTTTGGTCGATCAACTACATTTATGACATGGCAATGCCCTATAATACACAGTGTAGGCAAAACATCCCCAGAAAATAGTTAAAGTAAAGAAATTGTGAGATGAAAGAAATTAAAAAAAAAAAAAAAAATTGTCAAATACCTTGTGGGAACTACTTTTATTGTGTCAAAGTATGGTGGTCAACAAGGACAATAAATCCATTTATAAATAAATCGATTTGTATGCAAATGTTAATGCGTTTCAGCTATCATGTTTAACCATAATGAATTTTTGAAATAACCCAGATAAATATGATACAAATATAATATGCACAATAGGAACAATTATAGTTGTAGGTTGCACAGTGGGGTGTGAATTGTTTGAAGTTTTCCAAATAAAGGGAGATAATAGGGTAAACCTGAACATCTGACAGAAACAAAAAGTGGCCACAACACAACTGTCGGTTGTGAAGCTGCTTGAAGATTATATGCATGTGAAAACAACAGCTGCAGTGCTTCGTTTTGATTCCCAACTATATCTGCTCCCGAATAATAAATGTTCGCAATAATCAAATGTTTTGTATGTGCTCAACACAGGCAAAATATGTATCCTTCAAAAGCTTTGATAAGTACCTTTAATATATTTTTAATGGACGAAAGGATGTCTGCTCATGCAGTTATAGAAACCTTCGTGTAATGCTGTTGGAGAAGCTGCCACAGACACCAACTCATATGCTGTATTCTGTACGCACTAAATATGTTTCCACAGTACATGTCCCTTTCTGACGGTCACACACAAGTGTACATTGGCTTGAAAAATGTCAATATCACGGGAGGCCATTTGCAGTGTATGTTGCTGGAAGGTGAGGATAGCAGAAACTGAGGAACATACGTTTGGAAGCTGGAATAACAGTGCATTAAAATCATTTAATCAACTTTTGCAAAGTTAGTATAAACTACAAATAATTCATTTAATATTCATGGCGAAAAACAATTCTATATACTACTTGGTACGTAATTCTTATTATGAATTCTATAATTGTTTGCATTTGAGATACTGAAAATACTGAAGTTCGCAAATTATATATATTGTTATGTTAAGTTGAAATACAGGTAAAACGAGTGTATAGTTAATGCCATAGAATGTTACGCATACTTATTGTATCAGGCACCAAAACATCATCCTAAACACAGGTGTGTATGTGTGTTGTGTTTTTGTGTGTGCTGAGGTGGGTACAACTCCACACCCCAGCAGAGAATCCAGTGTTTATACGAACCTTCAAATTACAGTTGGCGTCACCGCTCGTAACCGGTTGAGACATTTAACGAATTTTATCCATGACTGCAGTGGGTTTTGAAAGCAGTATAACTTTATATGCAGCTTACCACTGCATCAATAATAATACTTACAGTTTTGTACCACCTATAAGCCACACAAAGTATTTATCTTTGTAAATAACATGTGCAGTTAACCACCGCAGCATTATGAACAGCTATTACTTTTCTTGGACAGATGGCTATCCCAGTAATATTTACAGGATAGATATGGAAATGACTGCTTTAAACACTGAACACCATGGCAACATCAAGGCATGTGAATTGATATATAATAGTGTTGTGAAAATTACCTTATAAATCAATAAACTTCAGAGAACACTGTTTATAGTCTTCTAGTAGGTGGTCAATCTCATAGGGCTCGTCATCACCATCGTATAACACTTCATGTACAGCTGTGTCAGATCCGTCCCTCCCAGATATTACTAAAAGAACTGTTCCCTCGTATCACTGAGTGCTTTGGGCATCATCACTGTCTTTCCATTCATGCTGTATTCGTCGCCCAAGAAATTTCACGCTCCCTCTTGTAGCACGTCTGTTAAAAATTAAAGGTAATATGGGGAATTGAGTTTCATGTCCAAATGCAGCTACTAAATGACTATATAGGGTGTAAAGAAATGTAGCAATACATATCTTTAGTATGGAATGCATAGCAAATATAAACTGCATATATTATTGTGAATGTGGGTGTATGTTGGCAATTTACTATCGTTTTTACCTTCTAATTCCCTAATAACATGTGAAACCCCAATTTATTCATTCATTCAATGAGCCATATACATTTAGAGGGCAATTCTGAGTTAAAAGCTACATTACTGTAGCTTGTATATTTTATATTTGAAACATTTCTCAACAAAAAGTAAAATGTAACGTGACAAGAAATGCTTTTTAGCATGGCAAATACAGGAGTTTCATTAAAGTTTCATGCCAGACTCTGACTTTAAAATGAAAATTAGATGTTAATGTGTATGCAGAAACCTAATTTCACACAACATGGACAACACAGTACATAGGCAAAGTGAGGAGTAACCATACCGCTGAAAAGTAATAAATACAAAGTAGAACTGAACGATATCAAAGAATGTATAACATACTTAGCTGATGACTGTTGAATTTGTTTCTGTTGAGATATATCTGCATGTGTCTCGATACTTGAAGTGTGTTCAGTTTGCCTGTGAATAATATACGTTTGTTTAGTTTACAGAATTTGTACTTTAATAATAATACCGGTAAGCAGACTATAACAAGTGCCCTAAGAATTTAAAGTGATTAAGGAATGTGGGAAAAAATTTCTCATCTTCATTAATGTCATAATACATACTTGTTTGCAATAGCTCAGCGGGCCTAAAGGTAGGTTTGACAATCAACTGGTAATAGCCCAACCGTCTATGAAAAATGACATTGTACTTTAATACTCACTGAGCACTAAATCCAACCTGGACATGAGACAACAGAAAGGAAATGGAGAAATAAAGCATGTATTACAATTGTAACATTAACAATTATTTCTTATCGTACCTTGCTGACTGTTGACTTTCTTTCTGTTGATGGGTGTTTAGGTCATTAGTTGATCCGATCTGTTGTTTTTTGGCGAAGTTACATGTACTTTGTCTACAACCAGGCTTCGGGGAAATTGGGGGACACTTTTTGCTGGTAGCTGCTCGTTTCTTCTTCACCTTCTTGTCTTCAAACTGAAGTGTACAATAATTGGACGTAAGTGTTAAGTTCATTATAAAGTATTATTTGTTAAAGAATAATATAAAAAAAATGGTAACTACTGTTTATGATAATTTCACTGAGACTATCCTTACATTTCACACAAATATTATAAACCTGAAACTAGTAAAAGATGACGTGAATGTCCCTTGTAGCAAGTTATATATCAGTATACATATGGACTTAATTACAATTTAGCATAAATAGCGTATGTTATTTTACAATTTGCTTTTCAGTAACCTACCCATTTACCAGGTTCTCGTATTTCTGGAAGTTTTCCTTCTCTGGGACATGATAACTCTGGTAATAACACTCGATAGTAGAATGCCTCAAGCTTGGGAATCCATAGTTGGGTGAGATTTTGGTTTTGAACAATTCTTTCAATATGAATTTGATATGGGTTAACGGATCTTATTATAAAATCAATCCACGGTAACTGAGATATTTCAAGCAAAGCTTGACATTGTATGTAATAGTTGTGATTTTCTTTCAACTGTAACTGTCCATTTACAAATTCCAAACAGAATGTCTTTTGAGTTTTAGCTGCTTGAGTTAAATTAAGGTTTTTGTTCTTTAAAACATTTTTCATTTTTATCAGTCCACAGACTTCTCCATTTTCAACAACAATACCATCTGGGCTAGCGGCCAGATACTTCATTTCGGGATGTATAATAAGTCCACTGTTTTGAACTTGAATGTTGACTCTCTCTTCTGCTTTCTTTAAAATGTATTCTTGTACTGTGATGCGTTCTTGTTGCAATCCATGCATAGTATGTTAATTGCCTTTGAATTTACTGTATAATAAATTTTTAACTATTGCTTTCACTGGAATGTTAGGATTTCTTTTAACTATAAGTCCAAAATTTGATGCTGTTATTCTTTTTCTTCGTTCATCATGCCAAACTTGCGATTGAGATTGTGATACTGTAAGACTGTCAATAGCTTTAATTTGCTGTAATGGAAGTTCGATATGCTTTTTTAGGTATTCAGAATTTTTGGTGGCAAGTTCTTCATCAGTTATGTCGGCCTCGTGATCTAAAGCTTGAGGACCATACGACTGTTTCGCATTTTTGGTAGAGCTTTCTTTAAGTGATCCCATCTTTCTCTTCCAACGCTGTTGTGTTGCTTCAGGCTTTTTCTTGTCAGCATTGCACGCGTGAAGATGCTTTTCTCTGTCTGTGTACAGCTTAACAAAGTTGTGGCCTGGTGGTGATCCAGTACAAGTTTGCCAAACCTTTGGTGCCCATTGTGGCCCAACATTCATTCGGATTAGTCCATCGTAACAGCGAGTGTTCCAGGATCCCCGGTTGCATATGTTGTACACCTTACCACCATCAAATTTGGTCCGCATATGCATCCAGCACTCAGCTAAATTTGTGGTGGTATTCTCTATAAGTCTGTGGCTTTTGGCGGCAACCCGATCAAGCAGAACAGACACATCCTGGAGCATTGCGGTGTCCAGATCACTGTACAGGAGGCTGGTGCTGTACCTGGAATTATATTGGGCCTGTACAGACGACCCTTCTGACCACAATGCTGATGCATCTGTGCATAGATCTGTGGGCTGGTCATTTGAGGTTGAACTGTCTTCCATACATGTAACATGACTGACATTACCTTTCATATTCTTACTATTACCTTTGCAGAAGTCGGAATAGTTCTGATGGTTACCAAAAATGTGGTGGATGCTATTTCTAATATCTTTGGCCATTTGATTTGCAGCCTTTTTTTTGTCTTTTTCTTTGGAACGCACTCTCACAGCACATCTTACCGCGCTCACGATGCGGACTCTTGTTGCTTTTGACAGTTTATTTTGCCCTTTGTAATTTGCATTGCTTTCAACTAGTTTTTCAAGGTTGGAACGCAAGCACTTGCAAACATGGTTGGCACACTATATTTTTTCTACTTTACATCCCCACACTTTCACTTCTTCTCGTATTTTAGCAAAGACCGATGAATCCCCGTCTCCAACCAGTTGCATGTACCTAACACCATGCATGGTTTCAGCCTTTTGAAAACCCTCAAC
This sequence comes from Cyrtodaria siliqua, assembly GCA_037043455.1. Taxonomy (NCBI): domain Eukaryota; kingdom Metazoa; phylum Mollusca; class Bivalvia; order Adapedonta; family Hiatellidae; genus Cyrtodaria; species Cyrtodaria siliqua. The sequence goes on along the minus strand of JAWPHD010000083.1, from coordinate 299,628 downwards.
TATAATGTCAGCCTCCATGGCTTGGGAGCTCTCCGTCCAGTTCTTAAAGCAAACATGCTCGTTTGGGTTTTCATGCAAAGTATCTGCACGGGAACAAATGTAGCAATATTATTTCTTATGCCCATGTATAGGATTTTGCCAGTTTCCTTGCCAATAATGATACCAACTCCACCAAGGGCATTATAAGAGTGCTTGTGGCTTCTTTTGGACCATCCACCATCTGCTATATCTGCAATTGCTGGAACGCCCTCATGATAGTTGCCCTTTTCGATCGCAATTCGTCTTTCTTCAGCTCCTATTTTAACATTTATGTATACATGTATAATTTGTAATGAATTGATTGCCTGAAAAAACGCTAAATTCATGTACTTCAAAAATGTTAAAAAGTCAGGTAGTAGTGTGTCCCTAAATCACCCATATGAAGTTTGTGCAAGTTTGACCCCAGGGTCACCATTTCAGAAAATTGATAGAGGACCGTAAGTTCATGGTACATTATTGGGAAAAACTTTTAACCTCTGCATTTTTTAGTTTCATAGGAATGTTAATGCTTTTTTCCTCTATGCACAACATCCAATTCCACTCTTTGGACACTTCTGGCCAATTCAGTTTACTGAACTTGATACTACAACAGTCGTTGGTGACTTGGTAAAACAACTGTTAAAATCTGAAATGCGCTTGTTGAAATAATATTTCATAATTGTTGCCTTCTTACGGTAATGGTGGCATTCTTCAATGTGGCGTTGAGCTATGTAATAAAATTCCAATCCATTGGCCTGTGCATCAGTGATTGGTCATGTTAATTTTGCCAAAAATTCCCGAACAGTTACCAGGCGATTTTGTTGAACATTTTTCTTAAGAATGCACCGTCAATGGAGAAAAAGTGGAGAAAAAGTGATCACAATAGCTCAACTGATCATTTCACACGTGAGTAGGTAGTTATAACAAAGCAGTGTGTTAACCTCTTCACTTTGATTTACTATCAATAAATGTTATTCTTTATGTTTCATTGCAAATGTTTATCTACAATTGTTATAATAAATGAATATATTCTGGTATATATTCCATTTTTCTCCAAAAATATCCTGGCACGGACTAACAAAGTGATTCCCAAGTGTCTTCCCTGCCAGGCAGGCAACACACAAATTAACTACAAATGTCGGGCTTTTCCTAGGTGTTAAAATACTTCTTGCAATTCAGTCAAATTAATTGTCAGTGAATATGTTTTGTTAATTATGACAATCTCTTTCATATGATTCAAATCCCAATTTTAATAAGTGGTTGGTGATACCACGCATCACGCTGAAATCCTTATTTTTCATAATTACACGTTACTTACTTCCAATAATTTATAATATGATTTGAAAAAAGTTATCATTTTATAGGTATGTGCCAAATTTACAAAATACGTAGGAAAAACATGTTAAGAATTTAATGTGACGCCGATGCCCCATACTCGTAAACCGAAGAACATAGTGAATTAGAAACTTTCAAACAACAGGGCCTGTTTCGGTCTACTGGATTTCGAAATCATGTCAGCTGTCATTGATATCAACATCTTGTAAACTTTGAAAAATGAACATGTACATAAACAATGTTAAATAATTACCCATTTCATATACGATTTATGACACAAGCTGTGACTAATTTTTAATTCTAACGACTCTTTTGATGAGTTAAATTAAAAATAAATCATAACAAGTTTCAGAAATGTTCTATGGTATGGGAACAAGTTGAATAGTTATTTGTTATCACATAACGTTTGCAATAAAATCATTAAACATAATTCACATTAACATGAATACGCCACGGCGTCAAGACACATTATAGCGCCTAAATGTCATCAAAAAAGAAGAACGTTAATGAAATGAGCATAGCGTTCATCAAGAAAGAAGAACATTAACAAGAGCTGTCGGAGAACAGAGCAGCTCGACTATTCGATTTTTCAGAGAATAATAAATTTATAGCTAGTATATACCATCCGAAAACAAGGCTACAACAATGTGGGGTGGGGTTGGGAGCACAACATAACTATGTGTAAGAATTGATCAAAACTACACAGAAATATGTAAAAAAAAAATGTTTCAAGTGAAGGTGGGTGGGAGCGTGGGGGAGAGGCGGGAGTGGGGGAGGGGGCAACGTATATGTGTAAGAATTGACTAAAACAAGACAGAAATATGTAGTAAAAAAAGAAAAGGTGTGGAGTGGAGTGGAGTGGGGGGGGGCCATGCCCCAATATGGGTGAAGTAATAACATGCATAATGCTATAACAAATCCCAAACCAAAATTATAGATATATACATGCTTACAAGCAAACCTAAATCTGCCTTTATTTCACATTTTATAGGCCATAACAATTTGGGATCCATGGGAGCCCAGAATTTGCAAAAGACAAAATTAGTTATCCAACCCTTTACAACATACTATAAGGAAACCAATTCCTAAATTTAGTTCAGCTAGGACAAGAAATGTAAGAGATATAGACCTGTAAACACAGCTTACACACAAAATTTGATGTGAAACAGACATATTTTAAGGGCTATCAGAATTTGGGTTCAATGGGAGCCCAGGGGTTACAGGAACCAAAAATACTTAAGCAGCCCTTATGATAATGGTATAAGGAAGCAAATGGCCAAATTTGGTTGTGCTAGGGTAAGAAATGTAAGAGATATAGACTTGTAAACACAGCTTACACGCAAACCTTGATGTGGGCCGCCGGGGTGATTACATAAGCTCTCTTATTCCTCGAATAGTCAAGCTAATAAAATGAGCAGTTTTATATGTTTAACTGTTGAAACGCATCAAAATCATTCTAGGTTGTAATACACATGAGTACATATACAATGGAATATGAAATTAGTGATTGACACTGCTAACAAAGAATGTTATGTGAAAATTTTAAACTTTTCAACCATTGCTTTAATTCAGGACAAATTATAGGAAATGATATTAAAATCCTGTCCTGGACCTTTCAAATAATAATTTAAACGAAAGTAACTAATGTATCTGAAATTAACCTGCAGCCAATAATTCACTGGAAGAGTACTTCTCCCACCAACTCCCAATCTCCTGTTCAATGCTACTGAAAGCATGTTTCGATAATCCTGGCGAATCCATTGTCGCCATCATCTCATTCAAATGCGCGGCACCATTACCAGTCACAATTGAACCCCAGACTGCTCGAACATTTATATCGTAGCGACTGCTGTGCTCTCCCTTCAATTTTGCACTTGTTTCAAATTTGAAATCTGACTTACACCCAACACATCGTACAAGAAGTGTTGAAGCTAGACCCTGTGTTCGAACTTCTGACACAATCTTCACAGGTGATTTATCCAACAAAACCAAATCTCGTGCCGGACCACATAGCACCATGTGCTTCATCATGAAATTAAAATGATCTTGTAGTTTGTCAAGATTAATCATTCTATAGCCATTCACATTTACTGCACATAATTTCCTTATAACAAACTTCAGACTTTCACCTGTATGCTGACATTGATACAGATTGCAATCCAATGCATTCTCTCGCAACTGCCTTGGCAATCTTTTGTAAGATTTCCTTACTTTACGTTTGGATATTTTCAATCGGTTTTCAGACAAGGAGCATGAATATTTTACTTTTAATGTCTTTGCACGTCTTCTTCTCTTAAAATGCATGCCACTGGCCATACCAAACCGCCTCTTTGCCGGAGGTTTACATTTACCATGTTTGACCATTTTCACAAAACAATATCAAAACAAACACTAATACTATCAATGTTAAAAAATTTACTTAACCCTAATACTTTTGGAATTGAAATTGGGATTTTGGGGTATTTTCAAGGCAACACGATACCATCTGGTTATTTCTGACTGAACATGGACACCATACAATAGCATACATTTGTTTACAAATCGAAAAAAGTAACAAGAATTTTACAAAATTTACTTACCCATGCATATTTTGTTTCAATATATCCACGTTATATCATTGCCATAATATACAAAGTGTTTTTAAAAATATATTTTTCTATTTTTCATGTTTACAACAAAAGCTTCCGGTCCCAAAAATCATCGTTGTAATCAAAGATCGCGGAAATAATAACAAAGATCGGACGACGATCTATTGTTCGTAGCTTCAATACTTTCATTTCTGACAAGCCTGAATACTTACCACGCCAAAAACCAATATAATCAGCGAGAAATCAGTTCCTTAACAGCGTTGACATTCACGAACAATGGCCAGCTTCACTTGGTCGAAAGTAGTTTCGAATAAATAATCCGTAAAGACAACGGTAGTTTTTTTTAATTTTGCTCGATAAAATCATCACTATTTCTTATTTCCCACCTGCTAATAAACACAATGATGATAATCGCTTTCGAATTGTGTTCAAATATGACAGTGTATAGAAATTCGAAAATGCGGATTAATTTTCAAAGCAAAACAAATCCTGAAATCTTTTTTCAAACGATGAATTTCCTTACAATGACAAGCGATAGAGTAATCTGAACAGAGGAATATAAAAGGTATGATCATTGTTATTACAAATTAGAATTATCTGTAAACACTGAAGTTATTTTTATTGCCAATAACGCTTTTGGTTATCGTCACTGCTGGTTTCGGGAGAAATTGCAAATGGCGTCATCCTTGCATGGTGAATGCAAACATAACCACAGAAAGAAAACACTGGCACCGTGTACACTGATGTATGTTGTTTGCATTTAATACTAATTTTATTCATATTATTACATTTTTAAACAGTTTGGTGTAATGTACGCAAATGGGTACTTTTAGGAAAATTGGGGTCACACAAATCTATATAGCACCATATATCCAACTGTTACAGTTGCTTTTTCGTACCAGTATAATAAGCCAATTGTGTTTTAAAAAATTTAAAGTATTTTTTATTCAGTATATCCTCATTTATTAACATTTTCAGAGTGTGAAATAATATCAAGTTCGAACCAATTCAAAGGCATATCCCGAACCTTAAATATTCCACAACTGAATCCGTGTGCGACCCTGCTGATTGTAATGTTATGACCGTGGGTGGGGTATTGGGTATGGGTCCTGGGGAAATGGGCTCTTTAGGCAAAGTGTTGCCCGTAGGCAAAGCGTCTTCCGCCATGTCTGTTGCGAAGACAGATGTGTCCATAGATAAAGAATCGTCAAATAGAACTACATTAGCCATGTGTAATGACTGGTTCACACTTACACCATCTTGACACTGATCACTTTCTTTGTCCACCGGCGAGCGGCCATTACGCGCGCTTTTTAAATGACCACTGCTTGTATTGTCACTACTATGCTTGCGTTTATTGTCAGTTTTACTCTTCTTCTTATGACCCATAGGAAAAAATGTATCCACCACAACTAAGATAGGCACTTCATTTATACTTTAGAACAGATTTTGAATGTTACTTTTGTTGAAAAACGAGATAAATCCAATATTTTTATCCAGACATAAAAACACGTTCATTCACACCTTATCACGTGACTCTTCCTTTAGAAAGAAAAGATCCAGTAAAGGTCGCCACTCTGGCTGTGTTTGTGTTTTTGTTAAGTCTCACTTATTAGAGGGTGGCTTAATTACGAGAGTTTTTAATCATGCAGAAAATTGCATCTTTCTAAGGTTTAATGGTGACAAGCTAAATGGTAACAAGACAAATAAAAGTATTTTGATGTGTTTTCTATATATTTCTCCCGAAGGCTCAAGTGTTTATGACGCAAATGATGAATCAAATGGTGTGGAAATATTGAAGAACCGTTACTAGAAGTTGTTTCAGAGTTTCCCGAAGATGAACTTGTTATAGCTGGAAACTTAAACTCTAGATGTGGTTCAATGCAAGATATTATTGAAGATGATGATGTTGATTTTGTTTTTAATGATGATAATGTTGTGTACGATAATGATAACTTCAGTATGTATAGAAACTCTAAGGATCGAACTCGCAACTCGTTTGGTTATGCACTTATAGAAATGTGTAAAATGTATTGTATTCATATTCTAAATGGTAGAATATTTAATGACAAAGCTGGACATTTTACATCTACAGCAAATGATAGCCGCAGTTTATTAGATTATTTTATTGTTTCATCTAGCTTGTTCCCATTTGTCACACATTTTGAAATAGGTGAACGATCTGAGTCTGATCATTTTCCACTTGTATGCAAGTTCTCATTTCAATCACCAGGAGTGAATGATAGGCAAGCAAATGATGAAAATCACGGTACAGAAAATCAAAACTCTTTTAAACGCTGTAAATGGGACGAAAACAAAAGGGACGGATTCATACAAAATATTAAAACCTCCATTACGACTATGAAAGAAATCATTTTAAATGATGTATTAAATGATATTAATCTAGCTGTTCATAAAATTGTTGATATGTTTCATACTGCAGCAAATAATTATGAAAGTTAAATCTTTCAAATTAAATGACAAACGCGTACAACCGGATTGGTGGGATGATGATTGTGAAAATATGAAGAAAGAAAAACTGAGACACTTAAGACATTTCCGAATGATTAGTACGAGTGAAAATCTACAACATTATAAATATAGCAAAAATAGATTTAAGCAGTATTGTAAACAAAAACAAAATGAATTGCAGGAAAAACTTAAACAATAACTAATAGAATCGCGGAATAACACAAATTTATTTTGGAAAACGGAAAAGAGGAAATCTGCCGCATTCACTACGTCCAATTAATTTGTATTATGAGCCAGAGTCCTAAATTACTCGGAATAAAATATTGTCTATTGTATAATGCCAAATTACCTTATACTGATTTTAAAATTTGTATTAACACATATATTCGTAACTCTTGGCAAGCCGCTTGGGATTTGTCAGTTAACAATAAACTCCATTCAATTAAACCGTTACTAGGAGAATGGCGTTCTTCTAGTAGACCCATTCGTCGAGAAGAAGTTGTCCTAGCCCGGTGCAGGATAGGGCATACACGTTATACTCATTCATATTTATTGCAAGGTGAGCAATTACCAAAATGTATACCCTGCTTTGCACCGTTAACGGTCAAACACATCGTGTTGGAATGTGTAGACTTTGATCCTATGCGTCAGGTACTACAATGTTACCGAGTTATTTAATACTATAGATTTTAGTCTTGTTTTAGATTTCGTGAAGGAAGTCAGGCTATATAAATCATTATAATATGTTCTTGTATATATTTACTTCTTTATATACCCGTTTTCGGGCATTTGTTGATTTACATGTATAGTTTATATTACTACCATATCATCCCTTATTTGTAAATAGTTTTGTCTTTATATATTTACATTAATTTTTAATTAATCCTTCATTTCTTCATCTTTCATCAGTTTTTGCGCACAATATGACCTATTTATGTGTCGACGTGCCGTAAAACACCATTCATTCATTCATTCTTACCTCAAGAAATGTTGTCACACTTGTCCAGTAACTCTGACTTTCATTTTGGGAGAGGTATGCCCCTTTTCACAAAACGTTAACCTGCAACCTAACCAAGCTCATATATGGCTGAAATAAGCACATGGCAGGCAACACAAGTGTTCTGTGGAAGACCCTTTCAGTGTTAAATTAAAAGCAGGAGTAATAGAACCTGTCTCCAAGATGTTGACAAATACAGTATAAAGTCTCAATCCATTATTAATTTATGTAGACATCAGCTTACATACAAAACTTTTCTTTTCGTATTAAAATCGGGAATTCAAGAATTCTATAATACATTTGTTTTAGTTCCTGCTGATAAAGCAGCTAATAATATAATTAGTGTTTGACGCCTACATTACGTCAATGTTTTATCTCTGGAACTCGGTAGCACTCATTCGTATACTCCAGTTCAAGCTACTGAGTATGATGTTGTTTCCATACATATCACCCGGTCCACTACTTTCAAGGCTAGGGTAGACGAAAAGCAGAACAAACTTCCAACTATGTACTGGATTCCTAAATTACATAAAGATCCGTATAAGGCCCGCTTTATTTCGAATTCTAGAGCCTGCATCATCACAAACATCTCCAAACGTTTAACTTCCTGTCTTACTGCCGTTAAAGATCACGTTAAACAATAGTGGGCTATGTGTTTATAATTAAATTTATTTTTATTTATTTTTTTTAAAAAAATTGTTGTTGTTTTTCTGATAATTTTATTCAGACACTTGTGTACATACATACATGATATAAATACGTGTACATGCATACATGATATAAATACAAACACATTTTAGGCAAAAATTGCATATAAGAATACATGCGATGAAACTAGATTGAGAAGAACAGACATGGCATGAAATCTGTACAAACTAAAGTAACATTAATATACACCTTTAAAGCATCAGTTATAACAGGTGGAATAAACGTTGTGAATGTTATGGTTTAATTGTTAAAGATATTATTCACAGTGCTCGCTTTGATAGCATTATATTTCTTTTTAGGGTACATAAACAATGAGAATAATTCAAAGTGTTTATATCTCTTCAAATGCTCAATAAAAATGTTATAATTTGGGAGACATTGTTTCAGTTTACAGGAGTAGACATAACTTTTAAAAATGAGAAGACAAATATTAATTATCGAGTGTAGGACGTTTTCATTCTGTTCAACATATAGGAGGATTTCCTGGGGTTTTATTTTCACATCAATACCACATTGATTCTTGATTTGTTCAAAAAAACGTAAAAGTTCATTTTTTGCATACATACATTCATAAAATAAATGTAAAACAGTTTCTTTTGAGTTGTTACAAAACGTACAAAGTTCTGTTTCGGACATTTTGCACTGATAAAGTTTGGCATTGGTAAACAAAATACGATGAAATATTTTGAACTGCAGGCTCTGCAGATAGGTATCATCAGTTATTTTAAAATTGTGTTCGTATAAAATTTCCCAGTCCTCAGTTTGTAAGGCTATTCCAAGTTCTTTATTCCATTTTTGCTGGGATTTGTTAGGTGTTTCTGCAATGGTTTTTAAGAATTATTGATTAAAAGTAAAGTTAACCTTTTTTGTTGCCTTTAATTTGTTGATATTTTTATTATTAGGATGTTCAATTCTAGTTTCATGTTTAATACTTGTTTTCCATGTATTTGGAATTGCATTGAGTAGACCATAGTATATAGTAAATGGAATCCGTATGTCATATATATCTGAAAATTTTGTATAGGACAATAGGTTACACTGTTCACTAACAATGTCATTTACAAAGAACACCCCCTTTTGACAAAAAGCTTTAACAATATTTAAATCCCAGGTTAAAGCAATATTTGAGTTATAAAATAAAGGTTCTGATATCATTTCAATTACGTTTGTAATACATTCACAGTCTAAACAAGCCCATGAATGCATTACATTTTTCCAAAATCTATTTTGATAGTTTGCTATTTTATTAATTCCATCTTTATGGAGATACCACACTTTATATCCACCAAACTCGTCTAGATCATTTAAGCACAAGTGTTTTCCACGGTGAGAATATTTCAGGATCTAAAAGTTTTTTAACCCATACTAGTTTCAGTGACTGGCTTAGTGATTTTATATGTGGAAACTTAAGACCACCGTTTTTTATTGAATTTATTATAACCGTTCGTTTAATCTTATCCATTTTCCCCGACCATATGAAATTAAGTAAAATATTTTGAAATTCTTGGAAAATGTGATCTGGGGGGTCAGGATGGAAAACACTTGTGCAGTCATTTATGATGGGAAGTGCAAGCGTTTTAATAACTGTTGTTTTGCCAAGAAGCGTAAGATTTCTAAAAGACCAGTCGTTTAAGAGATTTTTCATTTTATTAAGTTTATCATGATAAGTATTTATAAAATAGTTGTCTTGATAAGAGAGATGATTTCAATTTTAACATCGTTAACTATCCACACCTGGATGGAGATGTACCTCGTGCTACCTCATATGGGGTGTATATCTCCCAGCTCATTCGATTTGCTTGAGCGTGTAATGATGTTATAGACTTCAATGATCGTAATCAAGTTATTACAAGTAAACTTCTTCAGCAGGGTTTTCGTTATCACAAACTACGTAGATCTTTCTCTAAATTCTACCGCCGCAACGAGGGCCTGCTGGAAAAGTACAACACCAACCTTAAAACACCTCTGCGACTAGGCATATCACAACCCTCATTTTATGGAGATGTGGTCTATAAACTTCGAAAGTTAAAGGGGTCTGACGGGTTTCCTGACCGCTTTACAAATTTAATCAGTAAGTTCGTCAGAAAAGGATATAACCCCTTGGTTTTACAGCACACTGCATGTTTAGTGATTGACCCCTCTACAGTCAGTCATTACGCTTCACTTTTCACTTGTGCGATGACTGGACTACCTCTTGGGACTCTATGATTGTACCTACTGTAACTCCAACTAAGGGAGATGGGTGCATGAGCTTTCGTCCCTCGGGTTTTCTGGTCGTACCCTAGATTGGTCTTCTCTTTAGCTGCAACTACTATGGTTGTTCAGTACGATTCTGGATACATCCTGAGATGTTTATTATTGTGTATGTATATCTTTTGTTGGATTCTCTGGATGTGGACTTTATTGTTAGAGATTTCCTTTTGATGGGATTTAGTTTTGTTTACACTGTCTTGTCTATTTGGGCGCTGAAGACAGGATAATAGCGAGGATTGTGCGCATATAAAATCGATTCAAGCTAACCAGTAGGTCTTATTGCCTACTGACCGTTCCAAGTCGGTAACCCTGTCTTCACCACCCTTTCTGTTGTTTTTTGTCTCTTTCATTGTAGTTTCAAGTCCTTGTTTGCAGTACAGTGCGGACCTACGATGCCATTGCGTTCGGATGCTGTGGTTTCTATAGGACCCTATATATCATTTTATCTAAGTTATAAGTTATTCCTAGAATTTTAAAATCTCCTTTATAATTCCAGATCACTGGTTTATCAGTATGAAGTTTTTCGCGACAACCTTTTCTTGCTCCTATCCATATAATTTGGGTTTTGTCGAAATTTACTTTTAAACCGGAGCAAAGGTAAAATTTGTCCACTGTTTTAAGGGCAGTATTTAATGATTTGTCATCATCCTCTAGAAAAAGAGAGGAATCGTCGGCATATTGGTTTAATAAATATTCAGAGTCCCTTACACGTATACCATTTATATCGGGGTGATATTTCAAAGCAGCACTTAAAAATTCAAAACTTACTATAAAAATATACGGAGACAGAGGATCGCCTTGTCGAACACCTCTTTGGATTGAAAAAAACATCTGAACAATATCCATTATTCAGTACGCAACATGATACATTATTATAAAAAGTGTAAAACCAGTTTAAAATTGAATCTCGAAGATTAAGGAAACGTAAACCTTTTTCTATAAGCTTTTTCAAAGTCTAGTAAAACAAGAAGTCCGGGTATATTTTCTTCATCACATTTTAAAATAAGGTCAGATATAAGTCGTGTTAAATCACCCATTTGTCGTCCCTTTAAAAACCCTGTTTGACTTTCCGATATTAGTTTTGGGAGTACTGATTTAATTCGATTGGCAATAGCTGAGGATGCAATTTTCCCATCCACATTTATAAGCGAAATAGGTCTCCAGTTTTTTAAATGCAGTTTTGATTTACCTTCCTTAGGAAGACAAGTGATCACCCTTTGCCTTTGAGTAACTGATAACGACTTGAAATCGTATCCTTGATTCAAAGATCTAACCATAAAAATACCAATATCTTTCCAAAAGAATTAAAAAAATTAGCTGTAAAGCCAGCTAAACCTGGAGATTTATCATTTTTCATATTTTTTAAAGCATTTATACATTCATTTACGCTAAGAAGTCCCTCTAACGAGTCGCGTTCTTCTTCATTTAACTTGTTTAAAAAAGGATTGCTTGTATCACAAAATAAAAGTTCGTTTTCCTGTGATAAGAGTATAAGAGGTTAAGAGCTGTAGAGAGTTTCATAAAATTGTTTTTGCTCTTTAAGTATTTATTTTATGTCTGTTGTTTCATTTCCATCACTTTTTATAATTTTTGATATTAATTTTTCGGTGTCTTGCCTTTTTTCTAAATTGCAGAAGTACTTAGTAGATTTTTCCCCCTCTACTTTCCATTTCGCTTTTGTTCTTAAAATAATTCCCCTTATTCTTTCATCCCGGATTGTTTTTAGCTCTATATGTAATTGATCAATTTCATTTTTTTAAGTTTAGTTTCTATTTCATTTTCTTTCTTATTTTTCACTCGTTTTAAAAAGGTAGCAAAATATATGGTTTTGCTCCTAATCATAAGTTTAAACATTTCTCAAAATAGGTGATCATCGTATTTCTTGTTCATCATTTAAATTGTTCACTTTATATTGGTCTATTGGTTCAGAAATTGTTTGTTTGACAATATTTACAAATTCGGCATTTGTTAATAAGCTGTTATTAAATTTCCATGTACCCCGGCCCCGTTGTTGATCAATAAATAATAAGCGCACAGAAATGGCTGAGTGGTCAGATTTATAACTAATATCAATTGAACATTTCTCGACGCAATCTTGAAAGTCAGACGAGACAAGGAAATAGTCTAAGCGTGCCATTTTATTAAAGGGGCCCCTCCAAGTGTACCTTTTGCTGTTGATATTACTAATTCTCCAGATGTCATGTAGATCTAAAAGTTCCATAAAGCTTAAAATTGTTTCTTTTGATTTTATGTTATTTTTGTGTTTATAGTTGTATGTATCTATCACGTAATTTAATGGCACGTTCCAGTCGCCACCGATAATAAAAGAAGTATTACCGAAACTTTCAACCTACATTAAAAAAAATCCTGAAAAAATTGAGGTTTGTTTGCATTTGGTTCATAAACTACAGCAATAGTCATCCTTTGCTCTTGTATTGTAACATCTAAAACTATAAAATTCCCCCAAAGGATCGATGAATTCATTATTTACAGCATAACTAAATGCATTTTTAAAGAGCTAGAGAATGAGGAAAATTTTGCATCAAAGCCCCACTCGGTCTTCCATTTGTTTTCTATTTCTTTTGTTGAGTGTGTGTCAACAAGAAAAGTAATATCATATCTATCACTGCACCTTGAAAATATGTCTCTCCTCTTTAATTGATCTGAGTACAAACCCCTACAGTTTAAACTTCCACATTTTATATTACTCATTTATAATATCTTACATAGTTTAAAAAAGTATAATTTGTAAAGATTTCATGCATGTTGAACTATATTTAATGTAAACAATGTAACATGTGTTCAATCTGTTGTTCATAATTGTTGAGATTCTACATATATAATGTAATTGATGAATTTTCATTGACCAAAGAGTAAATTCTAAAAAATAGTGTACACAACAATGTCCGTTTTTTCGAATGTGGCAGCAACGTTTTCTCCTCTGGATATCACACTTTGTACTCGTTCGTACTTTGGCTGTGTTAAAATCAGTGACTGAGCCATGAATATGTCGCATAATTTTAAATATTTGGATCAAAATGTTAACAAGGTAGGTCCTAAAATGTTAATACTATCAGGCTTAGTTTAGATCAAATCAAAAATTTGGTTAGTATAATATCTATGTTTCTAGCTAGCACTACAGTGCCTATTGATCTATATTTGTCTAGCCGTTTTTGAAAAATAATATCTATATCGGACAAATATAATCGTATTGATATTTAATTGCATTATGTCTACACAACATTACTATAGCATTACTAAGACACGATATCAACTAAATCTTATTTGTGTTGCATATAAAAATTGTTAAAATAAATATACTATGATATCAAACTGTCAAAATGCTCCATAGCGAATACACCAACGAGAAAACATATTTATTTGTCTATTTTCAAGCCCGACTTTTTTAAATAAATATTGATGCAAGTTTATTTACATTAATTTGATCGTGTGTTATAAATTTGCAATTTCAATTCAGAATAAAATCATGTTTTTGCATAGAAATATGTAGCAACAAAATACCGTTAAAAGGTTTCGACCAATACTGTTATAGTTAATCCCGGAGCTCTGCGTTAACAATGCGACTCCCATACATATAATCATCAAAAAACAACGTCGCCAAAACTTTTGGAGACTTACACACTGTTAAGGATGGTTTGTCAAGTCAGAAATATAATGCTTAATTGAAACCCGAAAGGAACATCATTAATCAATGCAAATTGAACGTATAAAGGAACATCATTATTCAATGCAAATTGAATACACTATCGTGGAGTGAGAAGATATGAAAGTCCAAATTCGGGTAGCGGATCAGGTGTAACTAAGTGCTGTAAAACCTGAGGACAAAAATAAATCAGAACATTGAGAAGTTTCTTCGTTGTCAACAACCACCTACATTTTAATCAGTTACAGATATGTAAATTACACAGTCACGTGATCATTTCGGTGCTATATAAGGTGACGTTCCGTCAAGAACGAGCAGCGTTAAAAAATGAACATTTTCGTGAGAGAAAAATAACGCCTCAGACCTTTATTTTGTTTATGTGTGGTGTTCATATAATTGTTTCAGTCTGAGGATTTCGTTAACGAACTTTTGTAAGTCGGAGAAATGGCACCAGGTGCCTTTAGAACAAGAGCAGCGTGGATCGCGGCGCTGCTTTTTGCGATTGCTCTTGTTGATGCAAGGTAGGTGTTGTAAAAGCAAATCTTTTTTATAAACCATTTCGGCTTGCTGAATTGTGCACACACAAACATCTGTTTTAAAACTGAGCAGTTAAAATAATTACAATGATAGCTGGCACATGCTGCCTGTACGATGGTTATGAGATAGTCTCCCTGAATATATACGTTCTGTGTTTGCTTACTTGTACATACATTACTAGCTAGCACATACTGCATGCAAGATGGTAACGAGCTAGTCCTTCTGAATAAAGAGGTTATGTGACGGCTGCTTACTTACATTGCTAGCCGGCACATACTGCCTATAAGATGGTTATTAACTAGTCTGTCTGAATAAAGAAGTTATGTGACGGCTTACTTACATTGCTAGCCGGCACATACTGCCTATAAGATGGTTATTAGCTAGTCTCTCTGAATAAAGAAGTTATGTGACGGCTTACTTACATTGCTAGCCGGCACATACTGCCTATAAGATGGTTATGAGCTAGTCTCTCTGAATAAAGAAGTTCTGTGACGGCTTACTTACATTGCTAGCCGGCACATACTGCATATAAGATGGGAATGAGCTAGTCTCTCTTAATAAATAAGTTCTTTGCTCGTTAATCTTGTTGACGTAGTCAAATGGTGTAAGCGTTCATGTTGCTGTATTTTAAATTAAAGCAAAGTCGTTGCTTTTTTATGGTGATTTTTCTTCATAGTATTATAATAAAATTGATTAACAAGAAGCAACATTTGAAATATAAACGGTTGACATGTATTAACACATTATACTCTGATTTTAGCACGAAACAAGGGCTGTCTAGGCTTTCATTGTTTATATTCATATATACATGATCATCTTTGTGTTATATTTGTATTGCATATTAATGCTGCCTAGTTTGTCAGAGGATATAGCCTGACTAGTCATTTATACTATTGGCTAAATCATATATACGTGATCAGCTTATATGTTACAACATCCACTAGTCAAGTTTTACGTTAAATGGACACGTGGCAATCTTGAGGTGTTTGATTTACATATCCAGTATCATTTTTACTTTTACTCTGTTTACATTTAAATAAATCAAATTTTGCGTATTCACTGTTTCGTCTTATTATACTGTACGTTTTAATACATTATTGGTGCAATAATTTCGAAAAGTAATAATATGCAAAAACAAATTGCTTAATACTATTCTTATAATTAATATTAATGATTGAACAAATGCCGAAAAACTAGCGGGAAGCCGTGAGTTTTAAAAACATAAAGATTGCCGTATGTTCCTTTAAAACATATCTTACGAAAATTAAACATATGGCAAGTCATGGGGTGTGTTAATTGAGATTTCAATTTATGAAAACGATGCTGAAATAATTCTCTTCGGTATGTTTTAAAAAATGCTATAATATGTCATTCCTCACTATTTAAGCAACGGGGTTTCCTATGCCTTTGTTTTATAGACAAATGGAGGTGCGGTGACATTTACACATTACAATGCATTGACTCAGCGTGACTTTTGTTTGCCAACCAAAAGCCTTTAGTCAATTTTTTTCTTCTAACAACATGTATTTTAAAAAAATAAGACAAATAACGGGTGCAAATAACGGGTACGTTTGTTTTATTTGAACACTTACTTAATACTGTATATATTGATATTTAAATATTTATTTAATTATTTTAACATTTCAGGGCCGCAAGAAAGAAGCGACAAGCATTTGGTAGGTTGTCCGTTTGATTGATAAACATTTTGAGCAGACTTGGTTGATGTTAGACAATCTTCTGAATTTGAACTTCATCTAAATAACATTTTGTTTTAGGTACCGAATATATATGACATTTTTTAACATAGAATAATTATGAATTATGTAGTATTATTTCTCATTGTTTGAGATATACATAATTTATTGCAAAAAAAACGTTGCGATTCTTTCCGACAGGAAACTCAGATTTGTTCTATATAAGGTTCTTGATTCCGAGTATGCAAAACCTCGGATGTTTTGTTTTTTTAATCTAATTCAAAAAAAATAACGATTCACATTCCAAGTGGTCACGTTACTTATGCAAGACTTGGTTCAACCCACGAACTCTGTGCTTGTATATCCACACGTTACTTGTATACCGGAGATATGTTGTATACCGGAGATATGAGTACGCGAAATATTGCGGTCAAATGATAAATAGTTCGATATTTGTATGTATATGTACATAAACAAAACGATCATGGCGAATAAAAGAATGTGCGTGATTAATTGCCATTATTGTCAAAAATATTGATGGTAATACTAATAATGAAAATAATTTAGATGAAAAATGCGACACAAACAGCAGCTTCCGGTTCTTGATTCCTTAGAAACTAGTTAATTAGTTCCCATGATTCGGTCCCCAGTTCCGGTTCCTTATATTAATCTCGTCGTTTAAATATTAATGTTAATTTTCATTGCATGTTGTTAAAGCGCACATGGACGCCTCTGGGTATTTCACAGGTTCCTTGACCAGTTGCATAACGCTGTTAAAATCTATTTTATTCCTCTTTTTATCTATTTATTTTTGTATGTGTTGTTATTATTTAAAAATGGAAGTGATAATCTTTAACCGCGAACATCATTAGTGCCTATATATAATATATATATAATGTACGTATAATGTATATAACGTATATATATATAATGTATATACAATGTTTATATAATATATATATAATGTATATATAATGTATAATGTATAATGTATATATAATGTATATATATAATGTATATATAATGTATATATATAACTCTTTTTGAAAAGGCACCTGTTGGTATCATTGCATTGATATGAATAAGACTATATTTTAATATTTTTGACAATACAAAGGTGCTTGCGAATTTTAAACCGAGTGTGGCTCTTGGTTGTCTTATTTATATAAGTATAGATTACCTCGCTATTATTATATAATGTATATATAATGTATATATAATGTAATGCTAATAAAACATGTATTTTTCATCTGACATTATTTGCTCAAATTTTAAACACGTTCTTTAAATCGGTGACTGAATGTAATCCGATTATGATGAGTTTTCATACGATTTGTTGTCAAAACTGCACATTCCCGTTAAAAGATATACTGGGGTACTTACATGCAGGTGTCGTTTAATGTAGATAGGGTCAATTAGTGGATTTACTGAAATCAAGCCTTTTACTGGCATTGTGTATATTCTCTCTGCAATTAACTTGAAAATAAAAAGCTTTGAAAATAAACTTATCAAAAAATAAGTTTGCGTATATAATACTAGTAATAGGGAAATGTGTTTGTTTACGCATACATTTATAAACATAGATCCACTCAACCGGACGTAAACTAACACATATAACCTATGTATGAACTTCGTAATGTCTATGTATATTGTCATTCCATTTAAATTTTTTCAGACCCATTTTCGGATTTAATAAACAACCCCGGAGCCAACGGTATGTAATTGTTTTTAATTTACAATTCACAAATATGATTACGAATACAAATGAAAAATATTATTACACTGTGTTTGTATTTTGTATTTTGGTTTAAACAAGTGATATGTTCATGCTGTACACACCATAACAAAACATATTAATTATTAGAATGGAAACGAATTGATTAAATCATCCGTTTTGCTAAACAGTAATTAATTTATTATCATATCAAGAGATTTATCATGTTTATATGGATTGGCAATGACACTGTCTACCATTGTGTCTATTTCTTGAAAATCCTTCCTCCAAAAAGTGAACGGTAAAAATCTCAGTATTCACATGACCTGACGTATTTCACCATCCAGGTAACTTAGTGTAATAGATTCGAACTCCGTAACTCAGGATCTAGTTATCGCACCCTTTCAATTGATTGGTCTGAAACTGACGATGGGGTGTCAGAATTAAACAAATTGAAACTGCCTTAAACCTGGCTAAAGCGCAGTGGGATCAGTGATATAGCTTTGAATGGATTTATCAGCATTGGAAGGATATGAGGAGATTATAGTCAATGTGGTATATGAAAGCCCGTGATTAGGTGTTAGGTAACGCGTAAAGCCCTTGTGGTAACGTTTTAACACATTGAATTGATATACCAGATATTATAGCAAAACATCTCATATTTCGTTGTGTATTTTTGTTTGTTAAAACTTAAAGGTGATTTAAATCTGCCTGACTTGCATACATTGAAATACAACTTAATACAAGTTGGAGTGTTCAATTATTCTTCGGTGTTAACTTTATATATTTTATCGGTGAAATATAATCAAAAAATTAGTAATATGCAAAACCAATATGAGTGTTTAACTATTCAAATAATTATTATGCATGATTTACAAATATCCTCAATTTGTGTAGAAACACGGCGAGTTTTAAACAAATGAAGATTGTCGTGTGTCTATATCTGGTAGCGGTATCACATACAATTCCTAAAGTTTTACTTAAAAACTTAACTAAGAAAAACTTAGCTGAAATGTGTTTCATCGTCATACATTAGATATCTCTTAGCTAGCTTAGAATATTTCTCCCCGCACCACTCAGCCGCCCTCCCCCACACTCCCCCAAATTTAATTAAATTTAAGTGTTGACTCAGCGAAACTGGTTTTATCGAACAATTTTTCATTACATAAAACAATTCTTAGAACAAACACTTATAGTTAAGGTTTTATGTAATTAACTAGATCTAAGTAGATACTTAAACCGGCGCCTGGTAACATTTAGCATTACAGAAATACATACATTATAAATGAACGTTTTGCATTTTGTCTGAAAATATTATCAAATATTAACTTTGAAACGATGTACTAACACTAATAAAGACTATAATCTCTTGACTGTGTGTATTGTTTCTTTTAGGTGGCAATCTATGCCAGCCCCTTCCAGCGCCAGCACATGGTACGATTGCGTGCGGATCAGGCTTCCCTTTCTAGTAAGTGTTGTGTTGTATTCAGTGTTCTGCAGTAACTAATTGACTTATAGCGTTCTGCTTATGTTTAACGGCTTATCAACTCATCGTTTGGGTTATTTAGAGCCGCCCCAGAGGGAGGGGGAGGATACATATGAATCCAGGAACTCTGCCCTACACCTACGATCGACTATATTATTTAACTTACGGATGGCGGGAGGTGTACAGCACTTTCTACGCAGGAAAAGTGTGTGATCTGCCTCCACCACAAAAAATCGACCGTCATATATAACCTTACATGTGTTGACAATGACGTAAAACACCATACAAGCAAACAAATTGTTTAACCTGCTCGGTGATTAGACTCCGATACAAGGGACCGCCATGGTTAAGGTACCCATCCGGATGAAACAAATGGAAGTGTCTTGGTGTTTAGTCTAGTAGGTCCTTGTATAGTAACTGTATGTACTACTGTCCTTGTATAGTAACTGTATGTACTACTGTCCTTGTATAGTAACTGTATGTACTACTGTCCTTGTATAGTAACTGTATGTACTACTGTCCTTGTATAGTAACTGTATGTACTACTGTCCTTCTATAGTAACTGTATGTACTACTGTCCTTGTATATTAACTGTATGTACTACTGTCCTTCTATAGTAACTGTATGTACTACTGTCCTTCTATAGTAACTGTATGTACTACTGTCCTTGTATAGTAACTGTATGTACTACTGTCCTTGTATAGTAACTGTATGTACTACTGTCCTTGTATAGTAAATGTATGTACTACTGTCCTTGTATAGTAACTGTATGTACTACTGTCCTTGTATAGTAACTGTATGTACTACTGTCCTTGTATAGTAACTGTATGTACTACTGTCCTTCTATAGTAACTGTATGTACTACTGTCCTTTTATAGTAACTGTATGTACTACTGTCCTTCTATAGTAACTGTATGTACTACTGTCCTTCTATAGTAACTGTATGTACTACTGTCCTTCTATAGTAACTGTATGTACTACTGTCCTTGTATAGTAACTGTATGTACTACTGTCCTTCTATAGTAACTGTATGTACTACTGTCCTTCTATAGTAACTGTATGTACTACTGTCCTTCTATAGTAACTGTATGTTCTACTGTCCTTCTATAGTAACTGTATGTACTACTGTCCTTCTATAGTAACTGTATGTACTACTGTCCTTGTATAGTAACTGTATGTACTACTGTCCTTCTATAGTAACTGTATGTTCTACTGTCCTTCTATAGTAACTGTATGTACTACTGTCCTTCTATAGTAACTGTATGTTCTACTGTCCTTCTATAGTAACTGTATGTACTACTGTCCTTCTATAGTAACTGTATGTACTACTGTCCTTGTATAGTAACTGTATGTACTACTGTCCTTCTATAGTAACTGTATGTACTACTGTCCTTCTATAGTAACTGTATGTACTACTGTCCTTCTATAGTAACTGTATGTACTACTGTCCTTCTATAGTAACTGTATGTACTACTGTCCTTCTATAGTAACTGTATGTACTACTGTCCTTCTATAGTAACTGTATGTACTACTGTCCTTCTATAGTAACTGTATGTTCTACTGTCCTTCTATAGTAACTGTATGTACTACTGTCCTTCTATAGTAACTGTATGTACTACTGTCCTTGTATAGTAACTGTATGTACTACTGTCCTTCTATAGTAACTGTATGTTCTACTGTCCTTCTATAGTAACTGTATGTACTACTGTCCTTCTATAGTAACTGTATGTTCTACTGTCCTTCTATAGTAACTGTATGTACTACTGTCCTTCTATAGTAACTGTATGTACTACTGTCCTTGTATAGTAACTGTATGTTCTACTGTCCTTCTATAGTAACTGTATGTACTACTGTCCTTCTATAGTAACTGTATGTTCTACTGTCCTTCTATAGTAACTGTATGTACTACTGTCCTTCTATAGTAACTGTATGTACTACTGTCCTTGTATAGTAACTGTATGTTCTACTGTCCTTCTATAGTAACTGTATGTACTACTGTCCTTCTATAGTAACTGTATGTACTACTGTCCTTGTATAGTAACTGTATGTACTACTGTCCTTGTATAGTAACTGTATGTACTACTGTCCTTGTATAGTAACTGTATGTACTACTGTCCTTGTATAGTAACTGTATGTACTACTGTCCTTGTATAGTAACTGTATGTTACTACTGTGTTTCTAATCACTATAGGCACTCTGTATAGCCAATAGGTCCAATAAATGTAGCCTAAAATATAAACTCTGTTTTGCCAGTTCTTGTACTGCGTCATGTGACCAAGGATGGAAGTTTCCCACGGGAATGGTCTCGGACAAGCGGGAATGCGACCAGATGTTCGGTGAATGGTTTGACCCACCTGGAAAGGATATTCCTGATTGCGTCCGTAAGTAAAACATACAACTTCATTATGGTCGTCATTCGTATCCAGTCGAAACGTCCCATTGTCAAAACTTGCCTCTCTTTTTCTTTTTTTTATTGAAATTAGTATTGCTTAAAATTCATATTCAGTTAAGAACAAAACATATTAATATAAACTGTACCTAAATATTTTGTTTTACATTAAAACTCGTCCCCTCTAACCCAGAGACATTCAACATAAGTATTATAAACTATTGTGTTAATTAAACTAAACTGAACTTAGATCGGAATGAAATGAATGTTAGTTATTAACTTCAAACATTTAGCCATATCTTCCAAAACAACCAGTACCATACTATCATATCTTCCAACACAACCAAATACCATACTATCATATCTTCCAACACAACCAAATACCATACTATCATATCTTCCAACACAACCAAATACCATACTATCATATCTTCCAACACAACCAAATACCATACTATCATATCTTCCAACACAACCAAATACCATACTATCGAAACTTAAAATTGTAAGCGTACATGCATGAATGGAAAAAGTACATGCATGAATGGAAAAATATGCATGAATGGAAAAAGTACATGACTGCATGGGAAAAGTACATGCATGAATGGAAAAAGTACATGCATGAATGAAAAAGTACATGCATTAATAGAAAAGTACATGCATGAATGGAAAAAGTACCTGCATACATGGAAAACGTAACTGCATGAATGGAAAAAATAAATGCAGGGATGGAAAAAGTGCATGCGTGCATGAATGGAAAACGTACATGCATGAATATGTCCACATGTGTGATTATTAGTTATCCAGAGACGTTCTAACACACTTCTTAAATAGTTGTTTGGTATATTATATTTGTTCACCAAGTGATCATGGTGATTATAAAAAATAAATGACGTGTGCAGCGTGGCGGACGGGAGGGAGGGGGAGAGGGGAGCAGCGGGGGAGGGTTGGTTGCGTGGGATGCGTGTTATGACCAATCTGTAAGTAGTTTGAGGGGAAATTTTACATGCATGCGGTTCTCATCACAAGCGTACGTCTATGTGACTTAGATTAACAAGAAAACGGCGGCAGACTTTTCTTTCTTTTTTGAGCATTGGCGGTTAACTTGCTGTACTGTAAAGTAGGACTTCGGACTGTGGCACATATTCTGGCAATCATTCAATGTTGCTGCAAGGCTAGCAAATAAAGAGCCTGCTACCCACTACTAATCTAGTGACTTTAGTTTTCATTATTTATCATTCATTTCCAGCTGTGTGCAATCCTGATTGTCAGAACGGTGGAACATGCCTGCTACCCGACACTTGCGCATGTACAAACGGCTTCATGGGCGGACAGTGCCAGTATCGTAAGTATCAACAGACAATGTGCATGGATATTTATTTTGAAATCGCTTATTGCCACAACATATTGGTTATACTGACATTTACTGACGGGTGCGTAGCTGGCCAATTTTAAGTTGTAGGCCCAATCAGTTGAGCACAATAAGAAGATGTTATGGTATATCGGGGCACAGTCCTCAGATTTAAAAAATAAATAAACGCAAAATGGTACAATCTAATCAGTTCTGGAGGAGTTTTTTGGGGAATAAGCACAACTCACAAATCATCTGGGGAAACATTGTAGGCCTGGGCCTGCAGTGCGAATAACTCAGGCTATAAGCAGCTACACAACTGATCGATATATGTCTTATCGGGTCCCTTGAAGATAAAGATTTGTTAAAAACCAATGGCAATACGGAAAAACATGATTTCATTTTAAACAAATTGTTTACTGTTCTTGTTTTAAATGCTAAACAAAAATTAGGAACAAGCTTGATTATTACTTTTTACTCATAGAGTATAGACTTTGTAGTGAAACACAATGTTTGAGGTGAGATTAAAATGCTTGTGAGCTAGTATTCTCACACATATTGGCAATCTTATTAAAAATGGTTGGTCTCAGTCTGGATTTCTGGCATGAGGTTACAGTACCTTCATATAATCAAAAAACATATTTCTAAATTTAGCTGACAGTAACTGCGCCAGTCCTGCAGACCCACAAAATGGCAAGGTCACATGTAAAAAGGATACTTCAGGGGCAGTATGCACTGCCACGTGCAATCAGGGATTCAAACCGATGTGGGCGATCTCACCTTCATACAAATGCACACCTGATGGTCAATGGTTACCACCACTGTCCGAGATCCCAAACTGTGTCGCAGGTAAGCACGTTCTTCTCTATACATATTTCCCTTCTGCATTTTTCTTCCCTTTCTTTTCATTCTTTTCTCTTTATTTGAGCTGATGCCTAATTGGTTATAGTGCCGCGTACCACATACTACAATAGGTAGTCAGAGAACATTTATGTACATACTTATTGTGTCTTAAATGCTTCAGCAGTGTGTTTTATAGATAGACCAATGCCTAGGGGGCTGCCGCGTCTATTTATACTACTCTCATTTGAACTCCCCATCTATCGCGTACATGCACTGTCTCCCAAAGGGTGACACAACCTCCACTGTCTCCCAAAGGGTCACACAACCTCGATTGTCTCCCAAAGGGGGACACAACCTCCACTGTCTCCCAAAGGAGGGCACAACCTGTAAGATCATTTCCTAGGCTGATCATAAGATGCCAAAACTGAAACAAATCAGGCTAATAAACTAATAAACCATGAGGACAGGATAATAAATAAATAAATAGATAAAAAAATTGAAATGAAATAAAGGAATAGTGGATGTGAGTTGTTAAATGGCTTGGCATCCACTTTGTGTTGTCGAACTGCTTAAACAGGGATTTGTTTACTTAATCAAAGCTTCATAGTACAGGTTGTAAATTATTTTTTCTTATCTACAAAGGTGTAATGATTATGTTGTAAATCATCATGGTGTAGATTATAATGACACGTTTCTCTGTTTGGGATCATAATAAATTTTGGGATTCATTATTGTAATCAGTTTTATTACCCGCCTGATAAAATGACGGAATTAAAATCACTGATATCACTAGAGTGTGTGATATGTAATAGATAGAGTATGGGCTCATCGAGTTGGTTGATTTAAACATCAAGGTGGTCGAGGACTCAAGGTGTTTAAATCGGCCAACTCGATGAGTTCATACTCTATTATTTATCACACACTAGGGGGATAGGATCGATTTTAATTCCATCAGCTTATTTTGTTTTGTAGCATATCCGTTTCATCTGTCTGTCTTATTCTAACTTCCGATAACTGGTAGTTAGAGTACACCAGTCCTTCTGACAGGTGATATTTTCAATTAATTGGTTTACACTTGTGCAAATACAAAGGAAAGCGACCATGCTACAAGATATTTAACTGCTCTCATGTGAACTCTCCATCTATCTCGTACATGCACTGTCTCCCAAGGGGATTTACTGTCTCCCAAAGGGGGACACAGCCTATAAGATCACACACCAAATCTCTTATTAAAGTCAGTTAAACTCAAATCAGATATTGATAAAGTTTACACTCTTGTACATTTCAGTGCAGTTATTTATTAAATGATGAACTTTGTGTGTGCATTTTCAGACTCTTGATATAAAGGTTATTTTGAAATTAAAGGCATCTAACAGATACGTTATATCAACGAATCTGAAATTGGTTGAAATTGTTTGAATTCTAAAAATATTATTCTTTGTTTAAAAGTCAATGAACAAAAAAACTCCCTTTTTTTAGCAAGGCATTCCTTTTAAATCTTTTCCTAACATGAATTGGGGACTGGAAAACATTTTGTTTTAGATCTGACTCAACACTAATCCATGTGATACCTTGCTTATCATTTACTGTTTGGTACGTTATTTCTTTCTCTAAAATCCACAGCCATTAATGCCACTCTGGAAATTCACTGTTTGATACTTTATTTATTTCTCTAGAATCAAGTCATTAATGCCACTCTGGAAATTCACTGTTTGATACTTTATTTATTTCTCTAGAATCCACAGTCATTAATGCCACTCACGTGCCGGTGAGTACGACCCATCCCACTACAGGAAGTGCCAGATGTGTGGCGTGGGGTCAGGACCATTATCGTACATTTGACAACAAGGTTTACCACTACAAAGGTTCCTGTCAATACGTCCTCGTCAAAGACGCTGCTGCCAACTCGTTCCACATTCATGTTCAGAACGACAAAAACTGCATTGCTGGTCACCGCTGCAAGCGAGAGTTGGAAATTTACCTTGGAAATGAGGTCATATCTCTCCAGAGAGATGCCAACGGTCCAAATGTTAACTGGAACGGTGCAGCAATTTCGATACCTAGCAACCAAGGTGGAGTGATTTTCGAGAAGGTCAGCCATTATATAATTGTTCGCAGTAGTCTGGGGTTCGAGGTGCGCTGGGATGGATACGAGATGATATTTGTGACGGTGTCAGATGATCTCAAGGGTAAAACTCAGGGTCTCTGTGGTACATTTGATGGTGACCAGACAAATGACTTCACAACGGACATCGGTAATGTCGTCACAGAGCCGGCCACCTTTGCCAGTACATGGAAGAGATCCTTAGCTGGTGGTAGGTGGTAGTTTCACTTTCTCTTCTACTTAACTATGTTCACCAAACAAACCAGACAAATGACCAACGTCATACAATATTATTATATTTTGTAATTGTGTAAAAATGATCAGTTATAGAATTTTTGAGAATTATCTCCTTTTATTCTCTCACATAAGATTTAGTAGCCTATTTTTTGTGGTATAATGTGATAACTAAACTGTGAGATTTTATAGAATTGTAAACTCCCACGCCTTTCAGGTTTTAAACTGTATATATAAATACATTTGATCCTACTCAGAACAAAACACTTTCAGTAAAAGTATCTGCTTGTACATTACAACGTTTATCTGACATCAGATGTGAATCCTTTATAAAAGAAACTACCGGTATTATACTAAACACAATTATTTAATAGTTTATATATCCTCAGTGCATCAGCTTTAATTAATACACCGTAATACAATATTATTATATTTTGTTTAAAACATGATCAGTTATAGAATTTTTGGAAATTATCTCCTTTTATTCTCTCACATAAGATTTAGTAGCCTATTGTTTGTGGTATAATAATGTGATAACTAAATTGTATATAATAGGTATATGTATATCACCCCTAATAACTGGCAACCCTGCAAGATCAACAATACATATGAGTATAACATCAATGTATGACTTTCATTGTTCATGTATTTTTTAATGGACACACTGGACATTGACCTGACATTCATATGGAGCCTTTTTAAACCGACACATTTTTTCCTACAGAGACCTGCCCAGACACCCAGCAAGATGGATGTAGCAGCGCCACCCCCCAGGTTATAAGTACAGCCGCGACAGCATGTGATGGACTGATGGCTTCAGAGTTCGCCACCTGTCATCATGTAAGTAGTAAACAACTAAGCAATTGACCTTACATTTCTAAGCGTGGAAGATCGGGATTTCTCAGTGCAAGAATATTCATAATCACTAAATATTAATACTAACTCAGAACACAATAATAACTAACGTTGCTTACTTAGAACACAATAATAACTAACGTTGCGACGTTGAGTCGTGACGTCAACAAAGTGTTGCTGACGTTGACGTCATCCGCCGATAACGTTCAATGAAGCGAATATTTGTTTGCAAAAACGTCATTTAAATGTAATAAATAGATTATTTAACTGCTGGGATCGATTATTGGGTAATCCTTCACTTGATGGTAGACGTGCTCTGTTTTTTCACTCACTCACGTGCGCTCGTTCGTGAAAAGAACCACAGGTCTTGAAAGATTTCCCTATACTCGATCCCAGCAGTTAAATAATCTCTATTTATTACTTAAACTTATTCTTTCGCCACATTAAACTACCTCTCCTGCTTGCTATATTTGTACATTATTGAAGAAATCAATTTTTTTGACAACATTTTTTGTCTGCAATAAAAAGCCAACAAAAATATCAGCTAAAACAGGTGTTATCTTTATTTATTAAATTTCTTTATTTACTTTTGCAACAATCAAATTGTAACCAAATACTAAACATTTTCAAACTCAGTACATTTGTAAGAATGTGTCGGTAAAACCGTCAGTTTCTGTGACGAGTATAATATGACACAAAATGAAATAAGAAGCTTTTAATTTATACTTAAATTTATTCTTTAGCCAAATCATATAAATTATCTTACTTTTACTGTTTGTGTGAAGAAACTTCTTGTTTTAAAAATACTTGTAAATTTGTTCAATCAAGTTTTGTTAATTGACAGGCGGTTGACCCCGCCCCATACATATCCGCCTGCAAAGAGGACTGCTGTGCTAATACAGGACAAGATTGCAGATGCAGCAGTTTTGAGGCATACTCACGTGCATGTCTTGAAGCAAAAATACCGATCACATGGAGATCAGCTCAACTCTGTCGTAAGTATTGCATTTGTCGTATTTCTTTTTCAACATTCGTGCACATTAAAACGCACATGAAGACTGTTTTGCTCAAAAACAATGACAAATATCTGGGGGTTTCTTTTTATGCATAACGGTTATAGAAAGCCATTGACAAATTGATATGAAGGAATTTTTTTATATTAAAAACGAATTCTGATAAAACACAATTGATCGGTTTTTAAAATACTAATTTGCAAAGTTTTTGGTTAAGAAATGATCCATTTATTCTCCCTGTCGGATATAACCCATGACAACAGTGTTAAAATAATGACTGGCAAATCTTTACTTACAGCTGTGCAGTGCCCTTCCAATCAGGTACACAAAGAATGTGGAAGTATGTGCCAGAAGACGTGTACGTCGCCAGCAGCCAGTTGCGAGGACAACTCGTGCATTGACGGCTGTTTCTGTCCTGATGGCTTGGTGTTGCTCGATGACACGTGCATCGTTCAGAGTCAGTGCCCGTGCACTCTGAATGGAAAAGAGTATAAAAGTGGCGACTTGGTCAACAAGGAATGTAATAAATGGTGAGACACAGTTCATATAAATCAGACTATGTTTGACACCAAGCAATCTTTCTATACTTCTACTGTATATTTAGTTTAAAGGCTAAAGAATTTACCGGTATCTCAAATTTATGCATTCAATTTTTGTTTGTTTCATGCTTGATTCTTAGATTTCAGCAATTTTGCATTTGTCTGTATATTAAAAGCTTTAGTGACAAAAACTTGATTGATTTATCTTCCAATGAAGATTCGACACAAATCAACTTAATTTTATTTGGATATTATTCTAAAGATTAAACTGTCAATATTGTTTGCAAACATTAAAAGGTTACACTTGAGATGAAGTTGTGATTGACTAGTAATAGTCAGTGTAAACCGTGTATAAACAGGCAAACTGAACCATTTAAACAAAGTATAGTTTTCATGTATTGGTCTGAATTTTTGATCCAGAACATTAAAACTTATATTTCTATAGTACCTGTCTGAACGGTGCGTGGCAGTGTACCACCAAACGTTGTGAAGCTACATGCTCAGCCACAGGCGACCCCCATTACATGACCTTTGACGGCATGCGTTACGACTTCATGGGCCAGTGCTCATACTACATGATCTACGACCCCCACTTCGACATCATCACGGACAACATTAAGTGTGGGCACGGCGAGGCCTCCTGCACCAAGAGTATCACTATCAACATCGACGGACACCAGATTAAGATGGATCACAATCACCATCTGTATGTTGATGGCACGGAGATCACATCCCTACCCTACGAGGGCAACGGTATCAAAATATACATGGTGTCCTCCCTGTTCATGAAGGCTGAGCTGTCAAACGGTATCACCGTACTCTGGGATGGACGTACAAGGGCCTACATAACTGCCCCACCAGAGTTTATTAACAAAACAATGGGTAAGCTAACTAAAAGATTATTTGACTGCCACAATAAAGGGACTGAGAGCAGTTTGAAGAATTATGGATGTCCAAATATAAATTTAAAAAAACGTCAGTATGCTCAGGTTTTATAAATAAATGTGCGTAGGTTCACATGGTTAATTGGAAAACTTGCATAATCCAGACCGACCACGCGGACCTGTGCACATTTCTTTATGAAACCTCAAAATATCATGACGTTTTTTTTGCATGTTTTTGTTTTTAATACATCATACCAGTAACTATTAATTCATATGGGGCTTCAAATCTTTGAAGAGTAGAAAACATTTTTATTAAAGAAATATGTAAAACTGATACAAAAATGCAAAAAAAAATGTAATTTTAAAAAGGAAAAGGAAAGAATACTAATAAAATATGCAGCGTTTATCATATATTAAACAGAGAAAAAAAAAGTCAAGAAAATTATTGGTTAATAAATTAGGCTGGGCTATAAAAGGACATTCAACTCGCCCCAATCTCCTTAAAAATCCCTTCAGTGCTGTTAAGAGGATATATATCACACGGGCCACGTGTTATTGGTATAAAATGATCACCTAAATTAAGAGGTTGTGTTTAACAGGTTAATAGAGGGCATTTGTATAAGGTGCCATGTTAGTTAAAACTTATTTTATTACAAGCAAAATTGTCAGGATTTGAATATATTCAACTGCGTACAGGGCTTCTCTCCTGATGGAGACCACATGTATTAAATGTGACAGTAACCATGCTTGTGTTATAACAAAATCACAAATATTTGCAAATTATAAGCTTTCATTAAGATTGTATTTAAACTGCAATGTTTGATTAATTAAACACTAAAATGTCATTTAGCATTTTAACTTTAAAGAAATATATATAATTATGATTGTGAATGAATTTTGCTTTTGTATTTTTTTATTCAAAGAATGTTTTTCAAATGAATCATTTTAGGTTTGTGCGGAACCTACGATTTTAAACAGCTGAATGACTTCAAGACAAAGGAGGGTGACATAGAGACCAACACAAACGCCTTCGGTAATCGTTGGAAGACAGTTCCCACGTGTAAAGATGTCAGTCTAAATGCGTCGTCAAATCCATGCGAGGAAAACGCAAACCGGAAGAACCAGTCTGCCCAATACTGTGGCTACTTGAAAAGTGATATATTCAAACGTAAGTGAAAACAGAATACATATAGAACCATTTTGAAAAATATTTGTTTGCTGTTTTCCCAACCCAGGATTTCATAAATGGGTAGGTAGGCAGCAACCAAACAATTTGTTAAGATAAACCTCATTGATGAAAAGACGTGCAGTAAATGTGGAAAGTTCTGATCTCTTCATTTTTACACCATATTAAAAGACAGGTACCTTTTTAATACACTCTAATTGTAACATAATTGTAATCATTTGGAGGAGGTTTTTAAGGAAGACGTAATCAAAGGCAATAAAACACAGTTTTTTTGCACACTCAAATCTGTTCTAAACAAAAAACCCAATAACAAACATCTCTTACATTATCTGGAATGAAGTTTAAAAACAATTTTGATGATAAAATCTCTCGAAGTAAGATACATTTTTCTCAAATGATGAAGAAATAAAGACTACATCTGGTGATAATCTGGAAACATGTTTCAGCGTGCCATGATCTTGTTGACGTGGAAGCCTTCTACAAGGACTGCATGTTTGACATGTGTGCCTGTACCGAGAACCTCCGCGACTGCCTCTGTCCCATGGTGGGAGAGTACGCCTCTCAGTGCGCTGCTAAGGGCGTGGAGATACGATGGAGAATGATGATCGATGAATGTCGTAAGTAGGCTCTAATCTGTTGTTAGCTGCAGGAATGTCTACAAGGATATTGTGATTATCTGTGTCTGTCTTGTCTGTTTGTCCGTCCGTCCATCTGGTCTGTCTGTCTGTTTTTATTTTTGGAAAGGACAATTAGGGTCAATGGTGTTGGTCTGATATCTTTAAACTTAAGCTGTTTCAAAAGCACTTGGTAAAATTTTATCAAAGTTCATGAATCATTCTTACTTCCAAATTTTCCAATAGTTTTAAAATATGATGACTTCAATATGGTAATGTGACTAAAATTCATAATAGTTCCTGCCAGCAAATGTGGTAAAGTTCAAATATATTATCGGAAACATACAGCAATATAATGTCTAATGTGTGCATATATTCGTTACTATATATAAATAATACCCATACTTCCCATGTGTCAGATGTGCCTTGTGTCGGAGGACAGGAGTATCAGGTGTGTCCCAACGAGTGCACCCGAACCTGTAACAACATCGCCAATGATCCAGGCTGTGTCCAGTCCTCCCAGTGTGCCGAGGGCTGCGGCTGTCCAGTCAACCAGACCCTTAACGACAACGGCGACTGCGTTCAAATTAACCAGTGTCCCTGCAAATTCTCCGGTCAGGAATTTACTGCCAATTCCAAGGTGGAGCGCGGGGACCTTATATGGTAAGTTTAGAAGTTTATACGAAGGCTTATTTGTTGCACATGTTGTTCTGCTAATTCTATAGAATTATTATTAAAAGTGACTTGTATGTTTTCTTTCTTATATAATGACATAATTGAACATAAAAGATACAATTACTAAACTGCATGTACAAACATCTTTAGCTAGAACCTTTTATTGTTGATATAATTTCTAACTCATTGTTATAATTTGCATATAATTCCAAGTACGCTCAACGGACAATGTTAATGTATAATTTGACCATATTAAATGTTTTATATTGTAATTTAGCACCTGCCTGAATGCGCGATGGACTTGTGGCGCGAAACCCAGCATAGACGTCCACATTGCTGGCACAAAACCCATCTGTCCTCCCAACCAAGAATACTCCACGTGCATTTCTGATTGTCCCGCCACATGCTTAAACATGCATAATGCAACAGCAGCCACGTGCAACACTACCACATGCGTAGATGGGTGTGTCTGCCAGTCGGGATATGTGAAGGAAGGTACGTGTACAGAATCCTTGCTTCAACATGCAACAGACACAATTTATTGCAAACAGTAATACAACCTTCTGTTTTAGGAAGTTAAAACAGATGTTAATGTTATAATTAGGCCAACTCAAATGCTACAGTCTATCGACATGGCATATACAAGAACCAGAGAATTCTATCCAATATAAAGAGTTGAGTGATCTGGATTTCTCTGCCTCCTCTCCTCTTCTCCTGGGGCAGCTCTAAATAAAATATTGATGAGCCCTCAAACAAAACAATTCATAAATAAAGTACATTTAAACTTAGACATTTTTCATAAATATTTTAAGGTAAAATTAAAAAAAAAAAGAAGAAAAAAGGTTGAAATTTTCTTAGACCAAACGAATATTGCATACTACCATTCATGTTTGGATTTCAATTATAAATAGAGTGCTTGAAAACACAGGTTTAAAGTTGCATAAAGCTAGTGGTTTAACTGGCACTTCCTTAACATATAATCGCCTCTTGGATGCAGTGCATTAGATGCCATCCTACAAGTTTTCTGCCATCCTATGAGTTTTCTCTGATATTTGATTGCAGGAAAAGACTGTATCTTGATGGGCGACTGTCCATGTTATCACGGCGGCGTGGCTTACAAGGAGGGAGAAAAGTTCAGCATGGACTGTAATGAGTGGTAAGTGAGATAAATTATTGTATACTGATGGGCGACTGTCTGTGTTGTCACGAAGGTGAGGCATGCAGTGATGCATGGGAATATCATTGAAAGGGTGTTACACATTTTTTATAGGAATACAACCTACCATAACTTTGTTTTCATATTCTCTCAGTCTTTTGTGTTAAGTAGTGAAGGATGAAAACAGTTAAAAAATATGTCTGCATTTGCAGGTAACCTGTATGAAAAACCATTATTTGAAATTCATTGTTAGAAAAAGAGGCCATTATTTCTCCATGTAGGGTTTAAACTGTATACTATTTCCCATTACAGTACATGCAGAAGTCGCCTGTGGGTCTGCGATCAGAAGGACTGCCCAGCCGTGTGTAGTGCATATGGAGACTCACATTACACAACTTTCGACGGAAAGTCGTACGAGTTCCAAGGCAACTGTGACTATGTGTTTGCCAAGTCCACAGACGAGAGCCCCATCAAATTCGAGATCACGACAGAGAATATCCCATGTGGCACAACAGGAACGACCTGTACTAAGTCCATCTCATTCAGTATTGGAGAGCCAAGTGAGTTGTTTATCTGTTGAATACTCCATGACTAATGCAAGTACATGTATGAGTATTGGTTGCGTATGTATGAGTACTTCCAGGTTGATAGCTAGCTTGCTTAATAATCCAGTGAGTTTGATACCAGATCAGACAATTTGTGAATGAACTTTTTTTAAGTATTTTCAACTTCAACAGTCATTTATATGACCTAAAACTGAGATCCTCACATGCAATCAAATGGTTATAACTGGGCTGTTATTTGACAGACTATAATTTTGTCCTCATTATCTTGTGTTTTTGTTGGACCAAAAGTTACACAGTGTTTAGTTGGCCATAAAAAATATGTTAGTCAAACATAATGACAGGACAACTGATTTGTCAACAGCAGAATTATTTTTGTAAACAATTAGAATGCACAAGACATTCTTGATCAATTAGAGTACATAACACATTCTTAACCAATACTAATACGCAAGACATTCTTGACCAATCAGAATACACAAGACATTCTTGACCAATCAGAATAAACAAGACATTCTTGACCAATCTGAATACTTAAGACATTCTTGACCAATCAGAATACACAATACGTTCTTGACCAATCAGAATACTTAAGACATTCTTGACCAATCAGAAGCTTAAGACATTCCTGACCAATCAGAATACACAGGAAGTTTGTTTTCAGGCACACCCAACTTCTTCAGGATACAGCTAATAAAAGGAAAACCTGTTGTTGTGGAAGCTGGTTCCCCTTTCGAGGTTCGAGAGGTTGGAAATTTCATCACCATCACAACCCCACAAGGCATAACCCTGGAGTGGGACAAGGGAACCAGACTCTACCTGAAACTGAGAACTGAACATCAAAATCATGTATGAGAAAAAACTTTGTTGGTATCATAAAAAGTACAGTTTAAAATCTGGGGCAATTGGGAAAAAGCTTTTATATCATTAATATGAACTTTAGCGGTGTTGGTATAACACACACAAACAGATACTGAATTTTGCAATTCTGTATTCAATGATTGTGTCATAGAATTTTTGAAAATCAAAAATGGTTTATATTTTTATTGTATAACCCTCCTAACCTACATTTCTGCGGAAACAATTCGGTAGAACAATTAATTAAACAATACTGCCCTAATGAATATGTTGCATAAAGACAGATTATGAATGCATTAATATGGCTACTACTTTGACTAATACACTATACTTATGCAGTATTGTTAATATTGTGGCAGGTTGTTGGTTTATGTGGCAACTTCAACGGGAACCAGAAGGATGACTTCACGACTCCCCAGGGCGGCCCACCCGCTAGCAGGCCTACAGCATTTGCTGACAGCTGGAAGGTACTGTATAGTTCTACCTGTAACACCTATGCTACTGAAAAGCTGAGTTCCAAAACTGTGACACAATGGACCATTGTTCAAAATACTTGTGATGGCATCTTGCAGATTTTAAAAAAATTATCAGCCTTGTCTAGAGACGTTTTATAAAATAAATATTTTGAAAACTGTTAGTTTATATAACAGGTGTGAAAAAATCGTTCCTCAACCGGGACTCGAACCCAGGGTCTCCGGTTTACCGTACCAGCACTCTAACCATTGAGCTATTGAGGACGTACGGTTAGGAATCAACTATTCACCATTTACCTGTACCCGGTTGCATACACCCCCACCAGAATGAAATTCGTCCATGAAGTTCTTTATATACAGGAGAACCACTGCTGGTTATATACAGGAGAACCACTGCTGGTTATATACAGGAGAACCACTGCTGGTTTGCTCATGATGCTCAGGGACGAGCCCCCAAATATAACAGGTGGTGAAAAAATCGTTCCTCAACAGCGACTCGAACTCAGGGTCTCTGGTTTATTGTACCAGCACTCTAACCACTGAGCTATCGAGGACATACGTTTAGGAATCGATTATTCACCATTTACCTGTACCCGGTTACATTTAGTTAAAGTCGCTTCTTGAGACAGGAATGGATTCATAGGAATATAGGATAATTGATGTTTCTTCTAGTTCTGCATTTGGCCTTAAAGCCTCCCTGCAATGGCTGATGCGTTATATGACTTGCTGCATCAATATACCTCCTCACAGTGAAGCTGTAATGTTGTGTATTTGTAGGTGCATGCTTTCTGTGGCAACTCCATGGAGATCATTGACACGTGTGAGGCCAATACAGACAGACGACCGTGGGCCCAGAGGGAGTGTAGTATGATCTCCTCAAAGGTGTTTGCCCAATGTCATGCAGTGGTGCCGTATCAACCATTCATGGACAGGTGATTATTTGGGACAACGATAACTAACCATTGTGCTTTTGCATCTCAACATTATTTTTAACCATTGTGTTTTTGCATCTCAGCTATAAAAAAATCAAGACGAGGAAAAATATTTTGTCATAAAATAATCAGGAAAATAAACGTTTAGTTACATAAAACGGCCATTAAGCGTTTATTGATATATTTAATTAATATGGAATGCATGTGCAATTATTATTCTCAAAGGGCTGAACGAAACAACCATAAATTGGGAGAAAAAGTGATATGGAAATTGTTGAATGCAACAAACAATAAAAAATATGCCGACTCAGTTTAATTCAGTTTGCTTTATGAATTCCCAATTGTTAAAAAATCTGGAAGTCTCAAAAGCTGAATTGTTTTGCCATCATTTCTAATTAACATTTATACTCCTTTCCAGATGCATATTTGACTCGTGCGCTTGTGACACGGGCGGTGATTGTGAATGTCTGTGCACAGCTGTAGCAGCTTACGCCCATCAATGTGCCATGAGCGGGGTACCCGTACACTGGAGGTCCGAGGAAGTTTGTCGTAAGTCATCTTTCCATGCATTCTTCTTTAATGTTCTATTTCAGCTTCAAGAAATAAAGTAAATTCTGGTATAGTTATTACTGTATTTGGACCAAGACCGATGGAGGAACTTTAAACCTTGGTATTACATCCAAAGATTTTGTAAAAACTCAATATTTCTTGTGATTACATACAATTTCATACAGAAAATAATTCACTAAATATCAAAGAAAATTGTTTTCAACAATTTTAAAATACGTGTGAAGAAGTTTATTGTTATACATTTCAGATTTGAACTATTAAACTATTAAACAGTATTAAAAATACATTTGTAAACAATATAAAAAAATACTTTAATGTTTTATAATTCTCTAACTGTAAGATTTATGTCAGTAAAGTTCAGTGGCCTGTCAGCTCTGAATATTTAGCAGTTTAGTCGACACAGATTTATATACATCATTGTGATTCTGTTACAGCCATCATGTGCGAGAACTGTGAGAAGTACAACCCGTGTATCTCCATCTGTCCACGTAAGACATGTGACAACAGGCTGGTGTACGACACGCTGACCAAGGACTGCGGACAGGAGACCTGCGTAGAAGGCTGCGACATTGAACCCTGCCCAACTGGTAAATATGCACCATTTTGTAATAACTATACATGCAGTTATTTTGGTGCCAAAATAGTTCACTAAAAAGCTAGTAGTTACCATATTATGTTGTGATGGTTTCAGAAAGGATAAATATTTATTGCACTCAATAATGACAAATAACAAGAATGAAAGATTGTGTTGTATGTTTGCTATAAAACCATTATAGAAATTTAAGGACCACTCTGGGCATCGCCAGTGGTGCCAAATGGAACAAAAATATTAAAGTGGCTTTAAGTTTGGTTCGCAAGATAAAAAAAGAGTATGATAATGGACCTTTGGAAACGGCCGAGCACGACACATACGAAATATTGCAGTCTCGGTTTGATTGAGACTGTTCATGAGTGGTAGTGATATATGCCTTAGGGCTATTCCATTAAAACATACATGTGACCACAGGAAGAAAATTAAACATCCACCCGTAGATGAAAAAATTAGTTTTAAGAACCAGATTTCCGAAAATAAGGTTCACCCATAGATGTTTATTGCCTTTCGTGCGTCCCGTGTATGTTGTAATGGTCCATAGTCCTAATTGGATTTCTGGTTTAAGAAAACACTTTTGTACATGCTTGTTTAGTTTTGAGAATGTGTTACTTTAATGTCGCCAGTAACGAACATTTGCACTTCCCCAATATCCAGGCCAAGTATACGAAAGTAACAAGGAGCCGCTGAAATGTATCCCAGAAGCCTTCTGCAACACCTCGTGCATCACGGTCAATGGCAAGGACTATAAGGAAGGGGATAGAATCCTTGATGAAACTGTGTGCAGAATGGACTGCGAAGTCTGGTGTGTATATACTGTTTTGTGTGTTAGTTCTGTCATTTTGGTTTTGTCAAGATAGTTTTTGTGCAGCTGCCTCTGTTTAATGTTTCTTTAGTTTTGACTCCATGGGTTGTTATATGGATTCAACCCTTAACCCGTTACATATATATAATGTACTGTTCTTTCTTTGAATTAAGCCCATTCCATTTATGTGACAAAGGGGTGTTTTGGAGGAAATGACTAATCAGCAGCTTGACATTGTAAACCCTGATCAGCCTGCGAGTTAATCTGAACACATAAGGAATATGTGAATATTGTTGCACTAATCCGTTTTTCACAATTCCGTTTTTTCCCCTCCTTTTCTGTAAACGTAAAGATCTGTTAACAAATATGTTTCTGGATTTCTTTGTAAGATCAAGAGGGAAGGTATATCATGATTTGAGACGCTGAGGAGTTATATCCCCTTTTCGGAATGTTTAATATAATGATTTGAAAACGGTGGAATTTATAAAGCTTTCACCAGATTAAGGTGGAAGTTGATAGATAATGAAAATGAAGTTAAGATGAACATATTGTTTTTGCACACTTGGCAGATTTATTTCATAGGAGTTATCTTTTCTTGTCTCAAATTTCGATGGAGTAAGAGAGTTATATTTCCTCGTCTCAAATTCAGATGAAGTAAGAGTTATATTTTCTTGTCTCAAATTCAGATGAAGTAGAGTTTATCTTTTCTTGTCTTGCATTTTCATCAGATTCAGATGAAAGTTATGGAAAGCGAAAGCATGAAATAAAACGTAGAAGAAAAAGGGTGCAGCTTTAAGTTTTTCTTTCCATTCAGATTTTGTTTGAAGACGTGTGTTTTGTTTATGTGTATGCATTCATATATTTCTAGCTACTGTGACGGTGGCGTGATCAAGAGGACGGGCGTTTGTACCGGAACTGTTCCCACATTCAGCACCGTCTCCACAACCACAGTCAAACCCATGATGCTGACTGGCGCTCCGACCATACCCACATCCACGCTGGCCCCCATGTGCGTACAGGACGGCCCTACAAACTGGATGAGTGTGTCAACTCCCACTCCGTACAACCAGGGCGATATTGAATCCATTCAGTCACTGCGACAACAGTACACATTCTGTGAAGCTAGTCAGATGACTGCCATCGAATGTCGAGTCGTTGGAACGAAGCGTTCGTCTGCAGCATCGGGCCAGAGAGTTTTCTGTGATTTGAAAAACGGACTTAAATGTTACCATAGCGACCAGGCGAATGGCGAGCAATGTCTGAACTTCGAAGTGAGGATAACATGCTCGTGTGGTAAGTAATCGTGGAGAAAGGGACGATAAAGATTTCTGACACGTTTTTGGACACGGACATTGTAGGACTTTATAGTATTTAGAATAATGTTGCGGCGTGTGGTTTGATGACGTGTGGTTTGATTCCATATTTAATATTCAGGGACAAAATCAGTAGTTTTTTTGTATTTCGGTATTTTTCTTTTTAATAGTTTATTATTTTTAGTGGTTTTGTTTTATATTCAAGATTTTGTTTCAGTATTTTTGCAGTATCTATATAGTTTCAAAATGCTCCCAAAGGGGAGAGCATGTAGTTGTCGCTTTGTCCCTCTGTATGGACACGTGTCCCCGTCCGGATATCTTGTCTGGAACATAACTCAAAAACTACTAATGGGACCACAATGAAACTTCACACAATGATAAAGGGCAACGAGAGAAAGTGCAGAGTGCAAGAACCGTAACTATATCTTCATTCAAATTAGAGAAAGTTTATACTTACAATTCTTGTCCGGAGCATAACTCAAAAACTACTAATAGGATTGCATTGAAACTTCACACAATCTTAGAGGGCAACAAGAGGAAGTGCATAGCATAATAACCATAACTATATCTTCATTCAAATTAGTGATAGTGACCGTTATAATTTTATACTTACAATTGTTGTCCAGAGCACAACTCAAAAACTACTAATAGGACTGCACTGAAACTTCACACAATGATAGAGGGAAATAATAGGAAGTGCAGAGCACAAGAACCATAACTATCTTCTTTAAAATATTGCCCTTTGCAATTGTATACTTATGAATTTGTAAAACTACTAATTGGACTGCAATAAAACTTCACACAATGATAGAGGGCAATGAGAGGAAGTACAGAGCTCAAGAACCATAACTCTATCTTTATTCGAATAGGAGTTAAAGCCCATTGCAATTTTATACTGATAATTATTGTCCAGAGCATAACTCGAAAACTACCAATGACACTGCAAATTGAATACTTCTGGGTGATACACGGCCATATGAAAATTTGAGGATACGTATCGGGGAGAATCCATCATTCTATTGATTTTCTTGTAGTCTTAATTGTTGCTGATTTTTTGTTTGTATTTGGGCATTTTCATGTGTGTTTTTTATTTTTAAACTTTTATCAATATTGTTTACATTTGCTTTGATATTGGAATAGAAATCAGGACTTTTGTTTAGATATTTTTATTTTTTCTGCTTGGTATTTTTAACTAGAACATAGAGTATGTGTTGTTGTTGTTTTCAATATGTGATGTAACGTGGCTACCTCTGGTTTTCTTTGTTTTTTTAAACAGATTGTGTACCTAACAGCTTGTAACAACTCATTTTAAGTTACTGCTCTGTGAATGGTAAATTTCATATAATTCTCATTATTTTTGATTTTCTACAATACAAAATGGTCAACATGTCTCCACCTTCTATATAAAAAAGGACCCCAAAAACGAAATAAGAAAAACCAAATCAGTCAGTTACCTTAAACAAGATTTTCTAGAAACAGTAAGGTCTGATAGTACCAAATGATTTAAAATGACATTGGGCCAAAAAAAAAGTTCGTTTATGGTCTCCCTATTTTTTTAGGCCCTAAACCTTCTTTTGGGGCTCCCGAAAAACTAAATTAAAAAAAAGATTTTTGAAGTTTAAAGGGTTTGGACCACCCATATTATGTTCAAGAAACATGCTTTTGATGTTCTTCATGTGAATTTATAACAGAAAGGAATAATTTAAACAAAAACAGAATATTAAAAACAAAAATTCTACCTACCCTAAGTTGTTCGGAACAAGACCAGAAACAGATCTTTTATTTTGGCCTTAGAATATTAACATTTATTTGATGTTTGTTATGGTTGCTTAAGGAATTTACCAAAGGAATAATAGAACAATATTTGCCAGACACACATTGTGCAATCAAAAAGATGTTTGGGTTTAGTTCTGCTGGTTGCCAAAGATGATACATTCCCATTTGTTCGTAGTTTCATAGAATGACATCATCTATTAAAATATTTTGTTTTTTAATTTCATTTCGCATGATACTAATGTTTGTGTTTTTTGAGGTCATATGATTTACAGTATGGCTATCACGGCTAATCATAGTTACATGGATACTCAGGGAAATAAAAAATATATCTACAACCACCTTGTCAGTTGAGTTAAAACTTAGTCATTTTGTTTTGGTTGCTGAAAGATGTCCTCTTAGATTTTTTGATTTTTTTTGTTACTTTGCATCATCCAATATGGCTACCATTTCTAAAAATAGATGACAATTATGGAAATTTCAGATTGCATCTCGAGCGATATTTAATGTTTTGTTTTTTCTTTGCTTTTTTTTTACCTTCTGTTTTTCAAATAAGCCATTTAAAGTTATAAAATTCATATATAGATGAATTTCGATAAAATTTTAGCTTACTATGAAAGTTGTGTTATATATATAACAGAGTTATGTCCCCTTCACGGCTGACAAAATGTAAGTTAACTCTAAAGCGCAAATAAATATTATTGGATATTAAACTGTCCTGTTCATCATGCTCAATTAAAAATTAAAAGCTGCAAAACAACTAGAAACAGCTCTTTCGGTCCTTTAGCCTTTCTGTTCAAGTTAATGTGAGCTGTTTTTATATGCATATTTGTTGTTGACATTTTTGTATTATATTTTTTGTAGACATACAACTACCTCTTATTTATTCACAATTTAAAGAAAACATTACAATACAGTATATTATTTTAGGTGTAATTTAGTGTTTGTGTTTGTATTTTAGTTTGATTTTATAATTTCGATGTTGATTTGAGTGCTGTCTATTAAAAGAAAAGTCAATTCAGTATACTAACCCTTAACCCGCCACATATATATAATGGACTGTTCTAAGTTCTTTGAATTAAGACCATTCCATTTATGAGACAAAGGGGGAATGTTTTGGGGGGAAATGAGTGATCAGCAGGAGGGCATTGTAAACCCTGATCAGCCTGCAAGTTACATTACACGCAGGCTTATCTGGGTCTACAATGGACGCAAAGGCTATTATAGTCGTGCTTAGCGGGTTAAGGGCTAGGATAATACATGTTGTAAACATTTATAATTGACATGATTCTGTTTGGTTGGCTAGATATTAAATAAAAACTTATTTCTTCAGCATTCTGGTCTCATCTTGTTGCTTTCTTCCAAGGGTGAACCTTCACAATTGTTTTCTCAGTCGATCATTTTACATTTTGATGCTTTTACACTAGACTTTGAATAGTGATTTGTTTCTTCAGTTATTTGCAGAACTGGAAGAAAATCTTAAATGTTTTTGAATATATATGTATATATAAATGTATATACATGTACATACATATATGTGTGTATGTGTGTTTTGATACACACGAGAGAATTTTGTGTTATCACTTGTGTGTTGTCTCTAACACTAGTGTGTTTTGTCTCTAACACTCATGAGTTTTGTCTCTAACACTAGTGTGTTTTGTCTCTAACACTTGTGTGTTTTGTCTCTAACACTAGTGTGTTTTGTCTCTAACACTAGTGTGTTTTGTTTCTAACACTAGTGTGTTTTGTCTCTAACACTAGTGTGTTTTGTCTCTAACACTCATGTGTTTGTCTCTACCACTCATGTGTTTGTCTCTAACACTGGTGAATTTGATTTAACACTACTGTATATTCTTTCTTGAAAGCAAGTTTGTAGTTCAGTGTGAAAATAGTTTGGAGGTTCCCCTGTTAAGAAAAGGACGAGGAGCGGACACTATATGTTGGATAGGGGAGATTAAAAATCATTGACATCATTCATTCATTAAACAAAGTCACTGAGATTCAAACGTTATTTCAGAAAGCTAATTTTAAAAAAAAAAATATAATGTTATTATAAAATTTAATAGATTGAAAATAATAAAAGATAGAAAGTAAATGCAATCTTAACTCAGTGATATTTTGAGAATTGCAATACGTGCAAATATTTCTAGATTATTTTAAGGTAAGATTTATTTGAAGTTAAGTTTTCTTAACATCTGATTTAGTTAAATCATTAATTTTTACATTTTTGATTTAGAATATATTTTTCAAAAACAAAATTAAAACACATTTTACGCTTATTAGTTCGTAAATATTTTATTTTTCATCAAAATGTCTGTATTTTCCAGCTCTCCCCATCACAACAACTCTGGCTCCCGGCATGTTACCAGGGGGATCTCCAACTGCACGTCCCCTGCCCCTGGGCACCGGATCTCCAGACCTGACCCCCCCTACCGTGGCTACAGTACCATATGAGATTGCACAACACCAGTGTAAGGAACCAGGCTGGACCAACTGGATGAACTTTAATAACCCCAGTAACGGCGACGAGATTGAATTCTTACCAAAAATGATCGATACTTACAAATTTTGCAAAGACGATCAGGTGGCGTATATTCAGTGTCGCCAAGTGTCAAATGGTGC
The DNA here is from genome assembly GCA_037043455.1 of Cyrtodaria siliqua. Taxonomy (NCBI): domain Eukaryota; kingdom Metazoa; phylum Mollusca; class Bivalvia; order Adapedonta; family Hiatellidae; genus Cyrtodaria; species Cyrtodaria siliqua. The sequence continues at coordinate 255,821 of JAWPHD010000083.1, read as the reverse complement.
TAGCTACGACGTGGCTGCTGACAGAAAGACAATCTGTAATACAAAGGCTGGGTTTGCCTGCTATAGTTCGCTTGAAGCAGACGGCAGCTGTGAGGACTATGAAATCAGAGTGTTCTGTCAGTGTGTACAGTCTGGTAAGTTGCGCTTATACATAATATGTAATATATAGGTACTAAATGCAGGAGACAAATCTTTAGGAAGGTTATAATGGGACAGAACATATGCCTTACTTTTCACTAGCTTCAGAATTGGTTTTCATATGTTTAAAAGCCGGAATGATGAAGATGCCAAGTTTGAAACCTCTCACTGCTGTGGGTTCAAATCCCACTTGGAGCTGCACTTGTAACAAAGTGTTGAATTTTGCCTGAGATATACAGTACTACTCAGGAAAAAGTGAGTGGTTTGCCTTACCACTGAATCGACCGTCATGTTTAGCCTAAAATGTGCCGGAAATTATGTAATAAAACACGATTCAGCCATTCCATATCTTTAAATAGTTTCCATAGGCTTAAATATTCAGTAAATAAGATGGGGTGGTCTGACTACCATAAAAAAATCAACCGTCATGTATGGCCTAACATGTGCTGAAAATGACATAAAACACCGATCAAACGAATACCAAATGGCATATCATAATTGGTCTCTTACCACATGTGGTCTCTTAATACATCTGCATTTTAATTTTAAAAAATCGACAAGGAACTAAAATGGTGATCTCGTTAAACAGGTGGTCTCGTTATAGTCATGGTCTCTTGAGCTACAATATGTGAGTTACAGTATGTCCCCAATAATACAGTCATGTTATACACTTGCACCCTCTCTTACAGTGTGTGATAAGCAGATGCTCAGTGATGTACAGTCTGTGCCCAACACTCAGTTCACGGCTTCATCCTCCGCCGACGGAGTGTCCCCCTCAGACGCTCGCCTGGACTCGATAAGCGGATGGCAGCCACATTCAGATGATACATCACCATGGTTACAAGTTAACCTCATGGAACCCGTAAATGTGACGGGCATCATCACACAAGGATTAAATGTAACCTTAAATTCATACCATTTTATGTTTTTCGCATAATGCCAAAAGAGGATACAAGGAAGATATAAAAACACTTAAAGTTAAGTTACATACGTATATCAGCCTTGTTTGTATTGGAGGTACAGAGTAATGCTTACATGCCAGAGCTTACGGTTTATTATTTATAAGAGTTACCAACTCATAATTCATTTTACGCATATTCAATCACGTGTAATTTAAGAAGCCGTGAAAAATACTATTGTTTATATCAGCACATATACATTATTATATGGATAGAGTTTTGGTAATCGTTTTTTTAGTGTAATTTTTGCCGTTATTTGGAGGGTTAGTTTCTTTAAGGACTTATGTGTCAATACAAAAGCTCTGAATTGATTTATGAACACGATTTCTTTTGTAGCCATTTCCATTCTTTGCAAAAAATTACATGGACCGAGAATTAACTTTCATACCCCATCCAACCTTTGCTCCAAGAAACGAAAACGGGGTTGGCTGGGGTATGAAATAAAACTTTAATTTCATCTTAAAAAGTTTGCATATTGTAAAATTGAAACATGTAATAGGAAATAGGTTATCACATTTTTTCAGCAAAAATGCTTTTAAACATGTTTTATTGTCGAAATATACTAATATAAGCTTTCCCATCACTTAATGGTATTAAGCAGGGACCATGTAATGCTATTCTGTATTTTACTATTTAAACTTTTACTTTAGGCTGCCCCTGACTGGACAAAGCACTACACCATCTCCTACAGTGTGGATTGTACCACATTCCAGGACTTGGTTAGACAAGATGGCAGACCTGAGGTAACTCAAAACTTTTATCAAATATTGGGTATTAACTCAAACATTTATATATATATATTTATCTTTTTATATTGTAAAGCACTTTTATCAAGTACATGTTTAGCCATTTATTTTTGATTCTCGTTCAGAACAGCAAAATAATTCCTACAGTGGACCTACACTAACCTACAGCACCATTGCATTTTGGTCGTTGGTCCTGTATTTCCGAAAGAACCATCTGTCTACTTTACTGAAAAAAATAAAACATAATGAATTCCAAATTTTGTATTATAGAAATATCTAATAAATCTCTCTTATATAACCAAATGTTTTACAACTATTGTGCACGTGCAGGTGTTTGAAGGCAACATGGACTCGGCATATGAAGTAAAGCACGTGTTTATTGAACAGTTCTTGGCAAGTTGTGTACGTGTCCACCCCACTGAAGGCAGTGATATCACTGTCTCGCCGGCCCTTCGTCTAGATTTGCTGGGATGTAGAACATACGGTATGTGCATTCATGAATCACCCACAGTTTGTAGATACCGAAATATAGAATGAGTCAGAGAAGCAGTGTCGAGTAAATTAGTCCAGTTTGGAGAGAATCAACGGTAGTCTGAGGGTCCCAGTTGGTAGTCTGAGGGTCCCAGGTTCAACCGCTGTCCAATTTCACATTTTTCTGTCCCTGCGACATTTAATTACCCATTTGGTGACCCATGAAAGTACAGAAGGCATTTACATGAAACTTCACACAAGTATTAATCGCGCGCAATAATCAAGAACGTACCTCAATGGTCAAGGTAACGCTGAGGTCAAAGGTCAAATTCAAGAGCATTTGTCACTTATTGGTGACATTTCTTGTTCTACCTGCAATCAACATCGCTGTATTATATGATCTGGGATTTTTGGACGTAAAAGAATGAATAGTCTTACTGTGGGTCAGTACATAAGGAGATTGTACTTTGTGAGAAAGGATGATAAACTAAACACTGAACAAAATTGCTAAGTATCAACTTTTGTATCTTAACTAATTTTCTTATTTTAAATATATATTAGAAGAGATATATGATAAGTATTTTGTTTGGACCCATAGTTTGTAAAACATTTACTTTTTGTTTAAATTGTTACATCTTTTGAGAGTGCGTGGGCCAGTGGTAGAGCGCCGAACTTTAGATCGAGATCGAGAGGCAACGTTATTTATCCTTGAGCAAGATAATTAATCCACATTGCTTAGTACTGGTTCTACCCAGGAAGCCATCGAGAGTGATTAATCTAAGTTGCAATAACTTGTTTCGTAATCGATGTAAAATAAATATGTTTAAACTAAAGTTACCCTCCCTTTATATGAAAACATGAAATGTACTGATAAAACATATAACATGAGCCAAAGATCGCTTAAAGATATAAAATTCTTAAAATTGGTATGAAATAATAGAAAAAAACATAAACATTTGACCCATTTATCGCAAATTTTCCGTCTATAACAAAAATGAAATATGGATAATCTTAAATTACCTCCCTTTACCTTTAATATTGTTTGAAATTCATGTAACTGTAATTCAGCGTTAACATTCAATATTTCGAAAATTTCTGTTGCAAACGCATTTGTAGTGGTAATGCTAGTAAAACATGATGTCAAAATAATTTTAACTGGCATATTTTAGAATTAGGAACATCGAAAGTTTCACTAATTCGAAGTACTTCATAAAATCCTATATACCCAGTTGTATAACTTTTATAACCTATTTCTAAGAAAACACATTGACTTAAAAGTTTTAAAATATGTTCATGCAATCAGAGTAGCCGATTTACACTCATTATTTTGCATTTTAACCATATCTCTAATCAAACACAAAATACACAAAACAATGAGAATATTATTGACAGGTTCTTAGGGTGATACTTAGCAATTTGGTTTAGTATACATTTCTTTGTGAAATCAGTTGAGAAAAACAATTGACAGCTAAAAGTTAATTTTGATAGGGAGTTTTTTAAATGAAAAGTTTGGAGAATTATGAAAATTACAAAAAAGTAGAGACAATTAAAAAACTGTAGTGTTTGAGATTTAATGTGGAGTTTTCTGCATTCTCTGCAATAAGAAATTTTATAACTGAAAAGCATGTTGGGCTCTAAAATCAAGTTCATGTATTTAGCTTTAGCTCACTTGAATCAAAGTGAGCTATTAGGATCACAGGAAAATCTGAAAAAAATAAAATGTTCTAACAAGTGTAATGGCTGCGATGTTTGTGCATGTGACATACACATGTGGTGCTATACTACATTTATATCTACCGTGATCCTGGTATCACTGTTAGCCCTACCTTTGGGCTCTTTTGTGTTACCCAATTATGTTGCAAGTGTTTCCAATGTGACAAGGATATAAGCCGAGTGATTCAGGGCCGTTTGGGTCTTTGCTTCTAGTTACTACTTAAAACCCTAGGATGCATAACTATTATTTATGTAGGTACTTTTTAAATAATGTCAGCAAATGCTTAAGGGCTTCCGCTCAAATGACTGCCTTAACAAATACCCATATAACTTAGTGTTCCTGTTTTATACAGACTTAATTGCAAGTTTAAAGACATCTAAAATATTTACGTTTGTGTTTCCAGTTCCACCTTCCTACCTGACGACAGTAAAGTTACCACCACCACATACAAACACGCCAGGACTTGTCACTGGAGAAACAACAACAGCTTTCCCAGAACTTGTCTCTGGACAAACACCAACAGCTCAACCAGGTCTTGTCTCTGGACAAACACCAACAGCGGAACCACATCTTGGCCCAGGTGAAACACCAACAGCTCAACCAGGTCTTGTCTCTGGACAAACACCAACAGCTCAACCAGGTCTTGTCTCTGGACAAACACCAACAGCGGAACCACATCTCGGCCCAGGTGAAACACCAACAGCTCAACCAGGTATTGTCTCTGGACAAACACCAACAGCTCAACCAGGTCTTGTCTCTGGACAAACACCAACAGCTCAACCAGGTGTTGTCTCTGGACAAACACCAACAGCTGAACCACATCTTGGCCCAGGTGAAACACCAACAGCTCAACCAGGTCTTGTCTCTGGACAAACACCAACAGCTCAGCCAGGTCTTGTCTCTGGACAAACACCAACCGCTCAACCGAACATTGGCTCAGGTGAAACACCAACAGCTCAACCAGGCCTTGTCTCTGGACAAACACCAACAGCTCAACCAGGTCTCGTCTCCGGACAAACACCAACAGCTCAACCAGGTCTTGTTCCTGGACAAACACCTACAGCTGAGCCAGGAATGAATACTGGTTCCCCACTAACCAAAGTCCAAGATGGCTTTGGGGGCACGACCACAACAGTTTCCAGCTCTCAGACAACCTCAATGCCATACACTTGCAAACCGGGCTGGTCCGACTTCATGAACATTGACACTCCTATGACCCAGAAGTCCTGGGAAACCAATGGCCCTGGTGACTATGAGGCAATTGCTGAACTTAGAAATTACTACAGCTTCTGTGCCAACCCCACAGGAATCAAGTGTCAAACCTCCATGCAGAAATTGCCACCCGCCATGTGGATGGATCAGAACGTGGTATGTGACCTGACAACTGGGCTCCATTGTCTCGATGCCGATCAAGGGGGCTTCAACTGTGAAGATTATGAAGTCAGCGTTTATTGTGATTGTGCTTGTGAGTATTTGCATTTGTTCTCATTATTTGTTTCTGTCAATATATCCATTACCACAATTGTATAGTTTATGTTTTAAAGATAGAAACCACTCGTGAAAATATCTTTTCTCACTTCTCGATGAAAATAAATCCTATATTCACTCCTAACCAACAAATATCCTATTTATTATATACTTTTTATCCTGCAAAACTACCAAACTGTTTCAAATAGAAAATACATTTCGTTCCGACAGTTTCCCTTTAACGTATTCACAGATAAATGTAGTAACGCCAGCACGTGAGGCGATTTACATATATTTAGTGCGCATAGAATATAGTTCTGAACCTTGACACGAATTATGACTGTTATAAGCAAATGTAGAACAAGTAGTTCCATATTTTCCGGCAGTGAGAAAATAAGTTATTATATTATAAACAATGAGAATATAATAAGGTTTATTCTAACCATATAATCCACTATTTCACTTGGAAGTTTATAATAAATTAATATATTTGCAGGCTGTTTGCAAATTCATTGTTTTTCATAAATTATTTGTACTGTTAGTAATTTTTAAAACATGATAATATTTTATTCAATTCATGATTGGTTTACTATAATATTATACTTTCAAAAAGTTGAATTTCATAGAATATCTGACCCATGCTTCATGTTTCTGATCCAGCCACCACTACCATGTCACCTACTTTCATACCTGGAGTTACTGGAATACCCTTCCCTCCAAAACCAGCCTGTGGATGGACATCATTTATGAACAGTTACCAGCGCAAACCTTCCAGCACTGGCGATTACGAGACTATACATAATCTACATATGCTGCATCAGTTCTGTGAATTCCCTGCACGCATTGAATGTAGGGACGTGGCATCACAAAAGGATTTCACTCTGATTGGTCAGGCTGGTGTCACGTGTGATGTCAACCATGGCTTGGTATGCGAAGATAAGGGACAAATTGGAAGAGTTTGTAACGATTATGAAGTACGAGTCTATTGTACAGATGCTTGTTCTTCTACAGCTGCGCCAAACCCAGTTTCTGGACAAACACCCACAGCTCAACCAAATCTTGTCCCAGGTGGAACACCAACAGCTCAACCAGGTCTTGTCTCTGGACAAACACCAACAGCTCAACCAGGTCTTGTCTCTGGACAAACACCCACGGCTCAACCAGGTCTTGTCTCTGGACAAACACCAACAGCTCAACCAGGTCTTGGCCCAGGTGAAACACCAACAGCCCAACCAGGTCTCATCTCTGGACAAACACCAACAGCTCAACCAGGTCTTGTCTCTGGACAAACACCAACAGCTCAACCAGGTCTTGGCCCAGGTGAAACACCAACAGCCCAACCAGGTCTCATCTCTGGACAAACACCAACAGCCCAACCAGGTCTCATCTCTGGACAAGCACCAACAGCCCAACCAGGTCTCATCTCTGGACAAACACCAACAGCCCAACCAGGTCTCATCTCTGGACAAACACCAACAGCTCAACCAGGTCTTGTCTCTGGACAAACACCAACAGCTCAACCAGGACTTTTGCCAGGTGAAACACCAACAGCTCAACCAGGTCTTTTGCCAGGTGAAACACCAACAGCTCAACCAGGTCTTGTCTCTGGACAAACACCCACGGCTCAACCAGGTCTTGTCTCTGGACAAACACCAACAGCTCAACCAGGTCTTGGCCCAGGTGAAACACCAACAGCCCAACCAGGTCTCATCTCTGGACAAACACCAACAGCCCAACCAGGTCTCATCTCTGGACAAGCACCAACAGCCCAACCAGGTCTCATCTCTGAACAAACACCAACAGCCCAACCAGGTCTCATCTCTGGACAAACACCAACAGCTCAACCAGGTCTTGTCTCTGGACAAACACCAACAGCTCAACCAGGACTTTTGCCAGGTGAAACACCAACAGCTCAACCAGGTCTTGTCTCTGGACAAACACCCACGGCTCAACCAGGTCTTGTCTCTGGACAAACACCAACAGCTCAACCAAATCTTGGCCCAGGTGAAACACCAACAGCCCTACCAGGTCTCATCTCTGGACAAACACCAACAGCTCAACCAAGTCTTGTCTCAGGACAAACACCAACAGCTCAACCAAATCTTGGCCCAGGTGAAACACCAACAGCTCAACCAGGTCTTGTCTCTGGACAAACACCAACAGCTCAACCAAGTCTTTTGCCAGGTGAAACACCAACAGCTCAACCAGGTCTTTTGCCAGGTGAAACACCAACAGCTCAACCAGGTCTCGTCTCTGGACAAACACCAACAGCTCAACCAGGTCTTGTCTCTGGACAAACACCAACAGCTCAACCAAATCTTGGCCCAGGTGAAACACCAACAGCTCAACCAGGTCTTGTCTCTGGACAAACACCAACAGCTCAACCAGGTCTTGTCTCTGGACAAACACCAACAGCTCAACCAAGTCTTTTGCCAGGTGAAACACCAACAGCTCAACCAGGTCTTTTGCCAGGTGAAACACCAACAGCTCAACCAGGTCTCGTCTCTGGACAAAAACCAACAGCTCAACCAGGTCTTGTCTCTGGACAAACACCAACAGCGGAACCACATCTTGGCCCAGGTGAAACACCAACAGCTCAACCAGGTCTTGTCTCTGGACAAACACCAACAGCTCAACCAGGTCTTGTCTCTGGACAAACACCAACAGCGGAACCACATCTTGGCCCAGGTGAAACACCAACAGCTCAACCAGGTCTTGTCTCTGGACAAACACCAACAGCTCAACCAGGTCTTGTCTCTGGACAAACACCAACAGCGGAACCACATCTTGGCCCAGGTGAAACACCAACAGCTCAACCAGGTATTGTCTCTGGACAAACACCAACAGCTCAACCAGGTCTTGTCTCTGGACAAACACCAACAGCTCAACCAAATCTTGGCCCAGGTGAAACACCAACAGCTCAACCAGGTCTTGTCTCTGGACAAACACAAACAGCTCAACCAGGTCTTGTCTCTGGACAAACACCAACAGCTCAACCAGGTCTTGTCTCTGGACAATCACCAACAGCTCAACCAGGTCTTGTCTCTGGACAATCACCAACAGCTCAACCAGGTCTTGTCTCTGGACAAACACCAACAGCTCAACCAGGTCTTGTCTCTGGACAATCACCAACAGCTCAACCAGGTCTTGTCTCTGGACAATCACCAACAGCTCAACCAGGTCTTGTCTCTGGACAAACACCAACAGCTCAACCAAATCTTGGCCCAGGTGAAACTCCAACAGCTCAACCAGGTCTTGTCTCTGGACAAACACCAACAGCTCAACCAGGTCTTGTCTCTGGACAATCACCAACAGCTCAACCAGGTCTTGTCTCTGGACAATCACCAACAGCTCAACCAGGTCATGTCTCTGGACAAACACCAACAGCTCAACCAGGTCTTGTCTCTGGACAAACACCAACAGCTCAACCAAATCTTGGCCCAGGTGAAACTCCAACAGCTCAACCAGGTCTTGTCTCTGGACAAACACCAACAGCTCAACCAGGTCTTGTCTCTGGACAATCACCAACAGCTCAACCAGGTCTTGTCTCTGGACAATCACCAACAGCTCAACCAGGTCTTGTCTCTGGACAAACACCAACAGCTCAACCAGGTCTTGTCTCTGGACAATCACCAACAGCTCAACCAGGTCTTGTCTCTGGACAATCACCAACAGCTCAACCAGGTCTTGTCTCTGGACAAACACCAACAGCTCAACCGGGTCTTGTTTCTGGACAAACACCTACAGCTCAACCAGGTCTTGTCTCTGGACAAACACCAACAGCTCAACCAGGGCTTGTATCTGGACAGACACCAACAGCAGCACCATTATGTAAAGATGGATGGACTGTTTGGATTAACACTGACAACCCATCAAAACCAGGTGGTGACTTTGAATCATATAGGAGCATACCAGGTTAGTGGAAATATGTGATAGTTCTAACTATTTCTGAGAAAGAGCATTTTTATAATTGACAGTGCAGTCCCTTTTTTTACTTTGAGAAGTACACTAAAAGAAATCTAAAAGTATCTATTTTTACAGAAATAGAAAACTTTTGGTGTTTTCTATCTACATCATCTTTGCGCTTACATTTTTCGCTTACATTTTTTGCAGGAGCGTAATTCGCATCGAATGTTTAATAATTTGCAAGCTTCTGTCGAAAATATGACATGGGCCAACAGAAAGAATTCTTTAAATGCTGACAAAATGGCTATTTAACAATAGGGTTTTGTAATGTTTTACACATTGTTCAAATATGTAAAATTCCTTTTAAATAGCGATATAACCCATATTTTTTGTTTGCAATAATTGCCTACTGCTCTTTCTTGCATATGAATAGAACAGAATAGAACACCAGTTTGAGGCGCACCCGTTTTTAGCATTGTATGCAACATTCTGAATTGTATTTATAATTTGATCAAAGAAATAAATACATATGTTTCGTCATATTTAAAAAAAATTTGATCAGTCCAATATTTAACATATACGTATGTGAAAAATTGAATGTTGTGTCATCTGAGGGCCTTCAAATAGCTGAAATTTATTATTTCCACCATTTCTACATACACTCGCAGTACTCAACCATGTAGTCACTTGAATTAAACCATGTCTGCATCTTTATCTGGTTTGTTTGGCTTAACAGTTTCCAGTGTCCTCTTCGTGCTTTCACATGAGGCAAAGTTTGTGTGCTTTATATGGCAATGACACAAATATAAAGAAAACTGTTTGTTTATCCGACACTGTGTTAAATGTTTGTCCAGATTAAACAGTGAACTATTGTCTTATATAATTAATGAAATGAGCCAAATTGTGCCGTAAATTAAATAAAAGCTTGAAATGGCAATATATGGAAGATGGTAAATGCATTGTAACTATTTACTTATTAACACAGGCTTCCCAGGCACATGTGATGAAGTAATCACGGCAGACTGTGCAATAGCCTCTACCGGTCAGAACTACGAGCAATCTGGACAGGATGTCATCTGTGACAGAAATGGACTCTCATGCGAAGATGGACCCATGCAGAAATGTTTGGACTACAAAGTCAGGTTCTATTGTTCATGTAAGTTGCCATTAATTAGTTCATCAATACACTTTACGATGTTTGCTCAAAACATACCGTGTAATCTCTAATAAATGCCCCCGGGGCGTAACATTTTTGAACAGGGGCGTTTATTTGAGACCAAAAATACATAATTTAACTTTTTATTCAGACCTTATTTAATGGTTTTCTTTACCAAGAAAACCAAAGTCAGTATGTCAATCAAACAATTAATGCATCATATTTTAAGTTTTCTAGTGATCAATTTTGTGTGTTCCATTGTGAATGAAACAGATTAACTTGCATCTTTTGGTAAGTTTTAAAAAATTAATTCTGAAAAAGTGGTGGGGGGATGGGCGACATTTATTAGGGGAGGGACGTTTATTAGGGATTATATGGTATATTATGCAAGGATGTATTTATTAAATATTATATTCACATCTACATTGTATGCTTGTAAACTAGGGTGCAATTTGTTGCACATGAAAAACAATGGTATCAGAATATAGTAAAATAGAAAGAATGAAAATCAGATGGAAATTGTTGATCAGGCTTCTTAACAAGTTCACAAAATGGCATGTTTGCTTTATTATTCTGTTCATTTCAATTTCATATCATTTCAGAAAGCAAAAACAAAATATATTTTATGAAAATCAAGCACATTTATCTAAATTTATACAAAACGATATCTTACAGTTGGACATCCAACAAGTTATATTGGTTTTACAAATAGATAGAAAACTCTAATTTAGTATTTTTGTTACAATGTTGTTTTTTAGTGCAATTATATAGTTTTAAAGGCAATTGTAACAATAACTTTACTCTAAACACAGGTTACAGTTTTGAATTAGTAGAATTAAGTTATAATAAAATATACATTTAATAGGTCACCGAACAACTGTCTCCGGACAAATACCAACAGCTCAACCAGGTATTTTGCCAGGTGAAACACCAACAGCTCAACCAGGTCTTGTCTCTGGACAAACACCAACAGCTCAACCAGGTCTTTTGCCAGGTGAAACACCAACAGCTCAACCAGGTCTTGTCTCTGGACAAACACCAACAGCTCAACCAGGTCTTTTGCCAGGTAAAAAACCAACAGCTCAACCAGGTCTTGTCTCTGGACAAACACCAACAGCTCAACCAGGTCTTTTGCCAGGTGAAACACCAACAGCTCAACCAGGTCTCGTCTCTGGACAAACACCAACAGCTCAACCAGGTATTTTGTCAGGTGAAACACCAACAGCTCAACCAGGTCTTGTCTCTGGACAAACACCAACTGCTCAACCAGGTCTTTTGCCAGGTGAAACACCAACAGCTCAACCAGGTCTTGTCTCTGGACAAACACCAACTGCTCAACCAGGTCTTTTGCCAGGTGAAACACAAACAGCTCAACCAGGTCTTGTCTCTGGACAAACACCAACAGCTCAACCAGGTCTTTTGCCAGGTGAAACACCAACAGCTCAACCAGGTCTTGTCTCTGGACAAACACCAACAGCTCAACCAGGTCTTTTGCCAGGTGAAACTCCAACAGCCCAACCAGGTCTTGTCTCTGGACAAACACCAACAGCTCAACCAGGTCTTTTGCCAGGTGAAACACCAACAGCTCAACCAGGTCTTGTCTCTGGACAAACACCAACAGCTCAACCAGGTCTTGTCTCTGGACAAACACCAACAGCTCAACCTGATCTTGGCCCAGGTGAAACACCAACAGCCCAGCCACCCCTTGTCAGTGGCCAAACACCCAGTATTCAGATAACTCCTGGCACGGGTCAATATGTTTGTAACCATGGATGGACGCAGATGATGAGCACAAGCTCTCCCTCAATTAACGGAGATGATATTGAACTTGTAACAAATCTTCGAAATAAGTACAGTTTTTGCGACACCAGTAATATTGTATCAGTCCGATGCACAGGCTTGATCAGTGAGAAGACATCTACTGAGATGGGGGAGAAAGCAGTGTGCGACAAAACACATGGATTCATCTGTTACGGCAAAAACCAGAAGGATGGAAAATGTGAGGATTATGCTGTGCAGTTTTACTGCGACTGCACGCAATGTGAGTAAATATGAAATTTTCTTGAGCTTTTTGTTGTCATGTTTAATGTACCTCTAGTAATACCTGTATTGAGGATTGTTTTAAACATTGGTTATTAGCTGTATTTTTACGTTGACTGTATTCTGGGGGTTATTGTTAATGTGCAAATTCAACATACAGGTAAAATCTGAATCATTTTAAAGCCTATAATTTGTAATCCTTAATCACCAATGCGCTCGATGTTGCGTATGCTGAAATATGTGATAAGTTCACATTTGTAAACCTTCTCACTTCTCACCGCTGCAGGTTCGAATGCCACCATCTTACAAAGCCTGAAATGTGAGGAAAAATGATGTTAAACACCAAACAAACACATTATATACTGTGTTAAGGCAAAAACTTCCCATTACATCCCATTAATACTCAAAAGAAATATAAAAAGATCGGACAGGGAAAGTAGCATTCAAGGAGAACAGTCAACCACAAATTACAGAAACAAACATGCAAACAGACAAACAAGAAGGCAAAAGTAATAATAAAAGTAAACGACATGACAAACACAAAAGGGTTGACAATAGGGCTACCGCCTTGGAACGGTCAGTGGCAAAAAAGGCCACTGGGGGTTTAAACCGGTTCTAGGGTGCACGTTGGCTGTGTTGGGAAATGTCAGATGAAAATGATGGGTGTACTGAGCCATAGAATTGTGCTGTACCCGAACAAATGATGTCACATCTCAATTTGTATAATTGCATTTCAGCCACAGTAAGTCCTCAATCCCTCACAACGACCCTTGAACCACCCATTTTCTCTGGAGGAACACCCACGCTGCGTCCGCCAGGCTTCAGCCAGGTCACTCCAACTGCACGCCCACCTTTGTTTCCGGGCGAGACTCCGACACCCCGCCCATATTGTGACATTCCGATGGGAGTTGCCAATCCACTGTTGGTGTCAGAAAGCCAGTTGTCCGCATCAACGGCCTTCAACTTCAGTTTTGAGGCATCCAACGGCCGTCTAGATGGACAAGCTGATGGAAACTCTGGTGGCGCTTGGGTACCAAGGTAAAAAATAATGGCAGGCCTACAAATAAATTACTAATGTTAAAAACATATATATTCTTAGGGCTATTCCATTAAAACATACACGGGACCCCAGTAAGGCACTTTTGAAATTGAAAACCCACCCATAGATTCAAAAATGAGTTTGAAGAACCATATTAGGGTTAATAGGGTTAGGCATAACAGAAAAATAATAATCTTTAATTCAATGAGCTATATTCCTATAAAATGCATTTGTATTTGACTTAAGAAATTTGGCAATTTCTCCTTTTTTCAGAACATAACATAGGTGCCTCCATTTTGTTGTAATATTATTAAACTAATTTGATTTCATATTTCAGATATTCAGATAATAAACAATGGATTCAGATTGACTTTGGAAATCCAGAGCAAATTGCCGGGGTTGTAACACAGGGTCGACAAGATTTACCTCAGTGGGTGGAGTCATTCACCATGGCAACCAGCCTCGATGGCAACCATTGGTACCATTATGCCGACCAGAATGCAGCTAAGTCGCCCACAACTTTCTCTGGCAACTTTGACCAAAACACTCCTGTTCGTTCCATGCTGGATAGACAAATTGATGCAAGATATGTCAGGATTTATCCAAAATCTTGGCACAGCGCCATTGCCATGAGGTTTGAAGTGCTTTCCTGTTACGGTCCAGTAGCGTTGCAGACGACACTTGTGCCACCATTTGTGAGTGGTGGAACACCGACCGCCATGCCGCCAATCTTGCCTGGTGGAACGCCAACAGCTCAACCACTGATTGGTTCTCAACAAACTCCCACAGCTGCACCAGGTGTGTGTTGTACATTGTAGCACTCTGGTTTGATTACTACCGTATCTCATTAGCTATATACTATTCTCAAGCAATGAGTACTACTATAAATTTGTTATTACATCTGATGTTTACCGTAAGTGGTTGACATTTCTTATCTGTTTGGAAATCGACGCTCCATGATGCTTGGGTTAAGATGAGAATATGTTATGTTGAGGTAATAATGGGTACAACACTAAGGGTACAAAACTAGTCTATACCTTTTATGAGAATACTGTTTTAATATGTCTACCTGTTCTTGCGTTTATTTAACAGTTGTACAACAATTGACTAATGATAATGAGCATTGTATAACAGCTGACCATGTTTGTTTCAGTCTGTCTGGAGCCTATGGGTATAGACAACTCTCTGATGGTGCAGGACAAGCAAATCACAGCCAGCTCTGAACTGAGCACTGCATTCCGTGCAGCTGCTGGACGTTTGTACAACTCATTTGGAGGATGGTCACCAAGGTAGACAAGAACATAAACAATAAAATCTGTAAAGTTAAATTTAGTTGTTATACCTCCGCTTTCACAAAACTGTATATAACATATTGACGCATCGCGTAACACATTTTTATTACTTGCATTCATCAAACAGTTTTGGATGGGTTGTTCCCAAACTGCATATACACATAACAACTGATGACCTTATGCCCTCTACATCACCCATTGTTAATTGCCTAATTTATTACAGAATGTATGGCCCATTCTTTTACTTAGAATTTATTCATCACCTTCAGTGATAGTTCCAGTTGCTTATGACATAAGTATTTAGGGTTCATAGGCACTGTCTGCTTGATTTAAATACCGGTATTTGGTTATGTAGGATTTTATTGAACCCAACAAACAAGATAAAATTGCTAACTGGGTTTTATTGAGTTTGTTAGTTGTTACTTGTTAGTAACACAGTGTAGGAGTCATTTTGTTGTAATGGTTGTTGTATGTAAAACTTACCACGCACTTGAGCAGTAGTTCAAACAGTAATTTTAGACTGATGTTTACATAATTATATATTTATTTACTTCCAGCACAAACACAGGTAAACAATGGATACAAGTGGATTTCCTTACACCAAAGATTATATCTGGCATCTTGACACAAGGTCTGCCCGATACGGAAAAATTTTCGTCCAAATTTTACATCTCGACCAGTCTGGATGGCTTCTCCTTCAGTCCTTATTCTGAAACTACCGGCGGACCGCCAAAGATATTTGACGGCAACAGCGACAGAGAATCCATCGTGAAGAACATGCTGAGCAGACATGTTGAGGCGAGATACGTCAGGATAACTGTCATTGAAGGAGGACCAGGAGGAATTGGCATGAGATTCAATCTGATTGGCTGTTACAGGTATGTTTGGGTATTGCTGTCGTCTGCTTGGTTAATACACTGTCATGTGGGTTGATGGCATGATATTTAATCTGACTGGCTCTTACAGGTATGTTTGGGTATTGCTGTTATCTGATTGATTAATATATTGGTTAATACACTGTCAGGTGGTTTGATGGAATGAGATTTAATCTGATTGGCTGTTACAGGTAAGTTTTGGTATTGCTGTAATCTGACTTGTTAATACGAAGTCAAGTGGTTTGATTCTGAAGAGTTGATATGTTGATGGGTAATGGGATGCCTTTCAGTTAGCGGTTGATTTCTTATTACGAGGTGCCGCCATAATTCAATTAAGTGATGGGAAAGTTTATATTATAAGGATTTTATAACAGATATTTTGACAATAAAACATGTTTAAAAACTTTTTTTACTGAAAAAATGCGATAACCTGTTTAAATTATCTATTAAATGTTTTAATTTTACAATATACAAACTTTTTAAGTCGAAGTTAAGGTTTTATTTAATACCCCAGCCAAACACGTTTTCACTTCTTGGAGAAGGGGTTCGATGGGGTATGAAATTTAATACTCGGACCATGTAATGTTCAACAACAGACATTTGACTGCATGGGCTTGAAACCCACAGTTGATGATAGAAGGGTCACCATCATTTGATATTTCTTCCCCTCGGAGGTTTGAATAAAACCGAACATGTGTTAAATAGAAAATAAAACTTCGTTTAACATCAGTATAATGGTCGACCTTCAGCATGCAAATCTTGTTCCGATTTTAGTTCTGTTCCAACCGCCCAACCTGTTATAGGGGTGACAGCCACACCAACAGCTGTCCCAGGGTTAAGGAACACACTGACGCCCACGGCCGTCCCTGGGATAGGGCAGACACTGACGCCCACAGCAGAGCCAGGTGTCGGTATCACAGGCATACCTACAGCCATGCCACTACTAGTTACCCAGCTTATACCAGGTACGTTTTTATTTAATTACAGATTTGGGGAGGGCTTTAAAAAAAAAAGGTTACCTGCCAATTTCAGTGTTTTTAATAGTGTTAAACCTTAATAAACTAAAGGTGTACACATTAATGCATTTTCTCCTGCTCATCTTGTTATTGATGATGATAACTTGTCAGACATAAATTTCAAAAAATGCCACTATATAAAGTTAACTAGTGCTTCTCCTAATTTCTTTCTGAAATATCTAAACAACAAATTCAACAGCCATCGGCATTCCTTTTTAGAGAAAAACTCTTAATTTGTGTCCACTAAATAGTGTTTGTAATATTCACCAATACAATTTCACTTCTAAATAATAATTATGCTAAACGTGTATGTTGTGTCATATGTTATACATTTTGGTAATTTATTGTTATATACCCTCATATTGTGTGCAGTTTTATTTGGTGGGAATGTTATATTGTATTTGTCTATGTAGAACCTTTCTTATACATATTTTGTATAGTGTTGGGCCTGTCACCCCTATTAATTGGCTTTAGGATGAGCCAACTAAAAGAAGTGTAGAGGACCATTTTACAAATGCAGATATAAAAGAAACTTCTTCAGGCTATTCCATTAAAACATACCCTTGACCCCAGGAAGGCAATTTAATTAACATTTACGGATGAACTATAATTTAAGAAATTCGGTTAGAAATTATTTTAATGTGATAGCCCTTACATACAACACAACTTAACCCTTAGCCTGCTAAGGGCCTACTACAACATGGTCTAAATTTAAAGAAAGGACAGTCCATTATACATTCATAGTGGGCTAAGGGTTAATGCTTGCTAACGGTTAATGCTTGGATACAATATTTCCAGTTTGTCAGATTCCGATGGGAGTTGGCAGCCACGAGGTGATAGAGAAGTCTCAGATCACGGCTTCCTCTCACTTGGATGAGGAACACTCCCCCGACAAAGGAAGACTTCTCAACCCGGAACAACCGCTGTCCTGGACTGCTGGGTAATTCTACCGTTCCGCACAGAAAATCAACCTCAAGATTAAAAATACTGTTTTTATTTTTATTTATCTGTCTACATATTTGACAATAGACTGTGTTAACTATCTCATTTATTATACGAATCGCCACAACTGTAAAGCTAAACCGCCAAATTTCACTACAAAACTGTTCTTCCAAACTCTACCCGTGTGTTGTGGTCATAAAATAATGCATGTGTGCCAATTAAAAGTCTAGATGTATTCATACTTAAAATACCAGTAACTGAATATGCATAAAATGAATTAATTCGACAAGTATAACAATAGGGTGATGTTTTGCCGGTGAAGGTGTTCATAGTGCAGTTACAGATTTGTGATTCGCAACATTTGTAAGTTACATATATACATTGTAATGAATAGGCTTCGAAGGCTTAGGAACAGTGTACATCTTTTGTAAATGTTGATGGATAGCGGCTTTAAGGTAACAGTAAAAAAAAAACATTAATTATATCCATAACCTATGGTTAAGACTGAAGGTAACTACTTTAAGCATTAATCTATTTTATTTGATGTATTTGTATCTAGATATTTATGTTTTTAATATATTTCAGGCCAACTGACGCTAAACCTTGGATACAGGTGGATTTCTTTGAAGCAAAAACCATATCCGGTATAATCACCACCGGTAACGGTAGGCTGCCAGAATGGGTCACCTCGTATCAAGTCTTCACCAGCTTTGACGGCAAGGAATTCTCTCCTTACACTGATCTACCTAATGGCTTGACACCAAAGAACTTTACCGGAAACACCGACCAAACAACCGAAGTGAAAAACTTGTTCAACCGGAATATTTACGGTAGATATGTGAGAATCTATCCGCAGTCGTCCCATGGCGCATTTTCCATGACTTTCGAGGTTCTTGGATGTAACCCAACTGAACCACTTCCTACGACAACGATAGCACCCAATTTAGTATCAGGTCAAACACCAACCGCTGAACCATCTCTTGTATCCGGACAGACACCAACAGCTGAACCATCTCTTGTATCCGGACAGACACCAACAGCTGAACCATCTCTTGTATCCGGACAGACACCAACAGCTGAACCACCTCTTGTATCGGGTCAAACACCAACAGCTGAACCATCTCTTGTATCGGGTCAAACACCAACAGCTGAACCACCTCTTGTATCGGGACAGACAGCAACTGCACATCCGACAACTGCCGTATTTGGACATCCAACAGCAGTCCCACCATTCCCTGGATTCGAGGCTCCACCAACTGGTAGGTTTCTAGTTTCTTATATACGATCGCTTCTGTCACTCAACTTGAAAAAACATTTATTACCAGGGATCATTAACAATGGCATAAATATATATAAATAATGCTTGAAAAGTCCTTAAAGTACCTGATTTATAAATTTGGATGTTATATCCTACTTTCTTTGATTAAAAAAACAATTGTCATCTGCCTCTCATAATTACCTATAAAGGTAAGGCCGTTCCATTACAGTTACAGGCCCAGTATAATGGTCAGGTTGTCCCAATGCAAATACAGGCCCAGTATAATGGTCAGGCTGTCCCAATGCAATTACAGGCCCAACATAATGGTCAGGCGATCCCAATGCAATTACAGTCTCAATATAATGGTCAGGCCTTTTCAAAACATTTGGTCCCAATATAATGGTTGGGCTGTCCTAATACAATTACAGTTCCCAGACAGATAAATATTTGACAGCTGCTATTATGTTTCAGTATGTTTGACGCCTATGGGACTGGAGAATGGACACATTGTCGGGAACGTGCAGATCACCGCCTCGTCATTCCAGTCCACAGATAAGTCACCAGAGCACGGCCGTATCTATGGTGATTCTGCCTGGGCCCCAAGGTAATTGGACACATCTTCATTATTATCTGCGATTGTTTTAGAGAAGCTAATATTGACACTACTTGATTAAATGCCGTAATAATTTTATCCTAAGATATGCTTCAATTTGCCTCAATTTCTAAATAAAGACCTGTGTTCCAATTTTAAGACATTTTAGTAAGCCTCTGGAATTAGGATTGATGTTTTGCCACCTATTAACCTTATACTGGTGTTTTCTGTTATGTTTCCTTTATATGAACTGAGGTAATAAAATAGATTATGGTATTCACCCCAACGCAGGTCTATAATTGCTTTGTTACATGATTTGATCAGTTAAAGTAACGTTAATTTCAGTCCTGATGATAAGAAGCCTTGGATTCAGGTGGACTTCTTACAGGCGAAACTTCTGACCGGTATAATAACACAGGGAGAGAATGGTGGCCAGCGCTGGCTCACACAGTACACGGTCTCGACCAGTGTGGATGGCAAAACTTTCACGGATTACTCGAGTAGACCTGGTACCAACATAACTAGGGTCTTCAATGGCAACAAGGACAATTTGTTCCCAGTGCGACATCTGTTTACCAGAAACGTCACGGCACAGTATATTCGTATATACCCGGTAGCGTGGCACGGAAGCTCCCCAGCGACGAGATTTAACATTCTTGGCTGCAATCCAGATATTCCTCAGACGCCCGTTATTACAACTCTTGCCCCAGAAGCCAGCACGACGCTAGCCCCCAACGCATCGTTTGGTTCTCCGACACCACCATCAGGGACTGTTATGGGAAGTACAACATCTGTATATGGCCATCTGGTCACCATCCCTGGGCTCCCAATGATTCCACCTTCATGTAAGCAAAAACTTCATTTAATAACAAGAATACATTAAAACCTGGTTGAAAGATCACTGTAATAAAATATCTCTGTCAATAAGACCAAACCAATGAAACAGACCAAAAAGACATAATCAGATCTTTTTAAAAGACTACCTGTCTGAATATTTTTGATAGAAAGGGGTGGACAGAATATAATATTCTAAGCATTTCAATGCATAATTTATTTCTACAATGTTTCAAACATTTGCTAAAACATTGCCTTGTTACTCTTTGTGTGCCTTCAAAATTTGTGATAAATTCAGTTTCAGTTTAACAGCCAGACGCACTTGTTTTGCTTTTAAATCATTACTTTAAACATTTGTATTGTTTTTTATTTTTACTTAGGTGGCAGTGAGTTGGGTCACATTTTATTACTACATAATTTATGATCTTTTTCATTAAAATCCACACCATAATAAAATGCTTTCTATTGCCCATACCGGTGAAATAATGGATTGTATATTTTGAATAAAAATCTTATTTTCCTTATTGTTTATATTTTACCTAAGTAAGATGAAGACAGTCAGACGTAAACATATTTTAACTTCATTGTATAATATAGTAAACAAAAGTATGTTGGTTTGTCCTGAATATGGAAGTAAGAAAACTATTTTCACTTGTTCTCACTCGGAAATATTTTTATATCCTGTATATATGATTTGTAGCATGGTAGATGACATTTTCTTTGATGAATGCAAAGTATTAAATCGTTTAATTTAGGGTAGGTAAAGAGGCGTGGCTATACCGTACAACATCTACCAGATAGAGGAATTTAGAGTACTGTCAGTCTGACGTCACAGTGATACTAAGTACACCATGCTACCAAAACGATAGAGCCTGTCTCAGCTCGTTGATTATTTAACCACTCAATGGGCTATGCCCATCTCGGTGTTTAAATAAGCTAACTCGATGAGACCAGACTCTATCTATTACTTGTCTCATTTTGACATCTTATTGCAGTGTGTGACCTTCCACTGGGCATAGAGAACCATCTGGTGATTGCAGACCAGCAGTTGAGTGCATCTTCTGCCAGGGATATCGTCCACGGCCCCGAGAGAGGTCGTCTATACTCCGATAAGGACGGCAGTTACTCTGGAGGATGGGTTCCCAAGTAAGTAGGTTCTGTGTTTGTTCTGTCTTATGTTCATGAACGGGAAGAACGAGTTAAAATGTCTACATCTTGTCTTATTGGAGGTGATGTATTTGAATTAGTAACATAAAAATACCAAATATTCTTTTTATATATATTGTGTTTATTTAGTAGTAGATATAAAAGTCGAACAGAAAATGTAGCATGTAAGGTCAACCTGTTTGTCCAACATATTGTATATCATAACATGGTGCATTTCAAGTCAAAACATAAATCTTGTGAATCATGTTCCTCAATCAACATTTGAAGGTAGATATACATTACATTAGACATAAAATGAAAATAAGTGAGATTTTCAATGTTAAGGAATATGTTTTTTGCATACTACTACTGAAA
Organism: Cyrtodaria siliqua; assembly: GCA_037043455.1. Classification (NCBI taxonomy): domain Eukaryota; kingdom Metazoa; phylum Mollusca; class Bivalvia; order Adapedonta; family Hiatellidae; genus Cyrtodaria; species Cyrtodaria siliqua. The sequence goes on along the minus strand of JAWPHD010000083.1, from coordinate 233,855 downwards.
ATAATTGGTATTTCACTAAAAATGCATGGAAAAGTAAATCCTATTCTTCATTTCAGGGAAAACAACTTGAAGCAGTACATCCAGGTCGACTTCCTGGCACCGTACTACATCGGCGGAGTTGTGACCCAGGGATTGGTTGATGCACCACAGTGGGTCACCAAGTACGAGGTTTACTACAGCACCGATGGCAAGCACTACATGACCATTCCAAAGTCCTCGCTCGACTCCTCGCCGATGGTATTTACTGGTAACACTGATCAGCACACACCCGTTACACATCAGTTCACCCTCATCTCCGCTAGATGGATCAGGTAAAATTGTACTTCTCCCTAGTTCATTTATTTTTTGATAATTCGTTCTACGAACAAAACGAAATTAGGAATTTCATTTTTCCATTAGCAAGTTGACAGTGTATTGTGTTTTATTTACCTCCACCCGGAGTTTAATCGAACATTTCATTATTTAATTTTCAAACGAAATAGACAGCTTTTCAAAAAAAGAAAAAAACATCTTTTCCTCCTCCTGCAGACGTTTTCTGTATTGATGGTTCGTAATACCAATAATAAAAAATAATGGTCTAAACTATAGTTTAAATTGATCAACTTTACGATTTACTAATTGCATGTGCCCATCATTCTTGATGGATTATATTGTCTTTACACTACTCAACTGTTATAATCGGGTTTTGTCAGGTTTTTTGAAAATAACACGAATACTAAAAAATGGAAATCAACGAAACATGCCAATATTTTATTAAGTTTATCAACAAGGTTTTAGTCCAATCGAGGCAGATTAAGTTTTATAAATCGCTAGCGATATTTGTTAAACAACGCCAGTTAAAATTTCAAATGAAAATATGAATTATTAAAAGATATATAATTCGTTGAAAAGTGACCGATTATAAAGGTTGAGTAGTGTACTTACCTCTAAACAAGAGCTGCTGTTGTTAATATCAATAAAGTTGTAATGTTTTCAATAATTAAATCATTTGTAATCTCTTTGTCTTTAAGTTTAACTTGTTAATGTATTGTATTGCTTAAATGGACACATGGTAATCTTGCTTTTTTAAAACCTCTAGGCATTCGGTTAGTTTTTCAACATAACTTGCATTTGTTGAATCATTAATATTAATTATAATAATAGTATAAAGTAAATTCTTTTTGTATATTACTGTTTATTATATTGCACCAATAATATATTTGAAGCTATGTTAGAATAAAAAGAATAAATGTAAAGTCTGAATTTTATTTAAATTACATACAAGCAGTTTAAAGTCAAAATGACATAGAATTAATAAATGGAAATTCTTATTTTGATGATGAATAAAACGGTTAATTGCAACATGAATATCCTTGAGTTATCTTGTATTAATAAGTATTGTGTTAACAAACCGGAATTATTGTGTCATATGAGATTTTTTTCGTTTTAGAATCCACCCGGTAGAATGGCACGCTGGTATTGGACTCAGATTTAACATGCTTGGTTGTATGTCTCCATCACGAACTCCAATAAGTACCACAGCACCAACACCTACACCTACGTCCGGTGCCACCCAGACAACAGGATCGCCCTTGGTAACAGTGACCGCCACGACTTGCGCATACTGGACACCGTGGGTCAGCGCCAACAAACCTGACATAGTCGGAGAATATGAGACGGCATGGGATCTAAGAAACCTTGTCAGCTTCTGTGATATGAAATCAGTCACCATGACAGAATGCCGAACCACCGGAACACATATTCCTTACGATCAAGCGGGTGAAGAGAATATCGTCTGCAACAATGAGATAAAAGGTCTAGTTTGTTTTGCTCAAAATCAGACAGATGGAAGTTGTTTGGATTATGAAATCCGTGTTTTCTGTGACGAGTGCGCCTCAGTTTCTCCAGCCCTTCAGACTGCTGCACCAACTGCCGCACCAGAAACGTGTAAGCCGAGTTGGCTGCCATGGGTAAATAAAATGACACCAACAACTGACATAGACTATATTGAGCATGAGTTTATGTCACAGGAGAAGCTTCAGGAATTATGTGTCAATGGCCTAATCACCAGAATTGAATGCGAAACCACTTCTGGTATCCCACAATACAGTGCTGGATCTGTTGGAACAACCTGCGATATACTGAGTGGAATGACTTGCAGAAATTTAGAAAACTATCCAATAGCTTGTGAAGATTTCAAAGTGCGATACTATTGTGACTGTGCACCAACAGCTCAACCAGGCATTGTCAACGAACAAACACCAACAGCTCAACCAGGTCTTGTCTCTGGACAGACACCAACAGCTCAACCAGGCCTTGTCTCTGGACAAACACCAACAGCTCAGCCAAATATTGGCCCAGGTGAAACACCAACAGCTCAACCAGGTCTTGCCTCTGGAGAGACACCAACAGCTCAACCAGGGCTTGTCTCTGTACAAACACCAACAGCTCAACCAGGTCTTGTCTCTGGACAAACACCAACAGCTCAACCAAATATTGGCCCAGGTGGAACACCAACAGCTCAACCAGGTCTTGTCTCTGGACAAACACCAACAGCACAACCAGGTCTTGTCTCCGGACAAACACCAACAGCTCAGCCAAATATTGGCCAAGGTGGAACGCCAACAGCTCAACCAGGCATTGTTTCTGGACAAACACCAACAGCTCAACCAGGTCTTGTCTCTGGAGAAACATCAACAGCTCAACCAGGTTTTGTTTCTGGACAAACACCAACAGCCGAACCAGGCCTTGTCTCTGGACAAACTCCAACAGCTCAACCAGGTCTTGTCTCTGGACAAACACCAACAGCTCAACCAGGTCTTGTCTCAGGGCAAAAACCAACAGCCCAACCAGGTCTTGTCTCTGGACAAACACCAACAGCTGAACCAGGTCTTGTCTTTGGACAAACACCAACAGCTCAACCAGGCCTTGTCTCTGGACAAACACCAACAGCTCAACCAAATATTGGCCCAGGTGGAACACCAACAGCTCAACCAGGCCTTGTCTCTGGAGAGACACCAACAGCTCAACCAGGTATTGTCTCTGGAGAGACACCAACAGCTCAACCAGGCCTTGTCTCTGGTCAAACACCAACAGCTCAACCAAATCTTGGTCCAGGTGAAACACCAACAGCTCAACCAGGTATTGTCTCTGGAGAGACACCAACAGCCCAACCACATCTTGGTCCAGGTGAAACACCAACAGCTCAACCAGGCCTCGTCTCTGGCCAAACACCAACAGCTCAACCAGGTCTTGTATCTGGACAAACACCAACAGCTCAACCAGGTCTTGTCTCTGGACAAACACCAACAGCTCAACCAAATATTGGCCCAGGTGGAACACCAACAGCTCAACCAGGTCTTGTATCTGGACAAACACCAACAGCTGAACCAGGTCTTGTCTCTGGACAAACACCAACAGCTCAACCAAATATTGGCCCAGGTGGAACACCAACAGCTCAACCAGGCCTTGTATCTGGACAAACACCAACAGCTCAACCAGGTCTTGTCTCTGGACAAACACCAACAGCTCAACCAGGCCTTGTCTCTGGACAAACACCAACAGCTCAGCCAAATCTTGGCCAAGGTGAAACACCATCAGCTCAACCAGGCCTTGTCTCTGGACAAACACCAACAGCTCAACCAGGCCTTGTCTCTGGACAAACACCAACAGCTCAACCAAATCTTGGCCCAGGTGAAACACCAACAGCTCAACCAGGCCTTGTCTCTGGACAAACACCAACAGCTGAACCAGGTCTTGTCTCTGGACAAACACCAACAGCTCAACCAGGTCTTGTCTCTGGTCAAACACCAACAGCTCAACCAGGCCTTGTCTCTGGACAAACACCAACAGCTCAACCAAACCTTGGCCCAGGTGAGACACCAACAGCTCAACCAGGTCTAATCTCAGGACAGACACCAACAGCTCAACCAGGTCTTGTCTCTGGACAAACACCAACAGCTCAACCAAATCTTGGCACAGGTGAAACACCAACAGCTCAACCAGCAGGCATCATCTCTGGACAAACACCAACAGCTCAACCAAGTCTTGCCTCTGGACAGACACCAACAGCTCAACCAAATCTTATTTCTGGACAAGCACCAACAGCTCAACCAAGTCTTGGCCCAGGTAAAACACCAACAGCAGCACCAACTACTTGCTATACCAATACAAAATGGTCACTTTGGATAAACAGGCATGAAATCTCTAGCAATACAGACAATGAAAAAGAAAGTATGACTGCAGCAGAGAAAATTTCTTTCTGCGGATCAGGAAAACTTCTGAGCGTTGAGTGTCAGACAATTAATAAGATACCAAGCTACAGCGCTGGAGATCTCGGTGTGACATGTGACCTTGTAAATGGTGTATCCTGCGATGGCATGGACAACTTCCCTATCGGATGTCAGGACTACATGATACGCTATCAGTGCCAGGAAGAGATCTGTGGATGTAAGTGGTTTAGAATCATAACAAAATTACATTTTTAGTCTAATAAAATTTCATTTAAATTATTTTTTACTGAAGTAATATATGAAGTGAATACTTTATTGTGTTTCTTGTTTCATTATAACCCATCGCCAACAAGTTGGAAGGGGGTATATTCTTTAGCGGGGGACTAATTTGAGCTCGTCTTTTGACAAATCTTATGTGCTTAACGCTATAATTTTTAAGTAGATTGTTTCAACATTTGGCATGCTGACTATGTATGACGTGAAGATGTGACCGGAGAAAGTAATTTGATAATTTTTTATATGAGTTTTGGTTTGCAGTTTTTGACATACTACCCATTCCAGACTGTTTTCATATGATTGAGTATGAAGTGAATGTGATCATAAAGGAAAGTTTTCGATAGAATAATATTGATAATCTAACATGGCATTTTATACAGATATGTAATCAATAATTTGATTTTTTTTCCCCACAGCACCCACATCCAGTGCACCAGGTTTACAGTCAACAGGTACAATTGGACCAAACCTGTTCAGCAATCAGACTCCCACTGGTGCCCCAGCTGTTGTAACCACGGAAACACCAACAATGGCTCCAACAACCGTCTGTGTTACAGCCACCAGGTGGAGTAGCTGGATCAATAGAGACAAGCCAGCAACAGGAGATGGGGATCATGAGGTCAGAGATTATTTGTATAATTTCCCTTCCAAATGACCCTGCTTCAAAAATAAAACGTGTAAAGCCTCTGTTGCAGATGTTGTTTTAAAGATATATAAGTTAAAATTTCTTTATTAACTTTGTTTTGTTTTATAAAAATCATGGATCACTTGACTATGACTTAAACATGTAATTTTTTTAATTAAAATACATTCATATCGATTAGCATTCGATATAATAAACACACACACATACGAACAGTCTGATATTATACACATTTATTTATTAAATGACCACCAGTACAGTCATTTCTATGACATTTCTTTTGCAACAGCTGTATTACAATACATGTGTAGGGCCTATTATGGCAGAAGGAGGGCCAAAGCAGCCTGAACTATGATGTTATTAATTGTTTTCATATTGGCCCAGTTATTGGTCTGTCATACTGGCCAAAGGCTGAAGTATCGGGCCAATATCTAGGAAAAAATGAAAACAAATTAATGATATTTTTATTTATTTTATTTTTTCAGTCACCAATGGTGACCCATTTATTCTGCCCGTAATTTGGCATGTTTTGGGTCGGGGAGTACCATGATAATTTTATTAATTGACTTCCACTACATTAGAATTTTATTTTAATAACATTGTTTGACATGATTTGTGTTTTATTTATAGTAGCATTAATTAGTTTCATGTACAACTTGATCAGCGAGCGTGAATGACGGATATGACCGTGAATCATATCACTTAAGCTCGTATTGGCGAGTTCCTTTATATCGGCTTTGTTTTTTTCATATTGGCCGACTTTCGGTTCGTATTGGCCGAGTTTGCGTCGTATTATGTGCCGAGTTTCTAGGAAAACACGCCTAATATAGTTTAGTTGATTAATACATGTATACAGGCTTACAGATAACATACATGCCATTATGGATTAATATTATGGGGTCGAACACCGTAATATTTCATGAAGACCCTATCACGAAGTAGTTAATAAAATTGCCAATAAATATGGGTTAGAGATGAGCAGTCTGCTGTAATTCGGCCTCGGCCATTACATACCTTGGATTTATAACATTGCGTTATGGAAACACTTGTTTATTGACATTATCCCAGAATGTTTAAATAAGGATCCTAGAAATATTTTTAATAATTAAGCGGGAAATGAAAATGGTAGATTTAAATGTATATCATTATCCTTTCTTGTTTAGATAATGACACCAGATGAAAAACAACAATTCTGCGGGAAAGGCTCGATCGTGACAGTCGAGTGTCAGACTGCTAACGGAACACCATACATGGACGGTGGCGACATTGTATACTGTAACATGGAGCAGGGCGCTGTCTGTGACAACTTCAACAATTTCCCGATGAATTGCCAGGATTACATGATCCGTTATCAGTGCGAGGAGACCACATGTCACGGTAACTACAAGTTGACATACATCTAGCTAATACCTCAAGTATGCCTGATGTCCCAAAGTTACACAAATGTAGTGTTAATTATTTCTGTACCTGACTTGTCCATCCAGTTGTTTTATTCATCTATAGTTGAAAGTCAGTTCACATTGAACATTCTTGCACCAGTAACCTTTTACAAAACTTGGTTTAATATCTGTTCAATATGGCTGCCTTTACTATTGATGAAATATACATCATGCTGCTTTACTATCAAAAGAATTCCAGGGCACATCCATTTTCCTTGCACACATATGTAAGTTTGCAGTAGATTTTGATAGATAGAGAAAACACAATCACTGTTAGAAACAGATATCATTATACTACATCATTTGTAACTATTATCCTAATAATTCATACACATATTTTTAGCCATATTGAGTAGGAAATCCAGGTTTATAATTTGGCAATTTCCGTCTGTCCGCCTACAAGTTTTGAAGTTTTGCTTAAAGTTTTCATTTTTCTTCGGTTCTCGGAAACAAATTGTCGGAAAACTTTTAAACTTGGCACACATGTTTGTTATCATTGCACAATGTTATATGACAAGAACCATAACTCTGTCGTGTATTTTACCTGAATAATCTAGGCCCGTAGCTACGCAGAGGCACGCCGAGGCAGTTGCCTCGGTATAATTTTGGGAATGTACCGAACATTTAATCAAGTATGCATTTTAAATAAACTCAATTAAATCATATTAAATTTAATTGTCTAACTTAAAACTGAAAAATCTGACCCGGGAATGCACTCAGATGCAGTAAATGGCATGTAGAAATTGTATTTTCGGGCGTGGAGAGTGAGGGGTGGGGGGGGCAGGTCCCCAAAGCCCACTAGGATGGGATTGGCGTCAGTTAAATTTCAGGCCTGGCTATGGACCTGTAATCCCCCTTTTTTACTTAGAATTTCAGTTAAAATGTGGAAGTGGAAGTCCGGCGTTCGCACCACTATTGGTGCTTCAGTTGTTAGAGAATTCAATATATGATGCCTTTTAAAATGAAAATGTTATTTTTAAAGGCATCTTAGAATTACATTATCCATGTAACAACATGGCCTTGATAATCACGTAACAAAGAGATATTATCATGACATTTCATAATAATAATACACATGAATACTTACATATATATATTCCTCCTTTTATTACTCTTTGTTATTGTTTATTTGTAGGACCCACATTTTCCACCACACGTGCACCACTTCTTGTCAGTGGACAAACACCAACAGGTCGACCAGATCTTCTATCAGGTGTAACACCACCTTTAGGAGGCGCAGGGCTTATGCCTGGAGAAACGCCGACAGCACAACCACACATTGTCACAGGACAAACACCAACAGCTCAACCAAGTCTTGCCTCTGGACAGACACCAACAGCTCATGCAAATCTTATTCCTGGACAAGTACCAACAGCTCAACCAAGTCTTGGCCCAGGAAATCCAGGTTTATAATTTGGCAATTTCCGTCTGTCCGTCTACAAGTTGTGAAGTTTTGCTTAAAGTTTTCATTTTTCTTCGGTTCTCGGAAACAAATTGTCGGAAAACTTTTAAACTTGGCACACATGTTTGTTATCATTGCACAATGTTATATGACAAGAACCATAACTCTGTCGTGTATTTTACCTGAATAATCTAGGCCCGTAGCTACGCAGAGGCACGCCGAGGCAGTTGCCTCGGTATAATTTTGGGAATGTACCGAACATTTAATCAAGTATGCATTTTAAATAAACTCAATTAAATCATCTTAAATTTAATTGTCTAACTTAAAACTGAAAAATCTGACCCGGGAATGCACTCAGATGCAGAAAAAGGCATGTAGAAATTGTATTTTCGGGCGTGGAGAGTGAGGGGTGGGGGGGCAGGTCCCCAAAGCCCACTAGGATGGGATTGGCGTCAGTTAAATTTCAGGCCTGGCTATGGACCTGTAATCCCCCTTTTTTACTTAGAATTTCAGTTAAAATGTGGAAGTGGAAGTCCGGCGTTCGCACCACTATTGGTGCTTCAGTTGTTAGAGAATTCAATATATGATGCCTTTTAAAATGAAAATGTTATTTTTAAAAGCATCTTAGAATTCCATTATCCATGTAACAACATGGCCTTGATGATCACGTAACAAAGATATATTATCATGACATTTCATAATAATACACATGAATACTTACATATATATATTCCTCCTTTTATTACTCTTTGTTATTGTTTATTTGTAGGACCCACATTTTCCACCACACGTGCACCACTTCTTGTCAGTGGACAAACACCAACAGCTCGACCAGATCTTCTATCAGGTGTAACACCAACTGCAGGACGAATGGCGTATTACACTGGAGAAACACCGACAGCACAACCACACCTTGTCACAGGACAAACACCAACAGCTCAACCAAGTCTTGCCTCTGGACAGACACCAACAGCTCAACCAAATCTTATTCCTGGACAAGCACCAACAGCTCAACCAAGTCTTGGCCCAGGTGAAACACCAACAGCAGCACCAATTACTTGCTATACCAATACAAAATGGTCACTCTGGATAAACAGGCATGAAATCTCTAGCAATACAGACAATGAAAAAGAAAGTATGACTGCAGCAGAGAAAATTTCTTTCTGCGGCTCAGGAAAACTTCTAAGCGTTGAGTGTCAGACAATTAATAAGATACCAAGCTACAGCGCTGGAGATCTCGGTGTGACATGTGACCTTGTAAATGGTGTATCCTGCGATGGCATGGACAACTTCCCTATCGGATGTCAGGACTACATGATACGCTATCAGTGCCAGGAAGAGATCTGTGGATGTAAGTGGTTTAGAATCATAACAAAATTACATTTTTAGTCTAATAAAATTTCATTTAAATTATTTTTTACTGAAGTAATATATGAAGTGAATACTTTATTGTGTTTCTTGTTTCATTATAACCCATCGCCAACAAGTTGGAAGGGGGTATTTTCTGTAGCGGGGGACTAATTTGAGCTCGTCTTTTGACAAATCTTATGTGCTTAACGCTATAATTTTTAAGTAGATTGTTTCAACATTTGGCATGCTGACTATGTATGACGTGAAGATGTGACCGGAGAAAGTAATTTGATAATTTTTTATATGAGTTTGGTTTGCAGTTTTTGACATACTACCCATTCCAGACTGTTTTCATATGATTGAGTATGAAGTGAATGTGATCATAAAGGAAAGTTTTCGATAGAAAAATATTGATAATCTAACATGGCATTTTATACAGATATGTAATCAATAATTTGATTTTTTTTCCCCACAGCACCCACATCCAGTGCACCAGGTTTACAGTCAACAGGTACAATTGGACCAAACCTGTTCAGCAATCAGACTCCCACTGGTGCCCCAGCTGTTGTAACCACGGAAACACCAACAATGGCTCCAACAACCGTCTGTGTTACAGCCACCAGGTGGAGTAGCTGGATCAATAGAGACAAGCCAGCAACAGGAGATGGGGATCATGAGGTCAGAGATTATTTGTATAATTTCCCTTCCAAATGTCCCCTGCTTCAAAATTAAAATAGAAGGAAAACGTGTAAAGCCTCTGTTACAGATGTTGTTTTAAAGATAAATAAGTTAAAATTTCTTTATTAACTTTGTTTTGTTTTATAAAAATCATGGATCACTTGACTATGACTTAAACATGTCATTTTTTTAATTAAAATACATTCATATGGATTAACATTCGATATAATAAACACACACACATACGAACAGTCTGATATTATACACATTTATTTATTAAATGACCACCAGTACAGTCATTTCTTTGACATTTCTTTTGCAACAACTGTATTACAATACATGTGTAGGGCCTATTATGGCAGAAGGAGGGCCAAAACAGCCTGTATTATGATGTTATTAATTGTTTTCATATTGGCCCAGTTATTGATCCAAGGACTGTCATACTGGCCAAAGGCTGAAGTATCGGGCCAATATCTAGAAAAATATGAAAACAAATTAATGATATTTTTATTTATTTATTTTTTCAGTCACCAATGGTGACCCATTTATTCTGCCCGTAATTTGGCATGTTTTGGGTCGGGCAGTACCATGATAATTTTATTAATTAACTTCCACTACATTAGAATTTTATTTTAATAACATTGTTTGACATGATTTGCGTTTTATTTATAGTAGCATTAATTAGTTTCATGTACAACTTCATCAGCGAGCGTGAATGACGGAACTGACCGTGAATCACCTCACTTATTCTCGTATTGGCGAGTTCCTTCATATCGGCTTTGTTTTTTTTTGGCCAACTTTCGGTTCGTATTGGCCGAGTTTGCGTCGTATTATGTGCCGAGTTTCTAGCAAAACACGCCTAATATAGTTTAGTTGATTAATAATAGTCCATATTGACTCTGGTATATACATGTATACAGGCTTACAGATAACATACATGCCATTATGGATTAAAATTATGGGGTCGAACACTGTAATATTTCATGAAGACCCTATCACCAAGTAGTCATTAATAAAATTGTCAATAAATGTATGTTAGAGATGAGCAGTCTGCTGTAATTCTGCCTCGGCCATTACATACCTTGGATTTATAACATTGCGTTATGGAAACACTTGTTTATAAACATTATCCCAGAATGTTTAAATAAGGATCCTAGAAATATTTTTAATAATTAAGCGGGAAATGACAATGGTAGATTTAAATGTATATCATTATCCTTTCTTGTTTAGATAATGACACCAGATGAAAAACAACAATTCTGCGGGAAAGGCTCGATCGTGACAGTCGAGTGTCAGACTGCAAACGGAACACCATACTTGGACGGTGGCGACATTGTAGACTGTTACATGGACCAGGGCGCTGTCTGTGACAACTTCAACAATTTCCCGATGAAATGCCAGGATTACATGATCCGTTATCAGTGCGAGGAGACCACATGTCACGGTAACTACAAGTTGACGTACATCTAGCTACTTCCCCCATCTATCTGCCATAATTATGCCTGATGTCCCAAAGTTACACAAATGTAGTGTTAATCATTTTTGTACCTGACTTGTCCATCCAGTTGTTTTATTCATCTATCGTTGAAAGTCAGTTCACATTGAACATTCTTGCACCAGTAACCTTTTATAAAACACATGTAAGTTTGCAGTAGATTTTGATAGATACGGAAAACACAGTCATTGTTAGAAACAGATATCATTATACTTATATATATAGACATCATTTGTAACTTTTATCTTAATAATTAATACACATATTTTTAGCCATACTGAGTAGGAAATCCAGGTTTATAATTTGGCAATTTCCGTCTGTCCGTCTTCAAGTTTTGATGTTTTGCTTAAAGTTTTTGTTTTTCAATTCTCGGAAACAAATTGTCGGAAACCTTTGAAACTTGGCACATATGTTAGTTATCATTGCACAATGTTATATGACAAAACCATAACTCTTTCATGTATTTTACCTGAATAATCCATTCCCGTAGCTACGCAGAGGCACGCCGAGGCAGTTGCCTCGGTATAATTTTGGAAATGTACCGAACATTTAATCAAGTATGCATTTTAATGGAATACATAATAAACTCAATTAAATCATCTTAAATCTAATTGTCTAACTTAAAACTGAAAAATCTGACCGAGGATTGCACTCAGATTCCGGGCGTGGAGAGTGAGGGGGATGGGGGCAGGTCCCAAAAGCCCGCTAGGATGGGATTGATCTGTTAAACTTCAGGCCTGGCTATGGACCTGTAATGCCCCTTTTTACTTAGAATTTCAGTTAAAATGTGGAATTGGAAGTCCGGCGTTCGCACCACTATTGGTGCTTCAGTTGTTAGAGAAGTCAATATATGATGCCTTTTAAAATGAAAATGGTATTTTTAAAAACAACTTAGACTTACATTATCCATGTAACAACATGGCCTTGATAATCACATTACAAAGAGATATTATCATGACATTTCATAATAATACACATGAAACAATACTTATATATAAATATATATCCCTCCTTATATTACTCTTTGTTGTTGTTTATTTGTAGGACCCACATTCTCCACCACACGTGCACCACTTCTTGTCAGTGGACAAACACCAACAGCTCGACCAGATCTTCCAACAGGTGGTGTAGGACCAACAGCAGGATCACAAGTGCCTACTACTAAATCGCCGACAGCACAACCACACCTTGTCACAGGACAAACACCAACAGCTCGACCAGATCTTCCATCAGGTGTAACACCAACTTTAGGAGGAGCAGGGCTTATGACTGGAGAAACGCCGACAGCACAACCACACCTTGTCTCAGGTCAAACACCAACTGTAGGAGGAGCAGGGTTTATGACTGGAGAAACGCCGACAGCACAACCACACCTTGTTTCAGGTCAAACACCAACAGCTCAGCCGAGTCTTGGCACAGATGAAACCCCTACAGCCATGCTTCCATTTGGAGATAACGGCAGCGGAAAAACACCAACGGTTAATCCTATTCTCATCACTGGCAGCATACCGACAGCCGCACCACTGGTATGCGAGTCGATCAAGCGCTGGTCAATGTGGATCGACAGAAACACAGTTGTTGGCACTGGTGGTGATCGTGAGACCATGACACCGGAAGAGCTGAAACGTTTCTGTGGTCGAGGTAGCATTGCAGCTGTCGAGTGTGAGACGACTGAAGGAATGCCGTCAGACAAGACCGGAGATATCGTAGAGTGTGACATTGATAAGGGCTTCACGTGTGATGAGTTTGCAAACTTCCCGATCGGATGTAAGGACTATAGGATGAGATACCAGTGTGTGGAACAAATCTGCCAAAGTAAGTCTCTTCTACATACACACAGATACCAGTGTGTGTAAACATTTGCCACTGTAAGTCTCTCCAACATTCACACAGATACCAGTGTGCGTAAACATCTGCCACTGTAAGTCTCTCAAACATACACACAGATACAAGTGTGTGTAAACATCTACCACTGTAAGTCTCCAACATACACACACATACCAGTGAGTGTAAACATCTGACACTGTAAGTCTCCAACATACACACACATACAAGTGTGTGTAAACATCTTCCACTGTAAGTCTCCAACATACACACACATACCAGTGTGTGTAAACATCTGCCACTGTAAGTCTCTCAAACATACACACAGATACAAGTGTGTGTAAACATCTTCCACTGTAAGTCTCCAACATACACACACATACCAGTGTGTGTAAACATCTGCCACTGTAAGTCTCCAACATACGAGGGCCCATCAATAATTTCGTGAACTAATTCTATGTTACGAGTATAAGTAATCTAACATACTTTTGACCACTACTCCTTTTCAAGGTAGCTTCCCTTGCATAGTTTGCATTTATTCCACCGCTCGACCCATGACCGGAACATGTGCTGCAGGCCATCACGTGACATCTCCCGCAAATTTCTATTTACGGCGCACCTCAACTCCTCTCGGAACTCGTATTTCTTACCACGCAGCCTGTTTTTGAGATATGGAAATAGCCAGAAGTCGCAAATTGCCAAATCTGGGCTGTATGGTGGGTGCGGTAGCAGTTCTATATCCAGTTCCTTCATTGTGTCCAACACAACGCGGCTGCTATGGCTTGGCGCGTTAACATGGTGCAGCAGAATCCCAGACCTCTCAAGCTGTGGGAGCTTTCTTTTAATAGCCGGCAACAGCTCAGACTTAATTACTGTTGCATAATAGTTTCCAGTAACTGTAGTTTTCGGAGGAACAAAGTGATTTAAAATTATACCTTGTATATCGCAAAATATAATGGCCATAACTTTACCGGCAGACTTGGAAATCAACGCTTTTGTCGCTTTTGGCCTGCCAGTATGCTTATCATCTTCGGTTGTTTCTCTACCGTCCTTAAAGCGATTCACCCACTTTGAAATAGCACCATTCGATACACAAGAGTCCCCATAAACTGTATGCAAATCCTCCCGAATGTCGGAGAAAGATTTTCCGAGAAATTTATAAAACTTTATCACAACAGGTTGCTCGTTTACACTGTGCGACGCCAGTTTACAACGAACGCTGTCGATGTGACGTCAAAATATTGATATGACGTCATTAATTGTGACGTCATCAATGTCGGCGCATGTTGCATTAATTGGAGAATGATTTATCTTTGATCATACAAAATTTCATTACGCTATGTGAAAGCGTTATGAAATAGTAAAATTAGTTCACGAAATTATTGATGGGCCCTCGTACACACAAATACCAGTGTGTGTAAACATCTGCCACTGTAAGTCCCAACATACACACAAATACCAGTGTGTGTAAACATCTGACACTGTAAGTCTCAAACATACACACAGATACCAGTATGTGTAAACATCTGACACTGTAAGTCTCTCCAACATACTCACAGATACCAGTATGTGTAAACATCTGACACTGTAAGTCTCCAACATACACACAGATACCAGTATATGTAAACATCTGACACTGTAAGTCTCCAACATACACACAGATACCAGTATGTGTAAACATCTGACACTGTAAGTCTCTTCAACATACTCACAGATAACATTATGTGTAAACATCTGACACTGTAAGTCTCCAACATACACACAGATACCAGTATGTGTAAACATCTGACACTGTAAGTCTCTTCAACATACTCACAGATAACATTATGTGTAAACATCTGACACTGTAAGCTTCTCCAACATACATACAGATACGAGTGTGAAACAAACCTGCCAAAGTAATCTCCCATACATGCACACAGATACCATTGTGTGTGTGTAAACATCTGACTCATGTATCTCCTACATACACACAGATACCCGTGTGTGGAACACATCTGCCACTGTAAGTTACTCCAACATAAAGATACCAGCATGTGGAACACATCTGCTACAGTAAGTCATACAAACACACAGATACCAGTGTAGAATATGTCTTCTAAGATTGTTTTATGTATTCATGTATTTATTGTTTTTCTAATATTTCTGTTAATTAATTACAGCACCAACTGCCCAGCCAAATCTCATCTCTGGACAAACACCAACAGCCCAACCAGGTCTTGTCTCTGGACAAACACCAACGGCCCAACCAGGTCTTGTCTCTGGACAAACACCAACAGCTCAACCAGGTCTTGCCTCCGGACAAACACCAACAGCTCAACCAGGTCTAGTCTCTGGACAAACACCGACAGCCCAACCAAATCTCGGTACAGGTGAAACACCAACAGCTCAACCAGGTCTTGTTTCTGGACAAACACCAACAGCTCAACCAGGTCTTTTCTCTGGACAAACACCAACAGCTCAACCAGGCCTTATCTCTGGTCAAATACCCACAGCTCAACCAGGCCTTGTCTCTGGACAAACACCAACAGCCCAACCAAACCTTGGCCCAGGTGAAACACCAACAGCTCAACCAGGCCTTGTCTCTGGACAAACACCAACAGCCCAACCAAGTCTTGGCCCAGGTGAAACCCCAACAGCTCAACCAGCTCTTATCTCTGGACAAACACCAACTGCTCAACCAGGTCTTGTCTCTGGACAAACACCAACAGCTAAACCAAACCTTGGCCCAGGTGAAACACCAACAGCTCAACCAGGTCTTGTTTCTGGACAAACACCAACAGCCCAACCAGGTCTTGTCTCTGGACAAACACCAACAGCTCAACCAGGTCTTGTTTCTGGACAAACACCAACAGCTCAACCAAACCTTGGCCCAGGTGAGACACCAACAGCTCAACCAGGCCTCATCTCTGGACAAACACCAACAGCTCAACCAGGTCTTGTCTCTGGACAAACTCTAACAGCTCAACCAGGCCTTGTCTCTGGACAAACACCAACAGCTCAACCAAATCTTGGCCCCGGTGAAACACCAACAGCTCAACCAGGCCTTGTCTCTGGACAAACACCAACAGCTCAACCAAGTCTTGGCCCCGGTGAAACACCAACAGCTCAACCAGGCCTTGTCTCTGGACAAACACCAACAGCTCAACCAGGTCTTGTCTCTGGACAAACGCCAACAGCTCACCCAACTCTTGTGTCTGGACAAACACCAACAGCTGTTACCAAATGTACGCGAAGCCACTGGGGTCGCTGGATTAATCGTGACAATCCTTCCATGGGTGATGGTGACTATGAAGCCTTGACATCCTCAGAGCTTGGAATCTTCTGTACTGGTGGATCTGTAACCTCCATAGAGTGTGTGACAGATGCTGGTATCCCATCATATAGTTCTGGAGAGCGAGTCACGTGCACCGTCAGTGATGGCCTCACATGCAGGAATTCAGATAATCTTCCTGTCCCGTGCTCAGATTACAAAGTGAGATACTTCTGCCAGTGTCAAGGTAGGAAGAAATAATAGTTGTTTACTACATGTCATACGCTGTGGAATCTCTAGCATTTTTGTAGGGAATTCACCTACCTGTTTATTTTATGCATTTTCGAAACCTCAGTCCCTATTGATTAACAAAACAGAAATTGCAGGGTTGCCAGTGACCTTAACAAATCAGGGAATTGATTTGTGTTTTTCAAGGTTAGGAAATTTTTGGGGAATTTTGAAAAAGTCCGGGTTAAAATGATAATTTTGTTGAGAATTTGTGTAACATGGCTATGGCAGTCATCTAGTTTTAGAGTAAATAATCATTTACAATTGTCAACGGATTTTGAAAAATGGTCAGAGAATTTCGAAATTTCTAAAAAGCCAGGAGAAATATTATCTTTCGTCGAGAATTTGTGTAACATAACTTTGGCAGTCTTTTGAGGTTTGGTGCACCCTAGAACAGGTTTAAACCCCCAGTGGGCTACTTTGCCACTTACCGTTCCAAGGCGGTAGGCCTATTGTCAACCCTTTTATGTTTGTGATGTCGTTTGCTTTTATTATTACTTTTGCCTTCTTGTTTGTCTGTTTGCATGTTTGTTTCTGTGTTTTGTGGTTGACTGTCCTCCTTGAATGCTATTTTTCCTGTCCGGTCTTTTTTATATTTCTTTCTAGTTATAGAGTTAATCATTTACACTGTTCTCTTGATTTTGTAAAGCTTTATAAAGCTGTTTCAGCAGATTAAATTACGACAAATTGGTCAGAATAAAACAACATTGGTCATCGAAAAGTGGGTGATAAGACAGTGAGTCTCATCAATTGATGTGCTGGCACCCAGCCATTTCAAAGAAAATAATTCTTCTAAAATATCAAATCCAAGAAGTTTTTACACAGAAATCACAAACATAAATGATTTCTTATCAAGTTGTTCTGAACCATGTTCTTTCTTTTATTTGTAGAATTTAAGTCTAGCAATACTTGGTAAAACAATCTGATTCAATAATTTGTATGACCTTCAGGGCACAAAAATTCCAATCGTCTGCTTGCCATGACGAGTGCTGTTCATTGATGCAGGACGAGTAGAAAATCAGATAAATTCTTTAAAAACGTCAGTTTGACCATTCAAATATTCGAAGGATGAGTAACTCAGAAATAATTTTTCCTGCCCTGACCTTATTTTTGCTGGTTTACAATGCTAGATCATTTTATAATATAAAACATAATGTTCTAGTAAACATTGAATAAATCTTATTTTTTAATCTCGTTTGGGGCTATTTGCTCTTAGTCTTAAATCTTGCATATTTCAAACAGACCAAACAACATCCCGAGTAACACCAGCAGTCAGTACGTTGGTACCCCCCTTCACTGAACCCCTGCAACCAACACTGCACATGACATGTGGCTGGTCCCCCTGGCTCAATAGTGACAGACCAAACTTTGGCACCAGTGATGTAGGAGACCTGGAAACCATTGCTGGTCTCAAGACCAAGTTCGGTTTATGTAAGAATATCGTTGACATACAGTGTCGCGTGGCAAACTCCGACACAACTGCTGCAGCGGCCGGTCAAACAGAGGTCATATGTGATGTCACAAATGGTCTTAGATGTTACAACAGGTAAAATATAATTAATGATATTAAAAGTTAAGACATCACTGACCTTTTCCTTGAAATGTTTTGCCCTGTGGACTGCAGCAATATTATACAATAGGCTCGGATGACACATTTTGTTATTAGGTCGGCACTTCTCAATGTGAATTCGAGCTGTTTCTGTATTTGATCTTTATAGACTTTGCTGGTTAATCCCTTGGCCTTTTGGAATAAAAATTTGCGTAGAACCTTCTTTTCATTTTGAATTATTTTGAATTTATATGGTCTTTTAAAATTTCTAGCTGCAAATATTCTATTACGCTCATAGTAATAAACCCATTTCTTTCCACCCATAATGATAAATGTGCTATTAGTATATGAACAATGAAGGCACATAGCACGTTTCACTTCTTGATAAATACTTGAGATATTGATGTCTTGAAAGCCCTGATATTTGTTTTTAGGGACCAGCCCGGCGGTAGTTGCTACGATTACGAAGTTAGTGTGTTGTGCTGGAGCACGGAATGTACGGCCACTCCTAACATGGGCTCTACACTGGTCCCAGTAACGGGCGGAACTGGACCCCCCATCCTCATAACAGGTTACATTTTAGTATCCTCATAGTGTTGTTTAATTCTTTTTTAAAAATGGAGACTTGTTCATGTGTACGCATCGTTAATATATATCAGGGATAGGCAATACTATTTGGCAGTAAACTATGATTCAACCATTAACCTCGAATGTCGGTACGTCCGTCTACGCGTTTTGAAGTTTTTGGTTAAAGTTTTTGTTTTACTTCAGTTCTCAAAAACAAATTGTCAGTAACTCGCAGGCTGATCAGGTTTTACAATGTCCGGCTGCTGATCAGTCCCCAAAACAACCCCATTGTCACATAAATGGAATGATCTTAATTCAAAGAAAGAACAGTCCATTATATATATGTACGGGGTAAGGGTTAAAGTGTACATATAAGATGATATTAATTTCTGTCTTCATAATTATTAGCATACCCTATCAATATTATGCAAAAGCGTATAAAATTATTATTAATGTGTAAATTATTTGTATTTCATTTTTTTCCCTAACAGCTGTGTGTCCCCCTGGCCAGGTTTGGGAGTCGTGTACCTTCAAGTGCGCTGATCTGTGTGAAGGGTACGCCCAGAGCACGGGACTTTGTAACACAGACAACCCGTGCGTACCAATGTGTCATAATCCAGACACCAAGCAAATGTGCGCCACTGGAGAGCTTATGAAAGACAAGAACACGTGCGTGAAGAAAGAGATGTGTCCATGCCTTAAACCAGATGGTACTGTAGCCCAGGTGAGTGTTTCTCATCTTTAAGCTTGGGTCGTCCATATCTAAAATAAGTTTGACTACTTAAACTTTTCATTATCAAATTGAACATATCTAATTTACTATAGACAATCTAGCATGAGAGCTTAATTATTAAATAAGTTGGCAAGTATGATATGATGCCACGGCAGGGTTGCCAGTGACCTTGGAAAGTCAGGGAAATTTGAAGGGGGGGGGGGAGATTTTTTTTGTCGAGAAATCGTATTTTGTTACCGAGAAATCGTGTATCTGTGGCTATGGCAGTCTTCAAGTTACTGCACTACAGTATAAAACATGAGACTGTCAAAAAAAAAAATTGTTATATATAATAATTGATGTTACACATCTTCCAATTTGAATTAAAGTAATATGGGTGGAATGACCGGCTGTAGGGGAGTGAGGAGGCTGATAAAATTGCGTCATATTTGTGAAAAATTATATTTGGTCAGGGAAAAGTCAAGGATTTTTTAAAAAAATCTGTTTTCGGCTAGTTCACACTAATATCTGATATCAGAGACTGATCAGGGTTGTCGAGCAGCTGCGGCTAGTTCACACTAAGTAATTGCTGATATCAGAGACTGATCAGGGTTGTCGAGTAGCTGAGCTAGCTCTCATAATCCAATCAAAGTTTGGATGGTACAGCACATCCCAGTTTGGATTTTTTTCCAAAAAGATTTGAGCTTATTTCTGGCAGTATGCTTCCTTTTTGTGTTGCGCAAATAACAATATATTTATCTGCCCTACCCCAGGCCTATGAGACATGGCCCAGTACGACTGAGGACTGTTCTCTGTGCCAGTGTTCCAACAACGAGATACGATGCAGCAAGTATGATAACTGCTCCGCCATTACAACCACAACCACCATAGCTCCACCAATGCTCAACGGCAGTTTTAGTAAGTACATGGAAGCAGTTTTCTCACTTCTCGATGAAATAAAATATGTTATTCACGACAAAACAACAAAGTGTCTTTTTATTTTGTGATTTTACAAACATTTTTTTAGGGAAACTACTGTAGAACAACAAGGGAGGAATTTTAATAACTAAGCTGCTTTACACATTTTTGGCACGATTACAAACAATAGTCAAAAGATATTTCACTAATACCCAAATAGAACAATTTTTTAAATATATATTGGCAGTCATTTCCTTTCAACTTCATTTCCTTTAAAGAGAAGTAAGGGAAGCAACTGGTTTTTTATTGTTTTTAAAGTAGTCTTGGCAGCTACTGTGAAAATAAAACTATCTTTCACAATGTGAAATAACACTTTTATTTCACTGATAAAATACAATATTTCATTGCCTATCATAAAATAAATATCTACATATCAGTCCAGAACTGTTGTATCTTCTTTATTTATATATAGTTACAGTAGTTTTCTGTTCACTCCTTAACCCGCTACATATAAATAATGGACTGTTCTTTCTTTGAATTCAGAACGTTCCATTTATGTGATAAAGGGGTGTTCTGATGAAAAAGTCTGATCAGCAGATGGACATTGCAAACCTTGATCTGAGTTTACAATGGACGCAAAAGCTATTATAGTCTTGCTTAGCGGGTTAAGGGTTAATTTGTAGAGACACTTTGTAAAATAATAATACTGTATACCCTCATTCAAATGCCTCAGGGGCATTGTAGGGCAGGGCAAGGGGGTGAGGGGGAGTGTATATGGTAATATAAATATAAAAAAAAACAGTAAGATTATTAAAATACCATTTGTCTTAGTCATGTGTTCTATATAACTACTATCACTTTAACGTTGATAATTACACAATTTATTCTAGGACCAATTATAACCCACACTGACTGTCAATGGACTGCGTGGATCAACGTAGACAGACCCACGGTTGGCAGTGGTGATCTTGAAACCGTGTCTAAGATCAGACAGATCCACCAGTTCTGTGCATCTCCAGCCATGATCGAGTGCCGAGACGTACACACACACACCCCAGTACAGCATAGTCACCAGAAGGTCACGTGCGACCTTGACACTGGACTGAAATGCCTGAATTGGGACAATGGTGCCGATTGTGACGATTACGAAGTCAGATTCTTCTGTCCTTGTTTATGTAAGTAGCTTTAGAACAACTTATGTATACATATTTTAAAGCAGATTTTATTATTTGCACCCTACGCACATATTATTTGCTCATACATTTACACACAAAAAAACTTTATAGAGAAAGTTGATTTTGAAACAAACACTGAAAAAACATAATTGTCCTGATCTTTAACCATTTGTTTGAATTACCAGAGTATGTATTCTGTTCATATCATTTCTATGAGGAGGTATATAAATCCATTGATTTTATCCTTTTTTGATTCTCATTTTACAGCAACAACCAAGGCCCCAGGCCTTGTCTCTGGACAAACACCAACAGCTCAACCAGGTCTTGTCTCTGGACAAACACCAACAGCTCAACCAGGTCTTGTCTCTGGAGAAACACCAATAGCTCAACCAGGCCTTGTCTCTGGACAAACTCCAACAGCTCAACCAGGTCTTGTTTCTGGACAAACACCAACAGCTCAACCAAATATTGGCCACGGTGGAACACCAACAGCTCAACCAGGGCTTGTCTCTGGTGAGACACCAACAGCTCAACCAGGCCTTGTCTCTGGACAGACCCCAACAGTTGAACCAGGCCTTGTCTCTGGACAAACACCAACAGCTCAACCAAACCTTGGCCCGGGTGAAACACCAACAGCTCAACCAGGTCTTTTTTCTGGACAAACACCAACAGCTCACCCAAACCTTGGCACAGGTGAAACACCAACAGCTCAACCAGGCCTTGTCTCTGGACAAACACCAACAGCTCAACCAGGTCTTGTTTCTGGACAAACACCAACAGCTCAACCAAATATTGGCCCCGGTGGAACACCAACAGCTCAACCAGGTCTTGTCTCTGGTGAGACACCAACAGCTCAACCAGGACTTGTCTCTGGACAAACACCAACAGCTCAACCAGGTCTTATCTCAGGACAGACACCAACAGCTCAACCAGGTCTTGTATCTGGACAAACACCAACAGCTCAACCAAATCTTGGCACAGGTGGAACACCAACAGCTCAACCAGGTCTTATCTCTGGACAAACACCAACAGCTCAACCAGGTCTTGTCTCTGGACAAACACCAACGGCTCAACCAGGTCTTGTTTCTGGACAAACACCAACAGCTCAACCAAACCTTGGCCCAGGTGAGACACCAACAGCTCAACCAGGTCTTATCTCTGGACAAACACCAACAGCCCAACCAGGTCTTGTCTCTGGACAAACACCAACAGCAAAACCAAACCTTGGCCCAGGTGAGACACCAACAGCTCAACCAGGTCTTGTCTCTGGACAAACACCAACAGCTCAACCAGGCCTTGTTTCTGGACAATCACCAACAGCTCAACCAAACCTTGGCCCAGGTGAGACACCAACAGCTCAACCAGGTCTTGTCTCTGGACAAACACCAACAGCTCAACCAAATCTTGGCACAGGTGAAACACCAACAGCTCAACCAGGCCTCATATCTGGACAAACACCAACAGCTCAACCAAGTCTTGCCTCTGGACAAACACCAACAGCTCAACCGAATCTCATCTCTGGACAAACACCAACAGCTCAACCAAGTCTTGCCTCTGGACAAACACCAACAGCTCAACCGAATCTCATCTCTGGACAAACACCAACAGATCAACCGAATCTCATCTCTGGACAAACACCAACAGCTGGCCCAACATTATGTGGATGGACACCATGGATGGACAACCACAAACCTGATGATTTCTCCGGAGAGTCTGAAACATTCTCTGATTTGAGGACTGGTTATCAATTCTGCCAGGACGGGGATATCCAGGGCATTGAGTGCAGGGTCAAGGATTCGCATATGATGATTAACCAGACAGATCAAGTCAATGTCATGTGTGATATAGCCTCTGGAGGGCTGATGTGCTTTAGCTTTGACCAGCCAAGTGGAATGTGCTTGGATTATGAAATACGGGTATTCTGTGAACCAAAGGGTTATGATTGTTCCTCACCAACAGCCCAACCAGGTCTTATCTCAGGACAGACACCAACAGCTCAACCAGGTCTTGTATCTGGACAAACACCAACAGCTCAACCAAGTCTTGTCTCAGGACAAACACCAACAGCTCAACCAAGTCTTATCTCTGGACAAACAGCAACAGCTGAACCGAATCTTGGCACAGGTGAAACACCAACAGCTCATCCAGGTCTCATCTCTGGACAAACACCAACAGCTCAACCAACTCTTGTCTCTGGACAAACACCAACAGCAGCACCAAATATGGTATTGTATTTTAATTCCTAATTTCCTTTCTATGTTACTCATGATATTTAAAACATATAAAAAAGGTATTGCAAATGCCTCATTATCAGCTGATTCCGTTTAGATGTGTTTATTAATGAATGAATGGTGTTTTACGGCACGTCGACACATAAATAGGTCATATTGTGCGCAAAAACTGATGAAAGATGAAGAAATGAAGTAGTAATTAAAAAATTAAGTGAATATATAAAGACAAAATTATTTCAAATAAGGGATGATATAGATATGTTTATTAAATTAAGGTGAGATCGGTTCAAATCATGTATTGAAAACCTCGTAGTAATTAACTTATATAGTATATTTTATCTAAATAATTTTTTAAACACCTTATTTGAGCTAGTTTTCACCGTGCATATTGAAATTCCTTCATGTATGCATCTAAAAGCATGTGTCGTCATTGACACTGAAGAATGTCAGTTAGTGAATTAAAGTTTAATCCGTCTCTGAGATTAATAAGTAAGTCTGATAAATACTAATAATACTTTTCTGTAAGAAGATAAGTCACTTTATAAAACAATTGAACTCATTCAAACTGGAAGTCTGTTTCATTCTACTAGCGGCAGATTAGTCACTATTATAAAAAAAGACTCTTTCTTCTGACAATTGCATTTTGTATAATAAATAAAGGTGTGTAGAGGTGGACGCCACTGATACTGAAAATCTTTGAGATGAAAAATCTTAAGTTTTAAATATCTCTCCTTTAAATGTTTTTTGTAACGTGGTTTAAGGTAAAAATTGAGACAATACAATTGCGCCTTATGGTAGACTGTCACAAGCGAACTAAAGTATCAATGGTACTGCAGCATACTGCTGGTACTGCAATTCCAGCAATGATTCAGTATTAAGGAAGTGTCTGCACAGACATCTGCTATGAGAGAGTTGTTATCAGCCATCAACTCTGTGATGGTAAACTTTGTGTTTATATTGACAGCATGTAGATAACTGGTCCAGTTGATTAACCGTGACAACTCAATTATTGTTAACTTAAACTTTGCGTTTGTTTTGACAGTGTGTAGATGGCTGGTCCAAGTGGATTAACCGTGACAACTCAATTATTGTTAACTTAAACTTTGCGTTTGTATTGACAGTGTGTAGATGGCTGGTCCGAGTGGATTAACCGTGACACTCCACCCAGTGACGGTAAGGAAGTGGAATCTATGTCACCAGCAGAGTTGACGGCTTTCTGCGGAGCTGGCAAGATTACGGCTATCGAGTGTGTCACAACGGACGGCATACCCAGCTACAGTACCGGGGAGGTATGGCCAATTGTTTTGTTTCGGGTTAAGTGTGTAGCATGAATAGGAATTACCAGGACCAACAACTGCATTAGGTCATCCCGAAAATAAAGTCAGAATATGCTTATTGTTAACCTTAATGGAGATGATAGAGACTTTGTGTCAAGTATTTGTGTATAATATTACTGTCAAATTTTCATTAAATCCCCCGATGTACTCAGCTGTAAATAGAAACAACCGATTAGAAATGTACGCTTCTTTAAAAAGGCATGCTGACTTTTTAACTCTTGTGTTTGCGTAAACATTACATTTGCTATAAATAAACCATTTAGATCTGCACATTTTCTGTGTTGTGCTTAGCGGCAGCGCAGCGTGTAGGGGATACAGAGTAATTATTACACAAATATTTATTCAGCATAGTGTGTACAGTTTAATTTTATTCGGTGTTTTTGTTAGCCTAATTCTCTAAGTTGTAACGCTTTCGGGTGCTTCGTCAGCTGTTTCAGTTTATGTGTTAATAAGCATATTCTGCCTTTAAAGTTACTTTCATGCAAAGGACTAAAAGTATTTATGTTTTTACTCGGTTTAATTTTCTTCTTTGTCAACATGAAAAAAAGTGTTCAGCTAACAAATTACTCGGTGGCTGTAATATGCCATTCCTTGTGTGTATACAAATTAAAGAATAAAACCTGTACAATATTAATAAATTAGAGTTTGGCTGGAGTTATTTCACTTCATGATAATCTGTATTTTCAAAGTAATTTAATTGATTGTAGAACTTCTGTTGCATTTAACGTTCACTAGTACATCAAAATAGTTTCAAATAAAGAAATAAAGCAAAATTGCTGTGTTCCTTAAAATGAAGACACATATCTGGCTTGAACAATAGGGTTAGTGTGAATTTTTGCTATTTCCAGGTTATGGAATGCTTGCTGGAAAAGGGTCTGGTTTGTAACGATGCTGACAACTTCCCAATGCCTTGCAGTGATTACAAAGTCCGATACTCGTGCAAGTGTGCAGGTGAGTTTAGTTTAAACATTCAATGAACATGCACGCAAGCCATGTTTTACGGGCGGAGATGAAAATGCTGAATTGGAAGCCTGTATCTCAAAATAAAACAAAAAATAAATAAATAAAAATAGATTTGATGAATTATATACGTAATAAATTTATAAATTCCTGTATCATTTTGCTCTTAAATTCATGAAAATTGTCTACTGTATGTTGATGATTTGACTGCACTATTTCTTCCTTACTGTCTTGGTCCAGGTGAAACACCAACACCTCAACCAGGTCTTGTCTCTGGCCAAACACCAACAGCTCAACCAAGTCTTATCTCTGGACAAACACCAACAGCTGAACCGAATCTTGGCGCAGGTGAAACACCAACAGCTCATCCAGGTCCCATCTCTGGACAAACACCAACAGCTCAACCAAACCTTGTCTCTGGACAAACACCAACAGCAGCACCAAATATGGTATTGTATTTTTTGTCCAATTCCTAATTTCCCTTCTATGTTACTCATGATATTTAAAACATATAAAAATGACAATGTAAATGCCTCATTATCAGTTTATTCTGTTTAGATATGTTTATTAATGAATGAGTGGTGTTTTACGGCACGTCGACACATAAATAGGTCATATTGTGCGCAAAAACTGATGAAAGATGAAGAAATGAAGTAGTAATTAAAAAATTATGTAAATATATAAAGACAAAATTATTTACAAATAAGGGATAATATAGATATGTTTATTAAATTAAGTTGAGATCGGTTCAAATCATGTATTGAAAACCTCGTAGTAATTAACTTATATAGTATATTTTATCTACATAAATGTTAAACACCTTATTTGAGCTAGTTTTCACCGTGCATATTGAAATTCCTTCATGTATGCATCTAAAAGCATGTGTCGTCATTGACACTGAAGAATATCAGTTAGTGAATTAAAGTTTAATCCGTCTCTGAGATTAATAAGTAATTCTGATAAATACTAATAATACTTTTAACTAGTACTTTTCTGTAAGAAGATTAGTCACTATTATAAAACAATTGAACTCATTCAAACTGGAAGTCTGCTCTGTTGTTTCATTCCACTAGCGGCAGACCCTTCCTTCTGACAACTGCATTTTGTATAATAAATACAGGTGTGTAGAGGTGGACGACACTGATACTTGAAAATCTTTGAGATGAAAAATCTTAAGTTTTAAATATCTCTCATTTAAACATTTTTTCGTATCGTGGTTAAAGGTAAAATTTGAGACAATAAAATTGCGCCTTGTGGTAGACTGTCACAAGCGAACTAACGTATCAGTGGTACTGCAGCATACTGCTGGTACTGCAATTCCAGCAATGATTCAGTATTAAGGAAGTGTCTGCGCAGTCATCTGCTATGAGAGAGTTGTGATGGTAAACTTTGTGTTTATATTAACAGCATGTAGATAACTGGTCCAGTTGATTAACCGTGACAACTCAATTATTGTTAACTTAAACTTTGCGTTTGTATTGACAGTGTGCAGATGGCTGGTCCAAGTGGATTAAACGTGACAACTCAATTATTGTTAACTTAAACTTTGCGTTTGTATTGACAGTGTGTATCTGGCTGGTCCGAGTGGATTAACCGTGACACTCCACCCAGTGACGGTAAGGAAATGGAATTTATGTCACCAGCAGAGTTGACGGCTTTCTGCGGAGCTGGCAAGATTACGGCTATCGAGTGTGTCACAACGGACGGCATACCCAGCTACAGTACCGGGGAGGTATGGCCAATTGTTTTATTTCGGGTTAATAAGTACTGATAAAGTTGATCCTTTGAGAGCAACTAACACAATTAAGAGAATAAAGCAGCAGTCTCGGTTTTATTGAGTCTGTACATGAGAAGTAATGGAAGAAGCAACACTTCTCATGCCCCCTAGCACCGGCTTAAGCGGTATTCTACTTCAAAGCCACCTATATTGGGCTCGTTGGTCCCAAAGGACCAGTAAAAAATAACACTAATGATTTGTAGCACGGGGAGACTTTTTACAGCCGCCACACTGCACTAAACGAACGCTAGTGTGAATGTTAATAAGTACTGATAAAGGTGATCCTTTGAGAGCAACTAACACAATTAAGAGAATAAAGCAGCGGTCTCGGTTTTATTGAGTCTGTTCATGAGAGGTAATGGAAGAAGCAACACTTCTCACTCCCCCTAGCACCGGCTTAAGCGGTATTCTACTTCAAAGCCACCTATATTGGGCTCGTTGGTCCCAAAGGACCAGTAAAAAATAACACTACTGATTCGTAGTACGGGGAGACTTTTTACAGCCGCCACACTGCACTAAACGAACGCTAGTGTGAATGTTAATAAGTACTGATAAAGGTGATCCTTTGAGAGTAACTAACACAATTAAGAGAATAAAGCAGCAGTCTCGGTTTTATTGAGTCTGTTCATGAGAAGTAATTGAAGAAGCAACACTTCTCACGCCCCCTAGCACCTGCTTAAGCGGTATTCTACTTCAAAGCCACCTATATAGGGCTCGTTGGTCCTAAAGGATCAGTAAAATAACACTACTGATTCGTAGCACGGGGAGACTTTTTACAGCCGCCACACTGCACTGCTGTTGTTGATCAGATGTACCAGGACCAACAACTGCATTAGGTCATCCCAAAATTAAAGTCAGAATATGCTTAGTGTTAACATTAATGGAGATGATAGAGACTTTGTGTCAAGTATTTGTGTATAATATTACTGTCAAATTTGCATTAAATCCCCCCGATGTACCCAGCTGTAAATAGAAACAACCGATTAGAAATGTACGCTTCTTTAAAAAGGCATGATGACTTTTTAACTCTTGTGTTTACGTAAACATTACATGTGCTATAAATAAACCATTTGGATCTGCACACGTTCTGTGTTGTGCTTAGCACCAGCGCAGCATGTAGGGGATACAGAGTAATTATTACACAAATATTTATTCAGCATAGTGTGTACAGTTTAATTTTATTCGGTTTATTTGTGAGCATACTTCTCTAAGTTGTAACGCTTTCGGGTGCTTCGTCAGCTGTTTCAGTTTATGTGTTAACAAGCATATTCTGCCTTTAAAGTTACTTTCGTGCAAAGGACTAAAAGTATTTTAATTTTCTTCTTTGTCAACATAAAAAAAAGTGTTCTGCTAACAAATTACTCGGTGACTGTAATATGCCATTCCTTGTACGTATACAAATTAAAGAATAAAACCTGTACAATTTTAATAAATTAGAGTTTGGCTAGAGTTATTTCCCTTTATGGAAATCCAGTATTTTGAAAGTAATTTAATTGATTGTAGAACTTCTATTGCTATTAACGTTCACTAGTACTGAAATAGTTTCAAATAAAGAAATAAAGAAAATTTGATGTGTTCCTTAAAATGCAGACAAATATCTGGCTTGAACAATAGGGTTAGTGTGAATTTTTGCTATTTCCAGGTTATGGAATGCTTGCTGGAAAAGGGTCTGGTTTGTAACGATGCTGACAACTTCCCAATGCCTTGCAGTGATTACAAAGTCCGATACTCGTGCAAGTGTGCAGGTGAGTTGAGTTTAAACATTTAATGAACATGCACGCAAGCGATGTTTTACGGCCGGATATGAAAATGCTGAATTGAAAGTCTGTGTCTCAAAATAAAACAAAAAATAAATAAATAAAAATAGATTTGATGAATTATATACGTAATAAATTTATAAATTCCTGTATAAATTCCTGTATCATGTTGATGACTTTACTGCACTATTTCTTCCTTACTGTCAAACCCCTGACTTGACTGACATATACAGAATGTGTTCATATTGACTATTTTTCTGTTACAGCTACTATCGCACCTCCCACCACGACAGTGATGGCAACACCAAACTTCAACGTTACCTTCCCAGGTAAGCCATTCATATATGCTTTCATTTAATCATAATCAGTTGTTCAATGTCACCTCTTCTTCCAGAATAGTCTCTTCAGACAACTGATTTTCCCACTACAATTTCTTAAAGAATAAATTTCATATTTTCTCCTTTGCTGATGAAACCCATTCAACATGAAGTTATGACTTGAAGGGTTTCTTGTCCACTCTGAATACTTTAGGGGTTTTTCACCATTCATATAAATCACAGACCCAATAACAATTATTGTTGTGTCTGTGATGAATATTTAAAAAAAATGCTAATGCTAAATGATACCTCGCTTATATTAATTGTCAATCGTTGAATGTCTTAATTGACTCGTTGTATGAGACCAATCAGAGCAATGTATGACATCGTTGCTTTTATAAACATCACTTGTAAAATTCTTCATGAGAAAAGGAATCACAAACTTTTATCTTTGTAAATTTATGACCAAGAATAAAACCGTTGAGTTACAGTTACCCCTTAACCCGCTAAGCACCACTATATTAGCCTTTGTTACAGTTACCCCTTAACCCGCTAAGCACCACTATAATAGCCTTTACTACAGTTACCCCTTAACCCGCTAAGCACGACTATAATAGCCTTTGTTACAGTTACCCCTTAACCCGTTAAACACGACTAAAATAGCCTTTGTTACAGTTACCCCTTAACCCGCTAAGCACGACTATAATAGCCTTTGTTACAGTTACCCCTTAACCCGTTAAACACGACTAAAATAGCCTTTGTTACAGTTACCCCTTAACCCGCTAAGCACGACTATAATAGCCTTTGTTACAGTTACCCCTTAACCCGTTAAACACGACTAAAATATCCTTTGTTACAGTTACCCCTTAACCCACTTAGCACGACTATAATAGCCTTTCCGTCCATTGTAAACCCAGATCAGCCTGCGTTTACAATGTCCGGCTACTTATCAGTCTTTTTCTCCAAAACACCCCTTTGTCAGATAAATGAAATGGTCTTAATTCAAAGAACTTCGAACAGTCCATTATATATATGTAGCGGGTTGATGGTTAAATACTAAAGTTCCGTAGGGCCTCCATCTTTCAAGACACACCAGAGTGGATTATTTTACAATAGAGATGGGTTTAAATAATATTCTAGATTTTTTTCTCGCTCTAGTTGCATGCCAAGAGCCGATGGGTATGAAGAATGGTCATATCCGAGAAGAAATGATCACGGCTTCCTCGTCCCGAGACGGCAACGTGAACCCGCACAACGCCCGCCTCGACAGCACTGGTGGCTGGATGCCCAACACAAACGACATAAACCAGTTTCTGCAGGTCAACTTCCTGGCTCCACGTCTTCTCACGGGAGTTATCACTCAGGGCAGGGCCAACGTGCCGTCATACGTGACATCTTACAAGGTGTACTACTCCACAGACGGCTTCCAGTGGACACCATACCAGGACCAAGGAAAAGATAAGGTATTTAATAGTACACCTATTACCCCCATATATGTATATATCTTTTAGTCTATTCCATTAAAACATGTGGGACCCCAGGAAGGTACTTTTGAAATTGAACACCCACCCATAGACGCAAAATTAAGTTTAAAGTAGCTATCCCACCAACAACAGTCAAATTTTACAACATATGTACACCATTTCTTAACCTACTGACGACGAGGTATATATATAATTTTACCTATTTTGAGAATCCAAACTCCATAGACACAAATAACTGGCTTTAACCAGCCAGACAAAACGAAAGCTTCAAATAAAGAGCTTCCAACTAATACTTCATTTTACGTATATTCAATCACGGATAGTTTAAGAATCTGTGAATAACCTATACTTTTAATTGACACATATACATTATTATAACACCTGGAAATAGTATTGGTAAACAATTTTGTTGTGTAATTTTGTTGTTATTTGTTAGTTTCTTTAAAGAGCCAAATTTTATAAAATAGCGTTCACCCATAGATGTTTACTAAATTGCCTTCCTGGGGTCCCGGTATGTTTAAGTGGAGAGTCCTCAGCCACTTTTTCTAACTTATAAGTGGATTAATTAATTTTCTTCTAAAAAGTCAACATGAATAGCAACAGTTGTCCTATCCCACCACATACTTCTCCATGAATGACTACAGCATAAATTCAGTGTTCAGGTAATGTTGTTTTAAAGGATGTATCTAATGGCATGTTGACGAATAAAATAAGTTCATATAATTATATCTTTTTATTTTTTCATTATCTCAGACATTTACTGGAAACACTGACGCGAATACCAAGGTGACCAGCTGGTTTGAACATCCAATCAGAGCCCAGTATATCCGTATCGTACCGAAGACGTATCAGGGAGTGATAGCAATGCGTGCAGAAATACTCGGCTGTTACGAAAACTACCCAAGTAAGTACTGTCTAGCATACGGAATGATTGCAGACATAAGTATGTTTTAAATGAATTTGCTATAGGGCTTATTTTATGTATTAATGTGTTTATTTAATAGAACCCTAATATAATTTGAATTATAGTTCAGAAGGTTGAAAAAAAAAAATAACATAAAAATTCTACATTTATTTTATACAGAATTATTAAAAATAATAGTGTTCATTGTGTATGTATTAACAGAAATTCTTACTTTAAATTCATAGCGGAAGCCCCACCCTTGACGCCGCACCCCCATCCAACTGTTCATCCCGGTACAGTCGCACATAATACACCACAGATTGGTAAGTACTCCTCTACTTGGGCCGCGTGGTGACAATATGTCACATGGCGACCATCTGTCACCTGACAACCATCCATAACATGGCAACCATCCATAACATGGCAACCATCTTTCAGATTTTGGTCTGTCAGGGCGGCTTTGGAAACTCAGTGGGTAAAGCATTGCGCCTAGCTACAGACCTCTGTATCGCATGTGTTGGCTGGCGGAGGCATGTCTGATGGGAAATCCTTCGTCTCATCTACCTCTGAGATTGCTGTCCCAGTATAGCCTAATATGACGTGTTAATGTGATGTAAAACGTTATTTCAGTTGTTCTTTCTGCTGGAATGTGAACTTGATTTCTGCTTGGTAACAGCAGATATCTGAGGATAAAGATATACCATTTCAGCTATACTCAACACAACTTATAATGTAACACGTCTGATTTTCCTTGGGTAAACATTGGGTACTTTTGGCTAATAAAACATGTAATACAAATGATTTTGTTTGTTTTTATTATTATTGTTCTTTGAAGATAAAAAATTTAAGCATGTAATGCATAAATGTGAAACAACGTTAAATTGTGGTGAGTATATAATAAATGAAACTTAACACAATGACTGGTATATGCCCATGTTTATGATTTTGATGTCTGTTAGTTTTCATTTTTCTTTTAATTCATAATTTGATGAAAAATATCAGTTGTAATACATAAATATATAATAAAATGGTGACCATGTTTATACAAATATAGAAATGTTGTAAATAACCTTCATCTTTTATACAATTTGCAGCTGACAGCTGTATAGAGTGGGATAACTGGGTCAATGAAGGTCACATCACCCTGACCTCTGGTGGTGACACGGAAGCAATCACTGATGTGCAGGCCGCTTCACACCAATGCTCCAATCCAGTCAAAATCGAATGTGTCAGGGCCAGCGATGACCTGCCATACGCCCAAACAGGTCAAAAGGTCAAATGTAACCTATGGGATGGTCTTGTATGCTTCAACGCCGACAATGCACCGTTATGTTATGACTACAAGGTCAGATTTGGGTGCCTGAAATATACTCCAGAATGTGGTAAGATTTTGAACAAAATATTCGATTTCATCTTCAACTTTTATATTCTTTAAATGTATGTATGTCCATATGTATGTATGTTTAACTTTTGAACCACATTGTAACTGATGGGGAGGAATAATGTTTCAACGATGCCATCGTCTCATTGAACAACACTCACAACGATGCCATCATCTCACTGAACAACCCTCACAACGATGCCATCATCTCACTGAACAACCCTCACAACGATGCCATCATCTCACTGAACAACCCTCACAACGATGCCATCATCTCACTGAACAGCCCTCACAACGATG
Source organism: Cyrtodaria siliqua (assembly GCA_037043455.1). NCBI lineage: Eukaryota > Metazoa > Mollusca > Bivalvia > Adapedonta > Hiatellidae > Cyrtodaria > Cyrtodaria siliqua. Next base: position 199,627 of record JAWPHD010000083.1, on the reverse strand, counting down.
CCATCATCTCATTGAACAACCCTCACAACGATGCCATCATCTCATTGAACAACCCTCACAGAGATGCCATCATCTCACTGAACAACCCTCACAACGATGCCATCATCTCATTGAACAACCCTCAAAGGGGCTTTTGTCATTTAGCTTTATTTTAATTTGATACAGCATCTGTGTGCCTTTTCTTTAATACTCAATGAGCCTGCATTATCTAAACAGCATTCCTGTTTAGTTTAATTACCCTGTTTTTGAATGACCATGTTGATTCATGTTGCGTAATCTATCCCAGTAACAAATAAATTTCACTGCATTCTAATTTTCTGAATGATTGGAAATGTATTTACAAGCGCCATACTAAATCACATATTAATCAATATTTATAATGAGGAAGGCACCCATGAACATAAATGAATATTCGAGAATAGCAAACTAAAATGATTGCTAATAGACTCTCACTTCATGTTGAGTCCTTTTTGACCCTCACATACACTGTTATCCAGTACCTCGCACTATGTTCAGTCCTTTTTGAATGACCCTCACATACACTGTTATCCAGTACCTCTCACTATGTTGAGTCCTTTTTGACTGACCCTCACATACACTGTTATCCAGTACCTCTCACTAAGTTGAGTCCTTTTTAACTGACCCTCACATACACTGTTATCCAGTACCTCTCACTAAGTTGAGTCCTTTTTTAATGACCCTCACATACACTGTTATCCAGTACCTCTCACTATGTTGAGTCCTTTTTAACTGACCCTCACATACACTGTTATCCAGTACCTCTCACTATGTTGAGTCCTTTTTAACTGACTCCCACATACACTGTTATCCAATACCTCTCACTAAGTTGAGTCCTTTTTAACTGACCATCCCATACACTGTTATCCAGTACCTCTCACTATGTTCAGTCCTTTTTGGATGACCCTCACATACACTGTTATCCAGTACCTCTCACTATATTGAGTCCTTTTTAACTGACCCTCACATACACTGTTATCCAGTACCTCTCACTAAGTTGAGTCCTTTTTAACCGACTCTCACATACACTGTTATCCAGTACCTCTCACTATGTTGAGTCCTTTTTAACTGACCATCCCATACACTGTTATCCAGTACCTCTCACTATGTTCAGTCCTTTTTGAATGACCCTCACATACACTGTTATCCAGTACCTCTCACTATATTGAGTCCTTTTTAACTGACCCTCACATACACTGTTATCCAGTACCTCTCACTATGTTCAGTCCTTTTTGAATGACCCTCACATACACTGTTATCCAATACCTCTCACTATGTTGAGTCATTTTTGAATGACCCTCACATACACTGTTATCCAGTACCTCTCACTATATTGAGTCCTTTTTAACTGACCCTCACATACACTGTCATCCAGTACCTCTCACTAAGTTGAGTCCTTTTTAACTGACCCTCACAAACACTGTTATCCAGTACCTCTCACTATGTTGAGTCCTTTTTGAATGACCCTCACATACACTGTTATCCAGTACCTCTCACTATATTGAGTCCTTTTTAACTGACCCTCACATACACTGTCATCCAGTACCTCTCACTATGTTGAGTCCATTTTAACTGACCCTCACATACACTGTTATCCAGTACCTCTCACTATGTTGAGTCCTTTTTAACTGACCCTCACAAACACTGTTATCCAGTACCTCTCACTATGTTGAGTCCTTTTTGAATGACCCTCACATACACTGTTATCCAGTACCTCTCACTATGTGGAGTCCTTTTTAACTGACCCTCACATACATTTTATCCAGTACCTCTCACTATGTTCAGTCCTTTTTGAATGACCCTCACATACACTGTTATCCAGTACCTCTCACTATGTTGAGTCCTTTTTAACTGACCCTCACATACATCTTATCCAGTACCTCTCACTATGTTCAGTCCTTTTTAACTGACCCTCACATGCACTGTTATCCAGTACCTCTCACTATGTTGAGTCCTTTTTGACTGACCCTCACATACACTGTTATCCAGTACCTCTCACTATGTTGAGTCCTTTTTAACTGACCCTCACATACACTGTTATCCAGTACCTCTCACTATGTTGAGTCCTTTTTGACTGACCCTCACATACACTGTTATCCAGTACCTCTCACTATGTTGAGTCCTTTTTGACTGACCCTCACATACACTGTTATCCAGTACCTCTCACTATGTTCAGTCCTTTTTAACTGACCCTCCCATACACTGTTATCCAGTACATCTCACTTCATGTTCAGTCCTTTTTAACTGACTCTCACATACACTGTTATCCAGTACCTCTCACTGTGTTGAGTCCTTTTTGACTGACCCTCACATACACTGTTATCCAGTACCTCTCACTATGTTGAGTCCTTTTTGACTGACCCTCACATACACTGTTATCCAGTACCTCTCACTATGTTCAGTCCTTTTTAACTGACCCTCCCATACACTGTTATCCAGTACCTCTCACTTCATGTTGAGTCCTTTTTGACTGACCCTCACATACACTGTTATCCAGTACCTGTCACTATGTTGAGTCCTTTTTAACTGTCCCTCAAATACACTGTTATCCAGTACCTCTCACTATGTTCATTCCTTTTTAACTGACTCTCACATACACTATTATCCAGTAGCTCTCACTGTGTTGAGTCCTTTTTGACTGACCCTCACATACACTGTTATCCAGTACCTCTCACTATGTTGAGTCCTTTTTGACTGACCCTCACATACACTGTTATCCAGTACCTCTCACTATGTTCAGTCCTTTTTAACTGACCCTCCCATACACTGTTATCCAGTACCTCTCACTTCATGTTGAGTCCTTTTTGACTGACCCTCACATACACTGTTATCCAGTACCTGTCACTATGTTGAGTCCTTTTTAACTGTCCCTCAAATACACTGTTATCCAGTACCTCTCACTATGTTCATTCCTTTTTAACTGACTCTCACATACACTATTATCCAGTAGCTCTCACTGTGTTGAGTCCTTTTTGACTGACCCTCACATACACTGTTATCCAGTACCTCTCACTTCATGTTGATTCCTTTTTGACTGACCCTCACATACACTATTATCCAGTAGCTCTCACTGTGTTGAGTCCTTTTTGACTGACCCTCACATACACTGTTATCCAGTACCTCTCACTATGTTGAGTCCTTTTTAACTGACCCTCACATACACTGTTATCCAGTACCTCTCACTTCATGTTGATTCCTTTTTGACTGACCCTCACATACACTATTATCCAGTAGCTCTCACTGTGTTGAGTCCTTTTTGACTGACCCTCACATACACTGTTATCCAGTACCTCTCACTGTGTTGAGTCCTTTTTGACTGACCCTCACATACACTGTTATCCAGTACCTCTCACTATGTTCAGTCCTTTGTAACTGACCCTCACATACACTGTTATCCAATACCTCTCACTATGTTGAGTCCTTTGTAACTGACCCTCACAAACACTGTTATCCAGTACCTCTCACTATGTTGAGTCCTTTTTAACTGACCCTCACATACACTGTTATCCAATACCTCTCACTATGTTGAGTCCTTTGTAACTGACCCTCACATACACTATTATCCAGTACCTCTCATTATGTTGAGTCCTTTTTAACTGACCCTCACATACACTGTTATCCAGTACCTCTCACTAAGTTGAGTCTTTTTTTAATGACCCTCACATACACTGTTATCCAGTACCTCTCACTAAGTTCAGTCCTTTTTAACTGACCCTCACATACACTGTTATCCAGTACCTCTCACTATGTTGAGTCTTTTTTGAATGACCCTCACATACACTGTTATCCAGTACCTCTCACTAAGTTCAGTCCTTTTTAACTGACCCTCACATACACTGTTATCCAGTACCTCTCACTATGTTGAGTCCTTTGTAACTGACCCTCACATACACTGTTATCCAGTACCTCTCACTATGTTGAGTCCTTTTTAACTGACCCTCACATACACTGTTATCCAGTACCTCTCACTATGTTGAGTCCTTTTTGAATGACCCTCACATACACTGTTATCCAGTACCTCTCACTTCATGTTGAGTCCTTTTTGACTGACCCTCACATACACTGTTATCCAGTACCTCTCACTATGTTGAGTCCTTTTTGACTGACCCTCACATACACTGTTATCCAGTACCTCTCACTAAGTTGAGTCCTTTATAACTGACCCTCACATACACTGTTATCCAGTACCTCTCACTAAGTTGAGTCCTTTTTAACTGACCCTCACATACACTGTTATCCAGTACCTCTCACTAAGTTGAGTCCTTTTTGACTGACCCTCACATACACTGTTATCCAGTACCTCTCATTATGTTGAGTCCTTTTTGACTGACCCTCACATACACTGTTATCCAGTACCTCTCACTAAGTTGAGTCCTTTTTGACTGGCCCTCACATACACTGTTATCCAGTACCTCTCACTATGTTCAGTCCTTTTTGACTGACACTCACATACACTGTTATCCAGTACCTCTCACTATGTTCAGTCCTTTTTGACTGACCCTCACATACACTGTTATCCAGTACCTCTCACTATGTTCAGTCCTTTTTGACTGACCCTCACATACACTGTTATCCAGTACCTCTCACTAAGTTGAGTCCTTTTTGACTGGCCCTCACATACACTGTTATCCAGTACCTCTCACTAAGTTGAGTCCTTTTTAACTGACCCTCACATACACTATTATCCAGTACCTCTCACTAAGTTGAGTCCTTTTTGACTGACCCTCACATACACTGTTATCCAGTACCTCTCATTATGTTGAGTCCTTTTTGACTGACCCTCACATACACTGTTATCCAGTACCTCTCACTAAGTTGAGTCCTTTTTGACTGGCCCTCACATACACTGTTATCCAGTACCTCTCACTATGTTCAGTCCTTTTTGACTGACCCTCACATACACTGTTATCCAGTACCTCTCACTATGTTCAGTCCTTTTTGACTGACCCTCACATACACTGTTATCCAGTACCTCTCACTATGTTCAGTCCTTTTTGACTGACCCTCACATACACTGTTATCCAGTTCCTCTCACTAAGTTGAGTCCTTTTTGACTGGCCCTCACATACACTGTTATCCAGTACCTCTCACTATGTTCAGTCCTTTTTGACTGACCCTCACATACACTGTTATCCTGTACCTCTCACTATGTTCAGTCCTTTTTGACTGACCCTCACATACACTGTTATCCAGTACCTCTCACTATGTTCAGTCCTTTTTGACTGACCCTCAAATACACTGTTATCCAGTACCTCTCACTATGTTGAGTCCTTTTTGACTGACTCTCACATACACAGTTATCCAGTACCTCTCACTATGTTGAGTCCTTTGTAACTGACCCTAACATACACTGTTATCCAGTACCTCCTCTCACTATGTTGAGTCCTTTTTGACTGACCCTCACATACACTGTTATCCAGTACCTCTCACTATGTTGAGTCCTTTTTGACTGACCCTCACATATACTGTTATCCAGTACCTCTCACTATGTTGAGTCCTTTTTGACTGACCCTCACATACACTGTTATCCAGTACCTCTCACTATGTTGAGTCCTTTTTGACTGACCCTCACATATACTGTTATCCAGTACCTCTCACTAAGTTGAGTCCTTTTTTGACTGACCCTCACATACACTGTTATCCTGTACCTCTCACTATGTTGATTCCTTTTTAACTGACTCCCACATACACTGTTATCCAATACCTCTCACTAAGTTGAGTCCTTTTTGAATGACCCTCACATACACTGTTATCCAGTACCTCTCACTATGTTGAGTCCTTTTTAACTGACCCTCACATACACTGTTATGCAGTACCTCTCACTATGTTGAGTCCTTTTTAACTGGCCCTCACATACACTGTTATCCAGTACCTCTCACTATGTTGAGTCCTTTTTTGACTGACCCTCACATACACTGTTATCCAAGTTGGTTGTTTGCTTATTGTACTTTAGTATCAAGTTATTGTTGTACTTATTGACTACCCCTCATCCACACTATGTAACCCAGTACCAATTTATTGTTGTACTTACTGACTATCCGTCATTCCAACTATGTACCCCAGTACCAAGTTATTGTTGTACTTGTTGACTACCTCTTATGTTCACTGTGTACTTCAGTAGCGCATTATTGTTGTACTTATTGACTATCCCTCATTCTCACTGTATACCACAGTATGAAGTTATTGTTATACTTATTGACTTACTCTCATGTTCACTATGTACTTCAGTACCAAGCGCCACCATACCTCCCCAAGCAGGGATATATACCACAGTGCCAGTTACCGGTACATACCACAGCCTGCTGTGTTTCGAGGGCATGGACACATCCGCCTGCCCTGCCCAGGGATGTGTTGACGGAACCTACTGCAACGGTCTTCAGTGTGTCACCAAAAACGAGTGTCCATGTATGGTGGAAGGCAAAATCGTCAGGGTAAGTGTGGTGGATAGTGTTGCCAGGGAAACGTGTTTTTTTTAAAGTGGGATTTTAGGACATTCTTCAATAAAAAAAAGAGTGAACTTTTGTGTGAATAAAGGACTGTTCTGACCTTCAGGAGTAAGCGCAAAATAAGGTATTGCTCCTATTGGAAAATACAGAAATAAAATTAAAAAATTAAACTTCCGCAGACTTTATTTCAAAATGAGCAACTAATGATGCCTAACTCAGACTGTGACCTCAAATGAACCACTTATTTTACTTTCCTATACAATTTTGCTGATACTGTCCCAAATAAACATTTTTAACTCTTGATTGTTTGCTGTTGTTTTTTTGTTGTTTTTTAATGCAAATACCTTATCCTTACAGCCTGGTAACTTTATGGAGAACAGGAATTGTGACACGTGCCAGTGTATCGCAGGGGAGATAATGTGTAAACCAAAGAGCTGTCCACCTTGTGCGGCCGTATGTGTTTTCTTTTAAACTTTTAATTTAAAAAGGCATAAAGTTGACTTCCTTATTGGGTTTAGTTTTATATCTTCATTAATAAAGAAATATATTTAGAGTTATTTTCTTTATATATATAGACTCGATAGTTTGACAGTGAACCATCTTTAATACAACAAAAAACATTTATTAATTGCAATCTTACTTACACAAGATGCTCTGAAATTTCCCAACAAAATGGACTGTTGGAAAAACTTGTAGGAAAGGGCATGTAGGGTTTCACATTTCTTAAGTTCTTACAAGTGAACATTAAGTTGGGTTTATTTTTTAACGTTATTGTACCACAAACAGTGATTAAGAAAATAATTAAACAACTGTAAACAATATCCTACCTCTTTAAGTTATTCAGTTGCGGTAAAGTAATAGAGTATGGTCTCATTGGTTGTTTTAAATATCAAGATGTGTGTAGCCCAGCCCCATCGAGATGTTTTTAAATAAATCAGTGAGATCTGTCTGCCATACTTCTGGTAGTTATTGTACACCAGCTATTCTGGCAGGTGTTATTTTCAATGAAATTATTTACACTTGTGCAAATACTCAGGAAATTTCAGTGACCATGCTATAAAATATTTGTTGATCACTCCTCTATCCAAAATCAAACATGTTTGACAGGTTGATAGATTTTCAGTTGTTCAAATAAAAATCAATGTATGGTCCTTCTGCATTTAGGGTTACACCCAGAGTCTGGACAAATCCAAATGCGAGTGTGGTTGTGCCACATGTGCTGTGGGCGAGTATCGCTGCAGTAACGGAAATTGTATCCCACAATCCCTCAGATGTGATGGCATTATTGACTGCATAGATGACGAAGTTGGATGTGGTGAGTTTTTATTGGGTATTTTATGAATGCTGTGCAGGACTGGGTTATCAAGTATGATGGGTGGCTCTGACGGTTAGAAATGTGACTTTTTTTCAAAATACGAAAATGAAAAAGTAAATAGTTGAATGAACGACCAAAATTGGGTGTATTTACTATTTATTAAAACCGGTGTTTCGATCATACAATGACCTTTATCAGGTTAACGAATATCAAAAATTCCATCATTGAAGTACTAAAATTCAGGAGTAACCAGTCACGTGACATGTTCTAAAAATAGAACACAGAGTTTCTATATTTCATAATAGCATAGATATTTGAAGAGATTTAGTTATTCTTAAAATATCCATAAATGCCATATATATAGAGTTCTTTTTTTGTTTTCAAACTGTATGATAAAAACCCACTAGCGGATCCAGGGGGGGGGCGCACCCGGCGCGCGCCCCCCCCCTAAAAATTCCGGATCATACATGTATGTCCATTTTACTGTAGATAAAATATCAAATACGCCCTCAGTATAAATATTTTTTTCGCTCGCTTCGCTCGCTCGACGCATCATGGCTAATGAGTGGTTTAATTAACACATTGTTCAATCCGTTTATTTGAAAACGCACTTTTTTTATTCATACATGTATGTCCATGTTATTGTAGATAAAATATCAAACAATTTCGTTGCACGCCCTCAGTATAAAAACATTTCTCACTCGCTTCGCTCGCTTGACGCATAATGGCTAATGAGTGGTTTAATTAACACATTGTTAAATTCTTTTATTTGAAAACGGACTTTTGTTATTCATACGTGTATGTCCATGTTACTGTAGATAAAACATCAAACAATTTAGATGGACGCCCTCAGTATTTTTTTTTTCTCGCTCGCTTCGCTCGCTCGACGCATAATGGCTAATAAGTGGTTTAATTAACACATTGTTAAATCCTTTTATTTGAAAACGGACTTTTTTACCCTATAAATGCACTACCGCAAACATTTTATGAGGCTAGAGACGGACCCGAAAATTGACCAAAATATTACGCCCCCCCTAAGCTGAAATCCTGGATCCGCCCCTGAAACCTACTACATAAAAGGCCTGTTTACAAAGGTGGGACATTTGTTTAAAAAATTAGAGACAGCCTTAATTATAAACAATGGTGGTCATCTTGTTTTTGGCGGCCATTTTGAATATTTTAAAGTGGGTCCAATTCTTAAAATGAAAGTATGCCCTGCCCTACACATGTGCAAAGTTTGATGCTTTTACCATAAAACCCACAATTTTTTCACCATACGGCTGGACTACCTTGGCTATGTAGAGTTTCACAATAGAAAAAGAGTCAGTTTATCATTATTCAAACTGATGAAAGTAGCCATCCGTCCATTATTTTTGCTCATACTCTCAAAATGCTTTCACGAATTACTTTCATATTTTTTTGATTACTGCGACGTCAAGGTCACACACTTGGAAGTTTTGCATGAGCCAGGGCATTAGTCAAATGTCCGACATTTCTAATGTTTGTATATATAAATTATCCATTAAACAACGAAAGAATTTACACCATATGTAACGTTTTATTTAGATTTTTATATAGCTGTATTATCTGTCTAAAACAACAAGAACAGCATGATGTTTTGTAGTTCAGCATGTAAGGCACGAACGATAACTCTACCTCACGTGACGGGACTAGATGTTTTGTAATATTGAAAACTTAAAACAGTAACTGATATTTATGTGAAAAATGAATGCAAATTTGAATATGAAATTATCAGTGCTATTGTCTTTGACTGCAGTGTCGACGCCAATGTTCACCCCGCCCATGTTCAACACTGCCACCCCAACTGCCCAGCCCATCATCGGTACAGGTCAACCAGTGACCAAACCAAATGGTGCTGATCAACATACAACCCAGGCGCCAGGTATTTCACATTTTCTTATTTAATTTACTTTAAAAGCTTTGATTTGATGATTGTTCAATTATTTTGTGAAGGTAATACAACTATTTTTACATAATTTGACATGAAATGAGCAGTTTGTAAAAGAATTGGGCCAACAACAACCATTACTAAAACCTAATCCAAACCTTTCAAAAAATCTTCTCAAGATCAGCTGACAATAGTAAGAGTGTTTAATGATGTCATTTTCCGGTTGATATTACAGTGGTCTGCACAAGTCACTGGTCCGGCTGGTTGAACCGTGACAATCCTGGAGAGGGAGATGGTGACAGAGAATCCATGACAGGGGCGGAGCAACACTCATTCTGTAGTGCAGGCAAAGTCACAGGCATAGAGTGCATAACATCCGATGGTAAGTAGCCGCAATAGTAACTACATTGTGTAACCATCAAAGCAAACTTGAAAAAAAAAACTACAGTACTTGAATAAAAAGATGTATTGTACCATATCAGAAATTTGAGGATAGTGTTTCTTTAAGCTTTGTTAAATGTTTATTTTACATACTTTCTACCACCGTTTGTTATAAAGTCCCTATCCCGCCATCAACAGGCAAATTTTACAACAAATGTTTACATTTTCTAAACCTACTGATGACGAATTACATGTACAACTTACATATTGTGAGAATCCAAACTCTATATAAATGGCTTTAACCAGCTAGGCCAAACCCCAAAACTGGAGCATTGAATTAAGAGTTACCAACTCGTACTTCATTTTATGCATATTCAAACATGGGTATTTTAAGAACCTGTGAATAAACCTATAGTTTTAATTGGCACATATACATTATTATATGACCTAAACACCTGGATAAAGTTTTGATAAATGGTTTTGTAGCGTAATTTTGCCGTTATTTGGCAGTTAGTTTCTTTACTATGCTTATAATCATAAGTCAACTTGTGACCAGGTGTATATGCAGTCTGTACGACCCTTGTCACCAGGTGTATATGCAGTCTGTATGACCAGGTGTATATGCAGTCTGTATGACCCTTGTGACCAGGTGTATATGCAGTCTCTATGACCCTTGTAACCAGATGTATATGCAGTCTCTATGACCCTTGTGACCAAGTGTATATGAAGTCTGTATGACCCTTGTGACCAGGTGTATATGCAGTCTGTATGACCAGGTGTATATGCAGTATGTATGACCCTTGTGACCAGGTGTATATGCAGCCTCTATGACCCTTGTGACCAGGTGTATATGCAGTCTGTATGACCCTTGTGACCAGGTGTATATGCAGTCTGTATGACCCTTGTGACCAGGTGTATATGCAGTCTGTATGACCCTTGTGACCAAGTGTATATGCAGTCTGTATGACCCTTGTGACCAAGTGTATATGCAGTCTGTATGACCCTTGTGACCAGGTGTATATGCAGTCTGTATGACCAGGTGTATATGCAGTCTGTATGACCAGGTGTATATGCAGTCTGTATGACCAGGTGTATATGCAGTCTGTATGACCCTTGTGACCAGGTGTATATGCAGCCTCTATGACCCTTGTGACCAGGTGTATATGTAGTCTGTATGACCCTTGTGACCAGGTATATATGCAGTCTGTATGTTCAGGTGTATATGCAGTCTGTATGACCAGGTGTATATGCAGTCTGTATACCCTTGCTGCATCTATTGATGCGAAGAATAAACAGGTTTTCAAAAGAAAGCTAAAAAAACACGCAAAACCGCACTAGACAAAACTCTTCTTCGTTTCTGTTCAGGAATACCTTCATACAGCACAGGGGAGATAATGCAGTGTTCGATCGAGGGCGGCTCTGTCTGTCTCAATGACGACAACGTCCCGATGCCGTGCAGCGACTACAAAGTCAGATACTTCTGTACTTGTGATGGTGAGTAGGAAGTCATGAATTTCTAGTTATTTATGTATCATCTTCATGTAGTTCTGGCTAATATACCATTACATGGCAACTGGCTTATACCTCAGTATTTATGTAGCATCTTCATGTAGTTCTGGCTAATATACCATTACATGGCAACGTATAGAAAATGAACATATTGCATAGGGTCAGGCCCACGTAAATACCAAGATTCAAAGAAATATCCTTTACGCTATAGGAGATAGATACTTTTCAAAAATAGTTTAAATCAAAAACTTTAACAATGTAAAACATTGTTCTTTTGACTTTAAAGAGGTCAAGAACACTGGTGGGTTTTTTGTCAGAGGTTCAGGTCTTACACAAGTTAATGTGCATACCAAGAAAAAAAATAACCAAAAACTTCAAGCAAGTGTTGATGGTGCCACCGCGGTTGGGTCTTTGTCTTCGTCTTCAGAAGTGATCACTGATTAAACCGACAAAAATACAAAGTTTAACGATGGACTTAGATCATACGTTATCTCATTTACATATTCTGGATAATAATTATTTCAGTTACACCCACTCTGCATCCTCAACATGGACACACCGAAACACCAACGATGGCACCACCTGCAGGGACAACACAGAAACCAGCTGCTGGTAAGATTCTAAATAATTTGTTTTCTTTATAAATTCATTTGGATTCTTTATTATTGTAATTTTGATTTTTAATTTTAAAAATCTCAGCCGTGACATTTTTCTTCAGCTGTTTTAAAATAAATTCAAAATTACCTATTTATAATAGAAACTACCATTCTAATTGTGAACAGTCAACAAATGTCGCTGATTGTACTGATGTCATAAACTGAATTGAAATTTCAAACATCTTTTCCATTGCTCCAGATAAGCTCTCTTACCAAAGGGTATTTGAAATTTAAAGAGTAATTTTCATGGTTTTGTTGCACTTTCTTTTACAAACTTGCCAACAATGGTAAATTTTCAATGCTGGTTTTACTTTTTTAATGTTTTTTGCTGATTTTCTAATATTTAATGCTCAAATACCCTGATTATACAAGTATTATTATTATAAATTATGTATTATTTGGACATAATAGCTTGCATAAATCACAGTTTGAAACTGAGCATGCTTAGATCATATTAACCCTTCTCTTTTTCTTCAGGTTCCTCTGCTACAGTACCGGCCGTGGTGACAGTGGCGCCAGTTATGTGCAAAGACCGATGGTCCGACTGGAGCAACACAGACAATCCTGGGACCGGGGACGGCGACAACGAGGTAAATCACATTGAACCCTTCCTGTATGTGCACTGTTTGTGTAGTTGTCACCTAACATTGCACCCTTCGTCTCCCGTGTCTCCGAGCATGTTAACGAACCATAGGAACATACAAATTCCCAGATTCCTTTGTATCTTTCCCCTCTCTCTGGGGCGGCTGTTATAACCATTTCTGTGTTGATGTCAATTAGTGTAACCGAGTGTACATTTCCGATTGCATTTGTTTACTATCAGGCGTCTTCTTATTGTTCAGCTGAAGTGCATTGGGCATGCCCGAGCCAATCATAAAAAAATGTAAATCGACGGGTAAAGGCAGGGCAAAGATTATATATTGGGCATAAATACACTCAGTACATTTAAAAACGCAACACTTGATATCTTTTGAATTTCTAGACTGGAATCTAAGTCCTCGTTCAAAATGTGTTTTAACTGAAAGAGTTAGAGCAAATCATATGCAAATTTTCATCGCCATATGTTACCCTTTGGGACAAAGAAACTTGTGTACTTACATAAAATACAATCTTGATTTGAACAGAAAAACATCGGACTAAAAATAATCGGAAAGCAAAAATGTTGCGTTTTTAAATGTACTGAGTATACTTCATTACCAAATAAGAGTGAAACACGTGAAACACGTTTCTTCGTTTCTTTTAGGAATACTCATAGCGATGTTTACATGAAAGTACAGTGTTATTGTGTAATTAATGTTTTATATTCAAATCATGTAGCTATAGGTAGAGCCTCTTTAAATTTTACTTACAGATTTGGACACAGACTCAGCTGAACACATTCTGCGGAAATGGCAAGGTGACGTCCATTGAGTGTGAGACTGACACGGGCATTCCATCATACAGCGCAGGGGAGATAATGCAGTGTTCGATTGAGGGCGGCTCCGTCTGTCTCAATGACGACAACTTCCCGATGCCGTGCAGCGACTACAAGATCAGATACTTCTGTAAATGTGATGGTAAGTCCTATATGTTATAAATATTAGATTTTGATGATAATGAGTCTTCCTGTATATTTTTTCATTTTCTTCTGCGTCCTGAAGTTTTATTTCTAGTGATTCATTTACTTGAAATGTGTTCCTCATTTTCTTGTAATCATTAGCATCTGCATTGCTCAATTTTTTTCATGCAGAACAATACATACAACAAAAATCAAATCATGCATTTTTATTTATTAGCATTTAAGCCATAAACCTGCCAGATTTTTCCATTGGAAAATATAACTATTTGTACCCATGACCATTTCAGTAACACCGTCTCTTGGTCCACAACTGGGTCACACAGAGACTCCGACCATGGCGCCACCACTAGGATCCACAAAACGACCATTTGGAGGTAATGTAATGATTATGGATTGTTTTATTTTCCAAAAGAAAATAAAGATGCAATTTACTATCAAGGATCATCCCAAAAGAAACATGTTTGCCATTGCTCTATCTGATAGGTTAAGTGTATGGTGGAGTAATATAGATATAATGGAGTGGTGGATAGTTCCTCTCTTCTCACTGTCAGTTATAATGGAGTGGTGGATAGTTCCTCTCTTCTCACTATCAGTTATAATGGAGTGGTGGATTGTTCCTCTCTTCTCACTGTCAGTTATAATGGAGTGGTGGATAGTTCCTCTCTTCTCACTATCAGTTATAATGGAGTGGTGGATTGTTCCTCTCTTCTCACTGTCAGTTATAATGGAGTGGTGGCTAGTTCCTCTCTCCTCGCTATCAGTTAAAATGGAGTGGTGGATAGTTCCTCTCTCCTCGCTATCAGTTAAAATGGAGTGGTGGATATATAGTTCCTCTCTCCTCCCTATCAGTTATAATGGAGTAGTGGATAGTTCCTCTCTCCTCGCTATCAGTTAAAATGGAGTAGTGGATATTTCCTCTCTCCTATCTATCAGTTATAATGGAGTGGTGGATAGTTCCTCTCTTCTCACTATCAGTTATAATGGAGTGGTGGATAGTTCCTCTCCTAACTATCAGTTGTTATTACATCCAAGATTTTACCTGTATAATAATCAGATATTTACAAAGTTTGTTGTTCAGACGCTTGATTTTGAAAAGTATTATTTTATCTGGACTTTTTCTTCATTGTCGTGTTCACCAAAACGCAGAAGTTGGTATATATGTTTATATTTTATATTTTTCAATATTAAAAATAGTTTGACAGTTAGGATGTCTAAATATACTTAAATATGACTTACGATGAGTGTTATCCATATTGTCCCAGATTCCGGAGTGTCTACTGCGGTATCGGTCGGCACAACCGGGATGCCACAACCGCAGTGCCAGAGCCAGTGGTCGACTTGGACCAACACCGACAGTCCTGCAATTGGTAACGGAGATCGAGAGGTGAGTCTGCGTCAGCTGGAGGCAGTAGTGGTCTCAGTCAACAAGCTATGGAGATCGCCTATGTGAATAGTCTTAGGATAAATCAAGTATCAGTGTAAATTGTATTGGTTAATAAGGCTGATGCCAATTAAATACTCTTTTGGGCAGAGGGACACTCACATTGTCTAGTATATTTATAATGTAGTAGGAGAAATTTCTCACCTGACAGAAAAAGTTATAATTTCAGAACATTTGAAAAAAGAGATTTTGTCGCCCTTTTGACCTAGCTTAATATTGAAACCGGATTATGTTTTTGAAATATATATTTTCGCAGTTAATTCAACAGATGGTTTTGTTGGTGACAAATTTTACCATTTGAAATCTTGCAACTTTGTTTTTTCCCAGTACTCAGTTGTGCTCATTCATGAAGAATAAAATTAAGTCTTTACTTTGCATCATGTTGGTTCAGTGAGATTTTGAACTGTCTTATTTGTGTAATCATTTTGTGTGTCAGATGTGGAGCCATGCACAGCTGACAGCATTCTGCTGGGATGGCAAAGTGACTGTTATCGAGTGTCAAATCATGTAGCTATAGGTAGAGCCTCTTTAAATTTTATTTACAGATTTGGACACAGACTCAGCTGAACACATTCTGCGGAAACGGCAAGGTGACGTCCATTGAGTGTCAGACTGACACGGGCATTCCGTCATACAGCGCAGGGGAGATAATGCAGTGTACGATCGAGGGCGGCTCCGTCTGTCTCAATGATGACAACTTCCCGATGCCATGCAGCGACTACAAGATCAGATACTTCTGTACTTGTGCAGGTTGGTGTTCAGATTTGATACATTACGAGTTACTACAGAGTGCTCATACAGTGCAATGTGTAGCATTCTTGCTTCTCACCAAGGCAACCACGGTTCCGTAACTGGGCCGTGTATATTTGATGTTACTACGATAACCAACTTGGGACTCCTTAGTGTTCCCTGGTGTCCAAGGTTACCACCCACATCCAGAACACAATCTTCCACATCATCAGTAGTGATTTGTTTTAGTTTAAAAATGTGACCGTGATACGTATGACTATAGAGGAAACTAAAGTAATCAATACTTTGATGTTTTCAACTAGCTTACAGTTACACAAACATGTATCACTCAGCTTACAGTTACACAAACATGTATCACTCAGCTTAGCTTACAGTTACACAAACATGTATCACACAGCTTACAGTTACACAAACATGTATCACTCAGCTTACAGTGACACAAACATGTATCACTCAGGCTGTAAAATAATGGCATGGATGATATATATCTGGGTGTGTAATTGGTAAATATACAGTAGTGACAAGTCCAGCTTGTATTAAAACGTGATCTTAATCTTGTCCTTAGGACTGTGTTTGTCCAAGTGAAGGGAAAATAATGACCTCCTTAATGCAGGTTCATTTTTGAGAGTCAGCGGGTTTTAATTTGGACTGATCCCTAAATACAAGTGACCACTTAAAGAAGGATAAAAATATCGGACAGGGAAAGCAGCATTCAAGGACGACAGTCAACCACAAAACAAACACGCAAACAGACAAACGAAAAGGCAAAAGCAATAAAAAATGCAAACGACATCACAAACACAAAAGGGTTGACAATAGGGCTACCGCCTAGGAACGGTCAGTGGCAAAGTAGGCCACTGGGGGTTTAAACCGGTTCTAGGTTAAGTTTGATTTTAAAATATAATTTTCTAAACACAGCACTTAGCAATCATTTAGGCTTGTGCCCTGTAAGCATTACAGTTATAGAAACAATCTGTGCATGTCTTCACCCACAGTCTTCTTCTATTGATACTAATATTCTATTTTACCATTAATAAATTGCATCATTATGTTTTCCATTCAATATGTCGAACATTAATATTTCTACTTGACAGAGCCAACCCCAGGACCATCAGTCGGACATACGGAGACACCTACAGCAGAACCACCCAAGAGTCCTCTCATCACACAGACACCAACTCAACGTAAGCATTGTGCCCTTGTTGTGGTCTTAATAACATTTGTATATGAACCCATACATCACTCATAATAACTGGTTAATTTTGTGTTACAATTTGTGTTATAAGACAGTTTACCTGAATCAAATGTTTGTTTTGTTTAAAACTTATTTATTTTACATCGATTGCGAACAAGTTTTTGCAACTTATATTAATCACTCTCGATGGCTGCCTGTGTAGAACCAGTACTAAGCAATATGGACTAGTTACCTTGCTCAAGGATAAATGACATCGCCATGGTGAGGATCAATCCCATAACCTTCCAGTCTAGAGTTGGGCGTTATAACCACTGGACAACGCACTCCAGTGAATGATTAAAGCTGTGTTTTTCTGTTATTGTCATGTTCAGATACCTTTGCTTGTATTTTCCATTTTGTCGTTTTGTTGTTTTGGCTATGTTTTATAGCATGTTTATCGAAGGAGGACTTTGTTACTGCAGTTGATGAGTATACATATAAGTTGCAATGCATCAAGCTACATTTATAGAACAGCAATGCGATATAAATAAAGGACACCCAATTTCAAAGAGACATGCTGCAATCATGCTATAAACAAAGGTAACAACGATTGTCTGTAATTTCAGAGTTGACCACACGCGCCCCAGTGATGTGTGTTGATCGCTGGACACTGTGGTCTAACCGTGACTCGCCCAACACTGGAGAAGGTGATATAGAGTTCATGCCCGTATCAGAGCTGGACAAGATCTGCGCCAATGGGAAGATAACGAGGATCGAGTGTGTGACAACAGATGATATACCCTCATACAGGTACAAACGAATTGATTATTTTTGTCAATTGTGTACCTTTTTTCCAGTATAACAAATTCATTATCAGATGAAGGTTTCTTGTTGAATGTTTAGGATTGCATAGCAAATCCAGGCTTATAGTTTGGCGATGTCTGCCTGCCTGTCCGTCCGTCCGTCTATGTGTTTTGGTAAAAGTTTTTGTTTTTCCTCATTTCTCAAAAACTAATGGTCGAAAAACTTTGAAACTTGTCGCACGTGTTCATTTTATGTGACAATAACCATAACTCTGTCATGTCTTTACCTGAATTATCTCCTCTTTTTATTTACATTTTTCAGTTAAAATGTTGAATTTCCTATCTGTTGGTGCTTCACTTGTTAAATTTTCATTTTACTGAAAAACAATCATGATCCAACATTAAGGGTATTATGTTTTCATGATTTCGTGATATATATTGAAACTATTAATTACATTTTATTACAGCACTAATAAATTTACACAAACAGTTTTTATATAATCTGTAAGCTGTCATACTGTTGTAGCCATATGTTCATGCATTGCTCAGATACAGTGTAGTTAATATCGCTCCCGTTTTCAGCGCTGGTGAGATAATGTCGTGTACCATTGAGGGTGGAGCTGTGTGTATGAATATGGACAATTTCCCGATGCCGTGCAGTGATTACAAAGTCAGATATTTCTGCAAATGTGATGGTATGTATTCTACGACTATATAATAATGATAATGCAAATATAATGTGTAATTTGGTTTAAAACAATGGAACTCATAAAAAAATTAAAAAATTGCACAATATATATTAGCCTTGCTAAAATAATAATGACATTTTCTTTCGCAAAGACACATTGAGTAACAAATCAAATCAGTATATCAGGTTGTTCATGATATTTCTTTTGCAAAATACAATATTCTTAAGTCATAATTCAAAGAACATTCCAACAAGAAATGGTTTTCTGTCTCAACATCATCATTACAGTATGTACAAATATGCCTTCCATTTTCAAAAAAGGTAAACAGTTGATGATGATTTTAAAGGGACACGTGGCAATCGTGAAGTTTTTATCAAGCATTGAAATTAGTGCCTCGATATATTTTTTATCTTGTATCATTTTGACTTTAAACCTGCTTGCATATAATTAAATACAATTTTGAGTTTTCCTTTTTTCGTATAATTCTACAATAAATTTAAATATTATAGATGCAATATAATCAGAAGGTAATATGCAAAACTAATTTGCTTTATACTATTCATATAATTAAAATTAATGACTGAACAAGTGCAAGTTATGTAGAAAAACTAACGGGATGCCATAAGTTTTTCAAACATCAGATTGCCATGTGTACCTTTAAAGACAAATAAGCAGCTCTAAATTTTGTGTACCGTAAGTTGCAGGCTGATCAGGCTTTACATTGTCTGGCTGCTGATCAGTCATTTCCCCTTTGTCGCATAAATGGAATGGTCTTTAATCAAAGAAAGAACAGTTCCTTACATATATGTAGCGGGTTAAGGGTTAATTTTGTGAAATTAAAAATATTCCTTTGTTTGCATTGCAGAAGTGCCGACAGCTCAACCGCAAGCGATAGCTGGCCAGACGCCGACAGGTGCCCCGCCAGTGGTTACTACAATTGGTCTAGGTACATGTCATACTGGACAGTTCTATACCAAATTTCATTTTTTCGAAAACAACATAAATAGAATAATGTTGAGAAATGCATCAGGAAAAGGACAAATTTCGCTGAAATTTGCAGAGATTTTACCATTTTGAAGGCAGTTAAAGAAAATCTAGCTTTAATTAATTTTTCTTCATGTATTTTATATCATTTTATTGTGTATGTGTGTATGTTGTGAAAAAAGGAAAGAAACAAGATAATTTTTTATTAAAGGTATTCCTCTGTACTTCATTCTTTATTTGCTCGAAACACAATATGCTGTGGTGAAACACAATATGCTGTGGTGATTCAGGTGAAACACAATATGCTGTGGTGAAACACAATATGCTGTGGTGATTCAGGTGAAACACAATATGCTGTGGTGAAACACAATATGCTGTGGTGATTCAGGTGAAACACAATATGCTGTGGTGATTCAGGTGAAACACAATATGCTGTGGTGATTCAGGTGAAACACAATATGCTGTGGTGATTCAGGTGAAACACAATATGCTGTGGTGAAACACAATATGCTGTGGTGATTCAGGTGAAACACAATATGCTGTGGTGATTCAGGTGAAACACAATATGCTGTGGTGGTGATTCAGGTGAAACACAACATGCTGTGGTGGTGATTCAGGTGAAACACAATATGCTGTAGCGATGCATAAAGTTGCGAATAAATGTGTCTGTGCAACTAAAGCTATCTTTGTTTTTTAATTATTATTTATTTAAGATTTGTCAGGGTTACAAAACATCTAATTGTTGCTAACTTCTTAAAAACAAACATGGACGGTCATAATGCAGAATGAAGTAGAAAACCTTAGAATCATTTGAGCTTGTGATTTGCATTATATTTAAAAACAAAAAACAATCGATGTATGTGGATGTAATGCTACAGTGAATATAAGGCTGTAACAATTACAACTCATTACCAATAGTGTCCCTCTTTATTTCATTTTTAATCAACCAATTGTTATTTACAGCGCCACCTACAATCCATAGTATCCACGGACACGCTACTCCTGTCCCTACCAACTGTGTTTCCTCACGCTGGTCTAAATGGATTGACCGTGACCTTCCTGAAACTGGTGATGGAGATCTGGAGGCGCTTTCTCCAACGGAAATGGCGGTGTTCTGTGCCGGCGGACGTGTATCCCAGATCGAGTGCGCCACAACCGACGACATTCCATCATACAGCAGCGGCGAGATTCTGTCATGCTCGATCAACAACGGACTCGAGTGTTTGAACAGCAACAACTTCCCCATCACCTGCAGCAACTACAAAGTCCGATACTACTGTGACTGTGGCAGTTAGTTGTCATTTATATCTTTTGTAACATAATTACATTAACCATTAATATCAAGTTTGTTTTCTTATTTTCATCCTGTTTACAAGTTTATATATTTGTTTCTCTTTGTATGCATGCCACTAGTTTAATTCATTATTTAAATATCACAATTTTAGAATCACAAAGTGATATTTTCATATAAACAAATGGAAGAAAAAAAGAAAATAAGAAGGGTAATCATATATATGACTGTAGCAGAGTTTAGCAATATAATAACAAATTACAGACGAATAAATGCTCCATATTTTATTCCAGCCCCACCGATGGTTGACCATCACCAAACAACAACACGGGGTCCACAAGCAATGCACTTCTCTACAGTAGCGGGTAAATATATTGGTTCATTTGTACCAGAAGTGTGTTGAAAATTCGCATAGTTTAGTTATATAATAACAGTCAAAAGTGGTTTTGTGAACTACTTTTCATTTATGGGGGATTTCTGAATTTTAATAATGATTACTTGCCTCAGTGATTAATTGACTCAAGAAATACTGAATAACACATAGTAGTTGTCGGCGATATTACACAATTATCACATTCATGAGCGGGTGTTAGTAAGAATGTCCACCCTGGGGATATCGTTATCATCCGAGGCGATATTTTGTTTTACAGAGATCCTCTCAGGCCAATAAGATTCTCTCAGGCCAATAAGATTCTCTCAGGCCAATAAGATTCTCTCAGGCCAATAAGATTCTCTCAGGCCAATAAGATTCATTTTCAGTACAGATTTCACTTTGCTGGAATTTTTTTCTTTCAAAAACAACTTGTTTTCAATGCTATGACAGTTATATCATTGGATTGGAAATAACTAAACTAAGAAAATGAGTGGTAGTTTATTAAAATTAGTAAGGTATTTTTAAGTTATAACGAGATAAAAAAAAAATGTCCACATAATTAGCCTATGACTTTTCCGAAACAGTACACACTGCAACACACACCAGAGCAGTGTTTTACTATCACCATGCAATATCACCCATGCGTCAGATAGTAAGAAATTATACATTCTTATCTATGGGGATTTTGCATGGGCTATTATACGAAAGATTACACTTCTCTCTCTCTTCATCAGTGCATCATGACTAGATAATTGTCACAATACTACCTGTCACAGTTGAAATGTTAAAATAGCTATCCCGCCAACAGCCAAATTTTACAAAATATGTACACCGTTTCTAAACCTACAGACAAGGTATATATATATGCTGTATATAGATGGGGAAAAAACATGTATACAGTGCTACAGTTTATAAAACCCAAGCGCTTTCGGCTTACTCCTTCATCAGGGGTACACAAACACGAAAATAACCAATACGAAACAAAAAACACTAAAATACACGGCAGTTTAAATAAAACTCTTTAAAATGGCAATGTTGTATATATATATAGCATATCTTTTGAGAATCCAAACTCTATAGACACAATATTAACGGCTTTAACCATCCTGACCAAACCCAAAAACTGGAGCAACTCATAATTCGTTTTACGTATATTCATTCACGGGTACTTTAAGAATGTATTGGGATATACGCACGAGTTCTTTGGCATATTAATATTGCGCAACTTTAGGAGCGCAATATGTATACGCAGAAGAACGAGTCAATATATCCCAATACAAAGCTTAAAAACATTTTTATTACAAACGCATTTTTAATATATAAACAAATAATTAGAATAAAACAATAGGTTTTTCATCAAAATATATGTATTTAAAACATCTTGTCGTTACATCGTTGGAATTTTCACAATGAAATCAACATTGTTTACACCACGTGACATATTTTCTTTGACGCGCACAGAAAATTGCACCATTACACACCCAATATGACTACTACACGTCAATATGAGCTGTTACATTGAAAGTAAACGGAAGTTTTTAAGTGTGTATGCAGTAAACATTTGTATACAGCCTAAACACCTGGATAGAGTTTTGATTAATTGGTTAGTAGTATAATTTTGCCGATATTTGGCGGGTTAGTGCCTTTTATAATACATGGATACTGTTTTCAGAAATATTTTTACGTATATTTCAGTGACTGCCGCAGTATGTATACCAGAGAACTGTCCGCTGATGTCACGACCAATGGTGAAGCAGGGAGAAGTTGTGCGCATTGTCTCAGATGACCTGGGCTGTTGTACCAGATTCGAGGTGTTCTGTAAGCCGGAGACATGTACCCCACCCACTCTGACTTGTCCACAACCCATGATGGTACAACCAGTCAATATACACGACTGCTGTGCTACATACAGATGCAGTAAGTGTTTGCTCATATTGCTCCCTTCTCTCATCTTCTCCTTCTTTTCACTCTCTTTCTGCTGCCCCCTGCCAAAATACATACATTTTTAGTAGCAGTATTAGTATCGATATATGGCATTGACTTTTTCACTTTCTGTCTTTAAGCTGCCAAAATATGTGACACATGTTTGTCTGTCTATCTGTCCACACATCTGTCTCATTATCTTTCACTCTGTTACCCTCTGCCAAAATACATGACTACGTTGCAACATATAGTAGCAGTATTAGCGACTGTCGATATCTGTTGATACAACTTGCCAAAGTATGTGACACCTGTTCATCTGTCCCTTTCGTTATCTCTCTGTTTCTCTCATTTACACTCTGCAAATAAACAAGACTGCTCTGCAACATACAGATGCAGTAAGAAGAAAAGCATGTCTGTCATAGTTCTGTAATAACATTTAATTTGTCTCTAATTTGTCAGTTTATTTAAAGACTGTTTGTCTTATGAAGAGTTATGGCCCTTCGATGCTTGTTTAAGTTTATACTTTGAAAAATTAACGTGTTTAATTATATCTATGTAGAACCAATTCATCAGGTCCTCCCGTTGTGTATTTCATGTCCACACCATTAAGGCTTTCCTTAATAGCAGGTTGATGGCTGATTTACCCTCTTACTTTGGTTAACTGACTGTGATTTACCCTCTTACTTTGGTTAACTGACTGTGATTTACCCTCTACTTTGGTTAACTGACTGTGATTTACCCTCTTACTTTGGTTAACTCACTGCCCACTTTTAACTGTCCTTAATACAATGACGGAATATTTATAAATTGCCCACCTACTTTTAAAACCTTCCCTGTAACTTAAAAACAAAAGGAAAGCCCTGAAAATATGTCAAAGCGCAAGAAATGGTCAAAATTCCCTCTGTTAGACAGCGATGTTGGGTGCTGTTAGCGGTTAGAATAGATCCCACCCTCACCTCACCCTCTCTCTCTCTCTCACCTCTCTATTCAATAAGACTATTTTTACTAAAGAAACACACTTGCATAATTTCAGTGTGTCCGCCATCGTGCCCACAAATGAAGCAGCCTCACTGTGAAGCAGTAAGTTCTTACATATTTTATTATTAAATCATTTTACACGCAAATTAACATTATTTATCATCAAAGTAGCTGTCACGCCAACAACAGCCAAACTTTACATCCTATGTACATCGTTTCTAAACCTACTGATGACGAGGTATATATATATATAACTTATTTATAATATAACTTTATATATTAAACATATTTTGAGTATCCAGGCTCTATAGACGCGATATAAATGGTTTTAACCAGTCGCCCAACCCTGAAACTGGAGTGTTACCAAACTCGTAATTCATTTTTCGCACATTCAGTCAAGGGTATTTTAGAACCGGTATAAACCTTTACTTTTAATTGGCACATATACATTATTATATGACCTTAACACCTGGGCAGAGTTTTGATACAAGCTTTTGTAGTGTAATTTTGCTGTTATTTGGCGGGTTAGTTTCTTTAATTACAACTTATGTATTTTCGTTATATTTGATTTTTTAAGTTCTTTGCTCTTTGTAATGTTTTTAAATTATGTTTTTGTTTTACAGGGAATGCAGGTGATAGAAGTGACAGCAGTGTGTAACTGCACCCAGTATGCTTGCTGTAAGTGTCCAATATTGGTTTGTTATATAGATGCACCCCATCATGATATTAATAAACACAAGGATTAAGAAAGCTCTTGATTTCCAGTGCAGCTTGTTTGAAAATGAGTCTACCGGTAATGACAAGATCTTGGTGGAACTATTTCAAGTTATGGATATGTAGGACAGTATTTAGCTTTTAACCAATAGATTAACAGCTTCTGTTAAGCTTTTAATCCATAGTGTAGTGGCCTCGACAGCTCGGGGATAAGGCTCTCGGTGGATAAGGCTGTGTGCTTTAGAGCTGCAAACCTCTGACTTGCCTTGGTTGGAGTCCTGACAGTGGCATCTCCATCCTTCATCTTATTTTTTTTCCAAGGTTTCTTCCCCAATATGAACTTTCATGTGTTAAACGGACATAAAACCCATTTCATTTAACCTTGAATAACATCTTCTCTCTGGTTCTTTAATGTTTAGTGCGGGTCATGTTATTGTTGTCCACTGTATTAACTTATATGATGTATGTTTGTATATTTGCAGCCAAACCCACACCCACACCATCACCAGCCCCCACAACGTGCAAGTACAAGGCCAGCATGTCTGTCATGAACGGTACCAGCGTGCCTAATGAAAATCTTCTTGAACACGTCTACCAGGTATGGTTTCATTCTTCAAAACACAGCCAATGAGGTCTCTAATAACTAGCTAGTGTTTGTATTATATCCTGATGAATCTACAAGGTCATTGGTAAAACTAGAATCTACAAGGTCATCGGTTAACCTAGAATCTACAAGGTTATTAGGTTGAGTTAGCCCTAAACCACAGGGTCATTAGTCAACGTCGAATCTATAAGGTCATTGATTGGTTGACCTAGAATATACAAACAGGGTATGAAAATTTCACTTTTCCGCTCGCCATGACGAGTGCTCATTGATGCAGGATGAGAAGTACGGTAATCCAGATAAATTCTTTAAAATTTTATCAGTTTGACCATTCAAATATTATGAAGGTCGAGTAACTCAGAAACTCTAGCTCTGTACAATGTCAGAATCTACAAGGTCATTGATTGGTAGAATCTACAAGGTCATTGATTGGTAGAATTTACAAGGTCATTGATTGGTTAACCTAGAACTACGAATCTACAGCTGTCTTACAGAAATTTTCCTTAAGCTTAGTGACATCATTGGATAAGCAAGACTTGCATGCGGATAAATTGAAGTTTCCAATAGCCTTTTGTTTAGGGATCATTGCAAAACTCTAATGTTTTAGTTTATGCAAAATATTCATTAAATATCATTCATTGTCATTTTACCATTTTATTGTTGAATTGGAATTATTATCTTCATTCTGTAGGACCTTTTTGTATTCGCCTGTGTACAACAATATGCATGGGTGCCAGTAGGTTGATACCGCATGGGTGCCAGTAGGTTGAGACCACATGGGTGACAGTAGGTTGATACCACATGGGTGCCAGTAGGTTGAGACCACATGGGTGACAGTAGGTTGATACCACATGGGTGCCAGTAGGTTGATACCACATGGGTGACAGTAGGTTGATACCACATGGGTGCCAGTAGGTTGATACCACATGGGTGACAGTAGGTTGATACCAGATACAGCGACTTAAAGCATGCACTAGTAATTGAATTTGCTTCATCTAGGAGGCCTCAATGGATAGTTTCATGTCAATCTGTAAAAATAAAAGAGTTTAATTATCCATTCCTTTGCTTTTGATTTAATTATAACTTATTATGGTGGTTTATTTATCACCTTGAAGGTTGGAGACTCCTGGACAGATGGTCTGTGTAGGACATGCATGTGTGAGGAGAGGTCAAACATTGCTGAAATATCATGCCACGAGGAAACGTGCCCACCATGCTCTACTGTAAGCTTCTGTTGTTGTTTTTTCATTTTATAACTTAATTTATGATCATTATCCCTGTAATACAACTGTTTATTGTAGATATTTTCCGGAGTCCCTGCATTCAAACAATTATACACTTAGTTTACAGATGTCTGTCTGTGGAATTACAAACTTTTCAGAATGATTTGTTATCTTAACATGTAAAAATAAAAGTTTTTATAGTTTCTGTAAAAACTGTCATTTAAGTACAAGTCCGTTAAATGTGGCAGCTCACTGTCATTATTCTCATTGTATCTGGAAGTTATGTGAGACCTATAGTTTTCTCGTTCCAGTAATTATGTGAGACTATAGTTTTCTCGTTCCTGTAAATATGTGAGACCTATAGTTTTCTCGTTCCTGTAATTATATGAGACTATAGTTTTCTCATTCCTGTAATTATATGAGACTATAGTTTTCTCGTTCCTGTAATTATATGAGACTATAGTTTTCTCGTTGCTGTAATTATATGAGACTATAGTTTTCTCATTCCTGTAATTATATGAGACTATAGTTTTCTCATTCTTGTAATTATGTGAGACTATAGTTTTCTCGTTCCTGTAATTATATGAGACTATAGTTTTCTCGTTCCTGTAAGTATGTGAGACTATAGTTTTCTCATTCCTGTAATTATATGAGACTATAGTTTTCTCGTTCCTGTAATTATGTGAGACTATAGTTTTCTCGTTCCTGTAATTATGTGAGACTATAGTTTTCTCATTCCTGTAATTATATGAGACAATAGTTTTCTCATTCCTGTAATTATGTGAGACTATAGTTTTCTCATTCCTGTAATTATGTGAGACTATAGTTTTCTCGTTCCTGTAATTATGTGAGACTATAGTTTTTTCATTCCTGTAATTATATGAGACTATAGTTTTCTAATTGCTGTAATAATGTGAGACTTATAGTTTTCTCATACCTGTAATTATGTGAGACATTTGCCTCATTCCTGTAATTATGTGAGACCTATAGTTTTCTCGTTCCTGTAATTATGTGAGACTATAGTTTTCTCGTTCCTGTAATTATGTGAGACCTATAGTTTTCTCGTTCCTGTAATTATATGAGACTATAGTTTTCTCGTTCCTGTAATTATGTGAGACTATAGTTTTCTCGTTCCTGTAATTATGTGAGACTATAGTTTTCTCGTTCCTGTAATTATGTGAGACCTATAGTTTTCTCATTCCTGTAATTATATGAGACTATAGTTTTCTCATTCCTGTAATTATATGAGACTATAGTTTTCTCATTCCTGTAATCATATGAGACTATAGTTTTCTCGTTCCTGTAAATATGTGAAAATATAGTTTTCTCGTTCCTGTAATTATGTGAGACTATAGTTTTCTCATTTCTCATTCCTGTAATTATATGAGACTATAGTTTTCTCATTCCTGTAATTATATGAGACTATAGTTTTCTCGTTCCTGTAATTATGTGAGACTATAGTTTTCTCGTTCCTGTAATTATGTGAGACTATAGTTTTCTCATTCCTGTAATTATATGAGACTATAGTTTTCTCATTCCCGTAATGATATGAGACTATAGTTTTCTCATTCCTGTAATTATGTGAGACTATAGTTTTCTCATTCCTGTTATTATATGAGACTATAGTTTTCTCATTCCTGTAACTATATGAGACTATAGTTTTCTCATTCCTGTAACTATATGAGACTATAGTTTTCTCATTCCTGTAATTACGTGAGACTATAGTTATCTCATTTCTGTAATTATGTGAGACTATAGTTTTCTCATTCCTGTAACTATATGAGACTATAGTTTTCTCATTCCTGTAATTATATGAGTATATAGTTATCTCATTCCTGTAATTATGTGAGACTATAGTTTTCTCATTCCTGTAATTATGTGAGACTATAGTTTTCTCATTCCTGTAACTATATGAGACTATAGTTTTCTCATTCCTGTAATTATATGAGTATATAGTTATCTCATTCCTGTAATTATGTGAGACTATAGTTTTCTCATTCCTGTAATTATGTGAGACTATAGTTTTCTCATTCCTGTAATTATATGAGACTATAGTTTTCTCGTTCCTGTAATGATGTGAGACCTATAGTTTTCTCATTCCTGTAATTATATGAGACTATAGTTTTCTCGTTCCTGTAATTATGTGAGACTATAGTTTTCTCGTTCCTGTAATTATGTGAGACTATAGTTTTCTCATTCCTGTAATTATATGAGACTATAGTTTTCTCATTCCTGTAATTATGTGAGACTATAGTTTTCTCATTCCTGTAATTATGTGAGACTATAGTTTTCTCGTTCCTGTAATTATGTGAGACTATAGTTTTCTCATTCCTGTAATTATATGAGACTATAGTTTTCTCGTTCCTGTAATGATGTGAGACCTATAGTTTTCTCATTCCTGTAATTATATGAGACTATAGTTTTCTCATTCCTGTAATTATATGAGACTATAGTTTTCTCGTTCCTGTAATTATGTGAGACTATAGTTTTCTCGTTCCTGTAATTATGTGAGACTATAGTTTTCTCATTCCTGTAATTATATGAGACTATAGTTTTCTCATTCCTGTAATTATGTGAGACTATAGTTTTCTCATTCCTGTAATTATGTGAGACTATAGTTTTCTCGTTCCTGTAATTATGTGAGACTATAGTTTTCTCATTCCTGTAATTATATGAGACTATAGTTTTCTAATTGCTGTAATAATGTGAGACTTATAGTTTTCTCATTCCTTTAATTATGTGAGACATTTGCCTCATTCCTGTAATTATGTGAGACCTATAGTTTTCTCGTTCCTGTAATTATGTGAGACTATAGTTTTCTCGTTCCTGTTATTATGTGAGACCTATAGTTTTCTCGTTCCTGTAATTATATGAGACTATAGTTTTCTCGTTCCTGTAATTATGTGAGACTATAGTTTTCTCGTTCCTGTAATTATGTGAGACCTATAGTTTTCTCGTTCCTGTAATTATATGAGACTATAGTTTTCTCGTTCCTGTAATTATGTGAGACTATAGTTTTCTCGTTCCTGTAATTATGTGAGACTATAGTTTTCTCGTTCCTGTAATTATGTGAGACTATAGTTTTCTCATTCCTGTAATTATATGAGACTATAGTTTTCTCATTCCTGTAATCATATGAGACTATAGTTTTCTCGTTCCTGTAATTATGTGAGACCTATAGTTTTCTCGTTCCTGTAATTATGTGAGACTATAGTTTTCTCATTCCTGTAATTATATGAGACTATAGTTTTCTCATTCCTGTAATTATATGAGACTATAGTTTTCTCGTTCCTGTAATTATGTGAGACTATAGTTTTCTCGTTCCTGTAATTATGTGAGACTATAGTTTTCTCATTCCTGTAATTATATGAGACTATAGTTTTCTCATTCCCGTAATGATATGAGACTATAGTTTTCTCATTCCTGTAATTATGTGAGACTATAGTTTTCTCATTCCTGTAACTATATGAGACTATAGTTTTCTCATTCCTGTAATTATATGAGTATATAGTTATCTCATTCCTGTAATTATGTGAGACTATAGTTTTCTCATTCCTGTAATGTTTTGAGACCTATAGTTTTCTCATTCCTGTAATTATGTGAGACTATAGTTTTCTCATTCCTGTAATTATATGAGACTATAATTTTCTCATTCCTGTAATTATGTGAGACTATAGTTTCTCATTCCAGTAATTATATGAGACTATAGTTTTCTCATTCCTGTAATGATGTGATACCTATAGTTTTCTCATTCCTGTAATTATGTGAGACTATACTTTTCTCATTCCTGTAATTATGTGAGACCTATAGTTTTCTCATTCCTGTAATGATGTGAGACTATAGTTTTCTCATTCCTGTAATGATATGAGACCTATAATTTTCTAATTGCTGTAATAATGTGAGACTTATAGTTTTCTCATTCCTGTAATTATGTGAGACATTTGCCTCATTCCTGTAATTATGTGAGACCTATAGTTTTTTCATTTCTGTAATTATGTGAGACCTATAAAGATAACCATATAATATTATGTTGTATATTTCGTAGGGTTATCATAGATTGGCCACTGCAGGACAGTGTTGTGGAGAATGTCACCCAGTTGGATGTGTTGTCAATGGGACAGTCTACCACGTAAGTCATGTGATTTATGTGTGCACTATGTCCTAAGGTTTACAGTCCATCAGTCTTATACATTTGTGCAGTAAGTTGGGTCATGGTGCCGAGACTGTCTTTTAGGTTTGAACGATTTTAACTCTGAAGGATCGAACGCTATGTTTTTATTTAAACCGGGTTAGGCCACTAGCGAAAAAAAACTATAATTTGTTGATGAATCGTTAAATAACAGTTTCTTTAGACCATTAAGAGTTCATCTAACACTGATTGTTACATCTTGTTTGTAGGATGGGGATGACATTGTCACCAAGAGGAAGTGTTATACCAAACAGTGTAACTACGACTCGTCACTCGACATGTACATCATATCCGAGACACAACAGCAATGTCTCAGCTACGACAAACTACCAACATGCAAACATGTAAGTTTCTGAGGCATTTTACATTCCGACACATAATATAAAGTACTGATCGAGGGTTCAGCGCGACACTGTGGTATACATCCCGACACATAACATAAAGTACGAATAGAGGGTTCAGCGCGACACTGTGGTATACATCCCGACACATAACATAAAGTTCTGATCGAGGATTCAGCGCGACTACGTGCTATCTTCTTTACTCATATGTTGTTACAACTGTGTTGCGTTGAATCCTGGATTTATTTTACATGATTATGAAGATACACAACTTATACAAATCACTCTCCATGGCTCGAATGACAACGTCAGCATTTTCTGGTGTTGGGGGAAAACACGAGAACTCTACACATTGCACTGTCAGTAAAAATATCAGCAATTTATGGATCGAAATGCAGAATACAAAAAACTAAATCTCATTATTGCTGTAATCATAGTCTTGATATGCAGATTAAATAGTCTTACAATTTAAAATACATGACAATTTTTCTTAGCTTTCTGAATTTTTGTACTTTCATAGTGGTACATATTTCGCATGATTTTATTCCGACAATATAAAATGATAATCTCAAAAATAAAAATAAATCTAGTTTACTATGAACAATCGGGAGATATCGCAATTAATGGCAGTATAATTGATAGTTATAGTTTGATATTTCATTTCACACTAATTACATGTTGTATCTTGCCATCTCTCTGTTCCAGAATGAATCATCTTTCGACAGTACGGGTTGCTGTATGAAGTGTATCCCTTCATGTAAGTATCAGTATTTAATCATTTCGGTGGAGAACACCATGTTTGTGTAATAGAATCAAAATGGTATTTTAATCAGTGACAGTACTATTGATTTTTAAAGTTACTATTAAAATTACAAATAATATTTAGAGAAATGTCAAACTAAATAAAAAATATTCTTTTGCTTGGTTCAATATAGTAAACACTAAATTATTTTACTTGGCAGCAGTTTTGAATGTTATGTAGTCTAAATATTTATATGCTTATGGTGTTTTATACTAAATGGATCTCCTGACACCCCATATTATATTTTAAATATATTTTTTATTTTCAAAATATGGGTACATTTCGAACATTACTGCACAACAATTTTGTTCATTTATTTTCGAATGAACTATATTCAAGCTTGGTACACATGCAACTCATTTTTTTCATTAAAATGACAGACGTTGATTTAAATCTATTGAAATTCAAAATGTTAAAGTAAAGGGCGTTAGAAGTTCCTATTAGTATATACAAGCTGCCACCTGGACTAATCATCAGTACTGTATTGTTCTCAACAGTGGACAACATCACCCTGAGTAGCACGTGCCAAACATGCTCTCCCCGCCTTGTGTTCGGCCAACCGGAACAGAGCATCAGTTATTTCAAGCTCATGGACAACATGGAGCTGTGCCAGAATCTCGAATCCATCCCCGAACTCAGAGAATGTTCCGGTTTCTGTAATTCTAAATCGTCGTACAGTCACGTGATGCGAGGATTCACCAACAACTGCAATTGCTGCCAAGCCACCAGCACGAGCTCCAAGCTTATAACTCTCACGTGCGCTAGCGGACGCACGATTAGCAAGAACTACCTTATTCCGTCCACCTGCGGCTGCAGTGCGTGCACCGATGGCAAATAAAGGGAGATAAGAAGTGGTGTGGATTTACAAACTTTACGTTCATGGACATTATGTTGTACTTGTTGTTATAAAATGTAATCATGTTATTTATTTGTGTCCTTCCTTATCATTTTAAAAGCTACATTTATCAATAATGTTTATACCCATAACTAAATGTGTTGAGTACAAAACGTTACCTTTGACATTTGGAAGAGTGTTGGCATTTGCTTTACAATTCATTCGTTTTTAGAAATGGGATCTAGCTATTTCACAGACTCCAATAGAATATTGAATTGATCAAGATTATCAAATATCAAAATGTAAATTAGAAATAATGTCATTACAGTGTGAAGAAAGCAGTGTTTATCAGAGAACAGTTCATCAAAGTCTATCGAAACAGAAACAGAAAAGTTTTATAATACCAGTGTAAAATATACAAAATGAGTGGAAAAGAAAGAGTAGTGAGTTACTTAGTTTGTTGATGAATACGCTACCTTGACCTGACAATTACAAGAATGGAGTAACTTGATAAAATAACATTTATAGTTTATATAATGATGACATGTGTTTATATTTGATACATTGGGTTAACTTTTTCTGCACGCATTTTATCATGATAAGGAATAAAGCAATTTACTGTGATTTTCTGATATGTCTTGTTTTTATAACCCACACACATACAGCGGTATCGCTAGACATAACCCAACATAACCCACACACATACAGCGGTATCGCTAGACATAACCCACACACATACAGCGGTATCACTATACATAACCCAACATAACCCACACACATACAGCGGTATCGCTAGACATAACCCAACATAACCCACACACATACAGCGGTATCGCTAGACATAACCCAACATAACCCACACACATACAGCGGTATCACTATACATAGCCCAACATAACCCACACACATACAGCGGTATCGCTAGGCATAATCCAACATAACCCACACACATACAGCGGTATCACTAGACATAACCCAACATAACCCACACACATACAGCGGTATCACTAGACATAACCCACAAACATACAGCTGCATCGCTAGACATAACCCACACACACACAGCGGCATCGCTAGACATAACCCACACACATACAGCGGCATCGCTAGACATAACCCACACACATACAGCGGCATCGCTAGACATAACCCACACACATACAGCGTCATCACGAGACATAACCCACACACATACAGCGGCATCGCTAGACATAACCCACACACATACAGCGGCATCACGAGACATAACCCACACACATACAGCGGTATCACGTGACATAACCCACACACATACAGCGGTATCACGAGACATAACCCACACACATACAGCGGCATCACGAGACATAACCCACACACAAATAGCGGTATCACGTGACATAACCCACACACATACAGCGGCATCACGAGACAAACACATACAGCGGTATCACGTGACAACACTGTAGTCCAGCTGAGTTACCCTAATGCAGCTGAAAACAGTAAAAACGAGAGGAAAAGTGGGAGTAAAGTACCCATTCACAAAGTGTGAAACATAAAAATAATATTGAAAATGAGTCATTTGAACAATAATTCCAATTCCCTGCTCTACATTTTCGATAGCTATACAGCAGGATCGTTGAATAAGGCATGTCTTTAGCTCAACTGATAGGGACCAGCAGAGCTATGCGATAGAGTGTCATCTAACTGTCTTGTCCAGTGAGAAAACATATTGTCTCACTTCGAGATGAAAATAAATCCTATATTCACTCCAAACCAACAAATATATACTTAACGCCATTAAAAGTGCAAACAAAATTATTTTCTGATTATTTCCAAGATCGATTGTAGTGTTATGTACATGTTAGAAATTATCCACATTCCCTAGAAATATGGTGACCAATCACATTCATGTATTGAAAGAAGTAAAATCGAAATTATGCAATCGATCTTGGAGACATTTTAATTAGAAATAAACACAAAATAAAAAATGTTGCACTTTTAATGGCGTTAAGTATATATATACACCTCGTTGACTGTAGGTTTAGAAACGGTGTACATAAAGTGTAACATGTGGCTGTATTGGCGGGATAGAAGTGAACGTCATGACATGTAGTTTGTCGTATTGATTTTCATGTTGAGGCTTCTAAGACGGATTTCAGCAAACATGTTTACTTGTACAGACATATTGATATTAAACTTCCGGAAAAATCCAAGATGAGCACCATGTAAATGGATACAAGTTTGTGATCGTTCCTCGTTTTAGCACCATGTACATGGATACAAGTGTGTGATCGTTCCTCCTTGTAGCACCATGTACATGGATACAAGTGTGTGATCGTTCCTCCTTGTAGCACCATGTAATATTCATGTTGATCCAGCATCCAAGATGGTGGCCATGCAGGTATTCATATAGTAAAAGTGACCCGCACATGTTATTGGCTCTATGTGAAATTCATGTTGAAACGGCTTTTAAGATGGCCGTCAGCAGTAGGATTATCGCAAATACTTTCTAGTGTCCTAAATGAAATTCCACTTGTTGCAAAATTCAATACGAATGGGTTAAGACTAACAGGACAGAGACTCGCAAAAGCGCCTACATCGCTCCACTGGCTACATGTAAATAAAATGGAGTTGTAGTAAGATCGTTGAAATTGTCTTTGATGAATGCATAGCATTAAATCATTTAATTCTGGATAAACAAAGGGACGACACTTGACCATACTCGTTAGATAAATGGAAGTTAGAATACGGACAGGGTCATTAAGTACACGTTAGATAAATGGAAGTTAGAGTACGGACAGGGTCATTAAGTATCTAAATGGAAGTTAGAATACGGACAGGGTCATTAAGTACACGTTAGATAAATGGAAGTTAGAGTACGGACAGGGTCATTAAGTACACGTTAGATAAATGGAAGTTAGAGTACGGACAGGGTCATTAAGTACACGTTAGATAAATGGAAGTTAGAATACTGACAGGGTCATTAAGTACACGTTAGATAAATGGAAGTTAGAGTACGGACAGGGTCATTAAGTACACGTTAGATAAATGGAAGTTAGAGTACGGACAGGGTCATTAAGTACACGTTAGATAAATGGAAGTTAGAGTACGGACAGGGTCCATACTACACAAAAGATGAGTCTGTCTCAGCTCGTTGGTTTTTTAAAAATCTTGACGGGCTACGCTCATCTCCGTGTTTAAATAAACCAACTCGCTGAGACCAGACTATTATTTATGTAAGTGACAAAATAGTACAGACAATTAAACATTCATTTTACACATTCAAAAGTAAAATATTTACATAAAAATAATTTCAATTATTACGAACGGAACAAACAAGGGCAGTAATTATGTTACACATGCTTGATTTTGCTCTCAAACTATTTTAAGAAACAAATCAAATTTGGTAAAAATCATCAGCTGCTTCATTAAGTTATTGTGCAGACAAGCTAAAACTTTCTTATTTTGACATGATATCAAGGGATATAACTCCACAATACATCGTCAGTTTTGCTAATTGTCAAAGTCATCCTTATTGAAACATGAAACGAAGTGGATATGTATTTCTTAGTTTGACATAATCAAGGGATAAAACTCCACAATACATCATCAATTTTGCTAATTGTTAAAGTTATCCTTATTGAAACAAAGTGGATATCAGAAGTGTTCATGTATTCCTTAGTTTGACATAATCAAGTCCTCTGTATCCCAGGCAGCAAGGCCGATAACTCTGTATCACAGGCAGCAAGGCCGATAACTATGTATCCCAGTCAGCAAGGCCGATAACTCTGTATCCCAGGCAGCAAGGCCGATAACTCTGTATCACAGGCAGCAAGGCCGATAACTCTTTATCCCAGTCAGCAAGGCCGATAACTCTGTATCACAGGCAGCAAGGCCGATAACTCTGTATCACAAGCAGCAAGGCCGATAACTCTGTATCCCAGGCAGCAAGTTTGCACATTAAGATCTCATTGAAAAAAAACTTTAAAAAAAAAATTGGTGAAAACCAGGAACCATTTACTAAAGTTATTGTGTTACTGTTAACGGACTGGCAAAGGATGGATGCAAGACAAATTGCAGACAAAGTTGACGAGCTTAAAACAAAACTTGAAACGTTTTTTAAGGTATAAAAGGAGCCATAATTTAGATAAAATAAAATAATGAGTTACAGAACCTGGCTCTGTGATGTATTTCTTATAATACCAAAGACATGTGTGAAGTTTCAAGCCATTATGTGAAGTAGTTTCCAAAATGCAAGCTTACATACGAAACGTTTAACCGATGTTTTCTTAGTATAAAACGGACCATACTTTTTGTGTCGCCTGCGTAGCATAGAAGACACTTTGGGATCACTTTGTCCATCGTCCATCATCCGTCGTCGTATATTTTACACTGTAACCTGCAACCTAAAATTGAAAAATAGTTAACCTATGTTCATAAAACTTTGCACACATCTTCATCTTACCTCAAGAAATGTTGTCACACATGTCCAGTAACTCTGACTTTCATTTTGGCGGAGGTATGCCCCTTTTCACAAAACGTTAACTTGCAACCTAACCTAGCTCATATAATATGGCTGAAATAAGCACATGGCAGGCAACATTGTTCTGTAGAAGGCCCTTTCAGTGTTAGATTAAAAGCAGGATCAATAGAACCGGTCTCCAAGATGTTGTCTAATAATGCCAAATATAAGTCTCAATCCATTATCAATTTATGTAGACATCAGCTTACATACAAAACTTTTCCTTTCGTAATTAAAAATCGGGAATTCAAGAATTCCATAATAAATGTGTTTTAGTTCCTGCTGACAAAGCAGCTAATAATGTAATTATTGTTTGACGCCTACATTATCTCTGAAACTCGGTAGCACTCATTCGTATACTCCAGTTCAATCTACTGAGTATGATGTTGTTTCCACACATATCACTCGGTGCACACCTTTCAAGGCTGGGGTAGACGAAAAGCAGAACAAACTGCCAACTATGTACTGGATTCCTAAATTACATAAAAATCCGTATAAGCCAACTTTATTTCGATTTCTAGTGCTGCACCACCACAAACGTCTCCAAACGTTTATCTTCCTGTCTTACTGCCGTTAAAGATCACGTTAAACAATATTGGGCTAAAACTTATGAAAATTCTGGGATTAGTTTGAATCTATTAGTTTTAATTTATTAGAATTAATTTGTTTTGGTCTATTAAAAAATCAGGAGTCGTTTTTGATAAAATGTGCAATAAACGTCAAGTTTCATCTATAAGCACTTATGATTTCTGTAAACTATATACAACTTTACCACATCACCTTATCAAAGACAAGCTGACTGCTCTAATTAAAAAAAGCATTCGTTAGGGAAAATACTACATTTTTGGCCTGTAATAATATTAAAGCGTTTT
The DNA here is from genome assembly GCA_037043455.1 of Cyrtodaria siliqua. Classification (NCBI taxonomy): domain Eukaryota; kingdom Metazoa; phylum Mollusca; class Bivalvia; order Adapedonta; family Hiatellidae; genus Cyrtodaria; species Cyrtodaria siliqua. The sequence goes on along the minus strand of JAWPHD010000083.1, from coordinate 161,348 downwards.
TTACTAACGGCAGTTTAGACAATTACAATATGTGGACTTACCACGAAGTTTGTGAAGCACTCATCTTCCTATTAGATGATATTTTCGTCACGTATGGAACGACCGTATATAGACAAATTGTTGGTATCCCTATGGGTACGAACTGTGCACCCCTTGCTCTTGCCCTACATATGAAGGAGGTAGATAAAACAAACAAGTTCGCTTTTCTACATTTTACAGGATACATTGATTTATCTTTACCAGGTTCTAAATCTACAGCATTTTAGGAAGAAATCACAGACAAATGCATGTTGATATAAGATTTCTAGCTAAGTCTGCCTCATATTACACATCATGGGTCTAATCACCACGGGGTTGTATTTTTGTCTAAATTTTGATAGGTGTCATGCAAACATGAAATTAAAACAAGTTCAATCTGGTAAATATTTGTTAAATGTGTTTTAAATTGCAAATATTGGATCAATGAAGAATTTAAGCATAAATACATGTTGTAAAATCTCTTTATCTCTATACCACGAACAAAAACATTACAATGGGACCCTACGGAAAATTAATTGTGGTGTGAGACGTTACCATCTTTTTATACAATTTCTTATTGGGAAAATAAACATAAATTATTATAAACCCATTTTGCTATTCACTATGAATCTTTTGAATGTATTCTTATCAAAATCAGTGAATAACTGAGAGAAGATAGAAGGAAAAGTTAAGGTGCCACGTGATATTTTGGTTACTTCATTGGTTAAAATAGGAAGTTTCCTATCTGTTTGTTATTAGGTCTGTGTTTACACTGTCCCGTTTTATTGGGATGACAGTAGGGTAAGTATGAGGTTTGGTGCACCCTAGAACCTGCATGGTTTAAACCCCCAGCGGCCTTTTTTGCCACTGACCGTTCCAAGGCGGTTATGCCCTATTGTCAACCCTTGTGTGTTTGTGATGTCTTATTTTGCCTTTTATTCATTTTTATATGTTCTTTGTTTCTATGTTTGTTTGTGGTTGACTGTCGTCCTTGAATGCTACTTTTCCTGTTCGATTTTTCGGCGCCATCCGTTTAAGCTGGCTTTTGGCCTCGCAGGAGGTGTGACTGTGTAAGCCTATCAAAATTCGATTGAAAGCGATACAGAAATTATGAAAGCCTACAGTGTTTATTAAACTAAATGCTGATTGGCTAAATTTGCCTGACAAGGCCAAAGGAAACTAGTAGATTTGTTAATAGAGTGTTGTTATTGATAAATGGTATATCGTTAGGTGATTTGTTACGCTGTACTTCAATTGTGGCCGGAAAAGATGAAGCAAGGAATAAAAATCAAATTCTACCCCAACAAAATGCCCCAACAAATACAAACATAAACACATTATGAACCGAACAGGCCCCAGTTCGATGACCATAAGTATCAGTATGCTGCAAATGGACACGCTAATCAGCCCCAAGATGGCGTGGTACAGGCATACCCCTCAACAAACCCCAGCAAATATGATATGATCAAAACATAATCATAACACTGCAAAACAAGCACGCACCACATACAACACAACGCCAAACACAGTTAGGACCGAAAGGTGTCAACACACGAAATTAGGTTGAATTAACCGCTGTGGTTGATTCCGTCTTTGGCACATATTTAGGCATTAAACAGACCTGTTGGCAAGGCCTATGGAAAATTCAAAATTCAAAAATACATTTTATGTTCAGACTCTATTGTACCCATATACGGCAAGACACTCCGCAAGGGGCTTGTTGTATTTGTTGGTGGAGGGACTATAAACCTTAGAATTACACACACACACACATACACACACACACACACACACACACACACAGAGGAATAAAAATCCTGAAATTGCAAATAAAGTATTCTGTTTTCTCTTGCAAAGTGCGTTAATTTTACATGGTAACTGGTAATGAAACCCTATTAAAAATTACATACCTCTGGCATCTATATCTATATTAGATAATGGAGACATTGTATATTTATTCAGAGATAAAGAAAAGGCAGATTGTTTAAATGATTATTTTGCTTCCATTTCCTCTGTTGATGAAACAAATGCTCAATTACCGCAGTTTAATTTGTTAACTAATTCAAAACTAGATGAGATTGTAATTCAAGAATCAGAAATAATTGATATCATTAATATTTTGGTAGTAAACTATTTTGGTAGTAAACAAAGCTAGTGGAGAGGATGAAATAAGTCAAAGAATGCTTAAGGAAACCGTTTTTACTATATCAAAACCATTGTCTATACTGTTTAACCGTTCTTTAAATGAAGGCGTATATCCCGATTTATGGAAAACTGCAACTGTTATACCATTGTTCAAAGCAGGCGATTCAAATTCGCCCAGTAATTACAGACCAATTTCATTACTTAGTTGTGTAGGAAAGATCATGGATCGAATAATTTTTAAACATGTTTTTAATTTTTTAATTTTCAATGATTTACTTTTTGCGAATCAATTTGGATTTCGACCAGGTCATTCTACATTTTATCAACTCCTAGATATTAACCATCATATTTGTCAAACAATCGATGCGAAACAGCTCATGTGTATAGTCTTTGCCGATATTTCCAAAGCATTTGATCGCGTTTGGAGAAAAGCACTACTATTTAAACTCAAACAAAATGGTATAGATGGCAAACTGTTGCTATGGATCGCAGATTATCTTTCTAATCGATCTCAAAGAGTTCTTATAAATACTGCTAAATCAGATTCGAAATTAACTTTAGCAGGTGTGCCCCAAGGTTCTGTTCTTGGGCCTCTTTTCTTTTTAATATATATAAATGTCATTGCTGATAATATGCTAAGCATAACTAGACTATTTGCTGATGACAGCTCGCTTTCAGTTTCGACATCAAATATAGATGATATGGAAGGTATTTTAAATCATGATCTACACATAATGTCAGAATGGGCTAAAACATGGTTAGTTACGTTTAATCCAAACAAAACTGAAGTATTATTCATATCAGCATCGAAAAATGTTCGAAAACCGAATTTATTTTTCAATAATGTGCAGTTAGAATTTGTAGAACATCACAAACATTTGGGATTAACTTTAAGTAATGATGGTAAATGGCATGAACACATTAATAATATTTTATCTTCAGCATCAAAGGTTTTAGGTTTGGTGAGATTCCTTAAATATAAAATTGGACGGAAAACAATTAACCAAATGTATATTTCATATATGCGACCGATATTAGAGTATGCTTCTATTGTCTGGGATGGCTGCACAGTTTATGAAAAAGATTCTTTAGAAAAATTACAATATGAAGCTGCAAGAATTGTTACAGGATTAACTAGGTCAGTTTCAATTAATAAGTTAATTGCTGAAATTGGTTGACTCTCATTAGCAGACAGACGTGTTTTTCAAAAACTTATCACGGTATATAAAGCAAAAAACAGTTACCAAATTCAATAGCTCAATTATTTCCGCCCTTCGTCAGAGAAGTAAACGATTATAATTTAAGAAACACGAAGGAGAACGGAGTTATTTTCAAAATCATTCATACCATCATCGCTAAGCCTTTGGAATGATTTACCCATACATATTAAGGAATCATTATCATTAAACACATTTAAACGCTCTCTTCTTAGGACGTTCCAATGCCCCACTGTTCCAAAATACTACTTATGTGGCTCAAGATATCTTTCAATCATTCATGCTCGCTTAAGAAATGCATGTAGCAATCTAAATCATGACTTGTATTTAAATCATTTGCTCTTATCATCAAGTTGTGACTGTGGAGATCAAAGAGAGGACGTCGAACACTACTTATTTAAGTGTTGTCGATATAATGAACAAAGGCGTACGCTCTTTATTTCGACACGACCGTTCCATCCGTTAAGTGTTGATAAGTTGTGTTCTGGTAATACAGAGCTGAACGATAGAGATAATGAGCTTGTGTTTATAGCAGTTCAAAAATATATTAAAGATACCACATTTGATCCCTTACGAGACGTCTTTAACTGTCTGTCCTTTTCCTCCTCTTCCTTTCTCTTTACATATATCTGTTAACTTCAGTAATGCATTTCCTATACTTTTCGTTTAAAATGTTTTATGATTGTAAAACTGCCAAACTATTTATTTTGTAAACAAACTGTATAGGGACGGGCCGTAACTAATGTTGTAGAACTTGTGGCCCAACCCTTTTGCAAATTAATGTAAATGTTGCAATACAATATGTTTAAACCAAACCATGAACATTGCTTAGTACTTAATTGCATTAATCTATCATAACAATCCCTTATTCATATTGTAATATTATTTAAATCGTCGTAGAAATGTTGTAAATTACTGATTCTTACACATATAATGTGAAAAATAATGACTAAACTAAATGCATAAACATGTGTCAATTGTGGGTGGGATAAATTTACTTCTAATTTGAAGCAAAATAGAGATTTTAAACAGAATTCAGTGATAAACAGCGTTATTTACCCTCTATATGACTAAATTAATTGTAACCCTAATTGCATCTTTAACCAATAATCATTCACACAATGCATGATATTCAAAAATGAAACATCAAAAACTTAGATGAAAGCGCCGCAATCATAACCTATGAATGTTTGATGTTTTTATATAAGCTACCGGTTCCAGATTGCTATCATGGAAAAATATAATCTATATACATTGTTCTTTTCATAAAGATAGATATTTAGACATCTTTAGATATTTTTGTCTTCAAATTTCCAATAGGCTATAAAGCCCGTGAGGATGTAAATACAAAGTATAACATGGTATAGAAGGAAGGAAAGTATCCGAATGAGAAAGTTGTTTATTTTTTGCGTGGACAATATAATATTTTTACTTCTGATTTTTACAGTGTTTAACGTGCTTGTTTGATGGATATTTATCTAGGATTGTATTTATGAAGGTACTGTGATATAAAATTGATAACTCATCTGTGATAAACTATAAGTATTACTGTGTTAATTGCCTTTTCTGTGCTGTCATTCACACGTGTATACACCTGTGTATCGATTTTTCAGCTAAGTCCTGACGGCCATTTTCAAAGCACGTCTACTGATCCGAGCTTCGTCACGGTCGAGTAATCACAGCTAAAGAGATATCGGCGGTCATTTAGCTCTCACTTGATAGCTCGTCTACGCTTTTAATATGTCGCCTAATAAGGATTTAAATATCAACACTGGAAGCGAAGCAGAGGCTTATGTGGACTCAATTATGGCTTCCCAGCGAATTACACGCGTTGATACACCACAGGGAAGCGAATTACACGCGTTGATACACCACAGGGAAATGGTCGTAAAAAGCACTTGTCACTTCCTTCAGCAAATGAAAGTACTGTTAAGAAAGCCAAATATGAAGATGCTGATCGCATAAAGGCCACTGCTAGGCGTGTACTGTATAAAGCGACTCCAAAACCAACGCCACGTAACATAATAGTCACGCAAGCAGATGTACACCATGACTCTGATCCTAGTGTGAAACAGTTGCTCGCTAAAATGTCCTCGGATATGCACATGATGTTTACATCATTGGCGGAGTGTATTGACAAACTAGAAGAGGGGTTAGAACAACGTATATCCTCAAAAGTGGCACAGCTCCTGGATAAAATGGTTAATGTAGAGCTTGGTCGCATTAAGACAGATATAGATACGCGACTGGACACTTTCAAGGAGACATTGCGTGAAGATTTGGCTGACAGTCTGGAAGAAATAACCACTTAAGTCAATAACATCACGACTGCACAGCCAAGTTCTAGTAACTTATCGGACATATCTTTAAATGTGGTGATACGCAACTTACCAGAAAGTGCCAACGAAAACCTAAAGAATAAGGTGAACACTCTGCTTCACAAATCTCTTAATGTCAAATATGTTACTATACGTGGTGCCGTTCGGAAGTCTTTTGACGCATCTAACAAACCTGGAGTTGTCATCGCTTCATTTAAATCGACAAATGACAAAAAAATGATCATGTTAGCTAAGTCAAATTTGAAGAAAGACAGAGTGCATTCCAATGTTTTCATTAACTATGATCAATCTCGAGAGGAACGTTCTATGGCTAATAATTTGCGAACCATTATTGGTGCAATGAACCGCGGAGACACTGATTTGTACGTTCGTGGCACACGTGTTGTAAGTTCTAGACAACAACGTGAAAGCAGCACCAACCAAAATACCCACGGACGTGGTACCTCGCGTGGTGATACCATTCAGTCTGACAATGCCCGCGGTACAGGTCAGATTATATCTACAGATCGTTCGAATACCGCCAGTGCGAATGATCGAGGGCGTAACCAGCGAAGTGGTGGGCGAGGAGGTGGCGATTACAACGGTAGACGTGGGGGCTTTCGTGGTCGAAACTTGATTCTTGCCGGGTTTTGGAACGTTCGAGGTTGGAACTCTAATATAGAAAGTGACAATTTTAATCTTCGATATGCATGTGTGAAGCATTTGGATCTTGACATTATCGGTATTGCTGAGACGCATCTCACAGGCAATTCTATTCTAGAAGCTGAGGGTTACAGGTGGTTTGGGAACAATCGGACGAATCTACACGTACGAGCCAAAACCTGATCAGTTGGAGTGGAATTTCTCATTCGTGAGGAACTTCTGGACTGTTTTGATATACATATTTTAGATGACTCCATAGAAGGAATACTTTGGCTTAAACTAATGCATAAATTTGAATCTGTTGTCTTGTTCCCATTTGTTTGTTATATCCCACCAGAGAACTCTTGTCGAAATGTAGATGCCCACAACTTCTTTGACAGTTTATTATTAGATATTTATAAATATCAGAATGAAGGACTAATCTACTTATGTGGCGATTTTAACAGTCGTTGTGGTAATACTGTTGATTTTATATCTGGTGTTGATAATATATGTGAACGGGATGTCGTTGATTTTAAAAGTAATGCTTACGGTGATATGCGGATTGCTTTTTTAATTAACGTTAATATGTGTATGCTGAACGGTCGAAACTTTCTGTGCAACGACTTTACTTCCATATCTGTTAAAGGGTGTTCTGTAGTGGATTATTGTTTAGTTAGTCATGAACAACTATCAGATTTCAGTGAATTTTCAGTTATACGGGCAGTTGACCTTATAAACAAGGCTTGTCGTATAAGTGATATAGCTCCATCCGGCTTTCCTGATCATTTTGTTCTTACTTGGACTATTAAACTTTCATTATTTAAGATTTATAGTGAGTTAGAATCCGAGAAATTGCATTCTTATGATAAGTTTAATGTTGATTCTATTCCGAATGCGTTTTTATGTGATGGCGAGATTTTAGCCTTAGTAAACACAACTATTGCAGGCTTGGAATGTAGCTTCCGTACACAGGGTGATATAGACGTAGCCTATGATGGGTGATGTGACCTTGTTAAGAAAGAAATGTATGAAAAGCTACCTTACAAGTCTGTGAAGTGCGGAATGAGTAACAATCGCAGGAGAACAGGAAAGCCGTGGTGGAGTGAAACACTGTCTCAATTATGGAATAATGTTTGTACCTTAGAAAGTAAATGGTTACAGTCGTCGTCTTCTTCGTCTGACAAGGTTAAGTTTAAGTCTGACTATTGTTTAGCAAGAAAGACATTTGACAGGCAAGTTCAACGATCAAAACGTCTATTTTGGTATAAAATGCAAAATGATATTCTTGAGGAGGTAAACATTAACCAAACCCAATTTTGGACGTCAATAGGAAAGATTGGAGTGGGGCAAACTAAAAAACATGTTATACCAATGGAGGTCCTCTTGGATGACGGTAGCTTGTCAATGGCTGTGAAGGATGTTCTTTTAAAATGGGAACGTGATTTTGATCATCTTTTAAACTTGAACTCGGATGTTATTGGTGTATTTGAGTTAAATGTCGATGGGAATAATAATGTTTTTTTGGATAGTAATAGTTCATTATTAGAAGTGAAGAAAGCTATAAATAATGCTAAAAGAGGTAAAGCTTTTGGCGTTGATTTAATACCGATTCATGTGTTAAAAAACGATACATCTGTATTATTTCTGCATGCCTTATTTAATGTCTGCTTTGAAACCGGTACACTTCCTACAATTTGGGGCAAAAGTATTATTAATCCTATTCCGAAGACAAGCTCCGCTGATCCAAGAGACCCTCTATCTTACAGGGGAATAACATTAGCTTCGTCTATGTATAAATTTTATAGTTCAGTGTTGAATAATAGACTTTCTATATGGTCTGAAGTTGATAATAAAATTGTCGATGAGCAAAACGGTTTTAGAAAATATCGCAGCACAGTAGATCATATTGCCTCATTAACAAATATTATAGAAACTAGAAAAAAGCTTAAGTTATCAACATTTTGTTCTTTTATATATTTTCGTAAAGCATATGATTTTGTCAACAGAGTAAGACTTTGGATGCGACTTCAGGATAGTGGCGTTTCTAGTAAAATGTTGATAGCAGTTAAGTCTTTATATACGTCTGTATCATCATGTGTAAGAGTTAACAATTTTGCAACCGATTGGTTCAACGTTAATGCTAGTTTAAGGCAAGGCTGTCCGCTGTCTCCTATACTTTTTAACTTGTTTATTAATGATTTGGCATTAAAAATCAAATCACTGGGGAAAGGTATAGAACTTGATGACGGTGAAAAGGTGTGTATATTGTTATACGCTGATGATATTGTCCAAATTGCCGATAGTGAGCACGATCGTCAATTTATGTTGCATGAACTTCATAACTGGTGTGATAGTAATAGAATGTCTATAAATAATAATAAAAGTAATGTTGTTCACTTTAGGCCAAATTCTGTCCAAAGAACAAAATGTATTTTTATGTGTGGACCTAATACTGTTGATACCATTGACCGATATGTTTATCTTGGTCTAACTCTGACTGAATATTTGGATTATTCCATTACTGCTAAACTCGTTTCTCAAAGTGCTAGTAGAGCTTTAGGTTTGCTTATAGCTAAATATAAAAGTATGGGTGGTATGCCCTATGATGTTTATACAAAACTGTATGATTCTCTTGTCTGGCCTGTTATTTCATATGGAGCTTCTATATGGGGAAATAAATCATTCTCTTGTATAAATGCTATACAACATAGAGCCATGAGGTTTTACGTAGGAGTAGGCAAATACACTCCAGTGGCCGCGTTATCAGGTGATATGGGTTGGATACCTCCTTGTATTAGACAATGGAAAAATGTGTGTAACCATTGGATTCGTAATGTAAATCTTAACAATACAAGGATAAATAAACGTATTTTTGTTTGGGCTTATTATAAAGCTAACCGAAATTGTAAAAATTGGTTCCACTCTGTTGTTGATAAGTGTAAAAGAATTGGCTTAGATGCATACACGAATATATTTTTTTCCTTTTCAAAGTTAAAATTTATTGAAGATGTTACAACGGCTCTAATGGATTTATATGTAATAGATTGGAAGAATAGTATAAACAGAGTAACAGGAGTAAGTGGAGTAGGTAGAAACAAGTTAAGAACATACAGGCTATTTAAATCAGAGTATGAAGTTTTATCATATTTCAAACTTATATTACCTTTACAGCACAGAGCTGCATTTGTAAAGTTTAGGTGTGGTGTGACACCGTTGAGAATGGAAACAGGTCGATATGAAACTATTGCAGAAAATGAGCGTTTTTGTCCATTTTGTATTCACAAGGTTGAGGACGAGATGCATGCTGTTTTAGAATGTGCTATGTATGGTGATATTAGAAAACTCTTATTTGATAAAGCAGTGTCTGTATATCCAAATTTTATAGATGTAAACGAAACAGACAAAATGTTATTTTTATTTTCCAATAAAGATATGATACGCGTGAGTGCCAAAACCTGTTGTAATATTCTCAAAAAAGCGAGACTCTGTTTTATATTCTTAATTATGTGTTACTATCATTATTTATTTTACTTGTAGTAAGCTGGTAAGCGTTCTTTTTTTTTTTAAAGTTAATTTCATCATATTTTATGCTGTAAATAATGCAATCATTATTAGATAAGAAATAAGGTTTTATAACGACGTTGAGAAGTCGGTGCTAATCAGTACACTCCAGATCTGATCTGGGTTGTTATCTGATTTTTTATACTATTTTTTAAGGTTTCAGTAGCCGTTGCGATTCTCTAACTCACATATTAATATTTCTATGTTAAGTACTTTTTAGACAACATGTCAAGATAAGCACCGGCCGCTCAGTTTTTACTGTGTATAAATGTGTGTGATAACAATATTTTTAGAAAATGATTTTATAAATTAAAAAAGTGATATATGTGTATGCATTGACTACTGGACCTACTGCTGTGGCTTTTTGTGAGTCTTATGACACGGCTGCGGCAGTCGGTTCAGATGCTCAATATTTTAACATTGTGAACAGTCATATGTATATTGATATTGTATAGTCTCTTGTAATTCTGAAAGAATGGCACAGTTGTATTTTATGATTTGTTGTATTGTAGATAATAGTGTACTGTGATGAGACTTAAATAAACTATTAAACTCTGGCAACAGTGCAGTAATTGGTACATAATAATACACATACATTATATGAACAATTATCAAAACATAATGCGTAATGAGAAGGTATTAACATCTATTCAAAGATATCGCACTAGTGATTTGAGAAATACAGTCATATTCTATATAGAAGTTCACTCAATTTATTTAACTGAAGAACTTTATAAAATAAAAATAAAAACACATAATCTACGAAAACTGGCCTAATTCGTTGATTATGTTCTATAATTTTAATCTTGTTAGGTAATTTCAAAAAAGTTTAGCTATTTATTGATGGATACCTAACACTGCGTAAACGCGTTCACATGCGTTTACAAAATAGAATAGCCTTCTACCAGTAGTTCACGCAATGTTCACACAGTTATACAAACACGCACGAGAAAATAGTGAATCACTTTTATAACTAATGACGATGTAACATTTGACTATTTTACAATTATTATGTTGGTGCATTCGCATATAGGCTCTCATTTCTTAATTTGAAAGCCTTGAAAATAAATATAATATAGCTAATTTTAATTTACAACCATATATCAATAACATAAATATATCTAAATTGTGTAACGCTTTAGCAAAATAACGTGTATCATCGCATAGACTGGAGATCGAGGCTGGTAGATGGGCCAGACCAAATAGTACCCCTTTACCAGAGAGAAAGTGTAGACTTTGCAATATATTAGAAGATGAATACCACTTTGTATTAGAATGTAGTCTTTATGACGAATTAAGAAAACAATGTATAGCTAGATATTACTGTAACAGACCGAACATGTTTAAATTCATTGAATTGATAACATCAGAAAACAAAACAGGTAGTCGTAAACTAAGTATATTTCTGTAGCAAATTGCTCTACTAGAAAAAGTGATGGTATAATTTGTCCATTGAGCTGGTAACAATATCGAAAATTTGGGTCCCGGCTCAAGGCCTATTTTTATAGCGACTTACATCAATTAGCAAGAGAACTTCAAGTACATGTTGTTTACTGGGAATTAAAGCACAACAACACATTTTCTTGCATACCGGATAAGGCTATCCACGTTTTACATGGTGGATGGAAAGTCATTTCTTGCATACCGGATAAGGCTATCTACGTTTTACATGGGGGATAGAAAGTCTTATATTTATGCAATGTCTACCCAGAGTACACTCGTTCCTCATTTGACTCTGTCAACGTCAAAGGAAGTAAGGCGAACGGTCAGGTCACGTGATTATTCAAAAAAGTTATGACGATATTTATATTAAATCGTTTTGCGTGATCGGCAAAGCTTCGGTTTGAAATGTTTACATATAGCTGGCGGCGTCAACGCACAACATGTCTCCGATATGCAAGAAACAGAATCTATCATAGCTACTCGGTTCAGATAGGGAATTCTGAATTCTGAATTCCCTACCTTCACCGGATACCTATGAAAGATTCTTATCATCAAAATTTCATTTTGATCGCTGCCTATATGGCCGTCAGCGAATACTTCAATTCAGTGAAATCAAATTTAATGACAATTAACAATTTTATAATTAGTAAATTTCAATGTAATACTGACCACTGTTCCTCAGAGTCAGACTTACAGGATGAAATGTTGCCTTTTGGGGCTTATTGTTGGTGCATCATGCCTAGTTCGGTCGTGCACATTATTGTAAACTTTAGAAAAGAAATAACGTTCAAGTGATTAAATGAATAAACATCTTACTTTAGAATTATACTTTTGAATAAACTTTTTATTTAAACCTTTTGGGACTTCACTAAGGGTATAAGGCTGTTGGGCCATGCCCTCTTTTGTTGAAGCCTATTGGGGCTTCTTTAAGGGTATCAGGCTTTTGGGCCATGCATTCTTTTGTTGAAGCCTATTGGGGCTTCGCCTATTGGGGCTTCTTTAAGGGTATCAGGCTTTTGGGCCATGCACACTTTTGTAACACATGTTAAGGGCTGTCATGATATATGTATGTGTTGCCGGCAGCCCGCTATTTGGAGCCGCGCCCAATATTTGATAAATGATATTTTCTTACGTGTAAGTCAAGTTTGTGCCTTCCTTATAACATGCAATAGTTTATCGCAGGCATGTGCAGCAGAAATGTAAATATTAGGAATATTAAGAAATATTTATAAAAGTTATAGCACGTGCCTGTATGATGTTGTCTGATGATGAATACATGAGGCAAGCCATTTTGTAGTTTCACAGTCAGATACGTAATTTTAACCGGGGACGCAGACGACGATCAAGTAAGGACTATACATGTTTATAGTAGCGTTAACAAGGTACAGTGGTCACCAAAAACTATAATATTCATATATCTACAATTGGTCCCATAGTATGACCTTGACAATATGGACCTGTAAATCGCTTGTAAAAAAAATCTCTTGTTTCGATAAACATTTCTACCAAGTTTCATTTGCATACCTCAATTGTAGATTAAACACAATGTCCACCCAAGACCCCATAGTATGATCTTGACATTGCTGATATGGACCTCAACTATGTTTGGGTACATGTCTTATTGTAATAAATATCGTCCACAGATCTGGAATGTTACGACGTGTGTGTGTGTCTTCTAAGGTTTAACGTCCCTCCACCACATAACTCGATAAGACGTCTTAAAGAGATGGGCACAGTAGAGTCTGGACTGTGCTTCTCGTATTATCTGACGTCTTAACGAGATGGACACAATAGAGTCTGGACTGTGCTTCTTGTAGTATCTGACGTCTTAAAGAGATGGACACAATAGAGTCTGGACTGTGCTTCTTGTAGTATCTGACGTCTTAAAGAGATGGACACAATAGAGTCTGGACTGTGCTTCTTGTAGTATCTGACGTCTTAAAGAGATGGACACAATAGAGTCTGGACTGTGCTTCTTATAGTATCTGACGTCTTAAAGAGATGGGCACAATAGAGTCTGGACTGTGCTTCTTGTAGTATCTGACGTCTTAAAGAGATGGGCACAATAGAGTCTGGACTGTGCTTCTTGTATTATCTGACGTCTTAAAGAGATGGGCACAATAGAGTCTGGACTGTGCTTCTTGTAGTATCTGACGTCTTAAAGAGATGGGCACAATAGAATCTGGACTGTGCTTCTTGTAGTATCAGATGGGCACAATAGAGTCTGGACTGTGCTTCTTGTAGTATCTGACGTCTTAAAGAGATGGGCACAATAGAGTCTGGACTGTGCTTCTTGTAGTATCAGATGGACACAATAGAGTCTGGACTGTGCTTCTTGTAGTATCAGATGGACACAATAGAGTCTGGACTGTGCTTCTTGTAATATCAGATGGACACAATAGAGTCTGGACTGTGCTTCTTGTAGTATCTGACGTCTTAAAGAGATGGGCACAATAGAGTCTGGACTGTGCTTCTTGTAGTATCTGACGTCTTAAAGAGATGGGCACACTAGAGTCTGGACTGTGCTTCTTGTAGTATCTGACGTCTTAAAGAGATGGGCACAATAGAGTCTGGACTGTGCTTCTTGTAGTATCAGATGGACACAATAGAGTCTGGACTGTGCTTCTTGTAGTATCTGACGTCTTAAAGAGATGGGCACAATAGAGTCTGGACTGTGCTTCTTGTAGTATCAGATGGACACAATAGAGTCTGGACTGTGCTTCTTGTAGTATCAGATGGACACAATAGAGTCTGGACTGTGCTTCTTGTAGTATCTGACGTCTTAAAGAGATGGGCACAATATAGTCTGGACTGTGCTTCTTGTAGTATCAGATGGACACAATAGAGTCTGGACTGTGCTTCTTGTAGTATCAGATGGACACAATAGAGTCTGGACTGTGCTTCTTGTAGTATCTGACGTCTTAAAGAGATGGGCACAATAGAGTCTGGACTGTGCTTCTTGTAGTATCTGAAGTGCTGTTATTTGCTTACTTAATATGTGGTTTCCCTTTAAGTGCTGTGATGCGGATTTAGTTAATTTTTTATACATTCAGTATATAGAAAGTCGATTTATTTAAATTATGTCATTTTTTTCAAATGTAGTCTGGCACATCCATGTTAAATAGTGGGAAAACATGTTTTGGAGCTAAATAGTTATTTCAAGAACGGCGCCCCATCAAGTAGCTGCATTTGCCTTTTCATTTTCGCTTAATTATGACATTTAAAGAACTAAATAAAAATGGTCAAATCATGTTCATGTTCCTCGGTCTAATGCAGTTGAGCAGTTGTTTGTAATCCAATGTGTGGCACATGACTGATAGCATAGTTATGATGATAACAAAGGTTGTTACATGTGATCCATGATGGCTATAAGCGCATAATTCACCTTTATGCTACGGATTTGAGGTTTGGCCTAAACACTCATTTTAAGATGAATATATACGTGTAATATGATCTGAATTACAATAGTGATAGTAAAATAAGCTTATATTGTTTGATCAGTGACCTTGACCTTTGAGTTAGGACATGGATAAGCCCTAGAGCATTAATTATATAGCATAACCTCACACTTTTCTTGTGTGTTTTTGACAATGCGTTTGTTCCTTTTACCCCTTTGTGTAAAAGCAGCCTTTAAGGCACGCATTCTGGGGTCAACCCAAAAAGTGGAAAGAACGTGAAAATGATAACCTGATAATGTGTTTAGGATATAGTGGATTCACGTACTTACGGGCGGATGAACTCGCGTACTTCGTGTAGTGGATTCACGTACTTACGGGCGGATGGACTCGCGTACTGCGTGTAGTGGATTCACGTACTTACGGACGGATGGACTCGCGTACTGCGTGTAGTGCATTCACGTACTTGTACTGCGTTTAGTCCATTCACGGACGTACGGACGGATGGACTCGCGTACTGCGTGTAGTGCATTCACGCACTTACGGGCGGGACTCGCGTACTGCGTGTAGTGCATTCACGCACTTACCGGCGGATGGACTCGCGTACTGCGTGTAGCGCATTCACGCACTTACGGGCGGATGGACTCGCGTACTGCGTGCATAAAAACAATTCTCACTCCGTTAACTAAACAGACCATAAGCGACATCCAGCACCAGAGATATCGACATCTGACGCTC
Source organism: Cyrtodaria siliqua (assembly GCA_037043455.1). Taxonomy (NCBI): domain Eukaryota; kingdom Metazoa; phylum Mollusca; class Bivalvia; order Adapedonta; family Hiatellidae; genus Cyrtodaria; species Cyrtodaria siliqua. The sequence continues at coordinate 145,868 of JAWPHD010000083.1, read as the reverse complement.
GTATATAGTATCGACATCAAGGACAGTTTGAGATAGGTGAACTCGACATCTATGACCAGGAATATTTTCAAATCAGCTATATTTTTCGTTTAGCCATGTTTATCTAGGTGAATATCTGTTGAAAGGGAGCGTCCGTGGCCGAGTGGTTAGAGTCTCTGACTTAAAATCACTTGCACCCCACTGTTGTAGGTTCGATCCCTCATGGGCCTAGGAATCTTTATGTAAGGAAGCTATCCAGCTGGCTTGCGGAACGTCGGTGGTTCTACCCAGGTGCCCGCCCGTGCATGAAAATTGCCCGGAGGGGCACCTGGGGTCTTCCTCCACCAGTGGAAGCTGGAAAGTCGCCATATGACCTTAGCTGTTGGTGAGACTATAACATCAAATTCAATTCAATTCAATATCTGTTGAATAAAATTAAAATCATAAAAATTCTAATTTTGACAAATACACATATATTGTTTAAATACACTGATTGCTCGTGATGTCTCATTGTCATGATGGGATTATATAACGCTCTGGGGCGTAGCTAGAGCGGTTTTAAAAGCGAACAATATTATGCATTTGTTTGTGAGAGAGGGGTGGAGGAAGCGGGGTAGGGGGAGGTGGGGTTTGAAATATTTTAGACGTGGATAATATTTGGTGCATTGTTTTAATGCCTGCTCTGATGCCTGCTCTGATGCCTGCTCTGAATTTTTCTTATTTTTGCTGCCGGGCAATGTGTACGCAGCTGCGCACTCTGCGTACATTTAGCTACGCACTGGCCCTATTCGTACTTATAAAGAAAGTAACTCTTAATTAACAATGTAGTCTCGATACTTTACTCCAGGGTTATAATGGACCATTGTTTTTCAATCTAGCATAATTACATTTATTCAAATATATTCAAATCTTAGCACATTTAAGAAAACTCGACATCATGTTATACACGTTTAACAATGTCTCGATATATATACATGTATATATTATCCTGTATCAATTGCAACACCCCTTTTTCTCTTTTATTTTACTCGCTACTTATTCAACGAACACTAAATGTTGTGATGAGAGAAAGTATGTGCCTACATATGGCTTTCAACACTACATCAGGGAGTAACGTACTCCCTGACTACATGTAGTTCAGTCATGTCACGACGGTGTCTACCCAATGTTTAACTGTATAGTGCTGCCACACTGGAATACCACGCCGTAGACACATGCCATGGAACGCAGTCACATTATACCGACACCGGCCGACCAATCCTAGTACTGCCCTTTAAATGCTGAACGTCAAGTAAGGGAGCTATTAGAAGTCTTTTGTAAACCCACAACCTCTCGCATGCGAGGCAGACGTTCAACCATTAAACCACCGCCGCGGTTCATAAGAGAAAGAGATCAAGAAATAAATAAAAGGTTTTCCTCACAATGAATATACACAGAGAGTAAGTATGCAGATCCAATAGAATACAAGTATCAGCAGTGCCCAGTGGATAGTGTGTTGAATTTGCAGTCTGAATGAAGCTGATTCAAAACTTTCCGGCGCCACTGAGTTGGTTGTGTGTTTTGGGTAAGATTCTTCCCCTTAGACTCGTCCGTCGTATGGGTACGTAAACCGGGAGGTCCCGTGTATCGGAATCTGTCATGAGAGCACGTTATACGGTAATGGTTATTTCCGTTATGCGAACTATTTTGTTATCTGTTATTGTGAAATACTATTAACTACTGTTATCTTGTATTCGTTAATGTTATCCTGTTACGAGAATCACCCTTTCCCCTCCAACTCCCCACCCTCCCCGCACACACCCGCCGAACCCTACAAATACACATCGCCGACATAATTATGATTGAACTCTTCTCTGTGGACACCCGACCCGTGCACGTCGGGGAGAAGGCAACACAGCCTGCTGGACTTGTCACCCTGTAAGTGCTGTGGATCAAGATCGGGTGCCATCTCTCTTGACATTCTGGAACAGCCATGGACGAGATGCAGTTAGATGAGCGTCGACAGCCTGCATGAGTGACAGGAGAAAATGTGCGGTCGGCGACTCATCAACTCAACAAAACTGAAGTTGGGAATATTGGCGCTGTACACGGAGCAAGGGAGTCAGCAACCTGCGTGCCTACGCAAACTTTAAACTTAAGGCTCGTAGAAGAGGCGGTGTGGTCCCCAACAACAGGACTCTCGGCCCAGTAGGATATGACACACCAGGGTGCAGCACCTAGCGGATGTAGGCTCCTCAACACCAGCCGGCAACACTCACCGTCCCAGAGACAGATACACAGAGCGGATGCGATACAACACAGCATATCTACAAGAGATCAACACTACAGACATCTCAACACATAACATCTAAACTCCGGGATTCGCTGGTGGCTTATAGTGGAAATACACTCACGCGCACGCACGCACACGCACACACACATGCAGGCACACACGCGCGATTTAGCGATAGTTTAAAATGACGTTAAACCATATACATACTTAACAGAAAGATTAACAGTTGTTGATGATGCTACTTTTTTTTTACCTCAGTAGAAATACTCAATAAATTGTTGTGACATAAATTATTCATTGCAATGCATTTGCGCTTTCAACAGAAGCATACAGTATTTACAGAAATAAAAAATTTAATTAAAATTTTGCTTTATTTGTAAAATATATTCTCAGATAATTGTTTGTAAAACATATTCTATCTTATATCAGAAGCACCAGTACAGATTTTCAAATTATTGTTCTTAACACGCGTACTGATCTCCTCTTACACATGAAAGAAATGTGTCGTACAGTGAACTTTTTACAAAATTTGCAGGAAATATGCAAAATTCAGGTAATCCAAAAGCATGAGTACATTCTTTGATATCTACTTCATAAGACAGTTTAGTAAATTAAAGAAATCAGGACCCGTTTATATACACAGTCCCTGAAGAAACTAACCCGCCAAAAAACGGTAAAATTACACTACGCAACCGTTTACCAAAACTCTGTCCAGGTGTTCCGGTCATATAATAATGTATTTGTGCCGATTAGAAGTTAAGATTTATTAACAGGTTTTTAAAATACCCGTGATTGAATATGCATTAAATGAATTATGAGTTGGTAACACTTAATTCGACTCCAATTTGTGTCTCTGTGTGTGTGTCTCTCTCTCTCTCTCTCCGTCTCCGTCTCTGTCTCTCTCTCTAGTTTGGATTCAAAATATGTAAGTTATATATATATACCTTGTCATCAACAGGTTTAAAAAAGGTGAATATAAGTCATATAATAATGTGTTTGTGCCGATTAGAAGTAAAGATTTATTAACGGGTTTTTAAAATACCCGTGATTGAATATGCATTAAATGAATGTATAATGAGTTGGTAACACTTAATTCGACTCCAATTTGTGTCTCCGTCTCCGTCTCCGTCTCTAGTTTGGATTCTCAAAATATTTAAGTTATATATATATACCTCGTCATCAACAGGTTTAAAAATGGTGTATATATTTTGTAAAATGTGTCTGCTGTTGGCGGGATAGCTACTTTGACATGAAACGTTCATAGATTTCGCGAGGAGTTCGTCAAGTACCATAGATTCAACCCAGATTTTCCATTGATTTGGGCATGTAGAAAACGTCTAATGGTAAAAGTATTAGATGTTGCTTAAATGGACATTGTAATCTCGAGTTGGCTCAGTATGCGCATATAGCTCTTTATTTTTCAAATAAATATGAATGTTACGAGCATGTTGTAAATGGAGCCATGTTAATTCATAAGGAGTGTGTGCTATTTAAAAGGATGTGCTAGCAGTTAGTACACATGTATGCACATTCTCAGTTACACCATCTGCATTCAATATCTAGTTATATATTGGTATCCATTTGATCGCAATATTTGTTATATATAGTGTGGAAATGTCATGGTAATATCTTAATAAAACAAAAACAAATCGGGGAATTCAGTTCCGTGTAATTATGTTTAAGCTTCGCACATGACCCAACATTGTTCTCGAAAGATGCCTAATTTGACGCCAGGGACTTTCTTTCGAGAACAATGTTGATTCGTGTGCGAAGCTTAAACATAACTACACAGAACTTCATTCCCCGATTTTTCAAATCAAGAACAGAACAGAACAGAACATAATTTTATTCAGATTTGTACATAGTACATTATCTAATACATATCTAAGTTTACAATACATCACGTGACAAGAGAGAGGATGAATACATTACTGGTTCACAGTTAGAGAATATCTAATACTAAGAGATTCTCTAATATACTTACACAAATTTAGTAATATTTTTTTGTTATTTGATTTAATAAGCTCAATGAATTTAATATTGAAGGTCTAATAAAATAATATTTCTTAATGTATTTTTTTCTTTCGTCTACAAATACATATGAAATGATACTCGTCTTCTATATCCCCAGAATCACAATATAGACAAATTCTTTCATTTCGTGCTAACCTGTTTGGAGCAAATCTGCCCGTCTGAATCCTAAGAGGATGAGATGACAACCTAATTTTAGAAAAAAATACATCTCAATGAGTAAGGCAACATGTCCAGGGTGACTATACCACATGACCTATGACGTCATTATTGCTAATTCGTGAAGAAAAAAATTGTAAACATTCGCCCACATCAAAAGCTTCAGAGTGCGATAAGATTTGTATTTCTTAACCATTTTCTACCAAAAAAAGCGCATTCGAACGCAAAAAATGTACTCTTTCCTGTGAAGTCTTATGCAATTTCGCCCATTGGTTTCAGATATGTTGTTTAAATGTTTACGATGACGACGGAAATGACGTCATAGGTCATGTGGTATAGTCACCCTGATATCTAAATAAGTTTCGTACTCAAAATTATTCTTAAAACATTTATACGAGTCTAAACCTGGACTATTATCAATTGACACATGCCACTGTTGAATAAAATTGTCAATAACTCTTTGTTTAAAAACATTTAGAAATGATTTTACATTTAACTGGACTGCATTATAAACAGCAGACTATGTAAACGATTTTTAACACGTGCAACCCAATTTGTATAGCCTCTCTCACAATCATTTACACCTTGGGTATACACTGTTTTAACTAGACTATTATCACTATTTGCAACTTTACACCAATACTTTATTATACGCACATATCGCGTTATATAAATAGGGTATCTACCCATTTCTCCATATACACCACTAGAACTAGTGTTTGATTTTACCCTAATATTCTCTTCAAAAATGTCAAATGTATTCTTTCAATTTCCTTAAACTTATTAAAACCCCATATCTCCGAACTATATCCTAAAATAGATCCAACAAAAGAATCGAACAATTGACATAAATTTTTAGGTTTTAACTTTATTTTCTTACAATTATATAATAAAGCATTTAGAGCTTTTAATGACTTCCCAATAATATGCTCTTGATTTTTTAAAAAGGACACTGTGTAATTAAAAATTGTACCCAAATAATTGAAGTCGTCCACCACATCTACTAAAACCCCGTTATAATTCCATTTCTCATCGTTATGTATTGGACCTCTATTTCTAAACACCATAATTTTGTTTTTTCGGTATTAACCTCCAGGCCCCAAGTGTTACAGTACAGTTATCAAGGTAAATAAAGAAAATAACGAAGAAATAGCAAAGCATACCCACCTTGTTTACCTGTATTTTTGGCGCTGGAACTACCTCGGAAGTGACGATGGAGCACTTTTGCATATACATGTACCTCCAAAAGGAGGTAGCCCCACTGATTACCAGTTGTGTGCTTGGGTGTGAGCGACTGTTATTTTTTACTGGTCTTTTGGGACCAACGAGCCCAATTTAGGTAGCTTTGAAGTAGAATACCGCTTAAGCCGATGCTAGTGGGCGTGATAAGTGTTGCTTCTTTCATTACTTCTCGATCATGAACATTACTTTTCATGAACAGACTCAATAAAACCGAGTCTGCTGCTTTATTCTCTTAATTGTGTCTGTTACTCTCAAAGGATCACCTTTATCAGTATTTATTATATTGAATTGAATTTGGTGGGTTTTAAGGCGCACCAACACATGAAAGGTTATATGGTGCCCAACAGGAATGAACATGCCAAGCTGCAAATTCTATTGTAGACACTCCATTTACGCTGGAGCCACTTTTATTGTTTTTCTGCCATGGCTCTAGTGATGTGAGCGAGATGGCACCTGAAACAACGCAGGGGTCATGATGAAGACTTGAAGCCCACTGCCTCTATGGTCATCTGTATAATACATGGTTATAAACTTTCGTGTAACATGACAGGTATGACCTGAATCTATGACCTGAATCTGTATTTGTGTGGCTAGCTGGAAGCCCGATGCCTCTACGTTATGTACACTATGTAGGTGTGCGTATCTTGAAGCCTTCTGCATCTACAACCTTATGTGTTATATATGGCGTGTATCTGTTTGGGTATGGGCAACGTGCACTGCGTCCTTGTTTCATACAATATGTGGGTATATGCACTGATAGATACATGGGCGTAGGAGCGTTTCAATTATCGGTGTGGGGGGAGGGGCCAAAGCATATTCTGCACTCCCCCCCCCCCCCACCACCACCCAGGAACGTTATCGGTAATTATCAATTATCAGTAGGGGGTGATGTGCCAAAGCATATTCTGCCCCCTGCTGTCCCCCCCCCCCCCCCCCCCCCCCTAAATCTGAACATAATGGGGGAACGGGCCAGGCCCTCCCCGGCTCCTACGCTTATGGCCTGTATCTGTTTGAGTTAGGGCAACTTGAAGCCCACTGTCACTATCACTTGTTAGGGCAACTTGAAGCCCACTGTCACTATCACTTGTTAGGGCAACTTGAAGCCCACTGTCACTATCACTTTTGAACAATACGGGAGTATATACTTTCTTGTAAAGACAGGTATGGAGAGTATTTGAAGGAGTAACTAAGTACTGAAGTACTGCCTCCACGTTCTCTACAGTACGTAGGTGTGGGAAACTTGAAGCTTTCTGCATCTATGTTCCGTACAATATGTAGACATTCTTACGCGTTAACATGACAGGTATGGCTCTTCGGGTGTGGTTAACTTGAAGCACACTGATTCTGTGTTCCAAATCCGTACATGTAACATGAAAGGTAATGGCCTGTATCTGCATGGGAGTGGCTAATTTGAGCCCCGTTCCTGAATGTTCTGATAACTTACGTGTTACAGAAGTATGGGTGTGGGCAACTTGAAGCCTGCTGTATCTATGCTCTGTAAATATGAGGGTGGATACTTACATCACAGGTGTATCATAATGCAATGACTTTTAATATGCTAAATAGGAGTCTTAACCTAAACAAAAACAAAAACATTTAATATAATATAGAGGAGCTTGCATCTAAGTCAAAAGCAAAATACAACATTTTCGTGTAAATGGTCTTTGGGTTAGGCCACAATTAAGAATATATTGCTATCTTCAAGCATTTGGATGGTGGCCATTTTGAAATGTGCCAAACATAGTAACAGAATGACTTGGGGACATTTTCGATTTTCAAGTTAGACTACCAACTACTGTCACAGTCTACTACCTACTGTCACAGTCTACTATCTACTGTCACAGTCTACTAACTACTGTCACAGTCTACTAACTACTGTCACAGTCTACTAACTACTGTCACAGTCTACTAACTACTGTCACAGTCTACTAACTACTGTCACAGTCTATTAACTACTGTCACAGTCTACTAACTACTGTCACAGTCTATTAACTACTGTCACAGTCTACTAACTACTGTCACAGTCTACCAACTACTGTCACAGTCTACCAACTACTGTCACAGTCTACCAACTACTGTCACAGTCTACCAACTACTGTCACAGTCTACCAACTACTGTCACAGTCTACCAACTACTGTCACAGTCTACCAACTACTGTCACAGTCTACTAACTACTGTCACAGTCTATCAACTACTGTCACAGTCTACTAACTACTGTCACAGTCTATTAACTACTGTCACAGTCTACCAACTACTGTCACAGTCTACTAACTACTGTCACAGTCTACCAACTACTGTCACAGTCTACTAACTACTGTCACAGTCTACCAACTACTGTCACAGTCTACTAACTACTGTCACAGTCTATCAACTACTGTCACAGTCTACTAACTACTGTCACAATCTACTAACTACTGTCACAGTCTATTAACTACTGTCACAGTCTACTAACTACTGTCACAGTCTACCAACTACTGTCACAATCTACCAACTACTGTCACAGTCTACCAACTACTGTCACAGTCTACTAACTACTGTCACAATCTACTAACTACTGTCACAGTCTATTAACTACTGTCACACTACTGTCACAGTCTACCAACTACTGTCACAGTCTACCAACTACTGTCACAGTCTACTAACTACTGTCACAGTCTACTAACTACTGTCACAGTCTACCAACTACTGTCACAGTCTACTAACTACTGTCACAGACTACAAACTACAGTCACAGTCTACTAACTACTGTCGCAGACTACCAACTACTGTCGCAATCTACCAACTACTGTCACAGTCTACCAACTACTGTCGCAGTCTACCAACTACTGTCGCAGTCTACCAACTACTGTACCAACTACTGTCACAGTCTACCAACTACTGTCACAGTCTACCAACTACTGTCACAGTCTACTAACTACTGTCACAGTCTACTAACTACTGTCACAGTCTACCAACTACTGTCACAGTCTACCAACTACTGTCGCAGTCTACCAACTACTGTCGCAGTCTATTAACTACTGTCACAGTCTACATTAACTACTTTCGCAGACTACTAACTACTGTCACAATCTACTAACTACTGTCACAGTCTATTAACTACTGTCACAGTCTACTAACTACTGTCACAGACTACAAACTACTGTCACAGTCTTCTAACTGTCACAGTCTACTAACTACTGTCACAGTCTACTAACTACTGTCGCAGACTACTAACTACTGTCACAATCTACTAACTACTGTCACAGTCTATTAACTACTGTCACAGTCTACGAACTACTGTCACAGACTACGAACTACTGTCACAGTCTACCAACTACTGTCGCAGTCTACCAACTACTGTCGCAGTCTACCAACTACTGTCACAGTCTATTAACTACTGTCACAGTCTACCAACTACTGTCACAGACTACCAACTACTGTCACAGTCTACCAACTACTGTCACAGTCTACTAACTACTGTCACAGACTACTAACTACTGTCACAGTCTACCAACTACTGTCACAGTCTACCAACTACTGTCACAGTCTACTAACTACTGTCACAGTCTACCAACTACTGTCACAGTCTACTAACTACTGTCACAGTCTACCAACTACTGTCACAGTCTATTAACTACTGTCACAGTCTACCAACTACTGTCACAGTCTACCAACTACTGTCACAGTCTACTAACTACTGTCACAGTCTACTAACTACTGTCACAGTCTATCAACTACTGTCACAGTCTACTAACTACTGTCACAGTCTACCAACTACTGTCACAGTCTACTAACTACTGTCACAGTCTACCAACTACTGTCACAGTCTATTAACTACTGTCACAGTCTACTAACTACTGTCGCAGACTACTGTCACAAGACTAACTACTAGTACAGAAAGTTTGGAGCTTTTGTCCACTCTGTCCACATACGACCATTTTGGTCCCTAGCTATATTCATGACACATTGTCTTCATGTGATGAACAGTTCTACCAAGTTTTTTTGTATTTGTTATCTATTTCTGGGCAAATCTCCAAACTTGAGTTAGAAATTTAAAATACCTAGATAACTGGATTGAACAAAAACACAACAACATTGTGGAATGAATTTTAATGTATAAACAAATGTTAGAGGATAAGATATGTCATAATGCAATGAAAGATGAAACCAGAGACAGTTGCTATGGTGACTATATCTCTGATATGTGAGTCCACATTTTTTGATGTTTCCAAAGTTATAGTGGCTTTGTGTTTATTGTCATGAACAGATAATTGAATATTTTGATATGCACTTTAAAAATAATTACTTTCCAGTGTTACACTCATGACAAAGACCACTGAATGACTATATACACCGAGGATTAATGCTCCGCGACATCGTATAAATACATAAAAAGAAAAAGATGTCAGGGAACATTGTCTCGGAGTATATTTAGTCATTGAGGGACATTATGTATGTAATAATATAAAAAAGTCTGGCATGTAAAGTGGGTACATCGGGCTTTTTCTAAAATGTTAAAAATGTTCCATTTCATGATAAAAATGCCATATCAATCAAATTATGGTGATGGCAGAGTGTAGACAGTCGATGGCAGAGTGTCGACAGGTGATGGCAGAGTGTTGACAGGCGATGGCAGAGTGTCGACAGGTGATGGCAGAGTGTAGACAGTCGATGGCAGAGTGTCGACAGGTGATGGCAGAGTGTAGACAGTCGATGGCAGAGTGTCGACAGGTGATGGCAGAGTGTAGACAGTCGATGGCAGAGTGTCGACAGGTGATGGCAGAGTGTTGACAGGCGATGGCAGTGTCGACAGGTGATGGCAGTGTTGACGGGCGATGGCAGAGTGTCGACAGGCGATGGCAGTGTCAACAGGCAATGGCAGTGTCGACAAGTGATGGCAGTGTCGCCAGGTGAAGGCAGAGTGTCGACAGGTGATGGCAGTGTCGACAAGTGATGGCAGTGTGTCGACAGGTGATGGCAGTGTCGACAGGCAATGGCAGAGTGTCGACCGGCGATGGCAGTGTCGACATGTGATGGCAGAGTGTCGACAGGCGATGGCAGTGTCGACAAGCGATGGTAGTGTCGACAGGCGATGGCAGAGTGTCGACAGGTGATGGCAGTGTCGACAAGCGATGGCAGTGTCGACAGGCGATGGCAGAGTGTCGACAGGCGATGGCAGTGTCGACAGGCGATGGCAGAGTGTCGACAGGCGATGGCAGAGTGTCGACACGGTCTTTAAATTTAAATTCACCATAGAATTTGAATGAAATTGGTCTTAAATTGCATAAATTAACCCTGCTGCGTCACCTAGGATAGCATATATTAATGTGCAGAATGAATTTAGTTGCAAATAAGGAGTCAGTTTTAGTGGATTCATCATGTTTGAACCATGTAGAATAAAAAATACCATTATGTGTCGATTTTAAGCCAGACGCCTAATCCCCAAAGAAAAGCCTGATGTACACCCTTTAACGTGCAACTCTGAAGCCATAAAAAGTGGCTAATAGAGTTTATAGAACTACAAAGTTTGCAATTAAATTTTAGGTTACAAAGATTAACAAAACTGACCATTGAATAAACAAATATTGCAGGTAATGACAGTTTTTCTGCAACAGAAATGTTATAACAAGACCTCGGTCTGAGGTGTCTCGCCCACCTTGGCCCACCGCGGCAAAAGGCATATGAAATATTTTATTAAATTTAAGCTTAAATGATGTCCACCAAAGACAACACTTCATACCTAACCAAGGTTAAGTTTGGGGAAAATAACGCAAAACATGACCTTGACCTTGGTAATTTTTGTCGTTCAGTGATGTCCACCAATGCCAACAATACATATGACCAAGTATCAACAAACAAATTTAAGTTATCAGAAAAAAATAACTGAGGTTAACTTACCTAGCCAAACTGATGTTTAGGGTAAATAACGCAAAACATGACCTTAATCGTGGTAATTTTTGTCATTCAGCGATGTCCACCAATGCCAACAATACATATCACCAAGTATCAAAGACATAAAGTGAGGCAATCACATAAAGTTAATTGAGGTTAAGTTACCTAACCAAGGCTAAGTTACCTAAGGTTCAGTTTTTGGGAAATAACACAAAATATGACCTTGACCTTGGTATTTTTTGTCGTCCAGCAATGTCCACCAATGCCAACAATACATAAGACCAAGTATCAAAGACATAAAGTGAGACAATCACATAAAGTTAACTGAGGTTAAGTTACCTGACCAAGGTTAAGTTGGGGTAAATAAGCAAAATATGACCTTGACCTTGGTAATTTTTATCATTCAGTGATGTCCACCAGCGCCAACAATGACCAAGTATCAAACAAAGAAAATGAGGCAAACACATACTGTCAACCGAGGTTACGTTACCTAACTATCGTGGGCGAGACAAAATTGTATATCGAAAGAGCAATACAAATGGTTTTAAAATGAAGTCATAATAATCAATTAGTAACCAGTTAGAAAATAACTAGAAAATGTGTCGCTGGAACACGGATACCCAGCTGTATTCTGGATAGATGACAGCATCATTGAAGACATTCAGTATTTATAAAAGGAAACATTTGACTTGGAGGATAGCTTGAACTATTTTGGTACGAATGTATAACACTCATCAACCATGGTGTGATAGATGGACAGAACTTACATACGGACAAAAGGTAACACTATATACATCCCCCCACCCTCCCCACCCCACTCACCAATATTGTGGTGCAGGGCATAAAAATCATATCCTACAAAAAAACATACCTTGGACATACCTTTGTCAATATTTAACGTTAAACATTGTTTACGAAAAAATTGTGAGGTTGATAATTACATATAAGCCATAATACAAAAATATATCTAGGAATACATATTGACATGTCAATTTTAACAGGCCAGTGTCGATCTGCCACTACCAATCCCAGTATTCCACCACATGGATTTCCTGTTCTCTTTTTCGTTCTTATCAAACTGATTTTTGGTTCCATGTCAGTGGTGGCAGAAAAGATCCAAAGTGGCAACATTTGCATTTGAAGATTCTAGGCCCATTTCATACTTAAATTTCGATGTAAATGGAGGGCGGGCATGAAACTTTCATTCCAGTAAACTAAATTTAAATATTTAAAAACAACTTTCACATAATTGGATTGTTTAACGGTAATTTCTAATCAGCAAAAGGTAACGGGATAAGAGAATATAAGAACCCATCATGAGTATCCAGGTGAGATAGGGAAATCTCACCCGAGGGGTCAGAAGTGCAACTAGGGACGAGGGCGCTTTACACTACAATAAGGCGATGTTACCGACGTCATGACGTCTCATGTAAGATAAGAGTTACCTCCCAGCCAACCCCGTTTTTGCTTCTTGGAGAAGGCGTTGGATGGGGTATGAAAGTTAATACTTGGACCAAGTAATGAAGTAAAAAATATAAAACAAGTGTATTACACTGTCTGATAAGAGAAGATCAAACCACAGACAATGTTTGTTCCTCTCAAAATATTGCGAAAGAGATATAATAATTTGGTAGTTGTCCAATTGTCTCTCTGTTGATTATACAGCTCCATATGCAGATCATCACCTTCATTCACTTCAATACCAGGGAATCAGCTTTGTTTATAATCTCTTATCTCAAGGCATGTAGATCTCTCGTGGCATTCAGAGTTACCTGATAACAGGGGAGACTCACGGAATATTGATCTGATGAAATAATCGATTGTTACCAATGATCATTGATTAAGATAATCGATTGGAAAAATATAAATAAAATATTTTTATAATGTTGAAAATGAAAAGTAACAACTTGGACATGTTGGAGTTTCTGTTGTTTTTAATTTTAATAAAAACAGCAACAAAAGACCATCACACAAAGGGAAGAGAATTTTTTAATCTTTTTTATAAGAATCATGGTCAGAGAATTTCTGAAATAGTTTTTCAAATTTCTCTTCCTATTTACAGACCTACAGATTATAATGGATTATTCAAGCCACTGCAGTGACGGATGACTGACTGTGAATGTCAGCTGATTGTCAATCACTAACATCCAAGACTTTATCATGTTTATACAAGATATGATCTTGTAATACGAGATATACTCTGTCGTTTCTGTATATATTATAAGGGATCTGTGTCATGTTTCATACACACATATTGTGAAGACTCCATCTGTATATATGGGATATGTTTCATGTTTAGTACACATATTGTCAAGACTCCATCTGTATATACGGGATATGTGTCATGTTTCATACACACATATTGTCAAGACTCCATCTGCATTTCTGCTTCCTCCAGTTCATCATCCCGCGTGAACACTTCCAGATTTCTCATAGACATCTGCGTCAGATTAGGACAACCCGTCATCATGGTGACTGTCAAATCCGGCATGACTTTGGTGCCGTCCAGACTCAACATTTGTAGAAATGGTAAAGTCAAACTCAGCACCCCTGGAATGGATTTAGGAATATAAAAATTGCTAAATAGTACCACAAAAGTTACATTTTTTTGTACCGCTATTGAATTCCATCAAACAATCTTGTGTTTTGTTTTCAGTAAATATTCAAAAATGGTTGATGTGTACTGTTTGTCAATGCAATTATTTTGTGTTTTATAAGCTAAATGTTACGGATATTGTCTCTTTCAATACCGAGCATAGACTGCTTCACAGCGTTTGAATTAAACGCGACATGTGCAGTGAAGCAGTTTATTCCGACCGATTCTGTAGGCCGAAATCTGACTGACCAGTCTGACGTGACCTCCAATGCAGTGTTATCAGATCCTTTACCTTAGTAGTGTAGAGTATCGTAGTGTGATAATCCGATTTTAATGAGATTGTAAAATTATGATCCTGTTACCATAGATAACTGATGCTAATGCCACTATAATGTAATGCGTTACTCAACTGGCTTGTCTCATATCTGCGACCATAAAATGCACGATTACCATCTGGAAAGTTCATAACAAAATACTATTACCGATGAATTTTGAGTTTTCATAAAAAAAGTGTATGATGTATGATTTCCATATATATTTCTGGCATTTAAATGGAAAAGCATTAGAATACCATGCTAAGAATTTATGCTGTGGCTTATTTTATGGTCTGAAATTATGTTTTATGGCTCCGTTACCGCGTCGCCGTCAAACGAAATTCCCAGACTGTAAAACCATTCACATACCGTCCCAGACTGACTGCGTTCTGTCTTAGAAACATAGATACACACAAGGGTTAACTCAAGTTTAAGGCAGAACTTTATTCATAAACCACATTTTACTTCTTTTAAAATCTTGGAGGCATTACAAACACTATATGCAGGAAGCGTGTAGCAGTATTAATAAAGAGATGCTCAGTAACTTACCTTTATATGCAGGAAGCGTGTAGCAGTATTAATAAAGAGATGCTCAGTAACTTACCTTTATATGCAGGAAGCGTGTAGCAGTATTAATAAAGAGATGCTCAGTAACTTACCTGTCTATGCAGGAAGCGTGTAGCAGTATTAATAAAGAGATGCTCAGTAACTTACCTGTCTATGCAGGAAGCGTGTAGCAGTATTAATAAAGAGATGCTCAGTAACTTACCTTTATATGCAGGAAGCGTGTAGCAGTATTAATAAAGAGATGCTCAGTAACTTACCTTTATATGCAGGAAGCGTGTAGCAGTATTAATAAAGAGATGCTCAGTAACTTACCTTTATATGCAGGAAGCGTGTAGCAGTATTAATAAAGAGATGCTCAGTAACTTACCTTTATATGCAGGAAGCGTGTAGCAGTATTAATAAAGAGATGCTCAGTAACTTACCTTTATATGCAGGAAGCGTGTAGCAGTATTAATAAAGAGATGCTCAGTAACTTACCTTTATATGCAGGAAGTGTGTAGCAGTATTAATAGAGTGATGCTCAGTAACTTACCTTTATATGCAGGAAGCGTGTAGCAGTATTAATAAAGAGATGCTCAGTAACTTACCTTTATATGCAGGAAGCGTGTAGCAGTATTAATAAAGAGATGCTCAGTAACTTACCTTTATATGCAGGAAGCGTGTAGCAGTATTAATAAAGAGATGCTCAGTAACTTACCTTTATATGCAGGAAGCGTGTAGCAGTATTAATAAAGAGATGCTCAGTAACTTACCTTTATATGCAGGAAGTGTGTAGCAGTATTAATAAAGAGATGCTCAGTAACTTACCTTTATATGCAGGAAGCGTGTAGCAGTATTAATAAAGAGATGCTCAGTAACTTACCTTTATATGCAGGAAGCGTGTAGCAGTATTAATAGAGTGATGCTCAGTAACTTACCTTTATATGCAGGAAGTGTGTAGCAGTATTAATAAAGAGATGCTCAGTAACTTACCTTTATATGCAGGAAGCGTGTAGCAGTATTAATAAAGAGATGCTCAGTAACTTACCTTTATATGCAGGAAGCGTGTAGCAGTATTAATAAAGAGATGCTCAGTAACTTACCTTTATATGCAGGAAGCGTGTAGCAGTATTAATAAAGAGATGCTCAGTAACTTACCTTTATATGCAGGAAGCGTGTAGCAGTATTAATAAAGAGATGCTCAGTAACTTACCTTTATATGCAGGAAGCGTGTAGCAGTATTAATAAAGAGATGCTCAGTAACTTACCTTTATATGCAGGAAGTGTGTAGCAGTATTAATAAAGAGATGCTCAGTAACTTACCTTTATATGCAGGAAGCGTGTAGCAGTATTAATAAAGAGATGCTCAGTAACTTACCTTTCCTTGATACCCTTGTTTTACTGAGGTTAAGTTTAATAAGATTTGAACACAAGTTAAGTGCCCCAGACAGCAAATACTTCGTGGAAATTCTGAAAAAGAAAAAAACATCTGACAAAACAGTACATTTTTAAATGGCATCTTATTTATTTCTGAAATTAGTACTGTTTTCTAGTTTATTTCAATAAAAGTTGTTTTTTAAATGAGATATGTGCATTTAAATGAAACATTATATAAGAACTTTTAAGAAAACACTACAAACAAGCTAAAAACAATACTAGATGTAACAGCAATTATACTAGATGTAACAGCAACTATACTAGATGTAACAGCACTATACTAGATGTAACAGCAGCTAAACTGGATGTAACAGCAGCTATACTGGATGTAACAGCAACTATACTGGATGGAACAGCAGCTATACTGGATGTAACAGCAACTATATTGGATGGAACAGCAGCTATACTGGATGTAACAGCAACTATACTAGATGTAACAACAGCTATACTAGATGTAACAGCAACTATATTGGATGGAACAGCAACTATACTAGATATAACAGCAGCTATACTAGATGTAACATCAGCTATACTAGATGTAACAGCAGCTATACTAGATGTAACAACAACTATACTAGATGTAACAACAGCTAAACTCGATGTAACAGCAGCTATACAAGATGTAACAGCAACTATATTGGATGGAACAGCAACTATACTAGATATAACAGCAGCTACACTAGCTATACTGGATGTAACAGCAACTATATTGGATGGAACAGCAGCTATACTGGATGTAACAGCAACTATACTAGATGTAACAACAGCTATACTAGATGTAACAGCAACTATATTGGATGGAACAGCAACTATACTAGATATAACAGCAGCTATACTAGATGTAACATCAGCTATACTAGATGTAACAGCAGCTATACTAGATGTAACAACAACTATACTAGATGTAACAACAGCTAAACTCGATGTAACAGCAGCTATACAAGATGTAACAGCAACTATATTGGATGTAACAGCAACTATACTAGATATAACAGCAGCTACACTAGATGTAACAGCAGCTATACTAGATGTAACAACAACTATACTGCAACTATACTAGATGTAACAGCAACTATACTAGATGTAACAACAGCTATACTGGATGTAACAGCAACTATATTGGATGGAACAGCAACTATACTAGATGTAACAGCAACTATACTAGATGTAACAGCAACTATACTGGATGTAACAGCAACTATACTAGATGTAACAGTACCTATACTGGATGTAACAGCAGCTCTACTAGATATAACAGCAGCTATACTAGATGTAACAGCAGCTATGCTAGATGTAACAGCAACTATACTAGATGTAACAGCAGCTATGCTAGATGTAACAGCAACTATACTGGATGTAACATCAGCTATACTAGATATAACAGCAGCTATACTAGATGTAACAGCAGCTATGCTAGATGTAACAGCAACTATACTGGATGTAACAGCAGCTATATTAGATGTAACAGCAGCTATACTAGATGTAACAGCAGCTATACCAGATGTAACAGCAGCTATACTAGATGTAACAGCAACTATACTGGATGTAACAGCAGCTATATTAGATGTAACAGCAGCTATACTAGATGTAACAGCAGCTATACCAGATGACACAGCAGCTATACTAGATGTAACAGCAGCTATACCAGATGTAACAGCAGCTATACTAGATGTAACAGCAGCTATACCAGATGTAACAGCAGCTATACCAGATGTAACATCAGCTATACCAGATGTAACAGCAGCTATACTGGATGTATACTAGATGTAACAGCAACTATACTAGATGTAACAGAAGCTATACTAGATGTAACAGCAGCTATACCAGATGTAACAGCAACTATACTAAATGGAGCTGGTTTAAACAGGATCTTGGGAAGTGGCAGAAACAGGATTCAAAAGGGAGAAATTGGACTCAAGAAATGGAAAATGAGTCAAAACCTTTCTGGTAAAAGGGACAATGGGTAGAGCTACAACCACTCCGCAGGAGAAAATGGATAATAACACCTTGAGTAGTGGAGTAATTGGCAAAAACATTTTAGGAAACTGGAAAAAGTACAATTTAAATTAGACCAACACTCGCCCCCACATGAAGCAATATGAATAAACACGTACCCTGTAGATGCCATACTGAGGTCAACAAGATTTGTCAATGCTGAAAAAGATGATATAATTTAAATTAAAAGCTGAAAAACAGAAGCATTTACTTGTTTTGCCTACAAATGTACACTTTTTTTATTCAAAACTATATAGCAGGCCTACTGATTATGTGACAGAACCTGTTATGATCAGACCGAAGTATTTTTCCATGGCAAAGCGAAGCATTATACTTTTTCTAAAATGACTAACTTTCAACATATTTCTTTTACATCAATTGCGAAACAAGTTTTTGCAACTTATATTAATCACTCTCGAAGGTTTCCTGAGAAAAAACAGTAGTAAGCTATGTGGCTTAATTATCTTGCTCAAGGATAAATAACATTGCCGCGGCGAGGATTGAACTCATGACCTCTCGATCTACAGTCTGACGCTCACCCAGTGGACCATGCACTCAACTCCTTGAGTACTTTAAGTCAAAATGTAATAAGAAGTACAGAATGTTGCTCGTAATGCCTGTGTCGCCTCGGCCGAGAGGTTAATGACGCTGCGTTGTAAACCTTCTCACCTCTCACCGCTGTGGGTTCGAATTCCACTGGGAGCTAGACTTGTATGTCAGGAAGTGTCGATTCTTACAGATGGCGGGAGGTGTATAGTCCTAGTTCTACCCAGGAAAAGGGGGTGGTCTGCCTCCACCACAAAAAAATCGACTGTCATTTATAATCTGACATGTTGAAAATGGCGTAAAACACCATACAAGTAAAACAGCATACTAATAAACAAACATCACAATGCCTGGTAATGGTTATATTATGTGCACTATATTGCTCTAAAAATAAAACAAAGGAAAAATCTTTAAAAAGCACAAAAATATCCTAGCTATAAAAGAAAAGATGTAAAACAATGAAAATTGAATGTTAGTCAAAAACTGAATGCTATGTATAACCTTAGAATCGGTAAGTTACCAAGAAATCACAATAGCAAGAGAACGCATCCTTGAACTCGAAAGTAAAATAACAGTACCCAAGCTTAATATTTGAAGACATAAAACCAACGTACACCCAATAACAGTTGCTCCTATGTCAGTTACGAGAGTTCTGTCGATATTGAGCACTTCTAGCTGCCTCAGTCCCTCCAGGAACATCATCGCCGTGTCTGTCAACTTGGTGTTACTTAGCAATAACTTCCTAAGGCTGCAACAAAATAGTTCAAAGTTTAAATATCTTTTTTATACAATCTGTTGTCATGTTATGTCCTGTTTAACATTGTACTAGACAGTATCTCATAGGCATAGGAGCCTGTGTGTGTGTGTGTGTGTGTGGGTGGGTGTGGGGGGGGGGGGGGGGGGGGGGGGGGGGGGGGGGGGACCAGGCCCCACAAAGTTAGCATACTTTTTTTTGATTGTCAAATTTCTTCTTCAAAAAGTTTGCCCCCACATCCCCTCCCCACACTCAATAACTGAAACGTTCCTATGCCCATATATCTCTGGAGTGAAATACAGAAATAACATTAGAATTGAAATTGAATTGGGTTTAAAGGCACACCAAAACATCATGAAAGGTTATATGGCGCCTAACAGGAATGAACGTGCCAGGCTCATCCTCCATGTACATCAAGATAAAATATGGAAAATATGTGACAGTGTGTTTGTGAGATTGCGGTGGTTGAATTCTACCCCGGCAACCACATGGGGGAAATACCATTAGAGGGTTTCACACCAAGGTCAGACAGCCTGTAGCAGTGTAGGGCCTTACACTACAGTTATGTTTATGATACTTTCATAAAAGAATGTCTTGCACATCTCAATAAAATTGCAGCCATTTATGGTTAAAAATAAATGTATTTTTATATTCACCCCTTCACAGTTTTAAGAAATATAATTAAATATGGGTTTGACTGACAGATCGGAAGCAGTATAGTTTAACATAGGCACACAATAGTTCAACATACATGCAGTAATACATTACCCATCCCATACCTTGTTATTTTACCAATGTGCTCTATTCCTTCATCGCCAACATAGATATAATTTGTTAAATCTAACGCAACAAGTGGAAAACCTGAAAACAAAAAAGTCTGACAATGAAAAAAAATACTAAAAGTGTATAATAACTTATATATTAGAACTGAAATGAATTGGGTTTAAGGCACACCAACACAAAAGGTTATATGCTGCCAACAGGAATGATCCACTCTCAGTTTACATCAAGATAAAAAGATGCAGAATGGGCCTAGAAGTTTCTCACCTGCAGAACTGCAGAGTTGATGCAAATTCTGTTGTAAACATTCCATTTTTTTTCTGGAGCCATGCTAATTGTTTTCTGCCATCATTCAATAGCACCTGAAACAACACAGGCATGGGGACGAAGACCTTTAATGAACACGACAAAAATGATGAAATAAATAGGAATTTGAAAAGGTTTTACCCATATGCCTGGATAACCTTGCCCAGGAACCACACAGGGAACTAATGGTGACAACACCGTATACAATGGTTTGTTTGTTTGTGTGGTGTTTTACGTCATTTTCAACACATGTAAGGTTATATATGATGGTCGCTTTTTGTGGTGGAGGCAGACCACCCACTTTTTCTGGGTAGAACCAGTACTGTATACCTCCCGCCATCCGTAAGAATCGACACTTCCTCACTTATAAGTCGAGCTCCCAGTGGGATTCGAACCCGCAGCGGTGGGAGTCGAAGGTTTACATGGTAACGTCGTTAACCATTCGGCCACTGAGACGCTATTCATATACAGTGGAGGAGTAATAATAATTATAAGGATAAAAAAGTATTCATAACTTTAATAATGCAATGATTTTTATAAGATTGTCAGAAAATAAATATCAATGGTCGTATTTAATGGTCAAATTTCTTATTTTTCTCTATAGAACATTTGAAACAAGAAGTCAATGACCTTGAAGCTCTACTGATAGATTTTGATAGCTAGGTCAGCCATGGGAACCTGTGAAGTTTTATGGAAATAAGACCAACACTTTCAGAGAAGTAGTTGCCACAAGTGTTTCCTATATCACTCTATGTAAAAAAAAATGGTCGCTGGCAGCCATGTTTGACATGGAATTGAAACAAATTTTGTTTAGGACCAACTACATGTCATGTCAGTCATTTTAGTAAAGGTTCCAAATCAATACCACTTATGCTTTTTGAGTAGTTGCCACAAACTTTTATTTAAGCTATGGCAGCCATCTTGAATTTCTGGCCAACCTGATTATTACTTAGAACTAACTGGATATCAAGACAAACATTCCTGTAAAGTTTTATGAAAGTCATTTTGGTAAAGGTACCAAACCGATACCACTTATGATTTTAGAGAAGTAGTCACAAAATTGTATTTAAAATCTATTTTTAGCCATGGCAGCCATCTTAAATTTTAGGCTAACCTGATTTTTACTTAGGACCAACAAGACATCAAGAGCAACATTCCTATATTCCTAATATTATAAGAGAGACTTACCTGACAAATACTGTATGCCTGTATTTGTGGGTTTCAGTCTAGATGGAAGAGAGACTTACCTGATAAATACTGCGTGCCTGTATTTGTGGTTGTCAGTCTGGAGGGTAGGGTGACTTACCTGACAAATACTGCATGCCTGTATTTGTGGTTATCAGTCTGGATGGAAGGGTGACTTACCGGACAAATACCGCATGCCTGTATTTGTGGTTGTCAGTTTGGATGGAAGGGAGACTTACCTGACAAATACTGCATGCCTGTATTTGTGGTTGTAAGTCTAGATGGAAGGGAGACTTACCAGACAAATACTGCATGCCTGTATTTGTGGTTGTCAGTCTGGACAAAATTTACCTGACAAATACTGCATGCCTGTATTTGTGGTTGTCAGTCTGGACAAAATTTACCTGACAAATACTGCATGCCTGTATTTGTGGTTGTCAGTCTGGACAAAATTTACCTGACAAATACTGCATGCCTGTATTTGTGGTTGTCAGTCTGGATGAAAAGGAGACTTACCCGACAAATACTGCATGCCTGTATTTGTGGTTGTCAGTCTGGATGGAAGGGTGACTTATCTGACAAATACTGTATGCCTGTATTTGTGGTTCTTAGTCTAGATGGAAGAGAGACTTACCTGATAAATATTGCATTCCCGTATTTGTGGTTGTCAGTCTTGATGGAAGAGTAAGTGTGTGTAGATGTAAACCTGAAAATAAAATGTTATAGGGATAATCTATTAAAGATACACTGGGCGTCTTGGCAGCTTCTCAAAACGCAATGTTTCCTCCTTACATCAAAACCCTGTTAGTTCAAATGGATTTATTTTACACTGATTGCAATGAAACCTCTCTGGACTTATTGTAATCACTCTCGATGTCTTCCTGGTAGAACCAGTACCAGCAAATGAAGATAAAATGTCTTGCTCAGGCACAAAACACATATTGTCATGGCAGGGATCGAACTCACGACTTTTCAATCCTGGGCCCAATGCTCTACCACCAGACCACAGCGCTCCATCAGCCATTGCTCTACCACCAGATCACAGCGCTCCATCAGCCATTGCTCTACCACCAGACCCAGCGCTTCATCAGCCATTGCTCTACCACCAGACCACAGCGCTCCATCAGCCATTGCTCTACCACCAGACCACAGCGCTCCATCTGCCATTGCTCTACCACCAGAGCACAGCGCTCGATCAACCATTGCTCTACCACCAGACCACAGCGCTCCATCAGCCATTGCTCTACCACCAGAGCACAGCGCTCCATCAGCCATTGCTCTACCACCAGAGCACAGCGCTCCATCAGCCATTGCTCTACCACCAAAGCACAGCAATCCATCAGCCATTGCTCTACCACCAGAGCACAGCGCTCCATCAGCCATTGCTCTACCACCAGAGCACAGCGCTCCATCAGCCATTGCTCTACCACCAGACTGCAGCGCTCCATCAGCCATTGCTCTACCACCAGAGCACAGCGCTCCATCAGCCATTGCTCTACCACCAGAGCACAGCGCTCCATCAGCCATTGCTCTACCACCAGACCACAGCGCTCCATCAGCCATTGCTCTACCACACAGCGCTCCATCAGCCATTGCTCTACCACCAGAGCACAGCAATCCATCAGCCATTGCTCTACCACCAGAGCACAGTGCTCCATCAGCCATTGCTCTACCACCAGAGCACAGCGCTCCATCAGCCATTGCTCTACCACCAGAGCACAGCGCTCCATCAGCCATTGCTCTACCACCAGAGCACAGCGCTCCATCAGCCATTGCTCTACCACCAGAGCACAGCAATCCATCAGCCATTGCTCTACCACCAGAGCACAGCGCTCCATCAGCCATTGCTCTACCACCAGAGCACAGTGCTCCATCAGCCATTGCTCTACCACCAGAGCACAGCGCTCCATCAGCCATTGCTCTACCACCAGAGCACAGCAATCCATCAGCCATTGCTCTACCACCAGAGCACAGCGCTCCATCAGCCATTGCTCTACAAACAGAGCACAGCGCTCCATCTGCCATGCTACCAAGAGTTGCTGGTAGCTTGTTTTAATGTTAACTGAATAGTTTTTAAAATCTTTTTTACATAAATATATTTGAGAAATAGAATTTACGGTGAATTATCGTGTAATATATCAAGGTTTGGAGTTCAATTGTAAACAATAATTTCACGAGCCCAAAGCACGAGTGAATTTATTGTTTACAATTGGTTTAAACATATTTTATTTCCAAATAGCTACAACAATACACAAATTGTTTACACAAAAACAAAACGATCAGAACGAAAGATAAAATCTTATCGAGTCATTATCCACTATTGTTTACAATTGAACGACAACCCGTGATATATTACACGATAATTTACCGTAAACGGTGTGCTATTTCTATTCTAATACCCCTAAAATGCGAAAATAATGCACACAACTGAAATTTTCGCACTGCATTACTTACTCTCCTAACGTTGCAAAAATTTCAGTGATATATCGCTGAATATAACGAGATATTTTAAACTAGGTTATATAGCGCGGGTGTTTTAGAATATTAGTTTATATTGTATTCACTTATGTTATGAGTGCATAATTGTTGTGCATACAAACCAATTGGGACTAGCAGAATGACTTCATTTATAATATAGCAATGTTTACCTTTCTGTTCATAATACAGCTATGTTTACCTTTCTGTTCATAATACAGCTATGTTTACCTTTCTGTTCATAATACAGTTATGTTAACCTTTCTGTTCATAATACAGTTATGTTTACCTTTCTGTTCATAATACTGTTACGTTTACCTTTCTGTTCATAATACTGTTACGTTTACCTTTCTGTTCATAATACTGTTACGTTTACCTTTCTGTTCATAATACAGTTATGTTTATCTTTCTGTTCACAATACAGCTATGTTTACCTTTCTGTTCATAATACAGCTATGTTTACCTTTCTGTTCATAATACAGTTATGTTTACCTTTCTGTTCATAATACAGTTATGTTTACCTTTCTGTTCATAATACAGCTATGTTTACCTTTCAAATGTTGCAAAGCATTATCTCCATTCAGATTTTCAGTACAGGCAATGTTCAGTGACACGAGTTTGGGATGGTTTTCTAAACATAGAAGTGATTCTGTGACTATCGCCGTCCGCGCCACGTTGAGTGACTCCAAGTTTTCTATATCCAGTATTCCTGATAGACTGACGACCTGTGACAGGTGGATAGGGTAGAAAGGGTAGATTTATAATTATATTGATCACATAACTGGCAGTGTGGGAGTGTAGTAAAGCCATGATATATTTATCATATAACACTAGTTTAATATGTAAATGAAGGCGGAATCATTTGGTCTTCTCTGTTCAGCTCGGTGTGCATTGGAATTGCCTTGTTGATTTCTGTTTAGAGACATTTTATGTATATTTTCAAAAAAAAAAGAAAAAAGGTCACAATATTCTTAATAAATGCACCTACACCGAGTACACGACATCAGCCACTTATCTCCCCCAGACTAATACCCCATTCTTGACTCTATGGACTTCCGGCCAGTTTCCAGAAAAAATGTTTTAAATTGATCGGTATTAAACAGGGCTCGATCTTTTAGTATGTTCTAAAAATAAACTGACACTGTCAATGATTTCGGACAAACAGTTCATTACTTACACGGTATATACACAAAAGTATATGTTTATTATGCCGGACACCGTATTGAGAGGTTTACACAGTATGTGACATCATTGAGCTTTAGCCAAGATACATCCCTACTGGTCTAAACAGATTAACTAAAATACATTTTAAATTATCAAATTATTTAAATAAACACTGTCACGTCTCATTACACACTGTCATGTGTCATTACACACTGTCATGTCTCATTACACACTGTCATGTCTTATTACACACTGTCATGTCTCATTACACACTGCAATAGATTTTCTTACATCACAACAGATATAATGGCTTTTTAAGACAAGTTTATGTTGAAATAGCAAGGAAGATACCTTTCCCGCCAGTGTATGATATGTTCTATAAAATTACCTTTGTATCTTCTAACGATAAAGACTTCAGCTGTTTAGCACATGAGTGTAGATGTGGGAATATTGCCTGAGTGACTGCAGTTCGGTTGAGGTTTAAATATTGCAGGTGTTGTGGTTGTGAGGATAAGTATTCTATCACGCCCTGGTCAGTTACACCTGTGTCCTCCAGGTTTAGTGACACCAAGTTCTCCATTTCTGTGAAAAATAACCAGATATCATTTATATATACACATAACCAGATACCATTTATATATACACATAACCAGATACCATTTATATATACACATAACCAGATACCATTTATATATACACATAACCAGATACCATTTATATATACACATAACCAGATACCATTTATATATACACATAACCAGATACCATTTATATATACACATAACCAGATACCATTTATATATACACATAACCAGATACCATTTATATATAACTGAAGGTTGACAATTAAGGTTTATTAATAATTCGGAGCTTAAAATCGGATGAACAGTAAAATGTTGATATGTCAGAAATGCTGATGAACTAAGTTGTTATTATCTGGCTCATCAACAACCTCTTTAGAATCACTCCCAGACTGAGACTCACTCGCAGACTGATGCTCACTGGCAGACTCCTACCCCTATGGTTATCATAGTGTCGTGTTTACGTCTACAACTGACTGACGAGGTGTTTATATTATTAAAGATTATTCTGCAGTATAAAAGTGGTTTTAGCATTGTCGCTGAGATTTCCTCTGTATTTGCAGTTGTAAATCATTTAATTGAAAATAACACCTGTCAGAATGACTGGTGTACTCTAACTACCAGTTATCAGAAGTTAGAGAATGGCAGACAGATGAAATGGACATGCTACAAAGCAAATATAGTATGGTCTCATCTCGTGCAATTTTTGGAATTATAAAGCTAAATCTGAAATAATCTTAACTGCAGTCTCAGGTACACTCAAACTTATTGTTAGAACAGTGATGTAAAACCACTCACTTGCAAAAATACTAACATAAATCTGAGGTAAACCAAACTTACTTGCGAGAACGTTGACACACTTGTTGGACAACTGTTTACAGGAACTCAGGTTTAGATTCTTTATCTTCTTCATATCTGTAATGTTATAACAATATACACATTTCAGTATAGACTATAACAATATACACATTTCAGTATAGACTATAACAATATACACATTTCAGTATAGACTATAACAATATACACATTTCAGTATAGACTATAACAATATACACATTTCAGTATAGAGATACTGTCTGCCTGTAATGTTATAACAATATACACATTTCAGTATAGACTATAACAATATACACATTTCAGTATAGACATACTGACTGCCTTTTTTTCCTATGCAACCCTCTCTGCATCACACGGAAGATAATTTAAAGAGAGTGACCTAATTAGTAAACTAATTTTCCTCACGAGTCATTTTAAAAAATCTTAACAAAACACAAACAAAGATATGAAAAAATGTATCATAAAGATACTTGTACTTATATCACAATAATGAATACTATACAAGTGACGATTGACTTGTACACTTTAAGCATCCACCTCACAGTATATAATCCAAGTAGTCATAAGCCTATAAGCGTTAATCTATCCTTGCTGTATTGCACTGGGCATTTTAGCGAGCAGAACTCGGTTTTAAGTCTCATCCGAGGCCTGGACAGGTGTATTTCGAGAACTAATCCAAATTCGGTCCTGACTGGGATAGAACGCACGATCCCTGGATTACAAAACCGAGCTGTTAACCATTACACCATGGCGACACCCGTCCAAGTGGACACACAGATAGGAGGGACAATGCTAACCATTACACCACGGCCACACCTGTCCAAGTGGACACAGAGATAGGAGTGACAATGCTAACCATTACACCATGGCCATACCCGTCCAAGTGGACACAGAGATAGGAGGGACAATGCTAACCATTACACCACGGCCACACCCGTCCAAGTGGACACAGAGATAGGAGGGACAATGCTAACCATTACACCACGGCCACACCAATCCCAGTGGACAAAGAGATAGGAGGGACAATGCTAACCATTACACCATGGCCACACCCGTCCAAGTGGACACACAGATAGGACGGACAATGCTAACCATTACACCATGGCCACACCCGTCCAAGTGGACACAGAGATAGGAGGGACAATGCTAACCATTACACCACGGCCACACCCGTCCCAGTGGACACAGAGATAGGAGGGACAATGCTAACCATTACACCACGGCCACACCCGTCCAAGTGGACACAGAGATAGAAGGGACAATGCTAACCATTACACCACGGCCACACCCGTCCCAGTGGACACAGAGATATAGGAGGGACAATGCTAACCATTACACCACGTCCACACCCGTCCCAGTGGACACAGAGATAGGAGGGACAATGCTAACCATTACACCACGGCCACACCCGTCCAAGTGGACACAGAAATAGGAGGGACAATGCTAACCATTACACCACGGCCACACCCGTCCAAGTGGACACAGAGATAGGAGGGACAATGTTAACCATTACACCACGGCCACACCCGTCCAAGTGGACACACAGATAAGAGGGACAATGCTAACCATCACACCACGGCCACACCCGTCCAAGTGGACACAGAGATAGGAGGGACAATGCTAACCATTACACCACGGCCACACCCGTCCAAGTGAGCACAGAGATAGGACGGACAATGCTAACCATTACACCACGGCCACACCCGTCCAAGTGGACACAGAGATAGGAGTGACAATGCTAACCATTACACCACGGCCACACCCGTCCCAGTGGACAGGAGGGACAATGCAAACCATTACACCATGGCCACACCCATCCAAGTGGACACAGAGATAGGAGGGACAATGCTAACTATCACACCACGGCCACACCCGTCCCAGTGGACACAGAGATAGGAGGGACAATGCTAACCATTACACCACGGCCACACCCGTCCCAGTGGACACAGAGATAGGAGGGACAATGCTAACCATTACACCACAGCCACACCCGTCCCAGTGGACACAGAGATAGGAGGGACAATGAGAAATTATTTGTATAGCTAATATAGAACTTTTCAGCCTTTAATACCTTCAAGTTGGTTTTGTTCTTATTCCTGAAAGAGATTTAATTCCGTATATCAGAGACCTCATAACAAATAGATAGGAAACTGTGACATGTATCTCAATTTCACACGACACAGTGCAGAAATTTCAAGAAATATTGCCCGACTTTAAGCACACACGTCATGAAGAGTTTTATGCATATACATTTTATTTGTCAAAACCTATCACAAATTTATTTCTGTTTCCAATTATGGTATTTTCCTTACCAAAACATTTTAAGCCAAAAATGAGTTGGGCAGAAGTGTTACTACGTCAATCTTTTGATTTTTAAAAGGAAAAAACAACAAGAGGTCAATGACCTTGAAGCTCTACTGATTGATTTTGATTTCAGGAAGTAGTCGCTACAGATTTGTTTTTCGAAAAATTATTTTTAGCCGTGGCAGCCATCTTGAATTTCGGTCGACCTGAAATTTTGCTAGGATCAATTAGACACCAAGAGCAACATTCCTGTGAAGTTTCATGAAAATCCGTCAAGTAGTTTCAGAGGAGTAGTCGCTACAAGTTTTCATTATATGACTCTATGTAAACAAAGATGCCCGCTGACAGCCATGTTTAACATCGAATCAAAACGATTTTTGACAAGGACCAACATCATGTCATGCTGATCATTTTAGAAAAAGTCCCATATCAATATCACTTATAGTTTTCAAGAAGTAGTCGCTACAAACTTGTATTTTGAAAATCTATTTTTAGCCATGGTGGCCATCTTGAATTTCCGGCCGACCTGAAATTTTGCTAGGATCAATAAGACATCAAGAGCAACATTCGTGTGAAATTTCATGAAAATCCGTCAAGTAGTTTCAGAGGAGTAATCACTACAAGTTTTCATTATATAACTCTATGTAAACAAAGATGGCCACTGGCAGCCATGTTTAATGTCGAATTAAAATAATGTTCGACTCGGATAACCAACATGTCATGTTGATCATTTTAGAAAAAGTCCCATATCAATATCACTTATAGTTTTCAAGAAGTAGTCGCTACAAACTTATTTTT
This sequence comes from Cyrtodaria siliqua, assembly GCA_037043455.1. Lineage (NCBI taxonomy): Eukaryota > Metazoa > Mollusca > Bivalvia > Adapedonta > Hiatellidae > Cyrtodaria > Cyrtodaria siliqua. The sequence continues at coordinate 115,695 of JAWPHD010000083.1, read as the reverse complement.
TAAAAATCTATTTTTAGCCAGGGCGGCCATCTTGAATTTCCGGCCGACCTGAAATTTTGCTAGGATCAATAAGACATCAAGAGCAACATTCCTGTGAAGTTTCATGAAAATCCGTCAAGTAGTTTCAGAGGAATAGTCGCTACAAGTTTTCATTATATAACTCTATGTAAACAAAGATGGCCGCTGGCAGCCATGTTTAACGTTGAATCAAAACGATTTTCGACAAGGATCAACATCATGTCATGTTGATCATTTTAGAAAAAGTCCCATATCAATATCACTTAGAGTTTTTAAGAAGTAGTCGCTACAAACTTGTTTTTTAAAAACCTATTTTTAGATTTGGCAGCCATCTTGGACTTCACATCAACATGAATTTTTGCTAGGATCAACTAGACTTCATGGGCAACATTTCTGTTAAGTTTCATGAAAATCCATTCAGTAGTTTCAGAGGAGTTGTCGCTACAAAAAAAAGTTTACGGACAGACAGACGGACGTCGCACCACGGCATAAGCCTTGAAATATATTTTTTTTATAAAAGTCCTTATTTTGAAAATAAAGATAAAGTAGTATAATCCTGTTTGCTATTTAATATGGATCTTTTGAATGTATTCTCCTCGAAATCAATGAATATTTGAGAGAGGAGTTAGAAGGAAAAGTTAAGGTGCCACGTGATATTTTGGCTACTTACTGATTCAGAGAAGACGTTTTCAGATAGTGTCAGATAGAAAGTTTCCCATCTGTTTATTATTATGTCTGTGAGATTAACAACAAAATCCCTATACATTTTTTTTTAATCTGATGTGTCCAAAGAAGCAGAACTACATAATACTGAAAACAGCACCTACTAGTAAGACACTGCATTCCAGCATCTGTGATTAACGGACACGAATTCAGGCTCAGATGGGACACATTGGTGTGCAATCTACAAAGGCAGTATACATGTGATAAAGACAAATTATGTAATAGATAGATGTGTATGGTCTCATCGAGTTGGCTGACAACCATTGAGATGGGCGTAGTCCATAGAGGTGTTTAAATCAACCAACTCGATGAGATCATACTCTGTTTTGCAGCATGTCCATTTTATCTGTCTACCAAAATCACTTTCAATAACTGGTAGTTAGAGTCATTCTGACGGGTGTTATTTTCAATTAAATGATTTACAACTGTACAAATACAAAGGAAATGTCAGCGACCATGCTACAAATTGAGAATATACACATAGAAAAGAACAGTGAATATCCCTTGTGGCTCTAAATACCTCAAAATGTTTTTTATCGCAGTATGCTTATTGTTAACCTTAACGGAGATGACAGAGACTTGGCGTCAAGTATTAGTGTATAACATTACCGTCAGATTTGCATTAATTCACCCGATGTACCCAGGCAGTAATTAAAACAACTAATTTGAAATGCACACTTTGGTAAAAAGTTGTGGTATATTTTTAACTCTTTGTTTACATACACAAAACCTGTGACAAAAATAAACCACTTGTCCCTGCACACTACCTGTTTTATGTTCAGTGCAGTGTTCAGGGGATTCAGCAAAATATCAGTTTACACATCAGGTTTTGAATCTATTGACTGGACATAGTTTGTGAAGATTAATTCTATTGATTGGAGTGTAATTCCCTACATTGCAAGGCTTCAGCGGCCCTGTTTTTGCCATGGACCATTCCAAGGCGGTAGCCCTATTGCAACTCTTTTGAGTTTTTGGTGTCTTATTTTGCCTTTTATTCATCTTTAAAGTTGTTCTTTGCTTCTCTATGTGTTTGTGGTCGACTGTCATCCTTGAATGCTACTTTTCCTGTTTGATTTTTATATCTACTTTTTCCGAATGCTTGTCGTCCGTTTCATTTTACGTTTTAATAAGCATATTCTGCCTTTAAGCAAACTTGGAGTTCAAATCCAGCTTTGGTGTTAATGATGCTGAGGGGTTAGCTGAATTGCCTCTCGACCAAAGAGTACCCAGTTCAAGTATTGCAATATTGTTGACAACACTGTACTGCAGGGAAAAACAATGATGTCCCAAAATGATGAACAAAGAAATGCGTTTAAACCCATCTGCCATATTGTTGTGCTCGCTGGTGCAGTCAAAAGTAGTTCTGTATTAAAGAGTGCTAATCTTTTTTTTCTTTAAACTTTTTTTTTAGTGCAATTTCCTGTTATTTTTTGGCTGTAACTATATTCTGGACATGTTGTTGATATTTGAAAATGGAGCTCATCATGATTTTGACAGTTTTTTATATACATTTCATAAGTGAAAGTAGACAGGGTACGAAATTGTAAGGGGTAAAAATAGTGTTGACCTTTGACCCGGTGTTAGTATACAACTGAAGAAATGTTTCTTAGAAGGTATTAAACCCCCTATTTCATTGTTGATGTTTAATAGCAGACATGTTTATTTGCATGATAAAGGAAGTTTCCCAGAATTCTAATCAGGTTTGAGTTTTTAACAGGTTGTCAACATTCTAACTTTACTATGGAAGGGGCATGGATACTCATTTACGCTATTATAACTTTTAACAAACAATGGGTCGAACAGTGTTGCAATGTCTTATATACAATCTCGGATTTCCATGGAAGCTGTATTTTATTTTGGACCAACAAAAGATCACATTGATTCAATGTTCCTGTGAAGTTTTATGAAAATCAGAATAAAAGTTAAAAGTTTGTTGTTTTAGGGACTGCAGACTGACACTTACCAGGGTTAGAGGACTGCAGACTGACACTTACCAGGGTTAGAGGACTGCCAACTGACACGTACCAGGGTTAGAGGACTGCCGACTGACACGTACCAGGGTTAGAGGACTGCCGACTGACACGTACCAGGGTTAGAGGACTGCAGACTGACACTTACCACGGTTAGAGGACTGCAGACTGACACTTACCAGGGTTAGAGGACTGCAGACAGACACTTACCAGGGTTAGAGGACTGCAGACAGACACTTACCAGGGTTAGAGGAACACACAGCAATCGGAAGTTTTTATCAAGTATTAAAATTAGCGTCTCATTTATTAATCATTTTCATTTTTTTCATTTTTCTTCTTATTCTACCATATGCTTCAATATATTATTGGTGTAATATAACCAACAGTTAGTAATGTGCAAAAACAATTTGCATTATCTAATACAACCAGTATTCTTAAACATGTAATAAATATTAATGACTAAACAAATGCCAATTAATTAAATACACTAACAGGATGCAGGAAATTTAAAAATTCAAGGTTGCCATGTGTTCCATTAATATGCTTATATATGCTTTCAAATGATGGTAGCCACCTACCTTACGGCATGTAGCAGTTCATTTGTTGCGTATGGGTAGCAGTCTAACACAAGCTTCCGCAAATAACTGAAAAGACAAGGTCAACTATTATTGTATGGAATGCCGGTCATGACATGTCATTTGCTTTTTGCCAGATGTCATTTGTCAATTTCTTTCAATTGTCAATTGTCAAATGGCATGTCGTGACCGGCATTCCTTAATTATTGTACTACGTAAGCACTAACAGTAGAAAAAATACCCAATGGCTACTAAATCTTTGTCAATCACCTTAAAAAGTAGTGCGTTTGCATTTTGTTGAGAAATGTACTGAATTGGAGTACATGTTCACAATTTTTGAAATGCTGACTACTACTTGCCTAACTTTTTTTTTACCTTCACAGCTAGTAGAGAATCACTTGTGCAATTAAGATTACGGATCAACTCACCACGGAATAAAAGGATTCAGTGAGCGCGGCTTCAGCTGTTTCTCCTTTATCAAATAGTGTAGAATCATTTGTGCCATCTCCTCCGAAACTCCAGACAAGGAGAGTAATTGGTGCCGAGGGTCGTTCAATCTGTGCGTGATATGTCTGAGGCAGTGTATAAGGAGGGACGTTACGACAGTTGTGGTGGGACCGGATGAGTTGGAAGAACCTAAGGCGGCACTGACTGATGGTTCACCTGCTGCTGGCGCTGGCTGTGCTAATCTTGCCTGGGCTCTCTCAACTGAATTAAAACATAAATGTGTACGAAGAATCAAATCTGATTTAGGGTGACATCTATAAATGCAATGTTTCTTTATAACAGATCAGTCCTTCTGTACAGCTTCTGATTCATGTTACAGTCTCTACACCATGTTTATCAATACATTTACAGGAAACGTGTTTTAAATCGAAATTTAAAAATATAAAGTCAAACATTTCATAGATGATTAAAACCGAAATGCTACCTTAAAACAACCAGTTATATTGTCCAATATATATATATTGTAGCGGTGACAACAAATATAAAGTAAACTAGAAATATGTCCGTAGGACACGGATGCCCCCGGTATAAGTTACTAGAACTATAAATTCGCCAAAAAAAAGATAAGGTACAAGTGGTAGAAGCAGTGGTGAATGGATAAAATAATAGATATACAATGCAATTATATGTGTTCAAAGTCAGTATATGCAACAATAAATTTGTATATGAAATGATTTTAAAGGAAGGTGAGAGAAACCACATTAAGGAATATGGTTTCAAATGGTTAAAAAAGTATTCAATAAGTATAAATAGGAATTTCTTGAACCGACGAAGTCATCCGTAATTTACTTTAATTACATAGAACGTGGAAATAGCAAAAGTTTCACTTTCTACAGATGTTTCTTGCCATTTCCAACATATACGAGTCACTTTAAAAATGCATTTTCTTCAGGAATTAACAATTCAGAAGCTGCACTGCTGTCAAAGATTATTGTTTCTTCTACAAGATGATTGCATGAATTTGGAATGAATGAAGTTCTTATTATTAAGTGATGTTGTTGAAGAAACAGTACTTATATTATGAATGTACCCCTAACTCATGCATACATTGATCGATTGATAAATTGAGTGGAAATAGAACCTGACCTGTATTTTATAATTACAAAATGACACACCAAATATGAATTTAAAAATATGGACCCTTTCAAAAGTTATTGAGCGGAAACCAATTTGTCGCAGAAAATTAAGTCGAAAAGGGGTCACAACTCCTGCATAAAATGAGCAACGTTGACAAAAATCGAACTTGACCTGTATTTTATAATTACACAGCTACACACCATTTATTAATTACAAACATGGACCCTTCAAAAGTTATTCAGCGGAAACCAATTTGTTGCAGAAAATTAAGTCGAAAAGCGGCCACAACTCCCTCAGAAAGTGACCGATGTTGACCTAAATCGAACTTGGCCTGTATTTTATAATTACACAGCTACACACCAAATATTAATTACAAACATGGACCCTTTCAAAAGTTATTGAACGGAAACCAATTTGTTTCAGAAAATTAAGTCGAAAAGGGGCCACAACTTCTGCATAAAATGAGCAACGTTGACCGAAATCGAACTTGACCTGTATTTTATAATTACACAGCTACACACCAAATATTATTACAAACATGGACCCTTTCAAAAATTATAGAGCGGAAACCAAATTGTTGCAGAAAATTAAGTCGAAGAGGGGCCACAACTCCTGCAAAAAATGAGCAACGTTGACCGAAATCGAACTTGACCTGTATTTTATAATTACAAAGCTACATACTAAATATTAATTACAAACATGGATCCTTCAAAAATTACTGAGCGGAAACCAATTTGTTGCAGAAAATTAGTCGAAGAGGGGCCACAACTCCTGCAAAAAATGAGCAATGTTGACCAAAATCGAACTTGACCTGTATTTTATAATTACAAAGAGACACACCACATATGAATTCAAAACATGGATCGTTTCAAAAGTTACTGAGCGGAAACCAATTTGTCGGACAGACGGGACGCACGGACAGACAGACAGCATTCTCGAATGCGGGGGGGGGGGCATAAAAATGCAAAGGGCCATAACTCCATCAAAAATCAGCAAACAGGAACGAAAGCGCGATATCCACAACTAGACATCATACCGATGCTTCCTGCAGTTTCGTCAAAATCCAACAAGCCATTTAGGAGGAGAAGTGGCGACAACATTTGTGACAGACGGACGGACAGAGCAAAAACAATATGTCGCCTCCACCTCGTGCGAAGAGACATAAATACGCTTTTTTCATGATTACCCTGGTAAGCAAGGAACTGTTTTCAAAGAAAATTTAGCGAAGTTCAGTGTTTTTACTTTCAAAACATAAATATATCTTTCTTTGGCAAGCAATGTTTGTTTAAATGATGGTGTTTGTTTGAATGGTGTTTGTTGTCACTTCTAGCACATTTAAGGCCATATATGGAGTCCATTTTCTTTAGTTGTAGAGGCAGACCACCCAAATTTTCATGGGTAGAACCATTAATGTATAACGACCGCCATCCGTAAGAATAAACGTTTTCTCACTTGACATGTCGAGCTCCCTTTAGGAATATTCAAAACGGAGATGATGACGATTTTCATATTTCAAGTTTGATGGTACCGGTTTTGATAAAAGGTTAACATTTTGATATAAGGAAAATGTTTAGGCCAAGCAGTTTGTAAACTTTACTACCAACAGGTCCCTTTAACATTGATAAAGAGCGTCTCCATGGCCGAATGGTTAATGACGTTGCATTGTAAACCTTCGCCTCTCACCGCCGCGGCTTCGAATTCCACTGGGAGCAAGACTTGTACGTGAGAAAGTGTCGATTCTTACGGATGGCGGGAGGTGTACAGTACTGGTTCTACACAGGAAAAGTGTGTGATCTGCCTCCACAACAACAAATCGACTGCCATATATAACCTTACATGTGTTGAAAATGACGTAAAACACCATACAAACAAACAAACAAATTAACATTGATAAACTTTACTACCGACCGGTCCCTTTAACATTGATTACTTTACTACCAACAGGTCCCTTTAACATTGATTACTTTACTACCAACAGGTCCCTTTAATATTGATTACTTTACTACCGACCGGTCCCTTTAACATTGATTACTTTACTACCGACCGGTCCCTTTAACATTGATTACTTTACTACCGACCGGTCCCATTAACATTGATAACTTTACTACCGACCGGTCCCTTTAACATTGATTACTTTACTACCGACCGGTCCCTTTAACATTGATTACTTTACTACCGACCGGTCCCTTTAACATTGATTACTTTACTACCGACCGGTCCCTTTAACATTGATTACTTTACTACCGACCGGTCCCTTTAACATTGATTACTTTACTATCGACCGGTCCCTTTAACATTGATTACTTTACTACCGACCGGTCCCTTTAACATTGATTACTTTACTACCGACCGGTCCCTTTAACATTGATTACTTTACTACCGACCGGTCCCTTTAACATTGATTACTTTACTACCGACCGGTCCCTTTAACATTGATTACTTTACTACCGACCGGTCCCTTTAACATTGATTACTTTACTACCGACCGGTCCCTTTAACATTGATTACTTTACTACCGACCGGTCCCTTTAACATTGATTACTTTACTACCGACCGGTCCTTTTAACATTGATTACTTTACTACCGACCGGTCCCTTTAACATTGATTACTTTACTACCGACCGGTCCCTTTAACATTGATTACTTTACTACCGACTGGTCCCTTTAACATTGATTACTTTACTACTGACCGGTCCCTTTAACATTGATAACTTACATGCCAACTCTCGCATGGAGCGTTGTTGATTTGCAGCATCTTCATGATCTGGATGACCTTCGGGGACTAATCTCTGACCCACTCCTCCGAAAGATTGTTGATTTGCCTGTCCTGCCACCTGCATTCCAAATATATCGTGACCTTGACCTTGAAAATGTAATTGTATAAGTCATTATGATTAATCACTCTCTTGCAAACCAGGTGAGATTGTTACATAGTAAAGGCTACTCTTGACTGGAACAGGCCTCAGCAAGTTAGTAATTCAGGGTTTCCCTTAGGGTCATAACATGCCTTCCTGTCTAGCAAAACAATATGCCTTCATTTCAGCAAAATGCCTAGACATGCCTTCATTTTCAATATTATTGACATATGAGACTATTTAAAAGCATTTCTATGACATTATTATTATGAATTACTAGTTGCTCCAGAAATAAGTAATAGATAGAGTCTGGTCTCAGCGAGTTGGCTTATTTAAACACCGGGATGGGCGTAGCCCATCGAGATGTTTAAATAACCAACGAGCTGAGACAGACTCTATCTTTTTTGTAGTATGGTGTACATAGTAACACTGTGACGTCATAGTGACCGTACTCTAAATTCCAATATCTGGTAGTTGTTGTACGGTAAGCCACGCCCCTTTAGTTACCCTAAATTAAACGATTTAATGCTCTGCATTCATCAAAGGAAATGTCACCGACCATGCTACAAGATACCGGTATTGTTATTTTCCACTGTAGATTAATTCTGTATAACCAGGAGTAAATGTCAAGCTCAATTCTTGAAATTTACTGTCAAAATGACATGCTTTCACAATTTTCTGAGGTAATTAACAATACCTATCACAAGGAATATTTTTGGGAAGTTTAATGAAATTAATGCATTAGCAGGTGTTCCCAGGGCCCCACATGGTATACATAAGACAGCAGGTGTTCCCAGGGCTCACCAGGTATACGTAAGACAGCAGGTGTTCCCACGGCCCACCCGATATACGTAAGACAGCAGGTGTTCCCAGGGCCCACCCGGTATACATAAGACATCAGGTGTTCCCAGGGCCCACCCGGTATACGTAAGACAGCAGGTGTTCCCAGCACTCACCCGGTATACGTAAGACAGCAGGGTTCCCAGGGCCCACCCGGTATACATAAGACAGCAGGTGTTCCCAGGGCCCACCCAGTATACACAAGACAGCAGGTGTTCCCAGGGCCCACCCGGTATACATAAGACATCAGGTGTTCCCAGGGCCCACCCGGTATACGTAAGACAGCAGGTGTTCCCAGCACTCACCCGGTATACGTAAGACAGCAGGGTTCCCAGGGCCCACCCGGTATACATAAGACAGCAGGTGTTCCCAGGGCCCACCAAGTATACATAAGATAGCAGGTGTTCCCAGGGCCCACCCGGTATACGTAAGACAGCAGGTGTTCCCAGGGCCCACCCGGTATACGTAAGACAGCAGGTGTTCCCAGGGCCCACCCGGTATACGTAAGACAGCAGATGTTCCCAGGGCTCACCCAGTATACATAAGACAGCATGTGTTCCCAGGGCCCACACGGTATACATAAGACAGCAGGTGTTCCCAGGGCCCACCCAGTATACATAAGACAGCAGGTGTTTCCAGGACCCATCCGGTATACATCAGACAGTAGGTGTTCCCAGGGCTCACCCGATATACATAAGACAGTAGGTGTTCCCAGGGCTCACCCGGTATAAATAAGACAGGTTTTCCCAGGGCCCACCTGGTATACATAAGACAGCAGGTGTTCCAAGGGCCCACCTGGTATACATCAGACAGTAGGTGTTCCCAGGGCTCACCCGATAAACATGAGACAGTAGGTGTTCCCAGGGCTCACCCAGTATAAATAAGACAGCAGGTGTTCCCAGGGCTCACCCAGTATACATAAGACAGCATGTGTTCCCAGGGCCCACCTGGTATACATAAGACAGCAGGTGTTCCCAGGGCCTACCCAGTATACATAAGACAGTAGGTGTTCCCAGGGCTCACCCGGTATAAGACAGGTGTTCCTAGGGCCCCACATGGTATACATCAGACAGTAGGTGTTCCCAGGGCTCATCCGCTATACATAAGACAGTAGGTGTTCCCAGGACTCACCCGCTATACATAAGACAGTAGGTGTTCCCAGGGCTCACCTAGTATAAATAAGACAGTAGGTGTTCCCTGGGCTCACCCGGTATAAGACAGGTGTTCCCAGGGCCCACCTGGTATACATTAGACAGTAGGTGTTCCCAGGGCTCACCCAGTATACATAAGACAGCAGGTGTTCCCAGGGGCCCACCCGGTATACGTAAGACAGCAGGTGTTCCCAGGGCCCACCCAGTATACATAAGACAGCAGGTGTTCCCAGGGCCCACCCGGTATACATCAGACAGTAGGTGTTCCCAGGGCTCACCCGATATACATAAGACAGCAGGTGTTCCCAGGGGCCCACCCGGTATACGTAAGACAGCAGGTGTTCCCAGGGCCCACCCAGTATACATAAGACAGCAGGTGTTCCCAGGGCCCACCCAGTATACATAAAACAGCAGGTGTTCCCAGGGTCCACCCAGTATTCATAAGACAGCAGGTGTTCCCAGGGCTTACCCAGTATACATAAGACAGCAGGTGTTCCCAGGGCCCACCCGGTATACATAAGACAGCAGGTGTTCCCAGGGCCCACCCAGTATACATAAGACAGCAGGTGTTCCCAGCACTCACCCAGTATACATAAGACAGCAGGTGTTCCCAGGGCCCACCCAGTATACATAAGACAGTAGGTGTTCCCAGGGCCCACCCGGTATACATAAGACAGCAGGTGTTTGCAGGCCCACCAGGTATACATAAGACAGCAGGTGTTCGCAGGCCCACCTGGTATACATAAGACAGCAGGTGTTCCCAGGGCCCACCCAGTATACATAAGACAGCAGGTGTTCCCAGGGCCCACCCGGTATACGTAAGACAGCAGGTGTTCCCAGGGCCCACCCGGTATACGTAAGACAGCAGATGTTCCCAGGGCTCACCCAGTATACATAAGACAGCATGTGTTCCCAGGGCCCACACGGTATACATAAGACAGCAGGTGTTCCCAGGGCCCACCCAGTATACATAAGACAGTAAGTGTTCCCAGGGCCCACCCGGTATACATAAGACAGCAGGTGTTCGCAGGCCCACCTGGTATACATAAGACAGCAGGTGTTCCCAGGGCCCACCCAGTATACATAAGACAGCAGGTGTTCCCAGGGCCCATCCAGTATACATAAGACAGCATGTGTTCCCAGGGCTCACCTGGTATACATAAGACAGCAGGTGTTCCCAGGGCCCACCCAGTATACATAAGACAGCAGGTGTTCCCAGGGCCCACCCAGTATACATAAGACAGCAGGTGTTCCCAGGGCCCACCCAGTATTCATAAGACAGCAGGTGTTCCCAGGGCTTACCCAGTATACATAAGACAGCAGGTGTTCCCAGGGCCCACCCGGTATACATAAGACAGCAGGTGTTCCCAGGGCCAACCCGGTATACATAAGACAGCAGGTGTTCCCAGGGCCCACCCGGTATACATAAGACAGCAGGTGTTCCCAGGGCCCACCCGGTATACATAAGACAGAGGTGTTCCCAGGGCCCACCCGGTATACATAAGACAGCAGGTGTTCCCAGGGCCCACCCGATATACATAAGACAGCAGGTGTTCCCAGGACCCACCCGGTATACATAAGACAGCAGGTGTTCCCAGGGCTCACCCGATATACATAAGACAGTAGGTGTTCCCAGGGCCCACCCGGTATACATAAGACAGTAGGTGTTCCCAGGGCTCACCCAGTATACATAAGACAGCAGGTGTTCCCAGGGCTTACCCGGTATACATAGACAGCAGGTGTTCCCAGGGCTCACCGGTATACATAAGACAGCAGGTGTTCCCAGGGCCCACCGGGTATACATAAGACAGCAGGTGTTCCCAGGACCCATCCGATATACATAAGACTACTTGTAGTATTGTTTTTTAGCCAGGAACTGAAGACAGTTGATAAACAGTAACTTCAAGATGATATATAATCAGTGTACACAAATATTTTCATGCTTACCCATAATATTTCCCAAAGGTGGCATGTTTCCTCCCATAGGTGGCATGTTTCCTCCCATAGGTGGCATGTTTCCTCCCATAGGTGGCATGTTTCCTCCCATAGGTGGCATATTCCCTCCCATCCCCATGCCACCCATTCCCATCCCAATCCCTGCATTTGGGAATCCTGGGATGATCATTTGAGGGCCTCCCCCCTCTTCTTCCACCTCCTCCTCCTCTTCATTTCCAGGGGCTCCTATAGGATCTGTAAATGATATCAAGTTTATTAAAGCAATTTTTTAGAAACAGAAACCAAAACCCTAAGCTGGAATCACTGAAGTGTAAAATATAGATCAATGACTTGATACCATAATCAATAATTCTGGTTCCATTGTACAGTACTCATCCAATGTCTGTACATGAAGTCTGAAGCATCTACATCTACTGACGACAGAAATGGACCATTGTACAGTACTCATCCAATGTCTGTACATGAAGTCTGAAGCATCTACGTCTACTGATGACTTAGAAATGGAGCCTACTAAACTAGCATAGTGCAGATATAAACAATATTTTTATTTATTTTTGGTAAAAGTCATTAAGCAAAAACAAACAAAATAAAAACAAAAAATCACCAAAAAATCATTACTCCAGTACAAAATATTGACAGAAAGAAAATTGTGTATACAAAGTCATTGTACGCACTCTTTAATATACATAACTTCATCATGGAGGGACAATAGCCCTTAATAAAACACACACTTTCCAAAATGCAAACAGGATCCTTGCAAATCGGAATATTGTCTTTCCGAGTGAAATCACACACGACACATAATACACACGTCTCTAGCTATTTTCAGTGCTCCAAGAAACATTTTTTAGGGGACTAGCCCAGGGCTAGTGGGTCCTGAAAATCCACTAGCCCTGTTGTTTTTTTCACTAGCCCTGAGTTTTTTTGTCACAAGCCATGTTGTTGTTTTTTTGCATTAGCCCTGTTTTTTCTGCCAGTCACGACAATATTGTGTCGGTTAATTTTGTTGTCATTTACCAATGAATATTAATTACATACACCTGTGTGTGTGTGTGCTTAATAAATATCTGCCTTGATTGTTTTATTGTTTCTTGTTTATTGGTTTCAACAATTGCTCAAATGGAATAAATATGAATGAATAGACCATATAATGTAATATTTAGATTCTCATAAAGCCTTCAAAAACTCTTTGTGTACTTTTTTCAAATATTATGTATCATTATATTTATATAGTCACTGTCTAATAGACAACAATATTAAGTCATATTTTCTACACTTTATTTATTCATTATCTTAATTAATGTCATGTTAAATGTTGATAACAAACAACTGATCAACAATACACATGATATCATGGTTTTAACAACAACACTTTTATCCAAGAACTCTGAAAAGCGCATTTTCGTTTATTAACGTCGTACTTCTTGTTCTTTGATACACAATCGTCAGCATTTTTCCGTTTCAAAATTCTACTTTCACTTTGGCCTTCACTTTCAGTTACAACATTTCCCGTTTATCTAACCTTTTAAGAAATTTCAACATCTTGTCAACCCGAAGTTTTACACAACAATGTGACCGCAAATTTTTACTATTTATACTAATTTTTGTTTATTATTTAATTGCTTAACGTCTTTTTATTTTATTTTACTCGAAACGGTAATTATTACCGAGAGCCGCCAAACATATTCGCAATATACTTCTCATTAAACCCGTAGCTGTAATTATTATGCAAACAACATGATTAACTCACAATGCCTACCGTGTATTACATCATCAGGTGAAGTTGATCTTTTATCTTGGAATCCTTGATTGAATTAGTTAATCGCCAAGCTTTTATTGACCAGCAAACCAATTAGCACCTAACATCTAGAGCAGACATATTTCTCCCATGATGCACCGCGTGTGTGTAAATATCATCCAATCAAATTTTACAGTTAACTATTATGGGATGGACGAGTGCATTCATTACCGACACGGCTTCGTTATAACCCAATCAAATGCGTAGGATTGGAACAACTAACGAATATTAATGAGATATGCCCGCAGCTAACAATCGATCTCGAAACAACTGGTTACTCGTGTTGTTTTAACACGCAAGCTAATTGGGGTTAATTGGTTTATTGATGTTTACCGACGCTTGTTTTTATACACACAGAGAGTGTGCCTAGGATAATTAGGCAAGGGTAGACTTTTTTTTTATATTTTTTTTTATTTTTATTTTTTAGTGGGAGACTAGCCCGTCGGGCAGACTGCTTTGAATTTATGAATGGCCCGACTTGAATTTTGACTAGCCCCGGGCGTCGGGCTATCCAATTTCTGGAGCACTGATTTTGCTTGTTTTTTTTAAAAAAAAAAACAGTACTATAGAGGGCGTGTAATTATCAAATATTACACATTTATACGAATTAACGTATATATAAACTCACACTACCGTATACTATATATATTCAATATAGCAATTGATTAATTATATATAGCAATTGGGTAGACTGCTCAATACAGTTTACGACCAACATATATAATACGCAACAAAACAGTAGCATAAGGAAAAAAAAAATGCAGGCGACGAGAAAAATCCCTAGTTTACTAACTGGGCATGTCACTACCACGAGACAGTTTGAAACCACAACTGTGGCCAGACACCCCGGAACCCCACTTTAAAACTAGAACATTTCTAGGCTATCTATATGGAGGGCTACACTTTATTTTATTGAGACCAGGGTTCTCCACAAACTGTTCTCCCAACTCCTTTTTGTAACTTTTTTTTTATTTGTTCTATTCCTAACGTTCTTGTTGAGTTATACATATATAAATGCATCTAGTGAATATATTTTCTTCTCATTTTTTTCTAAACTACAATCTGGAAATATTATATAACACTGTGTAATATATGAAAGTATATTTATCATTAGAATTCTGGCATGTAGCTATTATGATACAACTAATGATTGACTTAACAGCCCTCTATCTCTTAACATGTCATTGTTTAGCTGTTTCTGCCTAATGACCAGTATAATATTCAATGTAAGATTTAAAAGCACTACCGACTCTTACATGGCTGACGTGATCTGTCATCAGACTTTTGTATGTTCAGTATTATATACTGGGCTTTTGTTTCAATAACATTCATCCATGATAATTTATATTCCATTGGTTACTTTTTATGATTTTTCCCTGCTTTTAGCACTTGAACTTTACCACTGTGCCTGAAAGCAGCAATGATCTCCAGGGGCGTACCTGGAGCATTTTGAAATGTACGCCAGATATGAGAAGCGTAGCTGCGAACCGAGCAGCGACGATGCGACTTGGGTGTAGGTGTGGCCGCCGATACCCCCTCCCGCCGGTGGGGGTTTGGGCCTCCCCCAAGAAAATTTTGAAAATTAGGAGGCAAATGATGCGTTCTCAAGCTATATTTCAGCGTTAATATGGCATTTTGTTTGACACTAGCCCATACCCCCCTCAGCCTTCAGTTTTTATTGCATATTTGGAACTTTTATTTTTTCACTTTTGCTGACGAATTGTACGCATTGGCGTACATGCGTTGCCTGGATACGCGCCTGATCTCAGAGAACATGTTTTAAAGGTTGCTGAAAATTATTCAGTATAAAAATTGAATAAATTCAGTCTTGTAAATAAAGTTCTTCTGATTAACAACATGTCATGCCAGTAATTTTGCCACAAAAAATCTGGACGGACAGATGAACTGACCATATACCTTCAACCCTAAACATATTGAAAAATACAATGCTTAATAATGAAACATCATTAATGGAATGATATGTACATGTACGTTTACAGTTATTATCACTCGTGTATACAAGGTCTGCCTGTCACATTTCGTTTCCAGTGCACAACTCCAAGATCACTTGTCTTGTTAAATTATTCGACCAACTTAGTGTTCTTGTGATGCATTTTGATATATAGAACTTCCAATATTTTGGTATTTCCATGGAAACAAGAACAAGACCATAAGCTCTGTTGACCCCTGATCAGTGGAGCTAAAACACCCACTACCACATGTATATAATCCCCTTCAAGCCCTGGAGATTATTTCTGTTTGTTTGTATGGTGTTTTACGTCATTTTCAACACAGATTATTTCTGTGGAGAGACTCGAGATTCTATTGCCAGATATGGCCGATCATGTTTTCAGTGCAAACCAATCTTTACTCTTTACTTTTTACCAACATTTAAAGTGCCATGTACATTAACCAAAACACTTTGCATAACAACAATGACGTACCAGCTCCAGGGTTGTCTGCCTCCAGTGCCTGACCTTGACCCCACCTGTGACCGGCACTTGGTCTGTGAACCACATTAGGGCGAGGGGGCTGGGGTGGCGGGGTTGGGGGCTCCGAAACTTCCACCTCGCTCAGCGATGCACTGATGTCCATATCTAAATATGTATATTAACTTACATTTCTTATAAAAACCATGGATCCAGATTATGCAATTTAATACTGTTTTAAAGACAAAATTGATTCAGTTAACATTGATGGCACATTAATGCAGGTGTCAGTATACACTAGTAAAACACTGACAACTAATCAGCCTTTGTATTTCTTTGTTCCTCTCATTTTTTCTCTCCCTATATTTTAGTCTAGACCATCTGCAATGCTTGCTTGATTTCAAGACAAACGTCTAGAACAGATCACCTAAAAAAGTTTGACTTTTGTCGAGATTCTGCTATCATTTCTGATTGGCTGAGACAGAAACAGCTGATATCCAGGATATACAGAAAGGCAGAAAGACAGTAAATTTATAAATAAACAATGTGGGAAACTTCATCACTATATCGATGAACTAAATGCGGATGGTCAGTAATACTTTGATAAACTAGAAATGTGTCCATGGGACACGGATGCCCCCACTAAAAGCAATCAGTGTAAAATGTAAAATTTGACAAAAAAGGTGCCGTAATACTGGGTCGATTTGGACGACGAATCAATATGATATGATATCTTGACATCATAGGTAAGCATCCTGTAAAGTTTGGAAGCAATTGGTTGAAAAGTGTGGGAGGAGATAGACACAAACATTTCGGTACGGACGTAAAGACGGACGGACGGACATGGCTAACGCTATATGCCCCCTCACCATTCGGTGGTGGGGGCATAAAATAATAATTACGGTCACGTGCTTCCGGTTTCAAATTTGTTTCTGCACAAACTGTCAAGATGTTTGTATTTACAATCAAACATCGACGATGATCAAGACTAGCTCTCTCTCATTGAGGCACACGGCTAGTAACAGAAAGTGGGCTCATAAGCTTTTTTTGCAGGATGCACGGCGCACGACAGAAGTTAATCGGCGCCACACTTAAAATCTACCAGAGAATGCCATGCATCACTGGGACTATTTTCGAACTTGATTTTTCATGTTAATAAGGTTTCATGCCAAGTTTTGGAGAAGTTCTTTTGAATAAAAGTCAACGTTTGTACAACAGACGGAAGGTCGGAAGGTCATCGAACTTGAGTTTCACTCAGGTGAATTAAAAAGCTGCATTTCTTTAATCTGTCTCCTTTAACATTTTAACATTGATGGCACTGCGCGGACACTGACCTGTAGACTGTTCCACCGGTATCTGTTTCTTCTGAAGGACTAGAGAACCACTCGGGGTCAATCTGAGGTCACCCAGACTCTGCAACATCTCCGATGATGTAAACTCATGACGTGGAAATGGCTGAAAATGAGATATTTAGGAGGAGAGTGCATTTAACAAAAATATTAACACAATGGACAGTTCAATTTGCTATATTACTAATAGTCACAATTCTTTTTCACTCACAAAAAAGCAACATGTTACAATTTTAGTTTATCTAGTGTGTACAGCTCCAGAGAAATATATCTAAACACTTTAGTTAAAAAAAAAGACTGTAAATGTATGACACTCAAGAGTCCAAGGTCATTTGTTCTACGCTGTATTATTGACTTGTACTACCCAATATACAAATAAGATCCAGGTGTGGGTCATCTAGAATATTCAGTCTCAACATACTAAATACAAAACTTAACGTAAAATTTATCACAGATTCAAAGTCACTTGTGGAACAGCTGTGTAACACTGATGCAGTCTGGTCCTTGACTTTTTTTCAAATCTGTCCGCATGACCACACTGCCATACACCTTACTGATAGTCAAGCTCTCCGAAAGCTCAACAAAGATAGTTGACATGTTATTTCTACAGAATTATTGTTAAAGGCAAGTATAAGAAGAACTTCACTGTAATAGGTAATCCACATTTAAAGGGACACTCGGAAATCTTGATGGCGTCCAGTTAGTTTTTATTTATAACTTGCATTTGATCAATCATTAATATTAATTATAAGAATAGTTTAAAGCAAACTGGTTTTGCATATTAATTAACTGTTGATTAAATTACACCAATAATATATTTAAACCTATGGTAGAATAGGATAGAAAAACAACAACTCAACATTTATTTAATTATATGCAAGCAGGTTTTAAGTCAAAATGGCACTATATAAATAAATCAAGACACTGATTGAAATGCTTGATAAACACGTCAAGACTGCTGTGTGACTGAAATGCTCGATAAACATGTCAAGACTGCCGTGTGATTGAAATGCTTGATAAACACGTCAAGACTGCCGTGTGATTGAAATGCTTGATAAACAAGTCAAGACTGCCGTGTGATTGAAATGCTTGATAAACACTTCAAGACTGCCGTGTGATTGAAATGCTTGATAAACACGTCAAGACTGTGTGTGATTGAAATGCTTGATAAACACGTCAAGACTGCCGTGTGATTGAAATGCTTGATAAACACGTCAAGACTGCCACGTGATTAAAATGCTTGATAAACACGTCAAGACTGCCGTGTGATTGTAATGCTTGATAAACACTTCAAGACTGCCATGTGATTAAAATGCTTGATAAACACTTCAAGACTGCCATGTGATTGAAATGCTTGATAAACACTTCAAGACTGCCATGTGAGTGAAATGCTTGATAAACACGTCAAGACTGCCATGTGACTGAAATGCTTGATAAACACGTCAAGACTGCCATGTGATTGAAATGGTTGATAAACACTTCAAGACTGCCATGTGGTAGAAATGCTTGATAAACACTTCAAGACTGCCACGTGATTGAAATGCTTGATAAACACATCAAGACTGCCATGTGATTGAAATGCTCGATAAACACGTCAAGACTGCCACGTGTCCCTTTAATCTCAATATAAAGAACTACCTGAATAAAAGTGTATCCTTCCAGGCTTGCATGTTTCGTCAAGGTGAATTGCCACACTTCCTGTAGAGATGCCGTGGTGCTGAACGACTGTCTTAGGGAACGCCCATCTGGCAACCGTATCTGCATGTGCACAGAAAATAGTACATTAGAAACACTTCATCCTGTGATTACTGCTACCTGTGTTTCCACCTACAACATGGCAGATAATGGAGTACTAAGAAATGGGAGGAGAAAGAAGTTGTCAAGAACCTAAATTGGGGTCAGCAACATTACTACTACAACATATCCCACACCTGTATCCTTCACTCTAGAAGTTAGGAAATTATATTATTCACATCATAACACTATACGTCCACATTCATGGCAAGGCATAACAAATATTTCCATTTTCAAAAGTTGAAGAAAAGCTTTAATATTAACAATAATATTAAACTTTACTTTCAGTGAAAATAAATGGTAATGAAAATCTAAAAAGGTAATAATTAAGAGCTCTGTCCTTCCTAAGTCATGTTGGGGCAAGCTCTGTCCTTCCTAAGTCATGTTGGGGCAAGCTCTGTCCTTCCGTAGGCATGTTGGGTCAAGCTCTGTCCTTCCTAAGTCATGTTGGGGCAAGCTCTGTCCTTCCTAAGTCATGTTGGGGCAAGCTCTGTCCTTCCTAAGTCGTGTTGGGGTAAGCTCTGTCCTTCCTAAGTCGTGTTGGGGCAAGCTCTGTCCTTCCTAAGTCGTGTTGGGGTAAGCTCTGTCCTTCCTAAGTCGTGTTGGGGCAAGCTCTGTCCTTCCTGTCATGTTGGGGCAAGCTCTGTCTTCCTAAGTCGTGTTGGGGCAAGCTCTGTCCTTCCTAGGTCATGTTGGGGCAAGCTCTGTCCTTACTAAGTCATGTTGGGGCAAGCTCTGTCCTTCCTAAGTCATGTTGGGGCAAGCTCTGTCCTTCCTAAGTCATGTTGGGGCAAGCTCTGTCCTTCCTAGGTCATGTTGGGGCAAGCTCTGTCCTTCCTAAGTCATGTTGGGGCAAGCTCTGTCCTTCCTAAGTCGTGTTGGGGTAAGCTCTGTCCTTCCTAAGTCGTGTTGGGGCAAGCTCTGTCCTTCCTGTCATGTTGGGGCAAGCTCTGTCTTCCTAAGTCGTGTTGGGGCAAGCTCTGTCCTTCCTAGGTCATGTTGGGGCAAGCTCTGTCCTTACTAAGTCATGTTGGGGCAAGCTCTGTCCTTCCTAAGTCATGTTGGGGCAAGCTCTGTCCTTCCTAAGTCATGTTGGGGCAAGCTCTGTCCTTCCTAAGTCATGTTGGGGCAAGCTCTGTCCTTCCTAGGTCATGTTGGGGCAAGCTCTGTCCTTACTAAGTCATGTTGGGGCAAGCTCTGTCCTTACTAAGTCATGTTGGGGCAAGCTACCATGGAAGAAGTAGATCAGGAGGACTACGTCACACCAAAGACGTCATAAAAATGGTACCAGCAGCTCCCTTGCTTGATGTTCATCATATACAGGGTGGTGCTAGGACTGGTATGCCCGGTGTCAGTACAATGCAAATGGGTGGGGTATCATGTCGAGTCAAGTGTCTACGGCATGGTATTCCAGTATGGCAGCACGATCAAACTGATCTTAGATCATACCGTTACAAATAGAAATCACACAATTACTTTTTTAACATGATTATCTAAGGAAATCATTGTTGGAGAGAGAAAAATGTGTAGTGAAATATTGTTTTATTTTAAAATTTGGCAAATACTGAACTGAACAAACCAAATATGCAACTGCACAGTTAGTAAAGAAAATTTAGTGGCAAGGAAATTACCTGTAACAGACAGGTACCAGTCTGTGATTCAGCAGACTGTGTAACTATCTCTATTTTCTGTTCCTTGGGTCGTGGCGAGTCACAGTCAGCAGAAGCTTTCACACTGCCTGATGTTAGTTTCTTCATTTCTCTGTCCTCTGCAATTTCTTTTAGAACCCTGGCATGTTCCTAAAATTGAATAGATCATATCTTAAGTTCTCCTTTTTACAGTGAGGGAATACTGTAAAAATGTTGTCTGCGAAACTTAATCCTACATTTTGAAGAAACAAGAAAGGTCACCAGTAAGTGACAAATGTCCCTGAAGTTCATTTGTCCTTTGACCGCCAAGTGTGACCTTGACCTTTGAGGTAAGGATCTGCCAAGTGTGACCTTGACCTCTGAGGTAAGGACCTGCCAAGTGTGACCGTGACCTCTGAGGTAAGGACCTGCCAAGTGTGACCTTGACCTCTGAGGTAAGGACCTAATTCTTAACACCTTCTCATTGTGATTAACATTTGTGTAAAGTTTCATGAAATTCCCTTCAGTACTTTCGAACTTATGGCAGAGACATGATTGTTACAGATAAACGGACAGACAAACGGACGGACGGTGTGCTTACTAATTTGAGAAAATAGAAGATTGCCATGAGTCCTTTAAACGTAAAATTGATAAAAAGTTAAAACTCAAGGTCATTTGTAGAACTGCTATGTGTATTTGAGCTTTTCTACCTACTATACAACTATGGTCCAAGCATGGCTGATCTGGTGCATATAAATCCTAACAATCAGAGCTACACACAAAAAACGTATGCTGATGTTTGTCACTGAAACAGCCATTGTCGACTGAAAAATTTCATATATGTTATTGTCTTAGAAAAGGTGTCAAAACTACGAAAATTCACTAACTTCTTTGTGTTTTCGTTTTTCCATCAATGCCTGTTTCTTGGCTTCATCTCTCTTCTTAATCTCAAAATCTTCTTTGTATTTCCTCTGTGTGTCACTGAGATGAAGTCTGCTCACAACATCTGATTCTGATTGGTTAGTCTCAGATATGGAGCTCTCTGATTGGTCACTTGCAGAAGTGTCCATTGACTGGCCAGCTGCACCAGCGACAGCCAGTGCTGGGATGGGCAAAGGTTTTACAAATGGAACTGAGGATGTTTCGAAGTTCGATGTTGCCTATAAAAGAAAAGCCAAATTAGAGGGAAGTCAAGTGTGGCGGAATATCAAAATCTATTAAAAAAAATAAAATCAATCTGTGCTGCCTTCAGCAGCATTGTTCAAAATTGTATGACACATAACTATTATACATTGAAAGTGTGATGGAGAAATATGGAGAAATAAGAAAATAAGACCCAAAGACCAAAAATGATGTTTTAGAATTTGATTGTGACCTTTATATATTATTATATATTGATAAGCTCACATGACTATGTGGTCATGAAGTGTATATTCAAAGGTCCACTCTCATACTCTTTCTTATACAAATTACAATCATCGTACACTGCAGCAGCTGTTATAGTGGTACCACACACAAGGAGTTGCTAGTTCTTCACACTTGCTATTTCAGTTAGGTTGACCAATTAAAGAAATCGCAGATATTGCTGCATTACGCATGTCGTTATGCCACTGAAGGAACTAATTATGTCCTTAGGTGTTAATTGTATATTCAGTCAGTGCATTACACGGATGACCCCCACTGATTGGACACTTGTGTATATTCCTCTGACTAGGGAGCGTAACAGGACCAATTCGGGAAATAGCTGATAAACTGTGAAAGTATAGCTGTTAAATCATGAACATTTTGTTTTGATGGAAAATCTGGAGATTGTATAATTAAATCCGGAGATCTGGAGAGCGACGGAAAAACCCGGAGAATCCTGATTTTGCAGGCTTGTATAACCAATGACCAAAAATAATGTCTTTATCCAAAATTTGACCCTGATCTTTATATATTGGTAAGGTCATGAAGTATATTATATATATATATATATATATATATATCATTGCTTACAAAATGGAACAGTTAAACCCAATGTCAACTTTGTGTTGAAATCACCTTTGAACCCAGAATTTGATCTTGACTGTGACCTCGACATTGAAATATTGGGAAGGTCACATGACTATTGTCAAGAAGCGTTTGATGCATTGAAAATCTGAAGAAATGAATAAGTTAATTTGTACCCAAAGGTGTGAGACCAAAACATGACCTTGAACCCAGAATTAGATTTTGACTGTTACCTTGACCTTTATATTTTTGATAAGGTCACACGATCATTGTCATTAAGTATATAAAGTTTGATAAAAAAACATGTGGAAATTAAAAAAAGAAAGCCAACATTAAGTTTTAGTGTGATTCCGGACAACAGCCAGAGGGACGCAGGACGACAAAGTGATCCCTACATATCGCGTTTTCTTCGAAAAGTTGACACAGAATTTTAACATTTCCTTTTATAGTCCCCACTCAATAAGGTGCTCGCTTTAGGTATGCCCCTTGGTAATATGACAGTATTATAACCTTAGAATTACATACCAAGGGAAAACATCCTATACTGAAGTTTAGGTCTGTATACATATTTAAATTACAATATCATAGGATATGGTCTGTGTTAAAATATGTTTAAGTATAACAATTGGATAATGACAGTATTACAACATTATATATTCTAGACAGTATTACAACATTATATATTCTAGACAGTATTACAACATTATATATTCTAGACAGTATTACAACATTATATATTCTAACATATTTAGTAATTTACCTGTCTGAGTCTCAAACTTGGCCCACCAGCCTGCGCTGCTGTATTCTGCCGGAAACCTGGTTTACCAGCTACTATCCTGTTAATCATGTACAACAGTCATTATGCTGTAAAATAGTTCATCATCCAGTTATAAATACTCTTTGTACCATAGCTCTAATGGTTTTACTTTGTTCTTGCTTATGATATATTTTTCATGAACATGAAGGTCTGAGCCTAAACCGTGCTATAAGATCCGGTATATTTCAGCCATGCTATAAATGACAGATTCGGTAGTTATACCATGGTCTACTCAATTTTACGCATGCGCAGTTGTAATGTTTACAAACAACCTGTCAATCAAAACGACTGAACCATTACCAAAACAGCACTCCTTGACATAGCATTTGCCCAATAATATACAAAGGCGATTGGCTGCAATAATCAAAACATGGGTCATGCTCATGCCGCGGGATAATGCTATTTCTTGATTGGATCGAGCTGTTATTTTTACTGAAAACTGCAACGCCCTAAAACTTCTTGGATAAATGGCTATGGTACAAAACTTTTATAGTATATTTTTCTCATATGCGATTTATACTATTCGTATGTGATTTATACTGCACTCTCGGTCCTACGGCCCTCGAGAAGCAGTATAAATTGCATATACTCGAAAAATTATGCTATATAAATATTACATGTTATAATTTAGTATACCGGTATACCTATTAATAATATACAGATAGAACCTTCATTTTCTTACAATCAAATTTACAAAAACCTGTAACCTTACTAATGTTGTCCAATCCTGTATACGGTTACCAATTTATGAAAAGTAGATTTTCTGTATCACTTTCCAACTAAAAATAGATGTCCACTACCTGTATAACTAGCATACTGTGCTATAATAAATTACCAAAATTCTCTGGATTCATATAATAAAAGGATCATTTAAGTGTTCTGGAACCTCTTCTGGATATTATGGATGGAGTTTTATTATATTTGGCACAATTTAGCAACTGTATTTATCCAAACAATTGGCTTACAAGATTCCAAACAAGGAGCCTTAGCCGGTTTAGAATATATTCAGGTATGTGGAATTCCCGCAATGTTTCCCTTTCCTCCCACACATCTGGGCCATTGAGTGTGATTTGTAAAAGATGTGTAACTTTACTAGCTTGCTTTAAATCAATGTGACATCAATAAATATTTATATGAAAAAACGTTTAGCATTAAAACAAAGATGTGTTTTGATACTGGGAGATGTATATGACTGTATGATATATACTCACCATTCCACGGCCGATTCAATGGAATTCTTGCCAAACTCGATTGCATCTTGACAATCTGTGATGTCAAAGCCCATTGACATCAGGTGCACTATCATGTCATCCATACCCTGGAACACAACGCATATACATGAGTGTGACACAGAGTTACCAGTTTATAATGTAAAGAAATAAAGCAACTAGAAATGATTGATTGATTGACTGAATTGGATTTTATAGTCGCACCAACAGCTAAGGTCATATGGCGACTTTCCAGCTTCCATTGGTGGAGGAAGACCCCAGGTGCCCCACCGGGCAATTTTCGTGCACGGGCGGGCACCTGGGTAGAACCACCGACATTCCGCAAGCCAGCTGGATAGCTTCCTCACATAAAGATTCCTAGGCCCCTGAGGGATCGAACCTACAGCGGTGAGGGGCAAGTGATAATTAGAAATGAAGCTGACCAAGCATTTATTTTAAGGTATTAGTGTGATACCCATTTACGTATGTGATTTCCTGATGCAAATTATAAATCATTTCATTTTCTAAATATTAAATGAGTAAAACTCTATCACGCACTTCGTGACATCTCTCTGCGTTGGACCAAAAAATGTGTGGACAATTTCAGACTGTGTGTAAACGTTTCTTGTATGACGTCACTGCGCATGACATCTATGTTTTGCCATTCAAACAATGCATAGTAAATAGATTTAAATTAATGTATTTCACATCAAAATGTTTTTGGATTAAAATTTTAGTGTGAACTGGATAACAAATGATGTCTCTTCACTTTAGGTAAGTTATACATTTATAAAATTCAGTGTATCAGTTTAAATGGACTGTTTATCATAACTCTGCGATAAGTCCACACATAAAAAAGTCAAACGTGTATGCACGTCAGAGGACAGTGCATATCATACCGCTTGTAGAGGTGTATTTTACGCACTAGGGGTAGTGAGTGCTGCGAGAATGTACACAGGGTCGGTGTTCGGACTTCGAATATCCATTTTGTGAAAGTAAGTCGAGTGGTCACACACTCTGAGTCTAGTTACTCTTCAAACATGAATTATTCCTCAATTTTTGTCGTTTGTCAGCACGCTTGACAAAGTTTCTACGTGAAATATTGTGGTGTTAGTTCGCCAGTCATTTGGTGCGTAGCTGATTTCCACTCCGAGTAGTTTTGTCATCAAACTCTGTGTAAGAACTAAGCGATGACTAAATTCCTCACTTGGCCTGAAAGAGTCAAGTGTTGGTTTCGCGTGAGTTGTCCTGTACCTAGTATACTGTACCTCCCTGGACTCCAGTGACGTCATTTATTTGACGTCTGGGGTGCTTGCTTTTTTTCTTTTTACATATGGACGTTCACAGTATGCACCCTAGACAAAGATGGCGCATATACAAAAAAAATTGTCTCGCTGTTGTCACAAAATGTCACGGGTAGAGCGTACTGGTCGCATATAGCTCTTGTATCAGTTACACCCAAAATCTATTGTTCGAGTTGAAACAATTTCACAATATTCATGATCTATTCATGTACCACGTAAAAGCGTGCACATTTTAAGTGGCCGCCAGAGAGGCCGTGTCATAAGTTTAGTTTTGTGCTAATGCATGTAAACGGATAGGTATATTTTCCTTAAACGGCAAAAGTGTATAAGGGGCCTCTCGTGTATATTCAATACTGTAGATTTAGCCACGTTTGTCACGGACTGAACGGGGGAAATAATTATTTGGGCGTAATGTTTGCTATAAAACCCATTGTCTTCTAGCTTTCGCCGGGATCATCGATAGTACTTTGTTGGAACAGAGATTGGACGGCAAATTTCACAGGCAACATGTGGTTAGTAATTTTATTAAACTTTTATCGTATATTTGTATTCAGTGGGCGGCGCCATCTTGTTTGGCGGTTACGACATCCGGTTAGCATTGATGTTTCTCAAACATAACTTTAGACTAGCATATGATTTTGAAGTTACTTTATTAGATGTAATTATTGTAATTGATCATTAATTGTAAAACAATATTAATTTGATAACAGTGGATAATAGGTGCATTAGTTAACGTTGGCGTATAACTCGGTGATTGTAATACACGATTGTTAACATTAGTTAACAATGAGATGAGTGACAAGAATAAATGCGTGCATGCATAACTCAGTGAGTGTAATATATGAGTAATTTGATCATGTTTATATTACATGTATTAGGCGCATTGATTAACAGCGACGTACATAGCGTGTACATGGCATTGTAGAATATGTATACATTGCTACTCATCATTAGTACAGCTTACATATATTGATTGAATAATGATTTGTTTGGGTAATGGTTATTATGCAAGATTGTTATGTTTGTCAACCGACATCTAAAACGTATGTATAATTACAGCCTAAGCCATCCAGGATATAAGGATCCAGGATATAAGCCATCCAGGATATAAGCCATCCAGGGTTGGAGTAAGCCATCTAGGTTTGGATATCCAGGAGTGGAGCTAAGCTTCCACGACTAACGTTACAAGCGGTGGAGACGGTCCCCGTACCTGCGCAGCCAGGTTTTACTAACGACAACCCCCGGGACACAAGGTGGGCCCGTTACCAGTCCTCACTGGAGGAATATCATTCACAATCTCAGTGGAGATTAACTATCATTGCATCGCGTCATCAACCCTTACAGAAGGCATTTGATGACAATCATCCATTGAATTCGCGCATCATCATCTTCATGAGCTCTCGCGCATCACAGTTATCGCGCTAGATCAACATTGTTATCGCGTTAACAACACTTTAGTGTCTTAGACATTCAGTATTTATAACAATACTAAGAACGTCTTAAACGTTCAGGAGAACATTCTTTTCATAGTTCATTTGTGTATTCGCTTGTTTTTTTAGATAATTGTATATATATTAAACATATTTTAAAAGTTGCATTAAACTTATGTAAATGCATTCACCGTCATTGATTCTTTCCTGAGTTAGCCCAACCACTAAGGTCATCCTGTGACAACTGGTTTTCAGAGTAGTGGGATTTTTGGGCGACTACGGAGGGAAAGAATCAATAAGTGATCTTTATTATGATCTACTAAATCTCTACTTATTATTTTAGAATTGTGTACCACCCACTGATCCATCAAGGCGACTGTCGACGATCACGGCCACAGCTTGGAAGACAAGTCAAGACACGACAAGGGTAGGGTGAGTCCAAACTGTTGTTTTGTCCGTTCTTTCCTTGGCGCGAGGTCGCGGTGGTCTACACGAGTGGGTCTGAGGCACCTTTGCTCAATAATTTGGGTGTTTGTTTTACCTCCCTTGATATACACATAGTATCCAATTAGGTTGGCGAACAAGACGTTCTACTCATGTTGTGACACTCGAGTATACTTATATTAATGGGAGAAGTAAATATACATGTACATGTTATACGCATTTCTATGATTGATTAAGGTTTATGTCCAATATCAAATTAAGATATTTTATGTAGTGTAATATATGTTTTGTGGAAGCTAGATACTATCTATACATAACCGTTAGGAGTTAGCGCTAGTACAAATGTGTATGTAACTTGTCCTATGATGATGCCCAGGTATTTACTGAGGACACAGTGACTTACCATTAGTAGTTAGTTGAGTAGAATTATTAGTGACGTGTGTATTGTAATTATTGTAGTGTGTAGTTCACAATGTCTATAGACATGACGTCCATAAAGGATCTTACGGAAATGGGTAAGGAGTTAGGTTATGCTGGAGAGGAGCTTAGAACCTTTGTTAAAGACGAACAGGCTAGGGAAAGGGAATTTAGACTTAAGGAAAGAGAATTAGCAAAGCGGGAAAGGGATGAAGAGAAAGATAGGTTAGAAGTAGAAGGTAGACTAGTTAAAGATAAGCTAGAATTAGAAAGTAGATTAGCCACAGAGAAGTTAGAATTAGAAAGTAGATTAGCTAAAGAGAAGCTAGATGCTGATAAAGAGAAGCTAGAATTAGAAGGCAGGTTAGCTAAAGAGACGCGAGATGATGAAAGTAGAATAATAAGGGAGAAGCAAGAGTTAGAATATGAGAGGTTCGAAACAGATGGTAGACTAGCTAAGGCTAAGATGATAATGGAAAGGGAGCAAAAAGAGTTTGATCATAAGTTAGCTTTAGAGTTGGAAGCAGCTAAGACACATAGTAAGGAAAGTAAAACTGAAGGGAAAGATAGTTATTCTGGGAAGTTAAAAGGTTCGAAGTTACCATACTTTGATGCTGACAAAGATAACATGGACAGTTACTTGTTACGGTTCGAGCGTTATGCTGAGTTACAGGAATGGACCAAAGATAAGTGGGCAGTTCATTTAAGTGAAGTGCGTTATTGAGAGGCAAGGCCTTAGATGTATTTTCTAGATTACCTAGTGTAGATGCTCTTGACTATGACAAGTTAAAGGATGCTCTTTTAAAGAGATTTGAGTTAACTGAAGAAGGTTTTAGAAAGCGGTTTAGAGCTTGTCTGCCTGAGAAAGGCGAGTCATTTATTCAGTTCATTAGTAGATCTAGAAATTACTTAGATAGGTGGTTAGAGTTAGGGAAGGTAGCGCAGACTTATCAGGGCCTCATAGATTTCTTGTTGCGGGACCAGCTATTCAATGTTTGTAGTAGAGATCTGTTCTTATTTCTTAAAGAAAGAAAACTAACTAGTGTAGGAGAAATGGCAACACAAGCAGATCAGTTTGCCGAGGCTAGAGGTGGAGCTCATAATGTAGTGTCGAAAGACAGAACTTTTAGAGATAGGCAAGGGGACGATCATAAACAGAAAGGCCAGAGTGGAAACTGTAGTGGCAGGAAGTAGTGTTATTAGTAACAGTAGAGTCGGGGTAATAGACCGTGGAAAGGACAATATTGGGGCAGACTATTTAAGTCGCCGCACATAATGATAGGGTTAATACAATAGTGGATTGCAGTGTATTGTACAATAGTAGTATATGTTACGACAGGGTAGTGTACAATTGTAGAATAGTGTTGAAATTGTAATTACATATTATAGTTAGGTTATAACTGCAGTGGTAATAGTTAACATACTCAAGCGATTGAGCGATCAGCTTGTACGTTTTGTCGCTCGTTTGCTCAGAAGAATTAATAGTTTCTTAACGTGTAAATATTAATTATCATTTTGTTGAATTTTAAAAGTGTAGCACTTTCTTTAAGTGGGGAGATGTTGTCACAAAATGTCACGGGTAGAGCGTACTGGTCGCATATAGCTCTTGTATCGGTTACACCCAAAATCTATTGTTCGAGTTGAAACAATTTCACAATATTCATGATCTATTCATGTACCACGTAAAAGCGTGCACATTTTAAGTGGCCGCCAGAGAGGCCGTGTCATAAGTTTAGTTTTGTGCTAATGCATGTAAACGGATAGGTATATTTTCCTTAAACGGCAAAAGTGTATAAGGGGCCTCTCGTGTATATTCAATACTGTAGATTTAGCCACGTTTGTCACGGACTGAACGGGGGAAATAATGATTTGGGCGTAATGTTTGCTATAAAACCCATTGTCTTCTAGCTTTCGCCGGGATCATCGATAGTACTTTGTTGGAACAGAGATTGGACGGCAAATTTCACAGGCAACATGTGGTTAGTAATTTTATTAAACTTTTATCGTATATTTGTATTCAGTGGGCGGCGCCATCTTGTTTGGCGGTTACGACATCCGGTTAGGATTGATGTTTCTCAAACATAACTTTAGACTAGCATATGATTTTGAAGTTACTTTATTAGATGTAATTATTGTAATTGATCATTAATTGTAAAACAATATTAATTTGATAACAGTGGATAATAGGTGCATTAGTTAACGTTGGCGTATAACTCGGTGATTGTAATACACCATTGTTAACATTAGTTAACAATGAGATGAGTGACAAGAATAAATGCGTGCATGCATAACTCAGTGAGTGTAATATATGAGTAATTTGATCATGTTTATATTACATGTATTAGGCGCATTGATTAACAGCGACGTACATAGCGTGTACATGGCGTTGTAGAATATGTATACATTGCTACTCATCATTAGTACAGCTTACATATATTGATTGAATAATGATTTGTTTGGGTAATGGTAATTATGCAAGATTGTTATGTTTGTCAACCGACATCTAAAACGTATGTATAATTACAGCCTAAGCCATCCAGGATATAAGGATCCAGGATATAAGCCATCCAGGATATAAGCCATCCAGGGTTGGAGTAAGCCATCTAGGTTTGGATATCCAGGAGTGGAGCTAAGCTTCCACGACTAACGTTACAAGCGGTGGAGACGATCCCCGTACCTGCGCAGCCAGGTTTTACTAACGACAACCCCCGGGACACAAGGTGGGCCCGTTACCAGTCCTCACTGGAGGAATATCATTCACAATCTCAGTGGAGATTAACTATCATTGCATCGCGTCATCAACCCTTACAGAAGGCATTTGATGACAATCATCCATTGAATTCGCGCATCATCATCTTCATGAGCTCTCGCGCATCACAGTTATCGCGCTAGATCAACATTGTTATCGCGTTAACAACACTTTAGTGTCTTAGACATTCAGTATTTATAACAATACTAAGAACGTCTTAAACGTTCAGGAGAACATTCTTTTCATAGTTCATTTGTGTATTCGCTTGTTTTTTTAGATAATTGTATATATATTAAACATATTTTAAAAGTTGCATTAAACTTATGTAAATGCATTCACCGTCATTGATTCTTTCCTGAGTTAGCCCAACCACTAAGGTCATCCTGTGACAGCTGTTCTCAGACGTGTATTTTATGCATGATGTACCTCCCTATCTGGCGGACGAGGCAATCTGAATAAAAACCAGACCCTTTATCACGCTATTATACTCTACTCTACAAAGATCTGGCAACACTCCATTGGAGATCACATCAGATTGACCTTACGATTAGCCAATCAGATTTCAGTCTACAAAACTGCGCATGTCACGTTTCAGTAAAATGCTGTGGAGCAGTCTATACTCGGTATTGAAAGAGACAATGTCCGTAACAACTTTTTACCGATTCGAGGGATTGAACCCACACTAAAATGACACTCGCGGGTCAACTGAGCTAAGCGGGCCAGATTACGGTTCGTAATAATTTCGGTGGATTATATATTTTCGAAACACACATGGCAGCGCCCATGATTGTCTTCGTATCTTGATATAAAACATGCCATTTAGTACATTTCTTTGGATTTTATCGTGCAATCCACAGCAAATAACACATGAAGACTTTATCTTTATCTGGATACCGATCTATGTGTTTTATGTGGATTTTTGTTTGTTCAGTTTACTCATAAAAATTCATTGGTTGAGTTGATCTTCTCATGAATATTGATTAGATGAAAGGTTGATCTGACGTGACCTACAAGGGAGTGTTGTCAGATCCTATATCGAAGGATGTGATTTAATGACATTGGCGAGGAGGCTAAGGGAAGTGTCGGCCTAAAGATCGACACAATGATGTTATCCAGTGTCATGAGGCTCAAACCTGTGATCCCAGGATTCAGAGATGAACATGGGACACTGCAACCCGCCACCACTAAATGGGGGGACTTGAGATTTCCAGAGATGGGGTTGATAACTTGATAGTGGGTGGGGAATAGCCCAATTTTGGGATGCAGGATGTGATATCCACAACATTGCAAGTATGTGAGGTATACAAATGTCGCTTTTAAAAGAATGACTGCCAATGTCAGTTAATTATATGCCATTATCTGGTGAAATTAAACCCAAATATTCACCTCTTTTGATTCAGCCATTGTAGAGCTGTTTTGCCAAGTTCCAAAACAATGTTAGGACATCCAAATGGCGAAATACGAAACTATAAAATATTTAGATTATAATCGTAGCGTACATTATATTTTAAAAAGAGTATAATAAAACATAAATTTATCAGTATCTATAACTTATAATCAGTAATATAGCTTAAAGTCTTATTAAATTCCAGTTTTAATTATTAAATTGTGAACGAGGCTATCCGCACGGCCGTCGTGCCGATTATTTTCTTTATCCGCACGACCATCGTGCCGATTATTTTCTTTATCCGCACGACCGTCGTGCCGATTGTTACATTTGTTGTTGTTAATTCTGAGGTTTTAAGTCCCTCCGCCAACGAGCACGTCGAGAGAACCCCGTCTAGAATGACACAAGTGCCAACTAACACAACGGTGGAACCCTGCCGCGATGGGCACAATAGAGTCTGGACTTCTCTAGTGGAGTGAGTTGGTTGATCTGGTGCTGCTGTGTTGTCGATTCTGTTGTGTGTATGTAGATGGTTGTCGCTTTCGCTCTGTGTAATTTTCGCTGCGGCGGTGAAGTGGTCTGGACTGGTCTAGCATGGTGGTCTGCTGCTGGCGTGGTGGTCTACATCCGCTACTGTGTCCTACATCCACTACGAGGTGGTGACGGTCTTGCTTAGGGCCACACCCATCACAGTATGACCCCTGCGCCGCACACACCGCCCGATGTCTGTGTCACCCTGAAAAAGATCAGGGATCTGGAGACATCAGATGATGTGTGCTGTGATGGGACGCAGGAGACACCTTCACATTCAGTCAACCGATATTCAATTCAAACCTGAGAATGACAAGTTCTCAGGTATTGAATATCGGCAGTGCCCTCTCCACGACGTGCACGTAGTGCCGATTGTTACAATATGTCTATCGAATTTATGTACTGGCTGTCACTACTCTAATGACTGATAAGCCCCGCCTCTTGGTTCTTCCCTTATCTTGGATAGCCCCTGCTGTCCACTTTGATAAAATGGTAATGCTATCACACTTACTGCAAAATAAGATAAAATACATAGACTGTCATTTTATATATTGATACATAACATAACATCGTGTCAGAACAAACGGATTTAATAGTGAATTTTGAACATTCAGGAATATACATTTAAATAAGAAAAATTATATTCAGACTGAATTTTTAATATTCACGATACAAAAATGTATTTAAGTGGTATACCAATACCAACCATGGAGTGGAAAACCACCAATTTACCAGACGCATGGAGGAAATTCCACCAACATGCAGACCTTATATTCAAAGGTGCATTAAAGGAGAAAGATGAGGCTGTACAAATTACATATCTTCTTCTATGGATCGGGCAAAAAGGCAGAGACATCTACAATACTTTGTCTTTGACTGCAGAGGAGAGATCTAATATGACGTCAATATGCGAAGAAATAAAAAAGCACTTACAGCCTAAACTTAATCCTTTGTTCTCAAGGTTTAAATTCAATAATGAAATCCAAGGTGAAAACACGATGGAACAGTTTATAACGAGACTTTTAGCTCAGGATTGCTTATACACAAATCCGGAAGAAATGATCCGGGATAGGATAGTTTTCGGTGTAACTTCACTAAAAGTCAGGGAAAAACTCATTAACGAGGGAGAAAAACTGACTTTGGATAGAGCAACCCAGATTTGTCAAAGTTTCGAGTACGCCCAAGTTACCAAGTTTATTAACCAGCCATCAACTGTGGCGTCCACAGTACACGCAGTACTTCAGCCACAACGGATAAAGCCACAAGCCGCTTCCGGTAGCACCACGTACCAGCAGACCACTAGCATCTGCAGGAACACAACCAACAGCAGCAACCAAAGACAGGACATTTCCAAAATATACGGAAACTGCGGACAGACACATATCAGCTTTCAGTGTCCCGCTAAAGGGAAACAATGTCATTGGTGCAAAAAATGGAATCATTTTTCCAAACAGTGTCGTTCCAAAAACGTAAATGATGTAGAGGTAATGGAAAACTGTGAACCAGATTATTTATTCAATTCTGATATGGATGTATTTGTTGATAGTGTGGAATCTAAAATTACCAATGGACAGGTATTTGCAGAGATTCAGGTAGGCCCTACGAGCAGCTCGTCTTGTTAAATTCAAGGTTGACACAGGCGCCCAGGTCAATATTTTACCATACTCTGTATTTCAGAATCTTGATGTTAAATTGGCTCTTAGCAAGTCTGCTACAACATTATCAGCTTATAATGGGAACACACTTGACCTTAAAGGCTGCGTAACTCTGTCATGTTTTCATCCCAGCACAGGTCACAGACAAGAGGTCACATTTCATGTTGTCAATGCGAGGTCACCGCCCATGTTTGGATTACAATCATGTATAGAATTTGGGCTCATTCAGCTTACATACACTGTTGAGACTGACAACTCTCAGACATTTCTAACAAAGGCATCCGTCCTAAGTGAACATTCTGAGGTATTTGAGGGCATAGGTAATTTCCCTGTGGAGTGCAAAATACACCTTGATCCAAATGCAACTCCTGTAATACACCCGCCCAGGAAAGTCCCCGTCGCAATTGCACGACAGGTGCAAAGCGGAACTGGCCCGTATGGAACAAATAAGTGTCATTGCCAAAGTGAATGAACCTACAGATTGGGTAAATTCTATGGTCATAGTGGAAAAGAAACAAGGAAAACTCCGCATTTGTCTTGATCCCCAGGAATTGAACAAAAATATCCTTCGTCCTCACTATCCCATGAGAACACTAGAAGACATTCTACCCAAGCTTTCTGGTGCAAAATATTTCACGAAACTTGATGCCAGATCAGGTTTCTGGGGAATAAAATTGTCGGAGGAGTCGTCATTTCTAACAACATTCAATACCATAGATACTTAAGGCTGCCGTTCGGGCTTAAGTCATCTGGAGATGAATTTCAGAGGAAAATGGATGACTGCTTTGAGGGTCTAAACGGTGTCGTTGCAATAGTAGACGACATATGCGTTTCTGGAAAAAGTAGGCAGGAACATGATAAATATCTAAAAGCCGTTTTACAACGCTGTCTTGAAAAGGGTGTTCGTTTAAACGATGAAAAACTTGAAGACGGTGTTCCTCAAGTCCATTATTTTGGTCACATTTTGTCAGCAGATGGTCTGAAACCCGACCCTGCCAAGGTCACGACTATTAGAGATATGCAACCCCCTAACAACAAGACAGAACTGGAAACAGTTTTAGGCATGGTCAACTACTTATCACGTTTCGCACCAAACTTGGCTGAGGTTACAAGTCCCATGCGGTAACTATTGTCAAAGGATGTTGATTTTTTCCTGGGACAATCCCCAAGAATCATGACCAAGAATGCTTGAAATAATTCACACTGGCCACATGTGTACAGAAAACTGTCTCTTAAGGGCCCGAAAATTAATGTTCTGGCCACGCATTTCAGCGGACATAACTGAAATGGTACTTAATTGTTCTGTCTTGCTTGGAACACAGAAATTCAAACCCTAAGGAACCCCTAATATCCCATGACATTCCTGATTATCCCTGGCAGACAGTTGCCACTGATCTATTTACATGGGACAACAAGAATTACATTGTTGTGGTCGATTATTACAGCAGATACTTCGAGGTCAAGGAACTCCCCAACATGAAAAGTAATACTGTTATCAATCGTATGAAAGGAATATTTGGCCGTTTTGGCATACCTGACAAAGTAGTCTCGGATTCGGGTCCCTGTTATGCTTCTCAGGAATTTGCAATTTTTGCAAATGAATGGGATTTCAGTCATATGACGTCAGATCCTTACCATCCAAGGTCCAACGGACTTGCAGAAAAATATGTCAATATCTGCAAGAAAATCTTAACAAAAGCAAAGTCAATTGGAAAAGATGCATTGCTGGGCATTCTTGAGTATAGAGTCACTCCGCTTATACCCCCGTCCACTACAGCCCCGATGCTTTGCGGAAGGGTTGCCGATAACATTTTACTTGTTTCGGGAACCTTTCGGGATCATTTATCAAAATTATGGGCGGAGCTTTGCCGTCGGGCTCGTTCGTCATGTTCGGCATGTATTCGTGGAGTGGCATACGAAAGATTGCCGTACAAACGCCGAAACCTATCCGAAGTAGCCGAACGCAGCCCCGAAGAATGCCGAATGTTCCGGAATTGACTCCCGATTGTTTCCCGATCGTGCGGAAAGGTTGCGGTAACATTGCAGAACATGCTGAATAGTTGCCGAACTACTGCCGATAGAATGCTGAAATGTTGCCGATTGGAAGTCAAGGTATATAAACGATGCCGACCTACTATTTTGTTATCAGTTGCTAGTTGGACACCATGGATGCTAGAGGCCTTCACCTTGCTCTTCAGTATCAAATACAAGCTGAAACGGATGCCATGCTTGCACAGACGACAGGAGGCTTCATTATGGACAGTACAATACTCTAATGCAGGAACTCCGGAATGAAGATGTTACCTCGTTCAAAAGATATTTGAGGATAACACCAACAATGTTTGATGACATTCTCACGCGACTGACTCCTCGCATCCTGAAATTAAATTTACAACAAAAAAAAGTCGATGTTGTCAATTCGAAAACTATCAGGAAACTGACGACAAACTGCTTCTGCAGGGCTACTCGGGGTGGTTAAACGATTACGAAGCCTCGCAGAAGGCTTTCCGAAGATGCCGAGTTAATGACGACGGGTTCCCGAACGTCCAGAAGGGTTGCGGATGGTTTGCCGATGATCCCGAAGCCGTCCCGAATAAAACATTCGGCGTCCAAATTTTAAAACTTTTAAAATTTGGATGCCGAATGTTTTTCGATCCCGAAGTGCCAAGAATCATGAAGAATGTTTCCAGAAGTGTTGAGGAATGACACAGAACAGTTACAGAACGGTTACAGAACATCGCGAAGACTTGCCGAAACATCCCGATTTTCCGAATTCCACATTCGGGAACCCTTCGGGATACAAGTGGACGGGGGGCATAATAATATAATTATAATAGATAGGGTTCTGTCCCTCATAATTACTCATGGGCAGGAAATTACGCTCCGTTCTCCCGACTGTACAAGAACACCTCATTCCTCACGCAGTACCCCACTCTCTAGGCAAAGACAAAATTCAGTCACACAAACAAAAAGAAAAGGTGTATTACGACAGAAATACAAAACCCCTGATACCCCTTAAAGTTGGCTGCTAGAATACAACAGCCAAACAAAACTTGGAAAAAGGCAGTAGTCGTAAACAAACACAATGAACGTTCATATTCAATTCAAACGGAAGATGGTGCTGTGTACAGGAGAAATAGGCACGATTTATTAAAAACAAATGAGTCAATCCCAAACCAAGAAACAGCTGATTCTGAAATACAGATTCCCTTTGAAAATGATTTATCCCAATTGGAACCCCAAGTCAAAGAAAGATCCTCGCCACAAATCTCTGCAAAACCTATTTCAGAACCAAGTTCAAATGAATACATAACCAGGTCAGGAAGGGCAGTTAAACATAATGTAATTGAGTCAATGTGAAACTGACCAGTACATTATAATTATCATCAATCAGCACAAGCCACATGAGAGATAAGATTTCATCAGCATTTCATGGACAATGTTTATCTCAGGAAGTGGTACTAATAAACTTGAGTGTGTGAACATCATTAATGGTGTTAACTAACTAACCATAGAAGTGTGAATATCTAATCAAAGGATTACCAGGAAGTGATAAGAAGGTGCTATTCCCGTGATCTTTTAAACTGACAACGCTCTATTGTTTATTGATGTCATTCTGCTTCCTGGAACTATTTGATGTATTACATGCTTTGTTTCCTCAGGAGAAAGATGTTACAATATGTGTACTGGCTGTCACTACTCTACTGACTGATAAGCCCCGCCTCCTGGTTCCTCCCTTATCTTGGATAGCCCCTGCTGTCCACTTTGATAACATTCTAATGCTAGCATTCTTACTGCAAACATCTATATGATTCAATAAAGATAAAATACATAGACTGTCATTTTTAAATTGATACATAACATAATACCGATTATGTTCTTTATCCGCACGACCGTCGTGACGATTATTGTATTTATCCGCACGACGGTCGTGGGAATAAAGAAAACAATCGGCACGACTATAGTACTGTAAACGGAAACGTAAAGTGTTGAGAGTTAATTCGTAATGTATACAAAACAAATATAATACTTAGTGAACAGTTGTATGTGTAAAATTATGGGTAAATTGTGTATTTGAATGAAAACAAGGACCCTGTACAGTATGTTCCGAAAGGTCCGTATAAGGATATATCTCAAATGGTATACAATTAAATAACTTATTCAGTATGTATAGAACATACTTGCCATTATGTAATTCATATGTATACATAATAAAAACAGTATAAGATCGAAAGGGTGTGCGTGTGAACCAATCTCTACCCAGAGTATACTCGTTCCTCATTTGACTCTGTCAACTTCAAAGGAAGTAGGGCGAACGGTTAGATCACGTGATTATTCAAAAAAGTTATGACGATGTTTATAATAAATCCCTTTGCGTGATCTGCAAAGATAAAATATAGATATTAAATAATTTCAATTTTTATTTCTATGAGTTAATTTGTTTTAGTAATTTTCTGCTATCGAGCTTCGGTTTGAAATGTTTACATGAGGAGACCTAAGTACGTATTATTTTTGTAGTAAAATAGTCCCGATTAAAACTAAATTGTTTTCATGCATTATTTCAAATATTGTAACATCTAATTTGCAGATATTCTGAAAATTATATTTACACAAGAAATAAATAAGTTTCAGGCAAACATATTCCAATTTAACAGGTTTTACCAAAATCTTGTAATTTAGTAGTTAGCAGAGAACGATAACTCTGCGTGGAGATTGTGTGTGACCTTGCTGACATCTATATGAACTGGGACGATATAAAGACAGTCAGGTTTTGCCAAATTGCCGTTCATCGCCCCAATCAATCCTACTTGATTCTGTCTTCTGTTTAAATAGTTTCATTTTACAGATATATTATCGGAAAATAGATATTTAGGTGAAAATATGGCAAAACAAATAAACACACAAGCTACGTGCGAACAGTAAACGCGTTTATTAACCAATCAGCATATAAATTAACTGAGATTAAAATTCAAAATACTTCTAAACTATAAGGGGTATACAAAAGAAAAAGAGAAGGGCATGCATAGCACATGCATAGCCCTTATATGACGACAAAGCCTATAAGAAAAAGAAAAAAAATAGCTGTCGCAACGTAATGATTTGCTATCTAGACCTTTAAAACTCCGAAGTGACATTCTATTAAAACCGCCATCCCGCCAACAACAGGCACATTTTAAAAAACAAAATCATTCTCCATGTGTTGCGGTCATAAAATAACTCATATGTACCGATTAAAAGCCTAGTTGATGTATACTTAAAATACATGTAATTAAGTATACGTGAGATGAATTTAGAGTTGATAATTCTTCATTCGACACTCAGGACAGTTTTGCGGTTTGGCCTGGCTGGTTAAAGCCGTTTATATAGTATCTATAAAGTTAGGATTCTCAAAATATGTGAGTTATATTATACACCTCATTGTCAGTAGTTTTACAAATGTTGTACATTTGTTGTTAAAGTTGGTCTTTGTTGGCGGGGTAGCTGCTTTAATAAGTATCTTGCGGAAGCTGAAAGCCGTCACGCTCGTATGCTCTATGCTCGTATGCTCGTATTGCAAGAAAGGGGTTGTTAATTCATTTATTAATTTACAATAAATTGCAGATAAATTAATGCTGTAAAATGGTAAAGCGTGCATATGCTAATTAGTTTGGCATGATTATGAAACTTAGCACTGTTAATCATGCAAAATTAAATACAAGAAAAGTCACTAGTAAGTAACAAATGCCATCGAAAATGTTTTCTTATGGGAATGCTTACATTGTACATTTGGCTATTTCGCCAACAACAGGCAATTATCGTTCTTCCAAACTATATCCGTGTGTTGAGGTTATAAAATAATGCATATGTTCGAGAAGTAGTCAAAATATGTTCATGGATACTTAATGATATTGTAGTTACAGAGTTCAGATTCGCAACATATGTAAGTTACACATAAACATTATCGTTAGTAGGCTTAGAAACGAAGTACATTTGTTGTAAAAGAGTTCCCTGTTGTTGGCGGTATAGCGGTTTTAAAGGGACACATGGCTATATTGATTTTTTAAAAACTAGAGGCGTTTTCTATTTTTTTTTAGTTTTTCTACATAAACTGCATTTGTTCAATCATTAATGTTAATTATAAGAATTGTATTAAGCCATTTCTTTTTGCATATTATTAATTTTTGTTATTGCACCAATATTAAAACTTATAGTATAATAAGACGAAATAGTGAATAATTAAAATTTGAAATATTTAAATGTACCCAGGGTAGAAGTAAAAATGATACTGAATATATAAATCGATACACCCATTTCAAATACTTCAAGATTGCCGTGTGTCCCTTTGTTGTAGTACGGTATAGTCACGCCCCTTTAGTTACCCTACATTAAAAGATTTAATGTTTTGAAATCATCAAAGGAAATGTCACCGAGCATGCTATAACTACCATATAGAGGAAGTTAGAGTACGGTCACTCTGACGTCACAGTGTTACTAAGTACACCATGCTACAGAAGATAAGCCAACTTCCTGAGACCTGACTATCTATTACTTAACCTGCGTCTCGCTAACAATAGCAAGTCACATTTCATATAAAATAACGTAAACTGAACCGAAACAACGAAACGAAAAATGCCTGTATTATGTAACCAACAAATGACACACATTACTCTCAAACTTTAAGAGTATTCTGTGATTAAAATGCCATTAATTATAATTACACATTCATGGCTTACTGCTAAGCTTATATAACATTTCGAAGTGTTTAAAAATGTTTCTTATCCGAAAGTTTTGACGGACGGACATGAATAGCGAATGCCCTATACTCATTTCGTGTGTGTGAGTGGGAGGAATGCAGGAATAATAATTTAAAAAAAAAACACACACATATTTGCCAGAAAGTTTCTAAACATAAACATTTGACCTACAGTTTAGTGCTGAACATTCAACACGTTGAATAGAAACAATTAAAACAACCACTTATATAAGATCCTCTATATGACACACGTAATTCATTAGAACAAACGTAAATGTGTTTATTTCTGCATCTGAAACGATCATTTGCTCGGGGTATTATTTACAATTCCTACACTTCTACTTTTAGCTAAAATCTTTATTTGAGTAAATCTTAATCTTAATAGAGTTGCAAGAAGTATCTCAACATGAATATTTGACTGGGTCTCTAGATTTTCGTTATTATGCAAATTCTAGCAGGTTATCAGTAATTAATACAAGAACTTCTCGTTATGACAAAGCGGAACTACGTAACTCATGTATCCAGTAATGGAAACAAGTACATACCTTTCGTATTGGATAAAACATATACGACTTTGCTAGACCAACACTGAATTTCTCATGAGATAAACACCATCCTCTTTTTATTTAGATTTTAGCACGAGTGTTTTGTGATAAATAGAATCTTGCGTTTGTGCTTATTTATTCTGAAGTCTTTGGACAAATTAATATACTGTTGGGCATTTATGAACTTTTAGCTCGTTGTTTTTTGCCTTTCTTTAATAATTGTAATGCTAGACAAATTTCGCGTTATATTAAGATTCAAAACGCTTAATAGAAACATTATAAAACAACCACTTATAAAAGATATGTATGCAATAGAACAAACGTACATTTGTTTGTTCTGCATCTCCTCGGTGTATTATTTACAATGCCTACACTTCCACTTGTAAGTAGAATCTTTGTTGGAGAAAATCTCCTGCTTAATATATATGCACGTGTGATGACACCGTCCAGCGCTACTGCTGCGTTCGAGCAGTCTTTCTTCACCATTGTCTGGGAGTCGCCCAGTGCAATAGACTGGTTCTTCTACTGTTCTTTCAGGTTGACTATTGGGGTGCTAGGAAACGGTTTCATGTCTTTTTCTTGAATACATGATACCAAATGTGATCGCATCAAAGTTTGATGAAAGTGTAGTTCTGTTGGATCAACACCCGAGCATATGGCCGTGACAGCTGCAATAGCAAACAAACCAGTCTACACTACCTTTCTGTCTCTGAAATCTCTTCATGCGACAAGTCAGTTTTGCCTGTTGGGTAAACACGATGGAGGCAATTTGCATTTTCGACCATTGTGTTACGGTCTCATACATGCTGTCATGTACATCAACAACAGAACTTTCGTTGGACATGTTTGTAACTGTCAGCCAATGCCAGTTACCGTCATGTAGAATTTGTACGAATTCTCCTCGGCAGTTATCATACTGCAATTTTTGCCCAAGTACTGGATCCTGCAGTGTTATCAATATATAGACATTTCTTTTTGAGAAGCTTATTACACACATGTATATGTTTGTCTGTAAATTCTTTAGAGTTATTTTCAATTTCATCTATATCTTGTTGGTTTAGACCAAATCCATCAAATTGGTGCGTTTTATTATACATGTTTATGCCCCCGAAGTGTCGCATATAGTAGTCGCATTGTTTGTCCGTTCGTCTGTACAATCGTGTCCGCTTAATAACTCTGACAATAATGGACGTATTTTCAAATAACTTCGCACAATTGCTCACCACAACAAGACGACGTGTCGCGCACAAAACCCAGGTCCGTGGCTCCAAGGTCAATGTCACACTTAGAGGTCAAAGGTCAAAACAAAGTGCTTTCGTGTCCGGTTAACAACTCTGCAATTCATGGCCAGATTTTTAAATAACTTGGCACAATTGCTCACCACAACTAGACGACGTGTCGCGCATAAAAACCAGGATCGTGGCTCCAAGGTCAAGGTCACACTTAGAGGTCAAAGGTCAAAACAAAGTGCTTTCGTGTCCGGTTAATAACTCTGACATTCATGGACAGAATTTCAAATAACTTGGCATAATTGCTCACCACAACTAGACGACGTGTCGCGCACAAAACCCAGGTCCGTGTCTTCACGGACAAGGTCACATTTAGAAATCAAAGGTCAAATGGTGTCCAGTCAATAACTCTGGCATTCCTGGACGGATATTCAAATAACTTGGCACAAGTGCTCAGCACAACCAGACATGTCGCGCACAACATCCAGGTCCGTCGCTCCAAGGTCAAGGTCACACTTATAGGTCAAAGGTCACTTCGGGGGGCATTTGTGACATTTCTTTTTTTTCTTTCTTTTTTTCTTTTTTCATTTTCTTTTTCATTTTTTTTTTTTGTGATTTCTTTTTTTAATTTTTAGAAAAAATATTCTTTTTAATATATTTGTTTTTAATATATATATATATATATTTAAATATATCTGTTGGTTTCATAATTACTCCAAGGTCAAGGTCACACTTTTCTTGTCTTATTGATCTTTTTCCTCATATTTTTCCTCATAACAAACTTTTTCTTTCATTTTTCTTTAATTTAATTGTTTTTGTTTATTTCTTTTTATACGCGATTTAAATATTCAATAAGAGCCGGCCGCCGGCCACAACCAGACGACATGTCGCACACAAAATC
Organism: Cyrtodaria siliqua; assembly: GCA_037043455.1. NCBI lineage: Eukaryota > Metazoa > Mollusca > Bivalvia > Adapedonta > Hiatellidae > Cyrtodaria > Cyrtodaria siliqua. The sequence goes on along the minus strand of JAWPHD010000083.1, from coordinate 71,686 downwards.
CAGGTCCGTCACTACAAGGTCAAGGCCACACTTACAGGTCAAAGGTCACTTCATTGGGCATTTGTCACTTACTGTGACATTTCTTGTTTCTGTCTGTTTCTAGCAACTCTTTTACTAGCGCCCAATACGTTTTCTTGGGCTTCTTTACTTGTTTAATTTTTGAACGACCTCTTACTGGTGTGGATTTTGGCAATTTGAAAATGTTCACATTTTTGAATGTTGCTTGACTGTGATCAGTTTCATTAATGAGTTTATCTGTATCTGTCTCATCATTTGTCTCTTTCTTATCAAACGAGGACCTGTCTAAATATGAAAAGTCACCACTTTTTCTTTTCGTTGTCTGAAAAACTGGAGACTTTCAAGAGTGCTTCGTCAAACAAACTATCACCAAGGCCAGAGTCGCATGCATTATCTTCGACAGAAATCCTGAGATTTTGGACAAAAAGCCTGAAAGCCAGAGATCTCTAAAAAAAAAAGAAAGAGAGCCTGAGATCTCAGGCCCATACAGGTGAGAAATGGCACCCCTGTAGAGGTAAATCGTCTCACATAGATCTACGAACTTGATAATGTAACACTACAACATCGTGGATGCGTGGTCCAGTGGTAGAGCGCCGAACTCCAGATCGAGAGGTCGTGGTCCAGTGGTAGAGCGCCGAACTCCAGATCGAGAGGTCGTGGGTTCGATCCTCGCCGCGGCCACGTTATTTATCCTTGAGCAAGATAATTAATCCACACTGCTTAATACTGGTTCTACACAGGAAGCCATCGAGAGTGATTAATCTAAGTTGCAATAAGTTGTTTCGCAATCGATGTAAAATAAATATGTTCAAATTAAACTAAACAACAACTGAATGCAAATCCATATCTAGGTGCAACCAGGGATTTTCAAAAACCCTGGTGTAAACATATCGGATGATCTCCAATGGAAAACTCATATTAACAATATCTCAAACAAAGCAAACTATACACTTGGTTTCCTTAGACGTACGCAATTTAAAACATTGCCCGATAAACAGTAAGAAACAGGCATACGTCTCTCTGGTACGATCTGCTTGTGAGTTGAGAAACTAAATTACGTCACTGGATTAACTTTGGAATACGGACCCTTACCAGCAACAAGACATTATTGACCTTGAAAATTCCAAAGGAATGCAGCGCGTTTATCCTAAACAAATATCGCTCAAGACATGAAAGTTGCGTCGCAGACTTGTTAACTGATCTAAAATTGCCAAAACTTTAGCAGCGCCGACGTGAGACAAGGCTGACGACTTCTTCATTCCACTTAGGAACAAACGCAGAATTACGCAAAAAACATTCACAAACTATAAAAGCTAACATTTTGTAAACTAATAACTCTGAATGTTTTAAAGTCCATCCATCTAACACTGATCTTTATACAAATTCTTTCTTCGTGAGAAACGTTAGTGAGTAGAACCAGGTGGAGGATAGTGTCGTCCGCGCAGATACAGCTTTAAATTCAGCTGTCCAAAATTGTCAACTTTTTGACTAAGCGCACCACCCGCGGCTAAGATACCAGTATAATACTATTGGTCACTGCCTTCAAATAAGAGCTAAAAAATTTTTTACTTGATAAGAACAATGTTTGGAATGGTTCCAAAATCGAGTGGTTTATATACAATAACGAAATCAAATCAAATCAAATTTATTTTATTGGTCTAAATCCCACGTAAACATAATATTACATGAACTGCAACACATATCGATACACTGGTGCGACGGTCTTAGCATGGACGGTCTTGCGGATAAAGAATATTATCATATATATACGCATTTTTGGCCCGCAATATGCACAAAATTACCCTACAATAAAGCTTTCTAGAAATGAGCCGTATCAGAAATGCGGTCCGATACGCCAAATTTAGGTCATGTGACCGGCCCGAAAATGCATATCCATATTGGCCCGGTCACCTGACCGTTATTGGCCCGGTCCGGTCACCTGTCCGGGCCAATAACCGGTCACATGATCTTTACGAGTATTGGCGATTGCTTTCTATAGAAATATATATTAGGGAAAAAATGGAACGGTACTGGCTTCCTACCTTCCCCCTGGCTTCGTCCCTGATTTTCTTTCCTGTTTACGATGACGTAACGAACATTACATGACGTCACTTTTTTAAACCATAACGTCACAACGAATATAAATAAACAGCGGATTTGAACAGATACTCAGTAAAGGTAAACACTTCATCTTAATATTACAATCGTAACGCTTGATTATGTGTACAGTACTCAGTGAGTACAGTATGTCATATTATTTAAAAAAGCTTAATCATTAAGAATAACCGATATTTAAACCTTTTTCCGCTGGTAAAATGGCGCACTCTGACGAGTTTTTGGAGACACTTTTGGGGATAAAAAGAGCATAGCCTATCAGGAAAAAGGTTTTCGGTCGGGGTTTGCAGTGCCTAAAAGCAGCTACGCCACTAGAAACATATTTTTTTTAAAAAACGTAAAAATCTAGGCCTAACTATGTGTACAGTATGTTATATATATTTGGTTATATGATAAAAATAACATTGTAACGGTTTAATAAAGAGAAAATACGTATATATATGATAAAAAGATTAAAACATGGGGACGATATGACGGGCAATAGCCAACAACGAATATAAATAAACAGCGGATTTGAACAGATACTCAGTAAAGGTAAACACTTCATCTTAATATTACAATCGTAACGCTTGATTATGTGTACAGTACTCAGTGAGTACAGTATGTCATATTATTTAAAAAAGCTTAATCATTAAGAATAACCGATATTTAAACCTTTTTCCGCTGGTAAAATGGCGCACTCTGACGAGTTTTTGGAGACACTTTTGGGGATAAAAAGAGCATAGCCTATCAGGAAAAAGGTTTTCGGTCGGGGTTTGCAGTGCCTAAAAGCAGCTACGCCACTAGAAACATATTTTTTTTAAAAAACGTAAAAATCTAGGCCTAACTATGTGTACAGTATGTTATATATATTTGGTTATATGATAAAAATAACATTGTAACGGTTTAATAAAGAGAAAATACGTATATATATGATAAAAAGATTAAAACATGGGGACGATATGACGGGCAATAGCCAATAACGCATCACCCATGTATTAATCTCTAATTATTCGCACGACCGTCGTGCTGATAAGGAATATTATTTGCACGACCGTCGTACCGATAGACATTCCCTTATTTTTATGCATTACGTTTGCCTTATTACTCGCCAAAATGAAAGTAGCCTTGTCGAAACGTCTTTCTATCGAATAAACTCAGAAATAAAACAAATACATAGATAATGCAGTCCAGCTCGACTATTCCATGGTACATATATACTATTTTTATACGACTACTTAATAGTTTATTTATTTTGCATGAACATATTTTGATATTTCAATGATATTTTGAATGTCATTGATTTTCGTGGAACACTTGTGCGCATTGTGACGAGAGACTCGTAGTTAGGTAAAGTAGGGCATGTTTTTAACCAGATTTAAAAGCGGAAATAAAAACATCAGCTGAATGCTAATACTGAACTATTAAGTTTCGCTCATCATGGACACCAACATTGGGAAAAGACTGCGTCTGCGACAAATAGCGAACTGTTTGTTTTTTTAAACTTTTGTTCGTGTTTGTTCCAACTTCAACTGTTTACTTGTTTTGCTTCTAATGCATTCATGCCGTGTACAGTACTAGTAGTGCCCGGTTGCTATGCCAGGTAGAGTATAGTTGCCCGGGTGCTATACCATGTGCAGTACTAGTAGTGCCCGCTTGCTATGCCGTGTGCAGTACTAGTAGTGCCAGGGGGCTATGCCGTGTGCAGTACTAGTAGAGCCCGGGTGCTATGCCGTGTGCAGTACTAGTAGTGCCTTGGTGCTATGCCGTGTGCAGTACTAGTAGTGCCCGTGTGCTACGCCGTGTGCAGTACTATTAGTGCCAGGGGGCTACGCCGTGTGCAGTACTAGTAGAGCCCGGGTGCTGTGCAGTGTGCAGTACTAGTAGTGCCCGGGTGCTATGCAGTACTAGTAGTGCCCGGGTGCTATGCCGTGTGCAGTACTAGTAGCGCCCGGGTGCTATGCCGTGTGCAGTACTAGTAGCGCCCTGGTGCTATGCCGTGTGCAGTATAGTTGCGCCCGGGTGCTATGCCGTGTCCATTATTAGTAGTACCCGGGTGTACAGTACTAGTAGTGCCCGGGTGTGCAGTACTAGTAGTGCCCGGGTGTACAGTACTAGTAGTGCCCGGGTGTGCAGTACTAGTAGTGCCCGGGTGTGCAGTACTAGTAGTGCCATGGTGTGCAGTACTAGTAGTGCCCGGGTCTGCAGTACTAGTAGTGCCCGGGTCTGCAGTACTAGTATTGTGTGGTGAATTTTTATGCCATGTACAGTATAGTTGCCCGTGTGCTATGCCATGTACAGACCTAGTAGTGCCCGGGTGCTATGCCATGTACAGTATAGTTGCCCAGGTGTTATGCAATGTACAGTATAGTTGCCCGGGTGCTATGTCTTGTACAGTATAGTTGCCCGGGTGCTATGCCATGTACAGTATAGTTGCCCGGGTGGTATGCCATGTACAGTATAGTTGTCCGGGTGCTATGCCATGTACAGTATAGTTGCTCAGGTGCTATGCCGCGAACAGTATAGTTGCCCGGGTGCTATGTCTTGTACAGTATAGTTGCCCGGGTGCTATGCCATGTACAGTATAGTTGCCCGGGTGGTATGCCATGTACAGTATAGTTGTCCGGGTGCTATGCCATGTACAGTATAGTTGCTCAGGTGCTATGCCGCGAACAGTATAGTTGCCCGGGTGCTATGTCGCGAACAGTATAGTTGCCCGGGTGCTATGCCGTGTACAGTATAGTTGCCCGGGTGCAATGCCGTGTACAGTATAGTTACCCGGGTGCTGTGCCATGTACAGTATAGTTGCCCGGGAGCTGTGCCGTGTACAGTACTAGCAGTGCCTGTGTGCTATACCATGTACAGTAATAGAAGAGCCCGGTTGCTATGCCGTGTACAGTACTTGTAGTGCCCGGGTGTGCAGTACTAGTAGTGCCCGGGTGTGCAGTACTAGTAGTGCCCGGGTGTGCAGTACTAGTTGTGCACGGGTGTGCAGTACTAGTAGTGCCCGGGTGGGCAGTACTAGTAGTGCCCGGGTGTGCAGTACTAGTAGTGCCCGGGTGTGCAGTACTAGTAGTGCCCGGGTGTGCAGTACTTGTAGTGCCCGGGTCCAATGTATACAATATATATTCCTATATACTGTCCTATGTATACAATATATATTCCTATATACTGTCCTATGTATACAATATATATTCCTATATACTGTCCTATGTATACAATATCAGTGCTCAAGAAATAGGATAGCCCGACGCCCGGGGCTCCTCGAAATCCATTCCGGGCCTGTCTAATTTTGCAGACGAGGAGCCCGTCGGGCCTGTGTAAAAAAAAAAAAAAAAAATCCCCAAAAATCAGTTTTACTGGATCTCAAGCTCAAGTTCCTCAAGACAAAATACTCCCATATGTATTGTGAACTGTGAAAACACTTGCAATAAAGTAATTAAAATGTGTTATACACACATTGAAACAATAAAAAGTTTGAATATTTTGCCTAGCTTCGTGTCGGCAGTTTGTCACAACTTTGAGGTCGACAATTGTTGACATAAAACTCATTGTTCTGCTATTAGGGTTGTGTTTTCTTTCCTTTGTGATAAGAAATACCGTTTTTGTCATTAAAAACACACTAATGCATGAAAAAAACTCGTTATTGATGGTATTTCGATTGAATGTTTGTGAAATGTTCGGGCCGTAAAAGTGCGGTGTCATAGTAGTTCGGATGGTACATAATTTCGGATATTTTTTTTTATTTTTTTATTTTTTTTTACATAATCAAAATAAGAAAAACTGTCCTTTACAAATAAATGTTTGTGGAAAGAAAAATATATATACTGTATATGTATAAGTACAGATATAAAGTATATTTCTATTCATTATTTAAGGTGTAAGGAGTTCCTGGAATCCTACTTTTAAATGAATTCTAGTCTAGGCTCCTAATTCTTTACTTGGAGAAAGTGGTGACAAAAAGAAAAAATATAGCCAGAGGAGGCTCTGATAGTCTCATAAAACCTGATTAAAAATTTGGCTCCAAGTTTAGCTCCAGTTTCACCAAGTCGGCTCTGATTATTATCGTTTGGCAAAAGTGCTAGTACTCTCCTTTGCATTGGTTATAAATTACTATGTAATATTCTATTCTAACATATTTTAAACGAAATGGTAAATAAGTCCGCTGACCAGGGAGCATAAAGTGGTAGCAAAAAGAAAAATATAGTCAGAGGAGGTTCTGAGCTTGATTAATACATACGTAACAAAATTAATGTGTGCTATAAAAGTGAATAAAGACACATTTCCAATAAGAAAAAAATATTGGACCTTTCCATTTTAAATCAGGGCCTGTCCATTTCAAATCAGGGCCTGTCCATTTTCAGAAGCAACAAGCCCTGGGCCTGTCTCTTAAAATAATTTTCTTTGAGCACTGAATATATATTCCTATATACTGTCCTATGTATACAATATATATTCCTATATACAGTTGAGTCCTATGTATACAATATATATTCCTATATATATATATATATATATATATATATACTGTCCTATGTATACAATATATATTCCTATATACTGTCCTATGTATACAATATATATTTCTATATACAGTCCTATGTATACAATATATATTTCTATATACAGTCCTATGTATACAATATATATTTCTATATACAGTCCTATATATACAATATATATTCCTATATACAGTCCTATGTATACAATATATATTTGTATATACAGTTGAGTCCTATGTATACAATATATATTTCTATTTATTGTATACTTTCATATTGTCCCGTTTAGTTTGCATTGAGCTAAGTGTGCAATATTCTACGATATTGCACCGGAACTTTTTCTCGTGCTTTCTAAGAGCCGCGAAATAGAAATAAGGAACTACTTTCAAATAAAAATAACGGAATCCTTCCTATAATGTCAACAAAAAAATACGTGTTTTTTTTTAAACCTTTTATGACAGAAATTGATAAAATAATTGAAATGGTCACTCACCCACTGTTTTTAACGTTATCCAATGGTAAACAAACTTTAGAAAATCGCTTGATGTTTTTAATGACGTCATTCGACGTCGACGTCGTTTTCGCGCAAAATAATCATCCACACAAAATGAAACTGAATGACAAGATAGGAATTCCATCAAAAGCTATAAAAATAACACAAATACAATGAAAAGTAATAGTCATACAATTAACATTGATCGAAAACAATATGAAAGTATACAATAAAAAGGTTATTGAATTTGTATGTCTAAATATTACTTGGAACTCGTTGTTTTGGCTCAAGCTCGTCGTCCTTTACCAAAACAACTCGTTCCAAGTAATATTTAGCCATACAAATTAAATAACCTATAATACAGTCCTATGTATACAATATATATTTCTATATACAGTCCTATGTATACAATATATATTTCTATATACAGTCCTATGTATACAATATATATTTCTATATACAGTCCTATGTATACAATATATATTTCTATATACAGTCCTATGTATACAATATATATTTCTATATACAGTACCAGTTTTCATGAAGAAAAAACATGGGCTAAGTCAGCTCATTTTGGATCAAATGTTCTTTTTAACTTCTTTTCAATCATTTGAAAATGTTAATAAATTTAGTTTCACGTTAACTTATTCGGTGTATATATAAAGGTGTATACCAGTCCTTATTAGGTGTATGCCAGTCCCTATTCGGTGTATGCCAGTCCCTATTAGGTGTATGCCAGTCCCTATTAGGTGTATGCCAGTCCCTATTAGGTGTATACCAGTCCCTATTAGGTTTATACCAGTCCCTATTCGGTGTATACCAGTCCCTATTTGGTGGATACCAGTCCCTATCAGGTGTATACCAGTCCCTATTCGGTGTATACCAGTCCCTATTCGGTGGATACCAGTCCCTATTCGGTGGCTACCAGTCCCTATCATGTGTATACCAGTCCCTGTTAGGTGTATACCAGGCAGTCCCTGTCAGGTGTATACCAGTCCCTGTCAGGTGTATACCAGTCCCTGTCAGGTGTATACCAGTCCCTATTAGGTGTATTCCAGTCCCTGTCAGGTGTATACCAGTCCCTGTCAGGTGTATACCAGTCCCTATTCGGTGTATACCAGTCCCTATTCGGTGTATACCAGTCCCTATTCGGTGTATACCAGTCCCTATTCGGTAGATACTAGTCCCTATTTGGTGTATACCAGTCCCTATTCGGTGTATACCAGTCCCTATATACCAGTCCCTATTTGGTGTATACCAGTCCCTATTAGGTGTATACCAGTCCCTATTAGGTGTATACCAGTCTCTGTCAGGTATATACCAGTCCCTATTTGGTGTATACCAGTCCCTATTAGGTGTATACCAGTCCCTATTAGGTGTATACCAGTCCCTGTCAGGTGTATACCAGTCCCTATTAGGTGTATACCAGTCCGTATTCGGTGTATACCAGTCCCTATTTGGTGTATATCAGTCCTTATTCGGTAGATACTAGTCCCTATTCCATGTATACCAGTCCCTATTCCGTGTATACCAGTCCCTATTAGGTGTATACCAGTCCCTATTCGGTAGATACTAGGCCCTATTCGGTGTATACCTGTCCCTATTAGGTGTATACCAGTCCCTATTAGGTGTATACCAGTCCCTATTCGGTGTATACCAGTCCCTATTTGGTGTATATCAGTCCCTATTAGGTGTATACCAGTCCCTATTCGGTAGATACTAGTCCCTATTCCGTGTATACCAGTCCCTATTAGGTGTATACTAGTCCCTATTAGGTGTATACCAGTCCCTATTAGGTGTATACCAGTCCCTATTCGGTAGATACTAGGCCCTATTCGGTGTATACCAGTCCCTATTAGGTGTATACTAGTCCCTATTAGGTGTATACCAGTCCCTATTCGGTGTATACCAGTCCCTATTCGGTGGATACTAATCCTTATTCGGTGTAGACCAGTCACTATTAGGTGTATACCAGTCCCTATTCGGTGGATACTAATCCTTATTCGGTGTAGACCAGTCACTATTAGGTGTATACCAGCCCCTATTCGGTAGATACTAGGCCCTATTAGGTGTATACCAGTCCCTATTAGGTGTATACCAGTCCCTATTCGGTGGATACTAATCCTTATTCGGTGTAGACCAGTCACTATTAGGTGTATACCAGTCCCTATTCGGTAGATACTAGGCCTTATTAGGTGTATACTAGTCCCTATTAGGTGTATACCAGTCCCTATTAGGTGTATACCAGTCCCTATATACCAGTCCCTATTAGGTGTATACCAGTCCCTATTCGGTGGATACTAATCCTTATTCGGTGTAGACCAGTCACTATTAGGTGTATACCAGTCCCTATTAGGTGTATACCAGTCCCTATTAATTGTATACATAATGTAAAAGGCTTGGATCCTAGTAGTTTTCTAATTTGTTGTACTTAAATAGCATCTACAGCCGTCTTGCACTCACACTTTGAAATATGAATATGCTGTATATTTGCAGGAATGTTAAAGGAAAGAATGGTGTGAGTGCCTTCTTCACAGAAGCCAGTTATTCCAGATGGCTTGGGGAGGAATCACACGAAACACGACTTGCCGAAAATCTAAAGAAATTAGGAATAGTTCTTACACCTACCCATGCTAAAGCTGCAGATGAAAGAGATGAAAATCAGTTTGATGCATTGAATAAGAAAGAAGAAGGTGAAAATGTTTCTTACGGTAGAACTCAAAAAGTCGTTGAAGGCAATAGAACTCCACAAGTTCTGGATTATGTTAAATCTAAAGCAAAACTTGCTGTCTCAGGCCTTCTTAAGGATCAGGCCCGAAATAAACCACCGCATAATACGGAGAAAAAGTCAGTAAACACACATACATTACTTCGTAACGTTGTCACAAAGGAACACTCAGACGAATTAAATGAAATTGTAATACAACCAGAAGCTTCTGCCAGTACTTCCATCCCAGAAGTATCAGTGGACACAGCTATAGAAAATGAAAAAGTGCTTGACAAACATAGAAAAGCTATAGTTGAAATAAAACAACATTCTGCAGATTGTATGACTGGTTTACAGACTGCTTCTGCAACTAATAACGAGAGGACACACACATCTGCTGATGTTGAACAGTCTCCATACATGGATCATGAGACCCCTGAACATTCAGATCATGAGACCCCTGAACATTCAGATCATGAGACCTTTGAACATTTAGATCATGAGACCTCTGAACATTTAGATCATGAGACCCCTGAATATTTAGATCATGAGGCCCCTGGACATTTAGATCATGAGGCCCCTGAACATTTAGATCATGAGGCCCCTGATCATTTACATATTGAGGCCCCTGATCATTTAGATCATGAGGTTTCATCAGAAGAAGATAGCAAACCAGATAGTGAAGTAATGAATTACTTAAATGCTTCACCCGAGTCCGACCTGAAACTATTATCTGCTGATTTACATGTGTCCAGTGAAAAAGCTATTAAACATGCAAGTTTTCAAAAATTGCCAGAAACTGATCATGAAGTAAAAAACAAATCTAAACATGCGAAAGAAGAAACAGGACCTCCAATGCAAGAGGATTTCCTTACTTGCGATGGAGAAGGCATTGTTCCTAGTGGAAAGGCAGGGGAACAATCAGAATGGCTGAGACCTGACCCGTTTTCACCGACTGGAAATAGAGATTCAGTCTCCAGACCTCCTGGTGTCAAAGTACGGAGAACACTTAGTCCTAGTTCACGCTCTGACAACAGAGATTCAGCCTTCAAACCATCTTTTGAAAAAGCAAGGGGACGAGTGGAGCATTTAGGGCCAGACCCTACACCTGCCTACAGCAATACAGATACCAACAGAGATTCAGTATCCCTTCGGCCTTTATCTTCTTGTGGAAAGGGACAAGTTGAGCAGTTAGAAATGGACCCTTCTACAAGTAATAAAAACAAGAGGAATTTCATGACGTTTAACGATAGAGACAGGTATTCTGTTTCTATATATCATCGTAATAAGCACATTAAGTTTTATCTCTCAAAATATTTCTTTGATTCTGTTTGCATGAGTTCATTTTGTTTTTTTTGAGAAAAGTGGGAAAAGGCCTAGGTGAGCTGATTTTGGGGAAAAAATTGAGATTGTCAAAATTGGGGATTTTTTTTTTTCGCTATTTAGGAGAATGTTTTTTTTAATTTATGCCAAGGCATATTACATATAAATATTGGGGAAATACAACATTTTGAACATCAGTACACATATTGTATTTTTAGGACAGACAAGTATATGCCTGAGATCTGTAAGAAGAAGCCATTTAGGAGAAAGTCTCAACTGACAGGACAGGAACAGAGATCATACCTGGAACTACTGCGGAAGTATGGCAACTCGGTCCCGACACAACCCACTCCACAACAGATTGAGGATATTAAACAGTTCAAGGTTAGTGTCAGCGTCAAGGTCTTTGTTGGATAACGTAATCTCAGTGCGACAGATTTACCTGAAAGTTGTCTGGAAATGTAGTAAGTCAAGTGCTCACACAAACCACAAACATTCAATATCAGTGTTAAAATCCGTGACACTATTAGGTCTAATGTCTTTGTCAGTTACAGTGGATCGGTAACAAAGTAAATGTCAGTAACGGGTAAATGCCCGAGTCTGTAACAGTGTCAGTAGCAATACTATGGTCAGTTGCAAGATCAGTATCAAAGTTAAGGTCTGTAACAATGTAAACGTTAGAACGTTAGAACGGTCACAGTCAAGGTCAGTTACAATGTAAAGGTTAGAACAAGGTCAAAGTCAAGGTCAATTACAATGTAAGGTCTGTCACAAGGTCACAGCCAAAGTCAAGATCATTCATGATATACAAAGCTTAGTTACAAGGTAAGTGCCAAAGAAAGGGTCAGTTCAATGCCATTATGTAAAGGTCAATAAAAGGTCAAAATCAAGGTCAGTAACAGGTCAGTAACAAGGTCAATGCCAAAGTTAGATCCATTACAATGTAAATGTCAGTAACAAGGTCAATGCCAAAGTCCGTTACATTGTAAAGTTCAGAACCAAGTTTTAAATTCAAGATTGTAAATTCAAGATTACAATGTAAAGCTCAGTAACAATATTAAGACCAGTAACAAGGTCAAGGCAAGTTAGTCACAATTTCAGTAGCAATGTTTTTACAAGGCCAATGCAGACCTCAAGATCAGTCATAATGTAAAGGTCAGTGCTGAAATCAATGTCAGTAGCAATATTAACATGAGTAACAAAGTCAGTTGCAATGTTGGTAATGATGCCAAGATCAGTATTCATGCCAAGGTCAGTATTCATGTCAAGGTCAGTATTCATGTCAAGGTCCGTATTCATGTCAAGGTCAGTATTCATGTCAAGGTCAGTATTCATGCCAAGGTCAGTATTCATGCCAAGGTCAGTATTCATGTCAAGGTCAGTATTTATGTCAAGGTCAGTACTCATGCCAAGGTCAGTATTCATGCCAAGGTCAGTATTCATGTCAAGGTCAGTATCATTTCCAATGTCAATATCAGTATATATTATTATATCAAATGTTTTCAGTATGGGGTTTAAAACAAAACTATTTTAAATCTATCTTCAGAAACTGTCGGAGGAGGTCAAAGCAGAGCAAAAACACTTTCAGTCGTATCTGCGGTACGTGTCCAGCAAATGTAGGCCAGACTATATGTACATTCATCCAGAGGCTGATAAATATGTCAATGTAAGTTAACCCCATTACCTGTATATTCACCCAGGGGTGGCAAATATATCAATATATCCTTCATTTCTGTTATAATATTCACCCAGGGGCTGGTAAATATGTCAATGTAAGTTAACACTAATACCTGTATAAATATTTCAGCGTAAGTTGCTACCCCTCATATGACTTAAAACTTTGAAATGGACATACATTTTATTGAATCAGTTTAATAAACTATCCATCACAGAACACAATAGCCAATATTGGATATAAACAATTAGTTTCCCACGAAACAATTTAAATTTTTCAATGTAATGTTACATACAAATTAAGTGTATTGGTATATACCCAGAAGATCAGCAGATCTTATGCCGTGGTGTGGCGTCCGTCGTCAGTCTGTCTGTCTAAACTTTTTTTGTAGCGACTACTACTCTAAAAATACTACACGGATTTTCACGATACTTAACAGGAATGTTAGTCTTGATGTCTTGTTGATTCAATGTAAAGCTCAGTAACAATATTAAGACCAGTAACAAGGTCAAGGCAAGTACAATTTCAGTAGCAATGTTTTACAAGGCCAATGCAGACCTCAAGATCAGTCATAATGTAAAGGTCAGTGCTGAAATCAATGTCAGTAGCAATGTTGGTAATGATGCCAAGATTATTATTCATGTCAAGGTCAGTATTCATGTCAAGGTCAGTATTCATGCCAAGGTCAGTATTCATGCCAAGGTCAATATTCATGCCAAGGTCAGTATTCATGCCAAGGTCAGTATTCATGTCAAGGTCAGTATTCATGTCAAGGTCAGTATTCATGCCAAGGTCAGTATTCATGTCAAGGTCAGTATTCATGTCAAGGTCAGTATTCATGCCAAGGTCAGTATCATTTTCAGTGTCAATATCAGAATATATTATTATATCAAATGTTTTCAAAGTATGTGGTTTAAAATAAAACTGTTTTAAATCTATCTTCTTAGATGTGATGTACTGGATTCAGTCTGTTTGTTAATCTGTCTGTAGACACAACATTTCCCCCTCTATAACTCTTTAAGACGTATAGCCACATTCATTGAACTTTGTTGTAGATTGTCCATGATAAAAAGATGACCCTGTTACATTTTGGGGTCAACAGGTTCAAGGTCCAGGTCACCATGACCTGATAATTTAAAATGTTGTTTGCTCAATATCTCCTCAAGAGTTGTATTCACACTCATTAAACTTCACAGGTAGACAGTCCACGGTGAGAGAATGACCCCATTACATCTTGGGGTCAGTAGGTTCAATGTTGAGGTCATCATGACCTGATAGTATAAAACCTTGTCTGCTCCAAAACTCTTCAAAATTCGTAGCCACACTTACGAAACTTAACAGATGGACTGTCCATGGTGAGAAGATGACATATATTGGGGTCAGTAGGTTGAAGGTCACCATGACCTAACCATGCAAACCCTTGCCCATTCTATTACTCTTTAAGATCCGCAGCCACACTCATGACACTTCTCAGGTATACTACTACTGTCACAGCAGGATACCAGTCTCAGGTATACTACTGCTGTCACAGCAGGATACCAGTCTCAGGTATACTACTACTGTCACAGCAGGATACCAGTCTCAGGTATACTACTACTGTCACAGCAGGATACCAGTCTCAGGTATACTACTACTGTCACAGCAGGATACCAGTCTCAGGTATACTACTACTGTCACAGCAGGATACCAGTCTCAGGTATACTACTACTGTCACAGCAGGAGTATATACCAGTCTCAGGTATACTACAACTGTCACAGCAGGTGTATATACCAGTCTCAGGTATACTACTACTGTCACAGCAGGATACCAGTCTCAGGTATACTACTACTGTCACAGCAGGATACCAGTCTCAGGTATACTACTGCTGTCACAGCAGGATACCAGTCTCAGGTATACTACTACTGTCACAGCAGGATACCAGTCTCAGGTATACTACTACTGTCACAGCAGGATACCAGTCTCAGGTATACTACTACTGTCACAGCAGGAGTATATACCAGTCTCAGGTATACTACTACTGTCACAGCAGGATACCAGTCTCAGGTATACTACTACTGTCACAGCAGGATACCAGTCTCAGGTATACTACTACTGTCACAGCAGGAGTATATACCAGTCTCAGGTATACTACAACTGTCACAGCAGGTGTATATACCAGTCTCAGGTATACTACTACTGTCACAGCAGGATACCAGTCTCAGGTTCAGGTATACTACTACTGTCACAGCAGGAGTACCAGTCTCAGGTATACTACTACTGTCACAGCAGGATACCAGTCTCAGGTATACTACTACTGTCACAGCAGGAGTATATACCAGTCTCAGGTATACTACTACTGTCACAGCAGGATACCAGTCTCAGGTATACTACTACAGGAGTATATACCAGTCTCAGGTATACTACTACTGTCACAGCAGGATACCAGTCTCAGGTATACTACTACTGTCACAGCAGGATACCAGTCTCAGGTATACTACTACTGTCACAGCAGGAGTATATACCAGTCTCAGGTATACTACTACTGTCACAGCAGGATACCAGTCTCAGGTATACTACTACTGTCACAGCAGGATACCAGTCTCAGGTATACTACTACTGTCACAGCAGGAGTACCAGTCTCAGGTATACTACTACTGTCACAGCAGGATACCAGTCTCAGGTATACTACTACTGTCACAGCAGGATACCAGTCTCAGGTATACTACTACTGTCACAGCAGGATACCAGTCTCAGGTATACTACTACTGTCACAGCAGGAGTATATACCAGTCTCAGGTATACTACTACTGTCACAGCAGGATACCAGTCTCAGGTATACTACTACTGTCACAGCAGGATACCAGTCTCAGGTATACTACTACTGTCACAGCAGGATACCAGTCTCAGGTATACTACTACTGTCACAGCAGGATACCAGTCTCAGGTATACTACTACTGTCACAGCAGGATACCAGTCTCAGGTATACTACTACTGTCACAGCAGGATACCAGTCTCAGGTATACTACTACTGTCACAGCAGGATACCAGTCTCAGGTATACTACTACTGTCACAGCAGGATACCAGTCTCAGGTATACTACTACTGTCACAGCAGGATACCAGTCTCAGGTATACTACTACTGTCACAGCAGGATACCAGTCTCAGGTATACTACTACTGTCACAGCAGGATACCAGTCTCAGGTATACTACTACTGTCACAGCAGGATACCAGTCTCAGGTATACTACTACTGTCACAGCAGGATACCAGTCTCAGGTATACTACTACTGTCACAGCAGGATACCAGTCTCAGGTATACTACTACTGTCACAGCAGGATACCAGTCTCAGGTATACTACTACTGTCACAGCAGGATACCAGTCTCAGGTATACTACTACTGTCACAGCAGGATACCAGTCTCAGGTATACTACTACTGTCACAGCAGGATACCAGTCTCAGGTATACTACTAACTGTCACAGCAGGATACCAGTCTCCGGTATACTACTACTGTCACAGCAGGAGTATATACCAGTCTCAGGTATACTACTACTGTCACAGCAGGATACCAGTCTCAGGTATACTACTACTGTCACAGCAGGATACCAGTCTCCGGTATACTACTACTGTCACAGCAGGATACCAGTCTCAGGTATACTACTACTGTCACAGCAGGAGTATATACCAGTCTCAGGTATACTACTACTGTCACAGCAGGAGTATATACCAGTCTCCGGTATACTACTACTGTCACAGCAGGATACCAGTCTCAGGTATACTACTACTGTCACAGCAGGATACCAGTCTCAGGTATACTACTACTGTCACAGCAGGATACCAGTCTCAGGTATACTACTACTGTCACAGCAGGATACCAGTCTCAGGTATACTACTACTGTCACAGCAGGAGTATATACCAGTCTCAGGTATACTACAACTGTCACAGCAGGTGTATATACCAGTCTCAGGTATACTACTACTGTCACAGCAGGAGTATATACCAGTCTCAGGTATACTACTACTGTCACAGCAGGATACCAGTCTCAGGTATACTACTACTGTCACAGCAGGATACCAGTCTCCGGTATACTACTACTGTCACAGCAGGATACCAGTCTCAGGTATACTACTACTGTCACAGCAGGAGTATATACCAGTCTCAGGTATACTACAACTGTCACAGCAGGTGTATATACCAGTCTCAGGTATACTACTACTGTCACAGCAGGAGTATATACCAGTCTCCGGTATACTACTACTGTCACAGCAGGATACCAGTCTCAGGTATACTACTACTGTCACAGCAGGATACCAGTCTCAGGTATACTACTACTGTCACAGCAGGATACCAGTCTCAGGTATACTACTACTGTCACAGCAGGATACCAGTCTCAGGTATACTACTACTGTCACAGCAGGATACCAGTCTCCGGTATACTACTACTGTCACAGCAGGATACCAGTCTCAGGTATACTACTACTGTCACAGCAGGAGTATATACCAGTCTCAGGTATACTACTACTGTCACAGCAGGAGTATATACCAGTCTCAGGTATACTACGACTGTCACAGCAGGATACCAGTCTCAGGTATACTACTACTGTCACAGCAGGATACCAGTCTCAGGTATACTACGACTGTCACAGCAGGATACCAGTCTCAGGTATACTACTACTGTCACAGCAGGATACCAGTCTCAGGTATACTACTACTGTCACAGCAGGATACCAGTCTCCGGTATACTACTACTGTCACAGCAGGAGTATATACCAGTCTCAGGTATACTACAACTGTCACAGCAGGAGTATATACCAGTCTCAGGTATACTACTACTGTCACAGCAGGAGTATATACCAGTCTCAGGTATACTACTACTGTCACAGCAGGAGTATATACCAGTCTCAGGTATACTACGACTGTCACAGCAGGATACCAGTCTCAGGTATACTACTACTGTCACAGCAGGATACCAGTCTCCGGTATACTACTACTGTCACAGCAGGAGTATATACCAGTCTCAGGTATACTACTACTGTCACAGCAGGAGTATATACCAGTCTCAGGTATACTACTACTGTCACAGCAGGATACCAGTCTCAGGTATACTACTACTGTCACAGCAGGATACCAGTCTCAGGTATACTACTACTGTCACAGCAGGATACCAGTCTCAGGTATACTACTACTGTCACAGCAGGAGTATATACCAGTCTCAGGTATACTACGACTGTCACAGCAGGATACCAGTCTCAGGTATACTACTACTGTCACAGCAGGATACCAGTCTCAGGTATACTACTACTGTCACAGCAGGATACCAGTCTCCGGTATACTACTACTGTCACAGCAGGAGTATATACCAGTCTCAGGTATACTACAACTGTCACAGCAGGAGTATATACCAGTCTCAGGTATACTACTACTGTCACAGCAGGAGTATATACCAGTCTCAGGTATACTACTACTGTCACAGCAGGAGTATATACCAGTCTCAGGTATACTACGACTGTCACAGCAGGATACCAGTCTCAGGTATACTACTACTGTCACAGCAGGATACCAGTCTCCGGTATACTACTACTGTCACAGCAGGATACCAGTCTCAGGTACACTACTACTGTCACAGCAGGATACCAGTCTCAGGTATACTACTACTGTCACAGCAGGATACCAGTCTCAGGTATACTACTACTGTCACAGCAGGATACCAGTCTCAGGTACACTACTACTGTCACAGCAGGATACCAGTCTCAGGTATACTACTACTGTCACAGCAGGATACCAGTCTCAGGTATACTACTACTGTCACAGCAGGATACCAGTCTCAGGTATACTACAACTGTCACAGCAGGTGTATATACCAGTCAGCCCTTCCGGACAAAGCTTCTAGTTTCAGCCTGACACTAGTTTCTCTCAGAATCCAAGAGGAACTGTTTTTTTGTTTGGCTTAATTTATACTTGTCCACTATTATATATCCTAAAAGATGTGTAAATACAGGAACATATATATATGTATGCAGTTACAAGCCTGCTCATTCCACATTTGAATTGCAGGCTAAACTTCTAGTGAAGAGGAAGAGAGTGTTGTCGTATCCCCGTTACTACAGTGTGGTGGAGAAGCTGCCCCTGTCTGGGGATGTACCCCACACTCCGCCTGTTCTCAAGTACGTCAGACCTCTCCTTGAACTGGTAAGTGTATTTACATCTATCTAGACACCATCTGTATTGTAGTGACATCTGTGTGACATCTGTATTGTAGTAACATCTGTATTGTAGTGACATCTGTATTATTGTGACTCTGTATTAAAGTGTATCCAGAGATATGCCTGCTGATGGAACCTGAAACACAGATATACCCGGTACCATTTATCCTATGGTTTAATCTAGTTGAAATCGAGGTCATTGCACTCTTTTTGCATCATGCGATGTAGACTCAATGCTTCTACAGTGTGTGTGTATTATTAAGGGGAAGTTAGCGACACAGCCAAACAGGTTCTATTATTGGGAGTTTTGAAAACCTTGGGAAAAAGTGAAAGAATTATCAAAATCGGATGATAAACAAAAAATATATGATCATTTAAAGGTTGTTCTAAAACGGATATGGGAGCCGCCATGTTGAGAACTACCATAGTCCCAAATTACCATATATGGAATATTAATAAATATCATTTAAATCAAAGAAAATCACTGCAAATGAATGCAAACTCCTTTACTGGTCATATAAAGCATTATTGCCATTAAGTATACTTATTTGTCATACAGTTGCTGTAATTTCTTTTCTATAAATCATTAAATGTTCATATATAAATATTCCAGATATAGTCATTTAGAACTGATGTCATAACTCTCAAAATGGTGGCGCCCATATCGGTTTCAACAGAACTCCATTGATTAAGAGCTTACTGTCTTGTATCAGACAACGTGTTTGATTATGGCACTCAATAGTTACCATCTCCACTATAACCTGCAATGGTCACTTCCTGGTCAAGTTGGTCAGTATCATCTTGACTTTAAACCTGCTTGCATATACGCTAGTTAAATAATTGCGAATAAAACGAGATTTTTTTTACTTTTTATGCCCCTGTCCTTCCATTTGTTTGTCTGTTTGTCGGTCCGAAAAGAATCATGTTTCTGAAATTACTGAAAAGAATTTAATTCACACAAAGGTTTATCAAAATGAAAAAGTGTGTCACGTGCAAGAATCGGGTCAAGGTCACACTTGGAGGTCCAATGAGTCAAAATCAGGTCTCAGCCATAACTTTGAAATTACTGAATGGAATTTGATGACACTTCACATAAGCGTTTTACATAAAGTGAAAAATGTTCTTGTCTGAAACTAAAAGAGCTAGAGGTCCTATATTTTGCATGTAGCTTATGGTCATCTACAAAGTTTGTTAAAATAGTGATACTGGGGTAAAATTGTAGCATGCCTGGTGCTACCATGTTAAAATAGAGTTATATTAGAAAATCTTTAAAAAAAACTTCTGTACTTATCAGTCCACTTGTACCTGACCCACATATGACCTTAGCTGTAGTATCTGACCCACATATGACCTTAGCTGTAGTATCTGACCAACATATGACCTTAGCTTAGTGTGATTATAAAATCCAATTAAATTCAGTTGACATAAATACCTCACTACTTGCCTGGTTAGATAATGTTGTAGCATGGTGAATGACATTTTCTTTGCATTTGGCGTTTTATGTTGTCGCGCGTGTGTTTCACTACTGCGTGAAAATGACTACTTCCGGTTGTTTCGCGAGTGTGTGAAAAACATCAAATTCTTATATATTATTACACTTACAAATCAATAAAGGTGCGAAATGTAAACATAAGTATTATTTATTCACATTGTGTCCTCTGATACAGCTCGTGTATTTGTTTGCATATATAAAAACACATTTTACCAGACGGTTCCGTGTAACAAAGATGGCGCTACTTTGCGCCAAATAAAAAATGGTGACAGTGTATAGCTATTGTAAACGAGATATGAGACTACGGGTTATTTAGACATTAATAATAACAAAAAGTGAATAAAAAGTGAATAGTAGACATATTTATCTTTGTCAAGAAGGTAATTTCAAGGTGG
Source organism: Cyrtodaria siliqua (assembly GCA_037043455.1). Classification (NCBI taxonomy): domain Eukaryota; kingdom Metazoa; phylum Mollusca; class Bivalvia; order Adapedonta; family Hiatellidae; genus Cyrtodaria; species Cyrtodaria siliqua. The sequence goes on along the minus strand of JAWPHD010000083.1, from coordinate 50,802 downwards.
TGATTATAAGACAAAGCCTAAAAAGAGGTGATGAAAATGTGCCTTTTGAGATATCAGCTGAAATTTTTAATTTTCAAATTAAAAATGATGTGGAGCTATTGCAAACGAGATACGAAGTATGGATTATATTAGGCATTAATAATAACAAAAAGTGAATAGTAGACATATTTATCTTTGTCAAGAAGGTAATTTGGTGATGTTGATTATAACAGAAAGCCGTCCAAAAGAGGCTGCCTTATTTGCGATGTTGGCTGAAATTTTAACTTTTCACATGTAACGCACTTACGATCGATTTACCTGTATCGATAAAATAGTAAATGGCGGCATTCTAGCGCGACAACATAAATCGATAAACTAGAGCGTTTATGAACCCGTTTCTCCTCCCCGTATACTTACTCCCTGTTGGAAGTTAGAGTATGGCTGACGGATGAAATGGACATGCTACAAAACAAGTAGAGTATGGTCTTATCTCGTTGGTTGATTTAAACACCTTGATGGGCTATGCCAACTTACTCACACCATTCTCCATCTTTATTACTTATTTGATGCAGCTGTTATTTCTTTCAGGGTTGTGTGTGTATGATGGCCCTTCCATCCATCATACTAACCTCAATTCTTGCCTGTTTAGATATTGTTATTTCATGCAACTGTTATTTCTTCCAGGGTTGTGTGTGTATGATGGCCCTTCCATCCATCATACTAACCTCAATTCTTGCCTGTTTAGATATTGTTATTTCATGCAACTGTTATTTCTTCCAGGGTGGAGTGTGTAAGATGGCCCTTCCATCCATCATACTAACCTCAATTCTTGCCTGTTTAGATATTGTTATTTCATGCAACTGTTATTTCTTCCAGGGTTGTGTGTGTATGATGGCCCTTCCATCCATCATACTAACCTCAATTCTTGCCTGTTTAGATATTGTTATTTCATGCAACTGTTATTTCTTCCAGGGTTGTGTGTGTATGATGGCCCTTCCATCCATCATACTAACCTCAATAATTGCCTGTTTAGATATTGTTATTTCATGCAGCTGTTATTTCTTCCAGGGTGGAGTGTGTAAGATGGCCCTTCCCTCCATCATACCAGGCCAGCCACAGCCATGTACACCTACAAGCTGCCAGGTGGTCACTGACGTGTGTCCTGCCATCAAGAACACTTACAAAGGACCTTATGTATGGAACCGGGAGGTCAGTATGTTGTTGCAGAATAGTTGAGTTAGTCTGGAGAAATGCTTAACATTTAACATCCTCGTCTGTCCATTCATTCATCCATTAACCTCCTTGTCTGTCCATTCATTCATCCATTAACCTCCTTGTCTGTCCATTCATTCATCCATTAACCTCCTTGTCTGTCCATTCATTCATCCATTAACCTCCTTGTCTGTCCATTCATTCATCCATTAACCTCCTTGTCTGTTCATTCATTCATCCATTAACCTCCTTGTCTGTTCATTCATTCATCCATTAACCTCCTTGTCTGTCCATTCATTCATCCATTAACCTCCTTGTCTGTCCATTCATTCATCCATTAACCTCCTTGTCTGTCCATTCATTCATCCATTAACCTCCTTGTCTGTTCATTCATTCATCCATTAACCTCCTTGTCTGTCCATTCATTCATCCATTAACCTCCTTGTCTGTCCATTCATTCATCCATTAACCTCCTTGTCTGTCCATTCATTCATCCATTAACCTCCTTGTCTGTCCATTCATTCATCCATTAACCTCCTTGTCTGTCCATTCATTCATCCATTAACCTCCTTGTCTGTCCATTCATTCATCCATTAACCTCCTTGTCTGTCCATTCATTCATCCATTAACCTCCTTGTCTGTTCATTCATTCATCCATTAACCTCCTTGTCTGTTCATTCATTCATCCATTAACCTCCTTGTCTGTCCATTCATTCATCCATTAACCTCCTTGTCTGTCCATTCATTCATCCATTAACCTCCTTGTCTGTCCATTCATTCATCCATTAAGGGGGCACTCCTCAGTTTCGCATGAATGTCCATGGTGTAAATCAGAAAGAAATCAACTAAGCATCTTTTAGGTCCATTGATGGTCTTTATAATAATTATGAAGCACATGTTTGATGTTTTTTTCAGTTTTGATTACTTTTAACTTTATTTTGGTGTATTGGAATATGCATTCTTTGGGTTTTTTGGAGGCTATAAATAGAAAAATGTGAACCAATCAAAAACTTCCTAAAAGTAGTTAAAATGGCTGATTTTCACTGACGAGGAGATCAGCGTGGAATAACTTTTTAAAATGCCGGACTAGGTATGTAAAATTTAGCATTTCCTGATATGCAAGAGCATTATGAGTGCAGACATGACCCTGATATGTGTAGGAAATTTTTTTATTTTTATTTATTGACATTTGAAATATTGCTAAAATTGCATTTTTAGCATGTTTTAAGGGGTGGGGTAATCTTAAAGAAATGGGACTAAAGTTGTACAGAAAATGCTTTTTGATACTTTTATTTGGTATGGAAACATGGATAATTTTATTGTCTTCTAAGAAATGTATGACACAATGATGATGTGATTTATTTTTGCTCAAGGATTCAGGCTAAGAGCTTGTCAAGTGTTTGATGATTGAGAAATGTACATTAAACTGTGGAGTGCCCCCTTAAGGGTCAAACCTTTTTTTACTAAAACAGTCAAATGAAGGATTTTTTGTCTGTATTTCAACATATTTTCAAATTTTGTTACCATTCGGTTTGTTTGCGAAGAGAACTACTTCGGTTAGAATGTAATTTGTCGATAAGGCAAACCAGCATTGCTACGAAACCCAGATTATGAACACCTCGGTAAAATATCTATATTGTAATACTCCGCGATGCACCGTATCTTGAGATATCTCGATATATGTCTAATTTATCTTGAGATACTCCATGTTGAGATATCACATTTTATCTTGAGATATCTCAATTTATATTGAGATATTTGTATTGAGATATCTCAATTAATCTCAAGATATCTCAAGTTATCTTGAGATAACTGTCTTGAGATATCTTAAGTTGTTTTGAGATAATTATCTTGAGATATCTCAATGTGTCTTGAGTCATTGATATCACAAAATAAATAGAGATATATCTTACAATTTCTCAAGATGTATCGCAACTTATCGTGAGATATCTAACTTGGGATATCTCAAGATCCCATGTGTCTTGCGGTTGGTATATGCAATTTTAGTAGGATTTTCTAAGTCTGAGGTGGGCTTTTTGCCATTTAAAAACTAACCATTGGTGTAATTCTTGGGTTTGCCATAACACTGTTTCAATATATGTACAGTTTGCTAATGGTAACGTCCCATTTAAGTACTGGTTGCTATGGTATTTTGATGTCATAGTAAAATGACGTTAAACATAGGATAGCATGTGGGGTGACGTCATGTCACATGATGTCATTATGTCGTGTCGCGTTAAAATAAAAAAAAATCGCATAAGATAGCGGCTTTATATAAATCGGGTTATAGGAGGCAACTTTTTAGAGAGGAAATGACTTCTGATTGCAAATTTCAGACCTTTTTCATGCTATGGAAAAAAAACAGACCAAAAGAAAAAAGTTTGCAAAAAAGCTGTTAAAAAGGCTATTTCAGTGTTATCTTAAAAAGGTGCTGTTAGGCCAATTTTTGGACAATCGCAATAATACGTATGTCAAGACGTCCGGAATAAATTCGCGAAATGGAAAAAGGGGCGTTTCAATTTTTTTTAACGGACAACTTTCCCTTAAGGGGGCACTCCTCAGTTTCGCATGAATGTCCATGGTGTAAATCAGAAAGAAATCAACTAAGCATCTTTTAGGTCCATTGATGGTCTTATAATAATTATGAAGCACATGTTTGATGTTTTTTTCAGTTTTGATTACTTTTAACTTTATTTTGGTGTATTGGAATATGCATTCTTTGGGTTTTTTGGAGGCTATAAATAGAAAAATGTGAACCAATCAAAAACTTCCTAAAAGTAGTTAAAATGGCTGATTTTCACTGACGAGGAGATCAGCGTGGAATAACTTTTTAAAATGCCGGACTAGGTATGTAAAATTTAGCATTTCCTGATATGCAAGAGCATTATGAGTGCAGACATGACCCTGATATGTGTAGGAAATTTTTTTATTTTTATTTATTGACATTTGAAATATTGCTAAAATTGCATTTTTAGCATGTTTTAAGGGGTGGGGTAATCTTAAAGAAATGGGACTAAAGTTGTACAGAAAATGCTTTTTGATACTTTTATTTGGTATGGAAACATGGATAATTTTATTGTCTTCTAAGAAATGTATGACACAATGATGATGTGATTTATTTTTGCTCAAGGATTCAGGCTAAGAGCTTGTCAAGTGTTTGATGATTGAGAAATGTACATTAAACTGTGGAGTGCCCCCTTAAGGGTCAAACCTTTTTTTACTAAAACAGTCAAATGAAGGATTTTTTGTCTGTATTTCAACATATTTTCAAATTTTGTTACCATTCGGTTTGTTTGCGAAGAGAACTACTTCGGTTAGAATGTAATTTGTCGATAAGGCAAACCAGCATTGCTACGAAACCCAGATTATGAACACCTCGGTAAAATATCTATATTGTAATACTCCGCGATGCACCGTATCTTGAGATATCTCGATATATGTCTAATTTATCTTGAGATACTCCATGTTGAGATATCACATTTTATCTTGAGATATCTCAATTTATATTGAGATATTTGTATTGAGATATCTCAATTAATCTCAAGATATCTCAAGTTATCTTGAGATAACTGTCTTGAGATATCTTAAGTTGTTTTGAGATAATTATCTTGAGATATCTCAATGTGTCTTGAGTCATTGATATCACAAAATAAATAGAGATATATCTTACAATTTCTCAAGATGTATCGCAACTTATCGTGAGATATCTAACTTGGGATATCTCAAGATCCCATGTGTCTTGCGGTTGGTATATGCAATTTTAGTAGGATTTTCTAAGTCTGAGGTGGGCTTTTTGCCATTTAAAAACTAACCATTGGTGTAATTCTTGGGTTTGCCATAACACTGTTTCAATATATGTACAGTTTGCTAATGGTAACGTCCCATTTAAGTACTGGTTGCTATGGTATTTTGATGTCATAGTAAAATGACGTTAAACATAGGATAGCATGTGGGGTGACGTCATGTCACATGATGTCATTATGTCGTGTCGCGTTAAAATAAAAAAAAATCGCATAAGATAGCGGCTTTATATAAATCGGGTTATAGGAGGCAACTTTTTAGAGAGGAAATGACTTCTGATTGCAAATTTCAGACCTTTTTCATGCTATGGAAAAAAAACAGACCAAAAGAAAAAAGTTTGCAAAAAAGCTGTTAAAAAGGCTATTTCAGTGTTATCTTAAAAAGGTGCTGTTAGGCCAATTTTTGGACAATCGCAATAATACGTATGTCAAGACGTCCGGAATAAATTCGCGAAATGGAAAAAGGGGCGTTTCAATTTTTTTTAACGGACAACTTTCCCTTAAGGGGGCACTCCTCAGTTTCGCATGAATGTCCATGGTGTAAATCAGAAAGAAATCAACTAAGCATCTTTTAGGTCCATTGATGGTCTTTATAATAATTATGAAGCACATGTTTGATGTTTTTTTCAGTTTTGATTACTTTTAACTTTATTTTGGTGTATTGGAATATGCATTCTTTGGGTTTTTTGGAGGCTATAAATAGAAAAATGTGAACCAATCAAAAACTTCCTAAAAGTAGTTAAAATGGCTGATTTTCACTGACGAGGAGATCAGCGTGGAATAACTTTTTAAAATGCCGGACTAGGTATGTAAAATTTAGCATTTCCTGATATGCAAGAGCATTATGAGTGCAGACATGACCCTGATATGTGTAGGAAATTTTTTTATTTTTATTTATTGACATTTGAAATATTGCTAAAATTGCATTTTTAGCATGTTTTAAGGGGTGGGGTAATCTTAAAGAAATGGGACTAAAGTTGTACAGAAAATGCTTTTTGATACTTTTATTTGGTATGGAAACATGGGTAATTTTATTGTCTTCTAAGAAATGTATGACACAATGATGATGTGATTTATTTTTGCTCAAGGATTCAGGCTAAGAGCTTGTCAAGTGTTTGATGATTGAGAAATGTACATTAAACTGTGGAGTGCCCCCTTAACCTCCTTGTCTGTCCATTCATTCATCCATTAACCTCCTTGTCTGTCCATTCATTCATCCATTAACCTCCTTGTCTGTTCATTCATTCATCCATTAACCTCCTTGTCTGTCCATTCATTCATCCATTAACCTCCTTGTCTGTCCATTCATTCATCCATTAACCTCCTTGTCTGTCCATTCATTCATCCATTAACCTCCTTGTCTGTCCATTCATTCATCCATTAACCTCCTTGTCTGTCCATTCATTCATCCATTAACCTCCTTGTCTGTTCATTCATTCATCCATTAACCTCCTTGTCTGTCCATTCATTCATCCATTAACCTCCTTGTCTGTCCATTCATTCATCCATTAACCTCCTTGTCTGTCCATTCATTCATCCATTAACCTCCTTGTCTGTCCATTCATTCATCCATTAACCTCCTTGTCTGTCCATTCATTCATCCATTAACCTCCTTGTCTGTTCATTCATTCATCCATTAACCTCCTTGTCTGTCCATTCATTCATCCATTAACCTCCTTGTCTGTCCATTCATTCATCCATTAACCTCCTTGTCTGTCCATTCATTCATCCATTAATTTCCTTGTCTGTCCATTCATTCATCCATTAACCTCCTTGTCTGTCCATTCATTCATCCATTAACCTCCTTGTCTGTCCATTCATTCATCCATTAACCTCCTTGTCTGTCCATTCATTCATCCATTAACCTCCTTGTCTGTCCATTCATTCATCCATTAACCTCCTTGTCTGTTCATTCATTCATCCATTAACCTCCTTGTCTGTCCATTCATTCATCCATTAACCTCCTTGTCTGTCCATTCATTCATCCATTAACCTCCTTGTCTGTCCATTCATTCATCCATTAACCTCCTTGGCTGTTCATTCATTCATCCATTAACCTCCTTGTCTGTCCATTCATTCATCCATTAACCTCCTTGTCTGTCCATTCATTCATCCATTAACCTCCTTGTCTGTCCATTCATTCATCCATTAACCTCCTTGTCTGTTCATTCATTCATCCATTAACCTCCTTGTCTGTCCATTCATTCATCCATTAACCTCGTTGTCTGTCCATTCATTCATCCATTAACCTCCTTGTCTGTCCATTCATTCATCCATTAACCTCCTTGTCTGTCCATTCATTCATCCATTAACCTCCTTGTCTGTCCATTCATTCATCCATTAACCTCCTTGTCTGTCCATTCATTCATCCATTAACCTCCTTGTCTGTCCATTCATTCATCCATTAACCTCCTTGTCTGTCCATTCATTCATCCATTAACCTCCTTGTCTGTCCATTCATTCATCCATTAACCTCCTTGTCTGTCCATTCATTCATCCATTAACCTCCTTGTCTGTCCATTCATTCATCCATTAACCTCCTTGTCTGTTCATTCATTCATCCATTAACCTCCTTGTCTGTCCATTCATTCATCCATTAACCTCCTTGTCTGTCCATTCATTCATCCATTAACCTCCTTGTCTGTCCATTCATTCATCCATTAACCTCCTTGTCTGTCCATTCATTCATCCATTAACCTCCTTGTCTGTCCATTCATTCATCCATTAACCTCCTTGTCTGTCCATTCATTCATCCATTAACCTCCTTGTCTGTCCATTCATTCATCCATTAACCTCCTTGTCTGTCCATTCATTCATCCATTTAGCCTCCTTGTCTGTCCATTCATTCATCCATTAACCTCCTTGTCTGTCCATTCATTCATCCATTAACCTCCTTGTCTGTCCATTCATTCATCCATTAACCTCCTTGTCTGTCCATTCATTCATCCATTAACCTCCTTGTCTGTCCATTCATTCATCCATTAACCTCCTTGTCTGTCCATTCATTCATCCATTAACCTCCTTGTCTGTCCATTCATTCATCCATTAACCTCCTTGTCTGTCCATTCATTCATCCATTAACCTCCTTGTCTGTCCATTCATTCATCCATTAACCTCCTTGTCTGTCCATTCATTCATCCATTAACCTCCTTGTCTGTCCATTCATTCATCCATTAACCTCCTTGTCTGTCCATTCATTCATCCATTAACCTCCTTGTCTGTCCATTCATTCATCCATTAACCTCCTTGTCTGTCCATTCATTCATCCATTAACCTCCTTGTCTGTCCATTCATTCATCCATTAACCTCCTTGTCTGTCCATTCATTCATCCATTAACCTCCTTGTCTGTCCATTCATTCATCCATTAACCTCCTTGTCTGTCCATTCATTCATCCATTAACTTACTTGTCTGTCCACTCATTCATCCATTAACCTCCTTGTCTGTCCATTCATTCATCCATTAACCTCCTTGTCTGTCCATTCATTCATCCATTAACTTCCTTGTCTGTCCATTCATTCATCCATTAACCTCCTTGTCTGTCCATTCATTCATCCATTAACCTCCTTGTCTGTCCATTCATTCATCCATTAACCTCCTTGTCTGTCCATTCATTCATCCATTAACCTCCTTGTCTGTCCATTCATTCATCCATTAACATCCTTGTCTGTCCACTCATTCATCCATTAACCTCCTTGTCTGTCCATTCATTCATCCATTAACCTCCTTGTCTGTCCACTCATTCATCCATTAACCTCCTTGTCTGTCCATTCATTCATCCATTAACCTCCTTGTCTGTCCATTCATTCATCCATTAACATCCTTGTCTGTCCACTCATTCATCCATTAATCTCCTTGTCTGTCCATTCATTCATCCATTAACCTCCTTGTCTGTCCATTCATTCATCCATTAACCTCCTTGTCTGTCCATTCATTCATCCATTAACCTCCTTGTCTGTCCATTCATTCATCCATTAACCTCCTTGTCTGTCCATTCATTCATCCATTAACCTCCTTGTCTGTCCATTCATTCATCCATTAACCTCCTTGTCTGTCCATTCATTCATCCATTAACCTCCTTGTCTGTCCATTCATTCATCCATTAACCTCCTTGTCTGTCCATCCATTCATCCATTAACCTCCTTGTCTGTCCATCCATTCATCCATTAACCTCCTTGTCTGTCCATCCATTCATCCATTAACCTCCTTGTCTGTCCATTCATTCATCCATTAACCTCCTTGTCTGTCCATCCATTCATCCATTAACCTCCTTGTCTGTCCATTCATTCATCCATTAACCTCCTTGTCTGTCCATTCATTCATCCATTAACCTCCTTGTCTGTCCATTCATTCATCCATTAACCTCCTTGTCTGTCCATTCATTCATCCATTAACCTCCTTGTCTGTCCATTCATTCATCCATTAACCTCCTTGTCTGTCCATCCATTCATCCATTAACCTCCTTGTCTGTCCATTCATTCATCCATTAACCTCCTTGTCTGTCCATTCATTCATCCATTAACCTCCTTGTCTGTCCATTCATTCATCCATTAACCTCCTTGTCTGTCCATTCATTCATCCATTAACCTCCTTGTCTGTCCATTCATTCATCCATTAACCTCCTTGTCTGTCCATTCATTCATCCATTAACCTCCTTGTCTGTCCATCCATTCATCCATTAACCTCCTTGTCTGTCCATCCATTCATCCATTAACCTCCTTGTCTGTCCATTCATTCATCCATTAACCTCCTTGTCTGTCCATTCATTCATCCATTAACCTCCTTGTCTGTCCATTCATTCATCCATTAACCTCCTTGTCTGTCCATTCATTCATCCATTAACCTCCTTGTCTGTCCATTCATTCATCCATTAACCTCCTTGTCTGTCCATTCATTCATCCATTAACCTCCTTGTCTGTCCATCCATTCATCCATTAACCTCCTTGTCTGTCCATTCATTCATCAATTAACCTCCTTGTCTGTCCATTCATTCATCCATTAACCTCCTTGTCTGTCCATTCATTCATCCATTAACCTCCTTGTCTGTCCATTCATTCATCCATTAACCTCCTTGTCTGTCCATTCATTCATCCATTAACCTCCTTGTCTGTCCATCCATTCATCCATTAACCTCCTTGTCTGTCCATTCATTCATCCATTAACCTCCTTGTCTGTCCATTCATTCATCCATTAACCTCCTTGTCTGTCCATTCATTCATCCATTAACCTCCTTGTCTGTCCATTCATTCATCCATTAACATCCTTGTCTGTCCATTCATTCATCCATTAATCTCCTTGTCTGTCCATTCATTCATCCATTAACCTCCTTGTCTGTCCATTCATTCATCCATTTGTTTGTTTTACGTTGTTTTTAGCACATGTTAAGCCATATATGACGATAGATTTTTGTGGTTGAGGTCGACCGCCCCAATATTCCTGGGTAGAACGCCCCAATATTCCTGGGTAGACCGCCCCAATATTCCTGGGTAGAGCAAGTAGGTAGACCGCGCCAATATTCCTGGGTAGACCGCCCCAATATTCCTGGGTAGACCGCCCCAATATTCCTGGGTAGAACGCCCCAATATTCCTGGGTAGACCGCCCCAATATTCCTGGGTAGACCGCCCCAATATTCCTGGGTAGAGCAAGTAGGTAGACCGCCCCAATATTCCTGGGTAGAACGCCCCAATATTCCTGGGTAGACCGCCCCAATATTCCTGGGTAGAGCAAGTAGGTAGACCGCCCCAATATTCCTGGGTAGACCGCCCCAATATTCCTGGGTAGACCTATTCCTGGGTAGAACGCCCCAATATTCCTGGGTAGACCGCCCCAATATTCCTGGGTAGACCGCCCCAATATTCCTGGGTAGACCGCCCCAATATTCCTGGGTAGACCGCCCCAATATTCCTGGGTAGAGCAAGTAGGTAGACCGCCCCAATATTCCTGGGTAGACCGCCCCAATATTCCTGGGTAGACCGCCCCAATATTCCTGGGTAGACCGCCCCAATATTCCTGGGTAGAGCAAGTACTGTATACCATAGACCGCCCCAATATTCCTGGGTAGAGCAAGTACTGTATACCACCCGCCATCGACACTTTCTCACTTTACAAGCAGAGCTCCCAGTGGGATTCAAACCTGCAGTGGTGAGAGGCAAGAAAGTCATAGATGCAGTGTCGTGATCAACCTAGCCACCGAAACAATTCATTCACCATGCATCAACAGAATAATAATAGATTTTAAAACAGTCATGTTTCGTATTGTTGAAATATATGCAGATTTGAAGATGCTTCAAATGAATTGTGAGTTGGTAACTTGTAATTCAATTCAGGCAATGACAAATACATACATTTAGCCAGACTCATGTATAAGTTTGTATAAACAGTAAATCACCCATTATTAACATGTTTGATTACAGTGTACTGTAACAGTATTAAAGACAATTATGAAATGAATATGTTTCCAAAATATTGAGAGAGAAAAATGCTGGTAGTTCTACCTATGAAAAATCATGCATACGGTCCCCAACATCTATAGCTTAAAAGAACTGTTTTCTCCAATATTCCAGGAATGTAGCAGAGATATAAATGCAGAACAACTGGCAGTTCCTAACAAGTGCAATATTGTGATGTCAGCCTCCGTGATGAAGTACCTCGTAGATAACCAAGGCAAACAGTGTAAATACTGGGACATGCCCATTACTGTGAGGGAATATGACATGACAGGTCTGTAATACTGGGACATGCCCATTATTGTGGGGGTATATCACATGACAGGTCAGAAATACTGGGACATGCCCATTACTGTGATGGAATATGATGTGACAGGTCAGTAATACTGGGACATGCCCATTACTGTGGGGGAATATGACATAACAGGTAAGTAATACTGGGACATGCCCATTATTGTGGGGGAATATGACATAACAGGTAAGTAATACTGGGACATGACCATTACTGTGAGGGAATATGCTGTGACAGCTCAGTAATTCTGGGACATGCCCATTACTGTGAGGGAATATGACATGACAGGTCAGTAATACTGGGACAAGCCCATTACTGTGAGGGAATATGACATGACAGGTAAGTAATACTGTGACATGACCATTACTGTGAGGGAGTATGACATGACAGGTCAGTAATACTGTGACATGCCCATTACTGTATAACAATATGACATGACAGGTAAGTAAAACTGGGATATGACCATTACTGTGAGGGAATATGACAATGACAGGTCAGTAGTACTGGGACATGCCCATTACTGTGAGGGAATATGACATGACAGGTCAGTAGTACTGGGACATGCCCATTACTGTGAGGGAATATGACATGACAGGTTAGTAGTATTGGGACATGTCCATTACTGTGAGGGAATATTACATGACAGGTAAGTAGTATTGGGACATGTCCATTACTGTGAGGAAATATGACATGACAGGTCAGTAGTATTGGGACATGTCCATTACTGTGAGGGAATATGACATGACAGGTAAGTAATGCTGAAACATGCCCATTACTGTCAGGGAATATGACATGACAGGTAAGTAGTATTGGGACATGTCCATTACTTTGAGGGAATATGACATGACAGGTAAGTAGTTCTGAGACATGACCATTACTGTGAGTGAAATATGACATGACAGGTAAGTAGTATTGGGACATGTCCATTACTGTGAGTGAATATTACATGACATGTCAGTAATACTGGGACATGACCATTACTGTGAGGGAATATGATGTGACAGGTCAGCAATACTGGGACATGTCCATTACTGTGAGGGAATATGACATGACAGGTAAGTAATACTGTGACATGCCCATTACTGTGAGGGAATATGACATGACAGGTAAGTAATACTGTGACATGACCATTACTGTGAGGGAGTATGACATGACAGGTCAGTAATACTGTGACATGCCCATTACTGTATAACAATATGACATGACAGGTAAGTAATACTGGGACATGACCATTACTGTGAGGGAATATGACAATGACAGGTCAGTAGTACTGGGACATGCCCATTACTGTGAGGGAATATGACATGACAGGTCAGTAGTACTGGGACATGCCCATTACTGTGAGGGAATATGACATGACAGGTTAGTAGTATTGGGACATGACCATTACAGTGAGGGAATATGATGTGACGGGTCAGTAATACTGGGACATGACCATTACTGTGGGGGAATATGACATGACAGGTCAGTAGTATTGGGACATGTCCATTACTGTGAGGGAATATGACATGACAGGTAAGTAGTATTGGGACATGTCCATTACTGTGAGGGAATATGACATGACAGGTAAGTAGTATTGGGACATGACCATTACTGTGGGGGAATATGACATGACAGGTCAGTAGTATTGGGACATGTCCATTACTGTGAGGGAATATGACATGACAGGTAAGTAGTATTGGGACATGTCCATTACTGTGAGGAAATATGACATGACAGGTCAGTAGTATTGGGACATGTCCATTACTGTGAGGGAATATGACATGACAGGTAAGTAATGCTGAAACATGCCCATTACTGTGAGGGAATATGACATGACAGGTAAGTAGTATTGGGACATGTCCATTACTTTGAGGGAATATGACATGACAGGTAAGTAGTTCTGGGACATGACCATTACTGTGAGTGAAATATGACATGACAGGTAAGTAGTATTGGGACATGTCCATTACTGTGAGTGAATATTACATGACATGTCAGTAATACTGGGACATGACCATTACAGTGAGGGAATATGACATGACAGGTAAGTAGTATTGGGACATGTCCATTACTGTGAGGGAATATGACATGACAGGTAAGTAGTATTGGGACATGTCCATTACTGTGAGGGAATATGACATGACAGGTAAGTAGTTCTGGGACATGCTCATTACTGTGAGGGAATATGACATGACAGGTAAGTAATACTGAGACATGCCCATTACTGTGAGGGAATATGACATGACAGGTAAGTAGTTCTGGGACATGACCATTACTGTGAGAGAATATGACATGCCAGGTAAGTAGTTCTGGGACATGACCATTACTGTGAGTGAATATGACATGACAGGTAAGTAGTATTGGGACATGTCCATTACTGTTAGGGAATATGACATGACAGGTAAGTAGTTCTGGGACATGACCATTACTGTGAGTGAATATGACATGACAGGTAAGTAGTATTGGGACATGTCCATTACTGTTAGGGAATATGACATGACAGGTAAGTAGTTCTGGGACATGACCATTACTGTGAGTGAATATGACATGACAGGTAAGTAGTATTGGGACATGTCCATTACTGTTAGGGAATATGACATGACAGGTAAGTAGTTCTGGGACATGACCATTACTGTGAGTGAATATGACATGACAGGTAAGTAGTATTGGGACATGTCCATTACTGTTAGGGAATATGACATGACAGGTAAGTAGTATTGGGACGTGCCCATTACTGTGAGGGAATATGACATGACAGGTAAGTAATACTGAGCAGGGTTTTTTTTTGGCTGTTTTTATAGCCGAAATTCGGTCATATTCCCAATGCCAAAACATACCTTTTTTTCCCAATTAAGAGGAAAAAATTCCCAATTTTAAATTATTATTTTTTTATTTTTTTTTAGTGTCCCAATCCAATGATTGGGGTTCAAAAGCTTATAAATGCTTCTGTTTATCTTGGTGTACAAAAAACAGTATTAAAGATATAATTATGAAAGGAAAGCTTTACTTTATATTTTTCCGAATTTTATTAAAAATCGCGCTACAATTCCCAATTTTATGAAAAATCGCGCTAAAATTCCCAATTCCAGGGTCCATGTTCCCAAAATCATGAAAAAAATCCCTGCTGAGATATGACCATTACTGTGAGGGAATATGACATGACAGGTAAGTAGTATTGGGACATGTCCATTACTGTGAGGGAATATGACATGACAGGTAAGTAGTATTGGGACGTGCCCATTACTGTGAGGGAATATGACATGACAGGTAAGTAGTTCTGGGACATGACCATTACTGTGAGTGAATATGACATGACAGGTAAGTAGTATTGGGACATGTCCATTACTGTTAGGGAATATGACATGACAGGTAAGTAGTATTGGGACGTGCCCATTACTGTGAGGGAATATGACATGACAGGTAAGTAATACTGAGATATGACCATTACTGTGAGGGAATATGACATGACAGGTAAGTAGTATTGGGACATGTCCATTACTGTGAGGGAATATGACATGACATGTAAGTAATGCTGAAACATGCCCATTACTGTGAGGGAATATGACATGACAGGTAAGTAGTATTACTTTGAGGGAATATGACATGACAGGTAAGTAGTTCTGGGACATGACCATTACTGTGAGTGAAATATGACATGACAGGTAAGTAGTATTGGGACATGTCCATTACTGTGAGGGAATATGACATGACAGGTAAGTAGTTCAGGGACATGGCCATTACTGTGAGTGAATATGACATGACAGGTAAGTAGTATTGGGACATGTCCATTACTGTGAGGGAATATGACATGCCAGGTAAGTAGTTAAGGGACATGGCCATTACTGTGAGTATATATGACATGACAGGTAAGTAGTATTGGGACATGTCCATTACTGTGAGTGAATATGACATGACAGGTAAGTAGTATTGGGACATGTCCATTACTGTGAGGGAATATGACATGACAGGTAAGTATTATTGGGACATGTCCATTACTGTGAGGGAATATGACATGACAGGTAAGTAGTATTGGGACATGTCCATTACTGTGAGGGAATATGACATGACAGGTAAGTAGTTCTGGGACATGACCATTACTGTGAGTGAATATGACATGACAGGTAAGTAGTATTGGGACATGTCCATTACTGTTAGGGTATATGACATGACAGGTAAGTAGTATTGGGACGTGCCCATTACTGTGAGGGAATATGACATGACAGGTATGTAATACTGAGACATGCCCATTACTGTGAGGGAATATGACATGACAGGTAAGTAGTACTGGGACATGTCCATTACTGTGAGGGAATATGACATGACAGGTAAGTAGTTCTGGGACATGACCATTACTGTGAGTGAATATGACATGACAGGTAAGTAGTATTAGGACATGTCCATTACTGTGAGGGAATATGACATGACAGGTAAGTAATACTGAGACATGACCATTACTGTGAGGGAATATGACATGACAGGTAAGGTATACTGGGACATGCCCATTATTGTGGGGGAATATGACATGATAGGTTGTCCAATATTGCTAAAAAATGGTATCAAAAAGATAAAAACAACTAAACATTGAACACCAATCTTCATTTTGCGATCCCAAATTCTTTCTTGTGTTTCAAACAAATTTTCTTTACAAACACACAGGTATTAATTTATATACATTTCTGTGTTGTTGTGGGTTGCACAAACTGCCAAATCAGTTATTTAATGAAGACATAATTGGGTGATTGTTTGATTTGGATGATGACTGCAGTCAGAGGTGTAACTTATTGAAGTATGAATAACCCGGACAAGTTATTGTCTGTCAAGAACAAAATGGTTTCCATCTGACACAGAGTAAGAGTTCATTCCTGCTACTTTTATTTAGTTTCGTGAACAATGATTTATCTTCCTAGAACTAGTTGCTGCAGTAATAAAACCCAACAATGATTTATCTTCCTAGAACTAGTTGCTGCAGTAATAAAACCCAAGCAACAAATCCTTTCAACAGAAAACTTGACCATCTAATTGGATAACGATGGCACTATTAGGTATGATTGCCCTAGAGTGAATTAATTACCAATCATATACCACCTTTAAAAGCTTGCAAAAAAGATTTCTAAAAGAAATAAAGGCAAATTAGTTAAAAGATGAAAGAACCAGGGGGAAATATCATACGTTACCATGGTTACTGGAAAATTCAGGTTTTGATAGAAAACAGATATAAAAATAGATGAAAATAACTAAGTTACACCCGTGACTGGTTTGTAAAAAGTGTATATATGTGTGAACTTTATTTCATGTTATCTTTGTATTAGAATTGATAGATGTAGTAGAGTAATAGAGTAATAAGGTCGTTTGTTGAAGGTTTTAATTATTAACATAATTATTCAACAATTTTAGATGGGGATAAGAAAACCACCCAACGAGTTGTGTACATGGATAAACCGTTGATAAAGACGTCCGATTTCACGGGGCGAGACAAGAACATGCTGTTTCAAAAATACGCCCTGAAGTCAATCGCAATGAGACCCAAACAGAGATGCCATGTTTTCTCAAACATCAAACCGAGTGCCCAGAAGGAGGTCACTGTATCCATTGAGGATTTGCAGAATGAACTTGACGAGGTAGAAAAGTTATTAAAAGCATCAGTTGATAGCAGTGATGAAGATTTTACCAGTGATGATAATACAGATTCAGAAAGTGAAGAAAATAATGGAAAGGGGGGAGGAACGTGGAAAAAAAAGAACATTAATATTAAGGGAGCTTGTGGTGATGTTGGTGGATATAAAGAAGCAAAAAATAAAGCTGGTGTTGGCTTGTTTGACCTTGATAAGGAGATAGATGACCTTGAGACATTTGGAATGGAAATATCATGGAGGTCAAAGTTGAAATCTGATGAAGGTGACAAACTGGCATCTCCAGATGCAAAGGGATTAAAATCCCCGGGGAGTAAGCTTTCAAGGAAATCTTCATTAGAGGCAGAGATGGAATTATTAAAACGAGAATTGAAAGGAATTAAAAAACTGGCTAAAAATGATGCTACGAAATCAGTTGATGTTTTAAGGGGACCATTTCTGTCCAATAAAATGGATAAAGAAAATGTTAAATCTTTAAAAAATTCTTTTCAAAAAACTGAGAAGTCCATTACAGCAGAAACAGACACTGCAGTGGAGATGGCAGAACTGCCTCATGAAACAACCAATAATTATGAAAATGTTGAACAGAATGTAGGTATAGATTTGCAAACATTTCATGACAACAAGTCAGAGAATATCAAAGATAACAAAGAATCTCCGAAAAATGCTTCTATGAGTGGTGTTGTCACAAAGAAGGGTAAAAAAGCACTTTTGAGTGTCAAAAATGTCAGTTCTTTGTCAGCAAAAATGAGACAAATGTCTGCAATAAAGTCCAAATTGATGTTGAGATGTCAGCAGAAGGAGAACTCGAGTTCAGAAACGTTCACTGAACCAAGCAAGACTTATCCTACAAGAAGTAAAAATTCAGTAACCAAAGTTGAAAAATCCAAGCAAGCTGTAAATAAATCGTTAAAAACAGATGAGAAAGAGCAGGCCTCTGACAGTGACAATGACAGTGATGGTTTAGTTATAGACGTACCTGGCCTGCCGGAGGAAAAAGAAAGTCCCAGCAGTCCACCGGCAAGTCCACCAGCCAGTCCACCAGCCAGTCCACCGGCTAGTCCACCGGCAAGTCCCGAAGACATGTTTACTAACGATCCACAAAGTCCGGATGGTGACACACCTATGAGTCTCAGAAAAACATGTATTGAGATTCCATTGGATGAGAGTAATGTCGAAGAGTCGGTTGTTAGGGACTACAGTTCGGTTGTTAGGGACTACAGTTCCGTGAAATACGAGTTAAAAAATGAACCCATTGACACACAAACATCTGAAATGGACACAGTGAGAAAATCAGGGAACCTTTCAATGGATATCGACTCTTCCAGAAATAAGATAACTCAGCTTATGGTAGGAAATGTTGATGACCTCAGTCTTAAGAATGATTCGGGTACCCCACAGTCTCCCATATCTAACACAAGGGTTTCCAAAAGAAGAAGCACAGATATGAACAAAGAAGATGTTCCAATCAACAAAAGGGCTCTTAGGTCATCAAGTGCAACAAGGAAAGATGTGGCAGGTAATTCACCATGTGATTCTTCTCGAAGGACGAGACAGTCGACAAGCACTGATGAGGTGGATGTCAGTAGTCTGCCAGCTAGAGTCGATTTGAAGACAGAAGGATCTGGGACAAACAAAGAGGCTGCAAGACAAACTAGGGGCAGAGGGAGGAAGAGAGAATCTGCTCCAGAAAGGTGAATACATTGACCTAACATTGACCTTGATCGTCACTGACAAAATAACTTTTTGATTAAAGTTACTTTGAAGATATATCTCTAATACCGTCAAAGGTATTGCTATGAATATTGGATCGCATGTGTAGTATGGCAAGCCTAACCCTAGGGATCACTTTCTGTTGACTGGGACCGTTAACTGTTTTCTTTCTTTATATTTCTTCATTAAACTTCAAATATACACACCATGACACTAGTCATGCAGCCACACAGACATTATAAAGGTCAAGGTAGTCTAGGTCATAGTTTTGGTTCAGAAGTCATTTTTGGTATGGAAACAACATTCTCTGTAAGGCCTAAATTAAAAATAAAATTGGAGTTACACGACTCAGAATTTTTGAGGTGGGTAGGTAGGTAGTTTTTAACTCTACTGGCCAAGGGCCAGCAGAGCTTATGGGATGGCGAGTTGTCCGTCGTCCGTCCGTCGTTAACTTTTGTCTCGTTAAGACGATAGGGCCTTCATTTTTCATCCGATCTTTACCAAACTTTAACAGGTTGTTAATATCAATGAAAGCTCGGACAAGTTCGAAAACCAGCCAGATGGGACCAGTAACAGCGGAGTTATGGCCCTTGATTTAGTTAAAAATGCTATATTGCTATATTTTGCCTTGTTAAGACGCTAGGGCCTTCATTTTTCATCCTATCTTTACTAAACTTTACCACATTGTTAATATCAATGAAAGCTCAGACAAGTTCGAAAACCAGCCAGATCGGACCAGTAACAGTGGAGTTATGGTCCTTGATTTAGTTAAAATGCTATATTGCTATATTTTTCCTCGTTAAGATGATAGGGCCTTCATTTTTCATCCTATCTTTACCAAACTTTACCACATTGTTAATATCAATAAAAGCTCGGACAAGTTCGAAAACCAGCCATATCGGACTAGTAAAAGCGGAGTTGTGGCCCTTGATTTAGTTAAAAATGCTATATTTTGCTTCGTTAAGACGATAGGGGCTTCATTGTTCATCCGATCTTCATCAAACTTTATCAGATTGCTAATGTCGTTGAAAGCTCGAACAAGTTCGAAAACCAGCCATATCGGACCAGTAATAGCGGAGTTATGGCCCTTGATTTATTTAAAGATGCTATGATTTGCCTCGTTTAGACGATAGGGGCTTCATTGTTCATCTGATCTTTACCAAACTTTATCAGATTGTTAATATCAATAAAAGCTCGGACAAGTTCGAAAACCATTCATATCGGACCAGTTTCAGCGGAGTTATGGCCCTTGATTTAGTTCAAAATGCTATATTTTGCCTAGTTAAGACAATAGGGCCTTCAATTTTCATTCTATCTTTACCAAACTTTACCACATTGTTAACATCAATGAAAGCTCGAACAAGTTCGAAAACCAGCCATATCGGACTAGTAACAGCAGAGTTATGGCCCTTGATTTAGTTAAAAATGCTATATTTTGCCTCGTTAAGACGATAGGGGCTTCATTGTTCATCCGATCTTTACCAAACATGATCAGATTGTTAATATCAATGATAGCTCGGACAAGTTCGAAAACCATTCATATCGGACTAGTAACAGCAGAGTTATGGCCCTTGATTTAGTCAGCTGTTTTTTGCCCGAAACTTTCAAAAAAACGTAAATGGCAGTCACTCGCTTCATTGATGTTATAAGAGCCATGTTAGCCAGTAGAGCGTCCACAGGCCCTCTTGGGCCTCTTGTTTTTTTGTCTTGCTGTACATAGTGCTTCTTTAGGTATACTAAGGCTTAGATAACATTATAGTCCTAAATCTGGCGACAACAAATCAGATGGCTTTCGATGATAATATTCTTTTGTAATGTACTTTCATATAAAAATATTAGAAGCATGTAGGGGGAACAGTTACAATGGACAAATTTATTCTTCTGTTTTCAGATTTGACAGTTGAAATTTAAACATTACTGGTTAAAAGTCAGACTTCTAATCAGTAATGTATAGATTTCAACTTATTCTCAATGTTCTTTTTCTAGTAGCTCTTGTGATATTGATATGGGACTTTTTCTAAAATGATCAGCATGGCATGATGTTTGTTCTTGTCGAAAATCTTTTTGATTCCTTGTTAAACATGGCTGCCAGTGGCCATCTTTGTTTACATAGAGTTATATAGTAAAAACTTGTAGCGACTACTCCTCTGAAACTGCTTCACGGATTTTCATGAAACTTCACAGGAATGTTGCTCTTGATGTCTGATTGATCCTAGCGAAATTTCAGGTCGGCCAGAAATTCAAGATGGCCGCTATGGTTAAAAATATATTTTTTAAAAACAAGTTTGTAGCGACTACTTCTTGAAAACTATAAGTGATATTGATATGGGACTTTTTCTAAAATGATCAGCATGACATGATGTTGATCAATATTGAAAATAATTTTGATTCTACATTAAACATGGCCGCCAGTGGCCATCTTTGTATACATAGAGTTATATAATAAAAACTTGTAACGACTACTCCTCTGAATTTTCATGAAACTTCACAGGAATGTTGCTCAAAAAGACATCCAGTCTTTTTGATGGCTAAAAATAGATTTAAAAAACAACAAATTTGTAGCGACTACTTCCTGTAAACGATAAGTGATATTGATATGAGACTTTTTCTAAAATGATCACAATGACATGGTGTTGGTCCTTTTTGAAAATTATTTTGATTCAACATTAAACATAGCTGCCGCGGCCAACTTTGTTATAGAGTTATATAGTAAACACTTGTAGCGACTACTCCTCTGAAACTACTTGACAGATTTTCATGAAACTTCACAGGAATGCTGATCTAGCTATCAAAAACCTATCAGTAGAGCTGCAAGGTCATTGACCTCTTGTTAGAATTTATTATCAAAGCAATTACTCATTTTTAGCTCTACTGGCCAAGGGCCAGCAGAGCTTATGTGATGGTGTGTTGTCCGTCTTCCGTCGTCCGTCGTCCGTCCGTCGTCTGTCGTCCGTCGTCCGTCGTCCGTCGTCCGTCCGTTAACTTTTCTTCAAACGACTTCTCCTCAGAAACCGCTTGGCTAATTTTGACCAAACTTCACATGGATGATCCTTAGATGAATGCTTTTTAGATTTGTTAAAATTAGGTCAGCGCTACATCCAAGATGGCTGCCATTACCATATATGGTCGAAACCTTAAAAAATCTTCTTCTCCAGAACCTCTGGACAGATTTCAACAGTTTTTCTTTTAAAATGATCGCCAACGCCTAGACTATCAAGTTTGTTCAAATAAAGTCCCCGGGGTCAAAAATGGCCGTGCCCCGGGGGTCCAAAGTTTGTATATTGAGGTTTTGCATGTTTTTCATATAGACATATAGGAAAAAACTTTAAAAAATCTTCTTCTCTGAAACCACAAGGCACAGAGCTCTCATGTATTACATGTAGCATCAGCTTATGGTCCTCTGCTAAGTTTGTTCAAATGGTGACCCTGGGGTCAAATTTGTCCCCGCCCCGGGGGTCACAATTTTACATAGACTTATATAGGATTTTTAAAAAAAAAAATCTTCTTCTCGGAAACTACAACAGCCGGAGGTTTGATATTTTGCATTTACTATAAGCTTATGGTCCTTTACCAAGTTTGTTCAAATGGTGACCCAGGGGTCACATTTGGCCCCACCCCGGGGGTCACAGTTTTACATAGGCTTGTATAGGCAAAAATGAAAAAAAATCTTCTTCTCTGGAACCACATGGCACAGAGCTCTCATGTATTACATGTAGCATCAGCTTATGGTCCTCTACTTAGTTTGTTCAAATGCTGACCCTGGGGTCAAATTTGTCCCCGCCCCAAGGGTCACAGTTTTACATAGACTTAGAAAGGATCTTTTTTTTTAAAAATCTTCTTCTCGGAAACTACAAGAGCCAGATGTTTGATATTAAACATTTATTATAAGCTTATGGTCCTTTACTTTATTGTTCAAATGGTGACCCTGGTGTCACATCTTGCCCCGCCCCGGGGTCACAGTTTTACATAAATGCTTGTATAGGGAAAAACTGAAAACAAATCTTCTTCTCTGGAACTGCAACAGCTTAAGGTTTAATATCTTGCATTTGCTATAAGCTTATGGTCCTTTACCAAGTTTGTTCAAATTGTGACCCTCGGGTCACATTTGACCCCGCCCCAAGGGTCACATGTTTTACATAGACATGTATAGGGAAAAACTTAAAAAATCTTCTTTTCTGAAACTGCAAGAGCCAGAGGTTTAATATTTTGCATTTGCTATAAGCTTTTGGTCTTCTACCAAGTTTGTTCAAATGGTAGCCTATTGGTCATATTTGGCCCCACCCTGGGGGTCAGTTTGACTTAGGCTTGTATAGGCAAAAGCTGTTGTTTTTTTTTTTTTAGTTTTTAATATGATTTTTTTTTTTTTTGTTTCAATTGCATTTTTTTTTTAATTTATTTTTTGATTTTTTTTTTTAATTGTTCCAATTTTTTTTTTTGAATTTGTTTTGAATTTTTTTTGAATTTTTTTTATTGATTTTTTTTTTTTTTTTTATTTGATTTTTTTTTTTTTTTTAAATATTTTCATTATCTTTTTAATTACTTGACACTTACTTTAAAATTTATTGTCGGCGCTACTCATCCTAAATGCCTTGTTGAATTTCGACGAAACTTGGCAGGAAGCATCGGTAAGATGTCTAGTTGTGCATATCACGCTTTTGTTCCAGTTTGCTGATTTTTGACGGAGTTATGGCCCTTTGACATTTTTATTTTAAATTTCTTGTCGGCGCTACTCCTTAAACGGCTTGTTGGATTTCTACGAAATTTGGCAGGAAGCTTCAGTATGATGTCTAGTTGTGCAAAGCGCGGTATATCAATGAAATCCTGGACAATTTCGAAAACTAGCTAGATCGTGTTAGTAATAACAGAGTTATGGCCCTTGATTTGTTGAAAAATGCTATATTGTATTTTTCTTTGTTAAATCTATAGGAGAAGAGAGCTATATCTAGCTATATCTATCTAAATCTATAAGAGCTGTTTTAGCCAGTAGAGCGTCCACAGGCCCTCTTGGGCCTCTTGTTTTTAAATTTTTTATATTTTATTTAATTTTTTATTTAATTTTTTTATTTTTTTTTTTATTTTTTTTATTTTTTATTTTTATTTCATTTTTCTGTTTGTTTTTTTTTAGCTCTATGTTGGACTAGTTGGACCAGTAACACAGGAGTTATGGCTCTTGATTTAGTTAAAAATGCTATATTTTGCCTCGTTAATACGGTAGCGCTTTCATTTTTCATCTGATCTTTACCAAATAACAGATTCTTTAGTTATGGCCCTTGATTTAGTTCAAAAGCTGTTTTTTGCCCGAAACTTTCAAAATAAGGAAATGGCAGTCACTCGCTTCATTGATGTTATAAGAGCCATGTTAGCCAGTAGAGCGTCCACAGGCCCTCTTGGGCCTCTTGTTTTTTTTTTGTTTAATTTTTTAATTGTTTTTTATTTATTTTTATTTTTTTTATTTTTTTATCTCTATGTTGGACCAGTCGGATGAGTAACAGAGGAGTTATGGCTCTTGATTTAGTTAAAAATGCTATATTTTGCCTCGTTAATATGGCTGGGCCTTCCATTTTCATCTGATCTTTACCAAACTTTACCAGTTTCTTTAGTTATGGCCCTTGATTTCTTAATTATTATTATTTTTGTTTAATTATTATTATTATTTTTTTTATTTTATTTTTTTTTGTTTAATTTTTTTGTTTAATTTGTTATCTCTATGTTGGACCAGTCGGACGAGTAACAGAGGAGTTATGGCTTTTGATTTAGTTAAAAATGCTATATTTTGCCTCGTTAATACGGTAGGGCCTTCCATTTTCATCTGATCTTTACCAAACTTTACCAGATTCTTTAGTTATGGTCCTTGATTTAGTTAAAAAGCTGTATTTTGCCCAAAACTTTCAAAAAAACGTAAATGGCAGTCACTCGCTTTATTGATGTTATAAGAGCCATGTTAGCCAGTAGAGCGTTCACAGGCCCTATTGGGCCTCTTGTTCTCTCATCTGTTTCACTTCCGTATTTTTCAGATCATGAGTTATTTCCACTAAGCTGAAGATAATTAAATACTAATCTAAATATGCATGCGTTTTTCTTTGTGACTTCGACAAATAAAATTAAAACTGAGCACAATAACATAAATAAGAGAAATTACACAAATTATAAGGTAACTGTGAGTATCCAACTTTGCTTGTAATTATTGAGATTAAGATATTTAAGCTTGGATTTTTATACACCGTGGGCTTAAATATATTTTAATTCTTACAAAAAATATTCCTCAGTACGTCAATCAAGCTTACGGAAAGGACTTTTCCCAATATTTTAAATGATTTGTGTATCATTCTAATTGGGAAAATATTCATTAAAACTGGGAATTTATTTGAAGGGGAAACCGCCAATATTCGGCAGTAAAAACTACGAAAAGAAATCACTGATGACAGAATTGTGTATCAGATAATCTTTTGCCAAACCATGTAGTAATATCCTTCACTTCAGATTTAACTTCATCAAATAAGTAGCAATGCAAAGACATTTTACAAATTAGAAAATATTGGGAAACTGATTAGTAGGTCTAAATATTATCATCAAAATAGTCCATCGAGGGGAAAATAGTAAGTTTATGAACTACCCCAAATAACAAAAAAAATAATGTTTGCCAAATGAATAAGTTGTTTTGAAAAAAGCAACCTAGCTGATAAATAGTGTTGTTCCTTGCAATAAAGTCATACAGATGTTTATATAATACGCAGTAATGTGTCAAATGAATGTTTCTTTCCCTTTTCCTTTTAATTATTTGCTATTATATCCACAATTTGGTGTTAAACCTGTCATTTTTACTATGTAAACAAATGAGTACTCGCTTTAGATGGCCTACATGACTTGTCGTGACAATGTCAAGGTCAGATTTGAACAATTCTGAAAACTGAGTAAATTAGCCTAAAAGAGCCAAAAGTTCTCTCTTGGTGAATGATAACATGTGTATGAATATTTGAAGTGTTATTTCAGTATAAAAGAATTCATGAGAATTATTAGTCTAGTTTCTACAGGGATCACTCTAGGCTGCGATTACGCGATATTCTCGCATTAAAATCTCAAAAATCAAAAATATAATGATTTATATTTCATTTAAAATCTCAAGTAAATTTGTTCAGATCCATTTATTCGCGATTAAAACATATAAAATGAGAAAATATCAAATTATTCGAAAATCACATTAAAAAAAATCAGATTCATTACGTGGTCCGGTCTTAATTCCATTAAGCGAGGACAGATGCGCCGAAGGCGGAGCTTATCGTACTTATCGTACTTAATCGATATAGGTAATTTGTGGGCGGAGCTTAGCGCTTATCGTGACGGACTATTTTAAATGGAGTTTACTCGACTCTGTGATTTTATGAGACGGATCGATAATTGTCTTCGTATTTCCAGAGACGTACTCCCTGGTATTTCCTTTAACAATTATTGTCGTATTTATTGAAATACATGATTTGTTTAAAGATTGTAATATTGCACAGAAAAAAATGCGCACGTAACAATCAATTACAGTAAGAGAGGCGTGAATTGAGTCTATATAAATTATCTGCCCGTCGTAATTGGCACGAGTGAAAATGTAATATCCTTGTTTAGATAAATTCTATCAAAATCGTGAATTTGTCAGGACCCAGATGATCCTCGTTTTCATGTCACCACCAAACAGTCATGTACTTACACACCATTCTCAATCTGTAATATCCACATTGTTCGGGCACATTTACGGAAATGGAATTGTATCAAAGTTACAACAATGTTGATTACTGTTTATGCACATGTACCAACCCTATAAAAACAATGTCTACTGGTATTTTTTGTGGGATTAAAAATGCCGCGGTCTTTTGATGTTGCCGTGCGGCGTCTGAGAACAGGCGATCACCGCGATTGTATGACGTAACACAAAGACCTTTTGATCTTGCGCGTTTACCGCGACTTTGTCGAGATCAAGAACAGAAATTAACAATTTAAAGGAGCAGTATAAAGTTATGTGTACTCGACTGTATTGAAATAATAAAAAATCTTTAACGTATTGTTAAATATCTAATTAGATATTAAAATATTAGCAGTTCTAATTAAGGGCAACCACGCATAGACGACTGGATATATCAGCTTGCGTCTTTACGCGTTTTATATTTTGAGAAAACGTACTTTATCTAAAAAAATTAAAGGATTTTTCGTTTGTGTTGCAGCTCCATTCACCAAATGACAAATTTATTCAGACAAGATATTAGCCAACATTTCGGTCTAAATTACTCGTGAAAAAATAATCGGCCTCTCATATTATCATCACAAATTTGAACTCCTGGAATGTCGAGTAGTTTCAAGTAGTCTTTATTATAACGTCTTTATTATTATTATTTTTGACGTAGTCATTTTTCGTTTGTTACAATTGTTCACGGTCATCTGTTATAGCTACAAACCAGGTTACTGAAACATTCAGCCTATAAAAAAAACACAATCTGATACTATTAACTTAGGGACAAACAGCAATCTTGAAGTTTTTATCATGCATTAAAATTGAACTTACAATTTAATTATCCAGTATCATTTTTGCACACAATTAGTGATTTTTAGCTCTACTGATCAGAGATCAGCAGAGCTTATGCCGTGGTGCGGAGTCCGTCGTCCGTCCGTCCGTCTGTCCGTCTGTCCGTCTGTCTGTCCGTAAACTTTTATTTGTAGCGACTTCACAGCTGAAACTACTGGATGGATATTCATGAAACTTTACAGAAATGTTGCCCATAAAGTCTAGTTGATCCTAGCAAAAATTCATGTTGATGTGAAATCCAAGATGGCCGCCAAAGCTAAAAATAGAGTTTTAAAATACAAGTTTGTAGCGACTTCTTCTTGAAAACTATAAGTGATATTGATATGGGACTTTTTCTAAAATGATCAGCATGACATGATGTTGATCCTAGTCAAAAATCGTTTTGATTCATCGTTAAACATGGCTGCCAGCGGCCATCTTTGTTTACATAGAGTTATATAGTAAAAACTTGTAGCGACTTCACAGCTGAAACTACTGGATGGATATTCATGAAACTTTACAGAAATGTTGCCCATAAAGTCTAGTTGATCCTAGCAAAAATTCATGTTGATGTGAAATCCAAGATGGCCGCCAAAGCTAAAAATAGAGTTTTAAAATACAAGTTTGTAGCGACTTCTTCTTGAAAACTTTAAGTGATATTGATATGGGACTTTTTCTAAAATGATCAGCATGACATGATGTTGATCCTAGTCAAAAATCGTTTTGATTCAACGTTAAACATGGCTGCCAGCGGCCATCTTTGTTTACATAGAGTTATATAGTAAAAACTTGTAGCGACTACTTCTCTGAAACTACTTGGCGGATTGTCATGAAACTTTACAGGAATGTTGCTCTTGATGTCTGATTGATCCTAGAAAAATTTCAGGTCGGCCGGAAATTCAAGATGGCCGTCACAGCTAAAAATACAGGGGTTCCACTAATTTTCAAATCAAGGAAGTTCAAACTTCCTTCATGTCAATTTTGGAAGTTCAAGGGAAAATTTAAGGAAGTTCACACTTAACGCGACATCACCGTTCGAATTAGTGTTTGTGTTAATAAAATATAAATAACTATGCATAGTTCATGTTCTTTAAATGTGTTTTTAAAACATTTAAAGTACATAATTTATGGATATTTTTTAAATTTATTAAATTATTTATTAAATTATTCATTAAATTAAAATATATTAAATAGCTTAATGTTTGTATTAAGTTTACTTTAAGTTTATTGAATTTATCATCATCATGATTCATCAATCATCATCATCATCATCAACAACAAAAATCATGGCCCTTTGAAATGTTGGCAACTTGCAGCTTGACACACTTTGCAGAACATACGCTTAGAGTCAGAATTGAAGTCGAGCCAATCAAACTGACGGAGCATGGCTTCTTGGAACACTTTTGGTCTACTACTATTATCCACCTTAGGTTTTTTAGCTGGCAGCTGTATTTCACAGGAACTTACAGTGTGCGCGGGCGCAGCATCATTTTTACGTTTTTGAGTGACACCGAAATGCAATAGAGAACGTTGCGACATTTTGACGCTTATGACGGTCTAAACTAAAGCAGACAATATTTAACCCTTTCTTAAATTTACTCATATTTTTACTCATTTTCATAAATAAAAGATGTTCTATTATGCTTTAAAATTGCTTCTCGCCGTATACAAACAATCATATAAATCGGCAGCTAAGATTTTATTCAAAACAATTACTCGATCGTCAAACTGTTGCATCTTCATAATCAGCTAATGTCTCGTAATCCGTTTGCCATTTCTACCTTTCATAATTAGTCAATCAGTCACAACGTCAAAGTAAAAAATCGCGCTGAATGCAAACAATCGCAAACAATCATTATAAATCGGCAGCGTAATATTTTATTTAAAACAATTACACGTTCGGATAAGGTATCTGTAATAAACAAACGGGTGCATAAAACGAACCTGCCTTTCATAATTAGTCAATCGGTCACTAACGTCAATGTAAAAATTCGCGCTGAATGCAAACAATCGCAAACATTCATTATAAATCGGCAGCGTATTCCGTAATATTTTATTTAAAATAATTAGGTGCATAAAACAAACCTGCCAATCATAATTATTCAATCAGTCATCAATTAAACGTAATCCACTTTAATCCCATTAATTAATTGCCACACTTCTTTGAACCCAGAAGCGATGTTTGTTTACATAATACTTGACACAATACACAATTCAATTTACACACGTGGCTAACCCCATAATAAAACTGGATCCAATCGGTTTCACCTGTCGAACGCTGTCACAGTAACACAGTGGGTGTTAATTTAATCGCTTTACAACTTGGCTGTGCAGCGTTTGGATGTAATTGGACCCGATGGGCGGAGCTATATCGGTGATTTAAGCAATTTGACACTGACAGCTGTACGCCCGCGGTATAGAAAGTCGGCGTACATTGATGTTTTTGGAAGTTCAGTGTACGTCTTTGATCTCAATTTTCGGCGTACAACTCAAATTTCCGGACGTAATATACGGCCGTACGGCCATTAACGGAACCCCTGAAAATAGATTTTTAAAAATAAGTTTGTAGAGACTACTTCTTGAAAACTATAAGTGATATTGATATGGGACTTTTTCTAAAATGATCAGCATTACATGATGTTGATCCTAGTCAAAAATCGTTTTGATTCAACGTTAAACATGACTGCCAGCGGCCATCTTTGTTTACATAGAGTTATATAGTAAAAACTTGTAGCGACTACTCCTCTGAAACTACTTGGCGGATTGTCATGAAACTTTACAGGAATGTTGCTCTTGGTGTCTAATTGATCCTATCAAAATTTCAGGTCGGCCGGAAATTCAAGATGGCCGTCACAGCTAAAAATAGATTTTTAAAAAATAAGTTTGTAGCGACTACTTCTTGAAAACTATAAGTGATATTGATATGGGACTTTTTCTAAAATGATCAGCATGACATGATGTAGATCCTTGTGGAAAATTATTTTGATTCGACGTTAAACATGGCTGCCAGTGGCCATCTTTGGTTACATAGAGTTATATAGTAAAAACTTGTAGCGACTACTCCTCTGAAACTACTTGACGGATGTTCATGAAACTTCACAGGAATGTTGCTCTTGATGTCTAGTTGATCCTAGAAAAATTTCAGGTCGGCCGGAAATTCAAGATGGCCGCCACAGCTAAAAATAGATTTAAAATAAATAAGTTTGTAGCGACTACTTCTTCAAAACAATAAGAGATATTGATATGGGACTTTTTCTAAAATGATCAGTATGACATGATGTTGGTCCTTGTCGAAAATCGTTTTGATTTGACCTTAAACATGGCTGCTTTGTTTACATAGAGTTATATAATGAAAACTTGTAGCGACTACTTCTTTGAAACTACCTGACGGATTTTCATGAAACTTCACAGGAATGTTGCTCTTAATGTCTTATTGATCTTAGCAAAATTTCAGGTCGGCCGGAAATTCAAGATGGCCGCAACGGTTAAAATAGATTTTCAAAAAACAAGTCTGTAGCGACTACTTCCTGAAATCAAAATCAATCAGTAGAGCTTCAAGGTCATTGACCTCTTGTTTAAAAAGTTTTATCAATATGCAAAACAATATATTAAAATCTAATGTGACACTGTGAGTTTAAAAAAAAAATCAAGATTGCTCATGTCCCTTTAAAGGAACTTCCAACTATTGATCATTATATTGCCACAAGAATACATTTAAACAAAGGGAAATTTCTTTTTAATTATATGAAAGTTTAGTACAATGTCAAAACGATTTAGGATTAATACACCCGAGAAGCTAAAAATAATTGCCACGTGTCCCTTTAATTTAATCCATATTTAATTTTAACAAAATTAACTTTTAAGAAAGATATCATAGATGTAAACGTGTGGATTCTGAAATATGGAACGCCATGACTGTCTTAGGATGAGCATTTGTCTTTATGTTCGTTGCCTATGCCTTTACATACGGTACATATGCCTTCAGTACATAATTATGCCTTTATGTTCGGTGCATATGCCATTCAGTTCGGTGCATGTCTTTATGTTCGGTACATATGCATTTTTGTTCGGTGCATATGCCATATGAATTGTTCGGTGCATAATCCATTATATAAAGTAGTTACTGAGATACTAGCCGCATTCACATACAAATTTGAACTAAGTTTTTTAAGTATAACAGGGGCCATAGTTCTGTTAAATGCAGGAGTTATAGAAACTGACACTGTGGTGTCTGATGATGCTGAATGCAGGTGTGTGAAGTTTCAGAGATACAACTTTAATCAAGTGACGCAGACAACGACAATCAAGATGAAAATAGCTTTTCTTCTTCGAAAAAGCCTAGCAAAAAGGACTCGACAAAAAATCTGTGCATATGCCTTTAAGTTCAGTGCATATGTCTTTATGTTCGGAACATATGCATTTTTGTTCGGTGCATATGCCATATGAATTGTTCGGTGCATTATATACATATATAATCCATTATATAAAGTAGTTTCCGAGATACTAGCTGCATTCACATACAAGCTTGAACCAAGTTTTTTAAGTATAACAGGGGCTATAATTCTGTTAATGCAGGAGTTACAGAAACTGGCTATGTGGTGTCTGTTGATGCCGAATGCAGGTGTGTGAAGTTTCAGAGATACAACTTTAATCAAGTGACGCAGACGACAATGACAATCAAGTGATGAAAATAGTTTTTCTTTTTCGAAAAAGTCTAATAAAAAAGGACTCGACATGTAAACGTTTCGTACTGACGGATAAGGGAAGCCTAATTTCGTGGCGGTGCATACAAATATGGTTAGTTGACTGAATGTTGTTTTACGTCATTTTCATTACATGTTTTAGATTATTATACATTATTCAACTTTTATAATCGGTCACTTTTCAACGAATTATATATATTTTTTAATAATTCATATTTTCATTTGAAATTTTAACTGGCGTCGTTTAACAAATATCGCTAGCGATTTATAAAACTTAATCTGCCTTGATTGGACTATACCCTTGTTGATAAACTTAATAAAAATTTGATTTAATATGTTTCGGTGATTTTCAGTTTTTAGTATTCATGTTTTTTCAGAAAACCTGGGTGACCGATTATAAAAGTTGAGTAGTGGTGGAGACACCCCTACCACTTTTTCCTGGATAAAACAAGTACATTTACTTTATACCTCCCCCATTCCAAATAATCAACACTTTCTCAAAAGTCGAAGCAGTGAGAGAGGTTTCAAGCATATGGGCACATACCTTCAGTATACACGCCTTACCAATATAGCCCTTGACAACAGTTTGAAATACAGAAAGTCTAAAACAATTGTTTTCTTCTCTAATGTTCTTTATTTATACCAATCAATATTAAAATGCACATCAAATCCATTTTTTTTATTATATATATATATATATATATATATATATATATATATATATATTCCAGAATACTGGCATAATAGATTGAATAAATTGTGGTTTACTGCGCACTAGCACGTTGAGTGACTTGATGTTTACAGCACACCAACTCTTAAAGGGTTATATAGCACCAACAGGTGTGATCATTTCATGCCCACCCTCCTTTTACAGCAAGATAAAAAAAGTGTACAAAACGGGTTTAGATCCTTCAGATCTGAGAGTTGCTGCAAAATTTGGTGTAAGCACTCCTATTTTTTTGCTGGACCCGTGATCATAGTTTTCGGCCACCACTTAAGTAGCACCTGAAACAATACAGGGATGATGTAGACCTTTAACATTATAAAAAGGACTACACATGCATTCAGAGGGATTTTACCTCTGCCTGGATAAACTGTGGCCCTATTCTTGCCCAGGAACCATAAAGGAATTCACCAACACAAGAAATGTTATATTGCGTGAAACAGGAATGAACATGCCAGGCTCATCCTCCATTTACATCAAGATAAAATATGGAGAAAGGGCCTAGAAGCTTCTAACATGCAGAGGTGCTGCAAATTCTTTAGTAGACACTCCATTTATGATGAAGCCTCGTTTCCACGGTTGCATATTTAATCTTTCATTCATTCAGCAAAATTCCAAAAGGTCATAAAACCCATGAGGATTAAAAACATACATATTTATATAAAAGGTCGACAGCAGATATACTAATCAAAATTTGCAAAGGATCACTATTTTCTTCCATATAATTTATTAGAAATTAATTCATAATAACGTTATTAATTTCATTGATACTTCAACAATTCCACAATTAGAATCAAGTCATATACTGCCCTAAATAAATTCATGTAAAATAGAACTAATGCTATTTATTTTAACTAAAAATTTAAACAGCAAAATAGATCCTTAGCAACCACTGTAGATCCTGCTAGAGGCAGAGGGGTAGGACCCACCTTTCTGTGCATTTTTTTATCATGCTCATTCAAGGTTTTCTTCACGACACAGCATATGCAAATGTCGAAACATGGCTCCATCGTAAATGGGGTGTATACAAAAGAATTTGCAACTCTGCAGGTTCGAATATTGTATCTTGATGTAAATGGAGGATGAGCCTGATGCCAGTTCATCCCTGTTCGGCGCCATATAACCTTTCTTGTGTTGGTGCACCTTAAAACACCAATTCAATTCAGAAGCAAACAGAGCTTGTATAGATGATCTAACATATATGGAGAACCAAATTTATTAAACACGCTTACATAATTTTGAATGTTGATTTAAAAGTTGCAAAAGTCTATTAAGCATCCATAAGGCAATACGGTGTTGCTTAAATATGCTAAGCGGGCTATACATATTAAGCAATACATACTATGGTGAAAACCTAATGTGCTAATGGAAGTCACGTGATCACGTGATCGCAGAAAAGGTAAATCTTGTGGGTCCCACTTTATTTACAAATAATAATTTTAAAACAAGTGGTCAATGACCTTGAAGCTCTACTGATTGACTTTGATTTCAGGAAGTAGTCGCTACAAACGTTTTTTTTGAAAATTTATTTTTATCCGTGGCGGCCATCTTGAATTTCTGGCCGACCTGAAATTTTGCAAGGATCAATTAGTCATCAAGAGCAACATTCGTGTGAGGTTCTATATCAATATCACTTATAGTTTTCAAGAAGTAGTCGCTACAAACTTATTTTTTAAAAATCTATTTTTATCTGAAATTTTGCTAGGATCAATTAGACATTCAGAGCAACATTCCTGTAAAGTTCCATGAAAATCCGCCAAATAGTTTCAGAGGAGTAGTCGCTACAAGTTTTTACTCTATAACTCTATGTAAACAAAGATGGCCACCGGCAGCCATGCTTAACGTCGAATCAAAACGATTTTTGATCAGGACCAACATCATGTCATGCTGATCATTTTAGAAAAAGTCCCATATCAATATCATTTAGAGTTTTCAAGAAGTAGTCGCTACAAACTTGTTTTTTAAAAACCTATTTTTAGATTTGGCGGCCATCTTGGATTTCACATCAACATGAATTTTTGCTAGGATCAACTAGACGATATGGGTAACATTTCTGTAAAGTTTCATGAATATCCATTCAGTAGTTTCAGAGGAGTAGTCGCTACAAAAAAAAGTTTACTGACGGACGGACGACGGACGCCGCACCACAGCATAAGCTCTGCTGATCTCTGATCAGTCGAGCTAAAAAACTACTCACGAATGTATTACATGTACTACAGACTTTTTAGGGTCTATGCTCATGTTTTCATGCATACATTTCACTGAATAAAAGTCCGACAGTTATTTGGTTATGCTCATTATCTGCTTACTTACGGACAGTGTCCCTTTAACAACAACCCACAAGAGATCCTATAATATTGGAACTTGGTACTTTATCTGTTTCAAAACGAATTTTGTCTGAAATATATACCATCTGAATTTACTACTACTATAGCCATTAAACATTATAGTTTCTACGTAGTAGATATTCAATACTGGTAGGTGTGTGATGTTTATCAACGATATTATTTTGTGTTATATAAGCTAAAAGTTACGGACAATGATCATGATTTTTTAAACAAGAGATATAATTTGAATTGGTACGGCATGCAGCAATTCAATCCAAACTGGTGAAACAGGCATTATCTTTATTTTGACCAGATACAGATAAATGGTGAAAAATCAGACAGCCAACCACGTTTCCTCGATAGCTCAGTTGGTAGAGCGCTGGACCCATAAGCCTACCCGAACCCAGGGTCTCCAGCTTACACGGCTAGCGCTCTACCAACTGAGTTATCGAGAACACACAATTGCCCATCAAATTTCCATCATGTACATGTAACGTCTCACAACACAGTTAATTTTACATTGCCCTACATATGTACAAGGACCACTCTGGACCACTGTAGAACTTCCTGAATTTTCTTAAAACTACTTTCTTTGTGAAACTTGACGTCTGTTGCTCGAATTATCCAGCAAAAAACACGGGGTTGAGCAATTTGCTTTTTTAAATATCAATAGTTTGAAGAGACCCTCTTGAATTTGTCCATTTCACTTTCATGTGTATCACTTCCCGGTATTAGACTCTCAGATTATCACTACCCGGTATTAGACTCTCAGATCTGGGCTCAGAAACATTCAGGCATATCCAAACCTATACGAAACCAATACTTGTCACCTGCAATTCGCAAATGTATAGGATTGCATAGAGACGACAAAGGTGTATCTTTATATCTTTAATAACTCATTCTTTAGTAAAATAATTATCAGTATTGTTATTTCTATATTGAGCGTTGTTTAAAGTGTGTAAGTCAAGTCATGTCACGATGAGTCAAGTCATAAACAAGTTTCAGCAGCTGATTAAGTCTAGTTAATTATAGTCTAGTCGAGTCAAACAACAGTCAAGCAACTTTTGAAACAGACATGCCGCGATCCCTTAAAAGTGGGTCAAAACATTCATTTCCCAGTGTTAATTAATGACATATCTGACCAAATAACGCCGTGAGGCATGAACTCCTGACAAGCATACGCCCTTAGCTAATGATTGGAGTGCTTTCATAAGGATTAAAGGGGCTGGTGTTAATTACCTCCGCGATAAGGGTCTAATTCTAGAATTCAACCATGCGTACATGACCTGTAAACTTGTTACGTCATCAAATGTGAAAATAATTTACTTGCCTCCATCCATTTTATCGCGATTTTAAATAGTTAATGATGAGAAAAGCCTGCCCTCCATCCATTTTATCGCGATTTTAAATAGTTATTATTCGATAATCACATACAATTATAAGAATCTCGGGGTTGCAGATTATAAAGTTAGTTTACTTCCTGTTTTGAATTTGCTTCCGTGTTTCAAACTAAAACGATTATGAATAAAGACAGCTATTTTATAACATTTAAATAAACTTATAACCGTTTCCTACTCTTTTTTTTTTCGAAAGCGGTAACGAGCTGATGCAGTAAGGCCACACCAAATTAAAAAATAGGTCCTCGGATTCTTAACTTCAAAAATGCATACGACAGTACGAAAATTTTTTTTTAGTTTTTTTCCTCGGTTTCAGATTTTTTCATACGGGCCATATTTTTTAACCATACGGAATCTTTTTTTTTTAACTTTCCCCTAAAAAATTATTTCAGTATCTAAAAAAATAAATAAAACAGTTTGCGCATGCGCAACTAGAATAATACCATCTATAGTTTTCCTATTTAAGCATGTTATAGCATATTTTTTTACAATACAAATGCACACAGCTCTTTCAATGACATACTTGCTAACTAATTCAAGATTCTATACACTTATTGTATACAGTTTTTAAATATGGAAAGAAAAGTTATAAATAGGTATCATGACCATATTATGGCCTTTTCTATACTTCAAGAGTAAGTAACTCTGCTAGCAACACCTGAGTCGGACTAGATTTCCAACTTGTCCTAGACCTTCTTTACTTATAACATGTATCCAAGTTTGAATATGATAATCTGATGAAAAGAAGAGAAACTAAATTGAATGTTAATGACAGACACAAGGTGATCGCAAAGCTCTTCTAGTCTTAAACTATTAGAGCTAGAAAATATATGACAAGACTGAAGTTATAATATAATTATAATTTTGAAATGCACTTGTAAACACTGATTTAAAAGTTGTTATATCCTTGAAAATTTTGAAAAATTTTAGGGACATGGCATGAATTATCTGTTAGCTTTGTGTGACAACAATCAATGATCCAAAGTGCATTTGACAGCGTTTTGATAGCTTTCTCACCAAATTCTTCAACCACAATGCAACTCCATACACAAATCAACACAGTCACTATAAAGACGCTGGGGTCCCGTCAGTTTCCCATTATTGTTAGTGGTTGGTTTGGACGGAAGAAATAACTTTTTTTGGACTGACATCATTAGAACAAAGGCAGAAGCACCATTGTTGCATATTGACGAACTGCGATTTTCTTTTAATTCGATCTCGATATACTTGCAATGAAGTTCTTTAGCAACACTTACTCGCATTTCCGGCGATACTGTCCTGCTTCTCGCGCACCTTTACACCTTTACACTTACTATAGATGCAGGCGATATATTTTTGTTGGCTGTCGTCTTTAAAAAAGCGTCCTCAAACGTTTCATTATCGTCCAAAAGGACGACAGTTTGCTGCAAGAAATTTCTGGCAGACAGCATGAAAAACCCCGCCATCTTCCGTCATGGATCGACTCGATTGGAACCAAATAAATTAATCGAGCAAATGGGAAAATACCACCAGTTTTTATCGTAAAATTAAAAAATTAAACACTTTCTGAACTTTTGTGACTTACTTTATGAAACATGGTCAAAACTAGATGTTTTATTAGATTGAAGTATTAAAAAAAAGTTGGTATTATCATTTCGAAGTAGTGTTCTGCTTTGTTATTTTTTTCTAATTTACCCGATTGAGTTTTAGTGTATACTCGAGTTAACAAGGTTTGCAAATCTAGACGCTTATTACAAATAAATAGACTGTGTTACGGTCCTTTGCGCTTCTCTGCAATAGAATAGAATAGAATAGACTAACAAATAAACTACGATTGATCAAAGTTATCTAAACGCTTATTGCAAGTAAAACAAAAAAAAAAGGTCTTGTATAATTTGCGTACGACATCTATTTTAATATTGTTGTCGTCGTGGTCACGAACGGAAACTTTTTTTTTTTTATTGATTTTACATGCGGGAAATCCGACGACCATAAAATCAATTTGGTGTGGCCTAAACAGTTAAGATATTGTAAGACATATGTCAGCGTAAAAAGTTGATGTAAATCCGGATAGTCCTTATTTCAGATGCTTAAAACACACACGACACTGCGTGTTTTCAAGTTGTTGTTTTTTAAACGTTATTCACTTGAAAATAACTTAATTATTCTTGCTTTAAAAACTTCACCACATATATGATGATTATGAAGTGTTTACAAGATAAAAATATCTGCAACAGCAAAGGAAACTATGTATAAACAATGTATAAAGTTGAGTTTATCATCTATTTCCAAAAAAGAATGTTCATACATGTACTACCTATGGCAGACTGATAGATATATTTAAAACATGTTTTAAATGTGCCAGGTGTATCGCCAAAAGGCGTATTTTACTTCAAAACATGAAAAAAAAATCGACATGCAGGAGGGGAGCCCCATCCCTCACCCCCACTCGCGCTAAATGCCACTATCCCATAAAAATTCTTGGGAAGGCCCTGGTCAAGTCAAGTCAAGACCAAAGTGAAAACGTATCCATATACAATTTACTAAGTATATTGATAATTAATGTCAATACAATATTATAGTTTTACACATACGTGTAAAGTTCATGTCAAGCCTAAGTCAATTTCATGTTCAAGTCAAGTATAAGTCAAGTCAAATTTTTGTGAGTCAAATCATAAACAAGTTAAATGTAGCCTAGGATTTGCGGTTGAATCAGTCAAATCAACTTAATCAAGTCTAGTCAATAGTCAAACCAAGTCAAGTAAAGTCAACACTGAGAATTTATACTTTAATAATAATATATTGATCTGAAATTAACTAAATTCAGTACAATAATCACAAAATTACAAAACAAAATGCTTTTACAAAATGTCAAGAAACGATAAGAGAAGATGAGCGTACTCGACAGACATTTTTGAAAAATATAAATTATTTTATGTAAAGTTTTAAATATTACACGAGGTTGTACATATGCAACCGACATTCTTGACACATGACAAATAAATCTGACAAGTGACAAATAAATTATCTTGCGTAAGCTTTTTTTATGCAAGGCAGCATGCGACCGACATAGATCTACTGAACGAGTGACAAATATATTTTACGTAAGGTTATTTTACACAAGGTTGTATGCTGTGCTGATTGTGCTATGTGACCGACATTCTTGATGAGACAAATTTCCATTATTTTACGAAACGTTATTTCGCATAAGGTTGTATAAGGCCAAACAAAAAAATACATGCGTTTCCGATGGCCAGACCGACCCTGAAACTTTTTATGAAGATTTTTTTTTTTTATTTGTTCTGAACAATGATTTATCACAATATATCGAGGTAACTGACATCACAGAGCAACTGTCAGCTGTATCATTAACTTGTATGGGGTTTATGAGATAAATACATGTAGAATCTCACAATATCTTGCTTTTTTTTTTTGTAGCAAGATATTCTGAGATTCTACATGTATTTATCTCATAAACCCAGCTGCATAAACCCCATACAAGTTGATGATACAGCTGAAAGCTTCTCTGTGATGTCAGTTTACCTCGATATATTGTGATAAATCATTGTTCAGAACAATTTTTATTTTTTTTATTTTCCATAAAAAGTTTTAGCCCCTTAAAAATAGGGTCGGTCGGTTTATTTTTTTGGCCTTAGTAAAATGTAAGAATCTCATCTGTAGCCCCTTACCTATATAAAGTCCTATATAAAGTTAAAACTATTTTTTCTCTCCATTTAATGATTATCTGAACTGTAATATGAAACTCAATATCTATATTGAAATTTAAAAATGCAGATGTGATTCTTACTATTGCTACTGTTTCACCCAATGGCATTTTACAATCTATACCACTGAAACATACATTAATTGTCTGAAGAGTAAATAAGGATTGTTTCCTTTGTTGTGTATAATGAATTGTAATGAGTATGCAAGACGCAGTTTTAACATATTGAGAAATCGAAAGAATTCAGGACTTGTGTCTATTTTTTTGGGACTAGTCACAATTTTTTTGGGACTAATCACTTTTGACAGGGTGACTAGTCCCGCACTAGTGGCTAAAAAAAATTATTTGTACAGCCCTGACTGACATTCGACATTTTTGACAAAGTGACAAATAAATTACTGAACGTAAGGTTACTTTATCATTATGTGAGGCTGTATGCGACCGACATTATTGAAGAGTGAAAAAATAATAGATTTAATTACGATTAGGCCTAAATTAAAAGATTGTTTGCAGTGTGCCACGAATATTCAATTTATATGATTTAGATGTTAGGCCTAAAAAAAAAAAGGTTTGTTTCTGGTTACCCGACCGACCGTATTCTTTTACCCCCGACCCAAAAATTTTTTTGGGGTGTGAAAAAAAAAATCCGATTTTTTTCCGTCCGAAATACTACTCCAGTTGAACAAAATGTATATAAATGACAATAAACGTATTTGTTCGCTGCAAAATGTTTTCCAGTACCTGTCCGTAAGTTTCAAGTCAATGCATCTTTAACCTGGCGCTCGAGAATGAGCTGTTTCTACTGACCAGGGCACGAAAATTCCACTCGTCCGCTCGATTCGAATCTGGACGAGTGAAAACCATGAATCAGTCATCTGAGAGGACGAGTAACATTTCAGTAGAAAACAACAACAAAGAAAATAGTTCTTACATAGTTTATTAAGCGATTAAATGCAGTAAATAGTCGCAACTCTGTTTATTCAACGATAAAATGCAATTTAAGTCAACCGGATATTGGGAAATTGACGCATTTCCGTTTTGGGACATTCTAAAATACGGCTCCCGTTCGAATTTCACGGAGCACGAACGTTACGGTATTTGATGTTATACAAATAACACTTTCACGGGGGAATCATTAAGGACACTAGTCAGCTTTTAGGCGACTGGGGCCAGGGCCTGCAGGAAGGGGAATTTTAAAAAGTATGCTGTTTGCCTGTATTGTAGTTTAACATTTTCTATTTTTTTTATTTTTTATTTTTATTTTCACAGGACAAGAGGGAAATATATACCATGCCATAGTAACTGTAATGGCCATGATCAGACTGTAGTGAACTATAGAATATAAATATGTATATAGTCATCTATAATACTGGTCAAAGTTTCATAATTTTCATTGATTTATATAAAGAAAAAAACAACACATGATGTTTCCCTTTGTTTTATTTATATATAATAGTGTTAAATGATGGTATCTGACTACTTTGACTTATGAACTTTTACAATCAGAGCAGGACGAGTAAACATTCTATAAGGACGAGTTACATGTCAATGGCACTTGTCCTACAGGACGAGTATACAGTAAAATATATTTTAAACTAAATATCTTCGAACTTTTGATACAATTAAGAGAATTTGACAGCGATTTTCATGTTGAAAATACAGCTAACACACCGTTGCTATTGTCAACGCAGAGAATGGCCACCGGCTCATAACACATAAATGAAGATATTCATGCAAGAACAAACTGTTTAATACTTGTATGATCTGAAAATAGAAGTAAGTTTGGTAGAACTTACATAGACACACTATGTACACTCCAAATTATGGACAGTAGACAAGAGTAGTGCAAAAAAACACAAAAAAAACAACCCTATAACCTACCGACCCATGTTTTTTTAAGGATGTAACCAGAAACAAACCTATTTTTTTTTAGGCCTTATATATAAAGAGTGTAGATTGTATGCACTGGATTTGATGTTCATATCTTGTACCAAACAAAAGATTTTGTCATTTGAAACATTACTTCGAAAAATTTAGCGTCTTAGCACTGTTCAATAGTTAACAAGTCTGTTTCATGTGTCCATAAATGAACATTTGATCAATGTTTCGTTAATATTTAACTAAACCATTTAAAACAAAATCTATAGATAATACTAGTGAAGCACACGATACATGTATTTGCAAATATCCCTACCTACCGACCCAACCCTAAAAGCCATGAGTCGGAAACTGCAAACAAACAATTTTTTAATGGTGGCCTTAGTTATTACGAATCAATGCTGTACATTTGAAGTGGGCGGGGTATGATTCTAATGTGATACATTACTTGATTACAGCAACAGTACTTATAATTACCTCAAGCATGCAGTCTAGATACTGTCCAGGTCCCATGTATAGATTTCGGTGTGGTGTGGAGACATCTGTTTCTCTCTCAGTTTGTTGGATGTGGTTCCAAGCTCAGCTGGTCATATCTCAGACACAAACTATTATTACAAAGGCAGCTCACATGAAGGTTCCGAGGTAATCCGAGACACTCTTTACATAAATATATGTTGCCATGACATGATGTGTGCGGAAACCTTCAAATGAGTGTGTTTTGTTCCGAGTTGAATGGATTGTCTCCCATATTGAGAGTAACCACACTTCTTATGCATAACTCCATCCAAGGTGCTTCTTGTTGTAGAGTATACAGTCCGAATGTCTTGCACCATGTAGTCAATTTAACACTGTAAAATCATTAATCCACACTTGATGCCGATTAACAATCCTCAAACTCACTTTTTTCCATTATGATGTTGTAAAGAGTCTGTACATACTTACCAAGTATTGGTTCCGGAACGGAGTACTGTGGCAAGTATAATGTATAGACGTCTTTACAGGTTGGTGTGTGAGCTCGAACTGGCTTCTAGCGGGTGAATGGTGACGTCACCCGCTTCGGCGCAGGCGCAATGGATTAGGCTGGATCGCAGGTGTCGATCCACCAGTGGTAGAATTACAACACTCCTGTCACTTTTAAAAAGGGCAAAGCCCCCAATGCCTGCTGGTCCCCCGACACCGTCAGCAATGGCTCACTCTTACCAAGAGTGTACACTCCGTGTACCAGTGGCGGTACAATCCAGACTTCATATAAATCATTAGCCTGAAGATTGTAATAAGGAAGATTTACAATACCCACTATAGTATGGGTTTAGAGTAAGGTCGCGAGTTACCAACAGACGTTGAATTATAAAGTATTATTATAAAAGTTAAAGTTATGTTAAAATATTCACACCTCAACGATGGAGTTGTGAAAGTAAAAGTTACTTATATACAAAAAACTTTCACACATCTCAATAGAGTCCTGTGATTATTTACATTACAAGTGATGAAGTTGCAAAGGTGCAAGTTATATATAAAAGAGGTTCACACATCTCAACAGAGTACTGTGACTAGTTTACCTCAAAAGTAATAGTATTGATGGCTCTATAATGACGGTTATAGAGACAGTATGGCGTATGCGTGTATCGTCCCAGTGGGTGCACTGTGGATATCCGAATTGCCTCTTAGAACCCATACAGAACTTTCGCATTCTCAAGAGATGCACCTATTAGGCCGGCCAGATCCCCACCACGCCTCTCAGCCACCAAGCGACCAACATCCCCTATGAATAGAGGGTTGTTTGGTTTTTGATGCGGGGCCGGAGACAGGTACGGGGAGTCAGTCTCGAGCAATATACGGTTCTCCGGGACTGCCGCCAAGCCCAGCAGCTGAACCTCCGAGAAGTGCTTAACATTGGCTGTGAATCCGAAGAAGCAATTCCTGTAGTAACTGAGCCACCCGTTCACATCGTCCGCACCACCCCCAAAACAATGCAAGTGTATAGGTTGGGACCAGCCACAGTACTCTTGGACTATATGGAATGCTTTTAGGTACAGGTCTGATCCCTCCCTACTATTGTTCCCTCTTATATGGAGGACAAGTGGTAAACTTACACGACTCTGGGGTAGGATACGCCTTAAGGTATCCTCTTGATGCTGCCAGGTGTGACAGGGTTCAGTCATGTCCAGACCCACCTCTCCCAGGGCAGTAACATTGGGGTTCCCCAAGAGAGCTATAAATTCTCTCTCTCTGTCCTCTGAAAAGAGGTGTACCTTACGGGGGTGAACCCCTATTGCTACCTTTACGCCAGGCACCTCTGAGAGAGACTTAGGATAATCCTCAGGATCACAATAAACAGTCACCACACCCTTGATATTGACTTGGACAGAAGGCTGTACGACCAATTGTGCGGACAAAAGGTCACTTACCGAGGCGTTTGACCCTTTCCCCCACAATGCCCGTCTAGATCTGTCCAGATGCATATGACTGTCAATGGCATCGAATACACCCATCGGGTTGGGGACCCTGTTCTGTATCCCAAGTGGTTCACACTCTGAGGTTTGGGGTAAGTCCCCCACTCCATACTGAGTTGTGATAGGGTTTATACTGAGGTTAGTCTCCGATAACCCCTCCGCCACTGTTTCCGTCAGATTTAAGGAAGTTGATTCCTCCCTATAGGTCT
This sequence comes from Cyrtodaria siliqua, assembly GCA_037043455.1. Lineage (NCBI taxonomy): Eukaryota > Metazoa > Mollusca > Bivalvia > Adapedonta > Hiatellidae > Cyrtodaria > Cyrtodaria siliqua. The sequence continues at coordinate 5,812 of JAWPHD010000083.1, read as the reverse complement.
TCAGGAACTCCTTGTATTGGCTCACCGAGACCAGATTGAGTAAGCTGGCCAGGGGACGCCAATGAATTAAAGTGGCGGGGGAATTTAAAGGAGCCAAGGTGAACCCCTCGACTGGCACTCTCCACCCATTAAATCTGCAGAGCTCATGCATGGCCACTGCAGATCTGTTGGTAATGGTAGACAAAGACGGGACCAAACCCCGATCATTTATTACGTGCACCAGCCGATCTATGGGTTCACCAGTTCCCAGTAACCACGAGCTCAGGAGCCCCAGGGCCGCCATTCTTTTAGCCTGGAACTCTGGGGCTGCCACTGTTTCTGTCGACCAAGTCTCCCAAAACAGCTCCGGCATATGTCTGGAAGTTACATGCTGCTTCATGGATTTGGTTTTCCTGTTGCAACCAGTTATTGGGCATGTAGAGTACTTCGCAAACTTAAACCAGGCTGCCCTGGGAGGCCTTTCCGAGACTTCCACATTAACTTCCTGAGCTTGATCCTCCACTTCAACGTCATTACTAGGACGAGAAGGCGGGGTCGAGGCAGTCGGACAAGGGACATCTGACACATTCTGGATAGTGACCTTCATCAAGGGCAAAGGCTTGGTCTGTTTCCCTTCTCCGATACCCCTACCCTTCCTCTTTGCCCCCCGATTCCTACGCTTACGCTGACTACTTATCCCATCGCTTGGTATAGCATTGGGAACAGCGCCAGTATCCATGACAATTGGATGTTCGCCTTTGACACATCCTTCACTTCTCTCAGGTGAGATAGGAGTATTGTGAATATTAAGGCAAACATCCACAACAGGTCCGGATGCTGCATGAATTTCACATCCCATAACGGTATTGTGATCTTCCATATGCACATCCGGTGGACCCACATACACTTCAGGATCTGATGGTAACTCCTCCTCATGCCCAGTTCCACCTGTGAGAACAATCGCTCCCCCAACCAAAGATGTAGTCTGCTTGGGGAGTGATGGATTATCCACCAAGCGAATGTCCTTACAGATGGATGATGGCTCATAAACCTGTTCCTTGATCTTGGGTATAGATACTCGGTTCCTGTTTTTGGATTTGTGCGGAAGATTTTGTAAAATCCATGATTCCGAGAGGAAAGTTACGGATTCCAATTGAGCTTTTTCTACCCAAGACCAATTATTTTGTTTTACGGCCAGCTGGTACATAGAGATTAGCAATCTCTGGAACTCCACACCGGGTAGTCCATGAGCCATGCCTAAAGTGTCGCGGATAAGACACCGGGGATTCATTAGTTTCCCTAGCCTCAGGTGGCCCTCTACCAGCTCTATAGTGTTGGTGTAGGCCATTTTCCTGAAAGAGATTGAGCAGAGATTAGCCCTTGCAAATAGGGCATTGGTACTCTTTGATACCACGGGCCTCTTGTACTGTGATATTCACACAGGCTCCGTGATACCATTCGGCACACTTATCGCACTGGATCATAAATTCTCCCGAATATGGCTTCCTACATACACAGAAAAGTTCCTTACCATCTTTTGATGGTTCGTTCCCCTTCTGAGTTGTGGATTTTAGATTTTTCTTATAATTTTGCAACCATTCGGGAATCTGGCGATCCATACACAGCTTCATTTTGTCATGGTGAGTTGTGATTATCGAGTGCCTTAATTTGACTCGGTATAATGCTGCCGATAATTTTGCAATGATTATACCGGGACTTTTCCAAAGGGGGAGTAGTTTTTTACTGACCCCTTTTTTTGGGGCGTTGTTCTCGATATAAACTAGATCGCCTATTTGGTATGATTTTACCAGTGTCCGTAAATCATAATCTCTTTTCATTCTCTTTTGTGACATTTTTAAGGTGTCCCTTGCTGTTTTATGGGCTAATGAAACGGCATTCTCTAACAGACGCACATAGCTGTCCGGATCAGAATCCCTTAAGTTATCATGACTTTTTGGGTACATAAGATCCGGGGGCTGATTTACCTCTCTACCTAACATTAATTTATTAGGTGTGAAGCCCGTTTGCCTGTTGACGCAAGATCGCATGGCACTCGAAATTTGTGCTAGAAATATGTCCCAGTCTTTGGGGGATTTCTGAACATAACAGCGCACGGCGTCCATAAGAGTCCTATTATACCGTTCCACTTGTCCATTCCCAGAAGGTCTGAAGGGTGTAGTTCTGGCTTTGTGAATTCTGGTTATTTCACAGATTTTAGTGAATAGGTCGCTTTCGAAGTTCCGACCCTGATCACTAAATATCTCTAACGCATAGCCAAAACGAGAGAAGAACTCGTTTATTAACGCGTGAGCTGTAACATCTGCCGTTTGTGATGGAAGTGGTACGCACTCTATCCATTTAGTGAATTGGTCCACTATCATCAATATGTATTTGTTACCCCGATCAGTTGGGGTTAGTGGACCTAGGAAGTCGATGTGTACCCTTTCCATTGGAGACCCAGCATGAAATTTTATCATTGGACTTCGACTTTTACGCGTGACAGATTTGCTTTGGTTACAGACCGCACATGAACTTATGAAATTTTTTATATCTTGTGACATTTTATACCAAAAATATTTTTCTTTTAATTTACTTTTTGTGCGGTCTATACCTTGATGGCCTGCGGACGGAATGTCATGGTGCATTTCGAGGATTTCATGTTTTAGGTCTGATGGAATGACTAAGACCTTATCTTTGTTTTCCTCCCTTTGCTTCCATAGCACTCCATCCACTAGGAAGAATAAGTCCTTATTAATCCAATAATATTTTACCGCTTGATTGGCTGCAAACAGTACTCCCTCTTCGGGTTCCTGTTTGTCTTTTAGCCAATCCAACAGAAATGTTAAATCTGGGTCTTGATTTTGCAGTGTTACTAGCTCCGTTCTTTTCTGACCCCAGTACACACCTTGGTGGTCCCTGACTATGTTCACCCTACTCCCATCACAATGGTTGGGCAAAAGTCCATCGCAAAGGTTGGGCAAATGTCCATCACAAATGTTGGGTTGTGGGTCATAGACTATAACTCCACCAGGGTCCCAGGGCCAACTCATGTCATCGAGCTCTTGGTCCTGGGGTGATATAAGGCCCTCAACCGGTTGGGTTGATTCGCAGGACTCGCGACACATGCAAGTGTTTGCTTGTGATATGCTTTTGTGCAAGGCGCCTTTTGATAGAGGACGTACATCATCAACTTCTGAGGTGAAATTGAACCAATTTTTGTGCAGTCTTTGACAATATGTACATCCTCCACATGGCAAGAGCTTTGGGTCTTGACCCAACGTGTAATGTCTACAAGTTCCCGATATTGGTACACACCTTGACAGGGCATCTGCATTACCATGTTTTGCACCTGGACGATGTTGCACAACCATATCATACTGACTTAACTCCTCTAACCAACGGGCAATTTGACCCTGAGGGTTCTTAAAGTTCAGTAACCAGGTCAGGCTGCTGTGGTCCGTTCTAACAACGAATTTTCGTCCCAACAAATAGTGTCGGAATTGTCGTGTGAATCGTACCACAGCTAGTAATTCCTGTCTGGTCGTGCAATATCTCTGTTGCTCCGGTGATAAGGCATAACTACCATAGGTGATCACCTTTTCTTCACCGTTTTGTACTTGGGAAAGCTCTGCTCCTATTGCATATTTAGATGCATCCGTGTCTAGGATGAACAGGTCTGTACTATTCGGCAGGGCAAGAACAGGAGCATGAGTTAAGGCATGTTTTATGTTCTGAAATGCCTGCTCCTGGTCCTTACCCCACACAAATGCATTTTTCCCAGTTACCCCGTACAAAGGTGCAGCTAACTTTGCATAGTCTTTGATAAATATTATTCTGTGGTAGTTGGCCAATCCCACGAAACGTTCTACGTCTTTCGTAGAGTTGGGAATAGGCCCATTCCCGAACCACAGAAATGTCTTTATCGGACAGTTCCATAACCCTCTCCTGTGACCATTCGTCCCAGAAACTCTACCTTTCTCCGAAAAAACTCACATTTCTTTGGTTTTAGCTTTAATTTATATTGCCTCAGACGTTCTCGAACACTTGTTTCAAGTTGTTTAAGTGATTGTTAAAGGTTTTTCCTAAGACCATTATGTCGTCTAAGAATGCCAAGACTATATTCCATGTGAGCCCTCTCAGAACCAGGTTCATTACTCGGGCGAAGGTCGCTGGGGCGTTGCAGAGACCAAAGGCCATTTTTATGAATTCGAAAAGGCCAAATTTGGTGGTAAAAGCTGTTTTCTTTTTATCTTCCTCAGCTATAGGTATTTGCCAATAAGCTGAGTTTGCATCCAATTTGGAAAACCACTTGTTACCAGCCAAAGTGTCTATGCAATCTTCTATTAAGGGTAACGGGAAACTGTCCTTAATAGTGACATTGTTGAGAGCCCGATTAATCCAAACACCATCTGACCGTTCCATCCCTTTTTCCTTATTAACACTGGAGGAGCCGCCCAGGTCAGAATTTGATGGTTCCTATAACCCCTGCATTCAACATTTTTTCTAAATGATTTTCTTCCTCCGAAACAAAACAGGCAGGGGTTCTACGCATTTTAGTTTGACCGGCTGGCATCTCCAGTATCAATATGGTGCTGAATTTCAGTAAAGTTACCCAAGTCAAATTCATCCTTGCAAACACATCCTGAAACTCAGTTATCAATTCAGCAAAGGCTTCGACTTCTTCTGCCTTTAGATTGACACTGGACTGATGGAACATTACAGATAAATGGTCTGGAATGTTGTTTTTAGCTTCAACATTGCTCATGCTGACCTTCTGCACCTGTACGTTATTTGTTCCACTTAAAAGTTCATCTGGAACAGGCATTACAGTGTGTGCTAAGTGTGCCTCAGCAATGTTGAGCGTTTTCTTTACGGTAAGGCCAAAAAAAAAAAGTTGTTTGTTTCCGCTAACATCCCAAAAAAAATAGGGGTAGGTAGGTAGGCATAACTTTTTTTTTTTTCGATAACTTTTTTTTTTATTTAAGAGGCAAATGTTGTGCTATAGGTATGTGAAACTGACAGCATTGTACACAGTTTATCATTGACAAGGCATGTTTGTGCTACACATAGTATCAACCTACAGCATTGTACACAGTTTATCATTGACAAGGCAAGTTTTGTGCTATACATTAGTATCAACCTACAGCATTGTTACCAAGTTTTATCATTGACAAGGCAAGTTTTTGTGTTATACATAGTATCATCCTACAGCATTGTTTGTCGCCTCAGTGTGTATTTGCTGTATATCTTCGCATATAAACTTCACCAACTTTAAGTTAAACATGGGCACAGTACAGCCCAATGTGAGTTTGTTTTCCATCTGAAATTTAGGCATTTTATAAGTATGTAATATTGTATACAGTTCACTGTATCTAAACAAAACATACTATACATGTACATAACATTTAGTACAATGTATTAGTTACAATGTAAAACAACTCGAATAAAACCGAAAATAAAACATTCATGTACTGTTGCAGGTCTCAAAATATATTTTCAAGGCCACTCGCGTTGCAGGTCAAATGCCAGGGCCTCAACACCACTCGCTATAAAACCTGACCGATTCCATTTAACAATAGAAGCATCTACCCATGGATCAAGGCAACTGGCAGAGATTGACATTATAAATTTGCATATTACCCCTGTAATATCTTTTGAAACTGTGACCTTTTCCACTTTTGTTTTTGACAGTGTTGACTGGGTTCATTTAGCAATTTGTAACGACAAGGTGGCAGGAGTTTTACACTCGTTGGAACTGACAGAAAACACTCACAAACTGCTGGAGGGGGCGAGTGGATTTTTCGAGACCTGACAGTTGTGACAGAATTTCAAG